>JBBYHK010000015.1:1678626-1868478 GCA_038382065.1 Adansonia grandidieri | reverse complement strand
AGTTATAGCAAATTTAAAAAATAAAAGGGTATAAATATCATTTAATTTAGAATTTAAATAATTTTATTTTTAAAAAAATATCCACTTATAAAAAAATCTATCTACTCCTTTAACTTTAAATAACTTTTTTTCTTTGCTCACGTAGTGGGTGTGTCAAAATCTAATCTATAGAGTGTAAAAATTTTGTTGACGATAATGAATATTCTCTTTTTTTTAATGGTTTTTTCTAATACTGTAGATATATACATATAAAGTTTTAAATTTGAATTAAAAAAATTAATAATTATTTTTTAAATTTCACTGGAAATGATCAATTTTTTTTTTCCAAATAAATATTCATAATCATTTTGAAAGGTTTTTTTCAAGGAGAAATCCTTGTTTTCTTTTTTTTTTTTTTTTTGGTTTTTTTTTTTTGGTTGTCTGCCTAGAAAAGACTGGGGGATTATCCTCATGCTTAATTTAATACTTTTTTTTTTTAACAAGTAAAAACTCTCCCAATACTTACAAAGATGATGACTAATTTATGACTTGAAGATTGGATGGCCTCAATTAGAAAGAATTTATAAATCAAGATACTTGGAGCACAATCCAAACAATCAGAATAGAAGCATTGTTGAATTTAGGTTACTTGAATTTCAAGTAAAGCTTAAAGTTTGGATAAAATTCCAAGTTCCTATTCAACCTTCGTTTCTTCACGTCAAACATCTTCTTTGTTAGAGCAAGAGTTAAAAAGAATTAAAAGTTAAATCGATTATACGTTTAATTTTTTATTTTAATGAGATTTTAAATATTTAAAAGAATGTTTTAATATTAAATTATAATAAATAATTAATAAATATATATATATATTTTCACCTAACGGTATTGTCTTTAATATAAATCTTAAAACTTAAATATTCAAATCTCATAAATTAAAATATATATTAAAATAATTTTTTATTTTTTTAATTTTTTATCAATTAAATTAATTTTTTACTAATTCAATTAATGAACGATATGATATAGTATGTTGGACTGGTGAGAACATCAATTCCAGATCCAATCCAATTTCAACAATGTTGGTCATAGTGAACTGTTTATTTTATAAAGAATATTGTAATTTAAAAATAAAAAAATAAATTAAAGTGTTAAAAATATTTATTAGATGTCATTTTTCAAAAATAATGATATGGATTAATTCAATTAAACTCTAAACTTTTCCTATTCTATCCTATATACTAACTTTTATTATACCTTAATTTAAAATTGGGTAAAAGATAGATTTTAATTAGCTTTTTACTTTCCATGTAACTTCAAATAAGTTTTCGATTAAAACAGAAGCATCGCCATCTGCACCCAAATCTCACTTCAGTTTTTTTAAACATTCAAGCTAAGTCTATATGACTTTTACTTCTGACAGTTTTGTCTTAAATTTTAATCTTCCTTTTATCTTTTGTTTTTTACTCAAGTTTTATAAAATATTAGTAGAAAAGAATTAGAATTAGACATTGTTTAAAGTGTTCAATATGATATGGATCAAATATTAATGCATGAATCCATGAGGTTGAATGAAGTTGGTGCGGCAAAAAAAAAAAAAAAAAAACCAGAAATTTCATCGAATATTCTGAAATATAAAGGTGATACCTTTTAGAAGTTCTTTATTTCTTTTACTGGTTTTTACATAGCTAATATTGGCCCAAAGTTTCAATCAATCTATTATCAACTGAGCGAAAATCACAAGGGTTAATAATTTAAGGTGATTGATCTATATTTAATTCGTTTGTTTTCAAGAATAAAAATAAAAAATTATTAATTATAAAAAATTACAAATATATAAACACGCAATTAATTTTATTCACAAAATAAAAATAATTCGACAATCAAATCAAACACTCATATAATATTTGATGGCTGTAATATGATAGCTATTATTTGAGAATGAAACAAAACTGTAATAAAATAAAATAATTATAGCAGTAATTTGATTTAGTAGAATAAAATATTATGAGATTTAAATTTTTTAAAATAATTTTGGATTAATGATCACAATAACCATTTAGTGAGAAGGTATAAAATAATTATTTTAAAAGTTTTAAGAATAAGGTCAGAATTAATTATTTTACAAATCAAATGATTTTATCATTATAACGCATTAAATAATTCTGTAATAAAATAATTATGCACATAAACCAATATTTTTTTTTTTGGCATCCATGAGCGCTCTCGTTCTCCTCTAGTCTCAATAAGCAATCTCAAATCAAACATCGAAATCCATAGCCCCGTATATCACTCTCATTTTCTCTTCTTGTTTCATGGAATATCGGTGTACCAAAGATACAAACACAAACATCCATGAACACTTTCGATTTTTTTTTTTTTTGTCTCATGGAATGTTTACCTATAAAACGTTGCAATCCACCCTTTCATCCCATACTGAATTTTCTCTATTTAATTACAAACAAATTATTTTGCTCTTCAAAATCTCTTTCCTTTTTAGGGTTTCTTTCCTTATTGAAAAAAAAAAAACAAAAAAATCCTTTTAGTAACTTCATAGGTGAAATTATTTTTCATCAAGTTTGTCTTTTTCGACTGCTATAATCTTG
Source organism: Adansonia grandidieri (assembly GCA_038382065.1). Taxonomy (NCBI): domain Eukaryota; kingdom Viridiplantae; phylum Streptophyta; class Magnoliopsida; order Malvales; family Malvaceae; genus Adansonia; species Adansonia grandidieri. The sequence goes on along the minus strand of JBBYHK010000015.1, from coordinate 1,865,896 downwards.
GCCCATAAAAAGGATTATGGTTTTGCCTGGGCCTTAAAAGTGTTAAGGAAGCCCAAAATAGAACAAAAAATTCGACCACAGTGGGAGTCGAACCCACGACCTTTTGATCCGAAGTCAAACGCTCTAATCCACTGCGCTATGCGGTCCTACACGCCTGAATTCAACAACTGTTATAATATCACTATAATGTCCCATTTATCTATTGGTTTCAGCATTTGGAGAGAAGATAAATAAACAGATTGCAGGGTCGGACGGTGATCGGGCTGAAATAAATAGAATTTGTTCCAATTGAATCATTGTTTCTTAAAGCCCATTTTGAAGAGCACTATCCAGATTTCTAAAATGCATCTTAAACATCTGGTAGTGTGAGTTATTAACAGTTTGAAATAGATTGCAGGGTTGGACCATGCTCAGGCTCAAATACCTCCAGCCAAAGTTTATTTTGACAATCGTTTCAAGTTGAATTCACAATCATCATATGTCTGCTCTGTGATGGCGATGAATCCCATTTTGACAGATTCTACCATGGGTTAATTGCGGTGGCAAAATGGTATAACAAGTTAGCGTTTGCATGGCATCGCTTACTACTTTGCTGCTAAGCCATTCATTCATAAATGCCACTGTACTGCACTCAATCCACAACCCTAAAGCAATAGTCACAGGCAGAGTTAATGCACAACCGTGTCATATACATATCCAAATCCGACATTCATCTTGGGTCCGGATAACATAGAATATGCCTAATGCACCAAGGGCAGGCCCATGGGATCTAAATGCAAGAGCAATTTCGTCCTAAATTCTAGATTAAGGAAGGCAGTCTAAGGAACAAATTTGTGATCAGAACCTCATATTGGGATAAAAGGGAAACAAAAATAACGCAAAAATTTTAAGAGAACCCCAACATAAGAACAGCAAGAATTTAATAAGATATGCCCAAAGCAAAGGGCCCCTTAAGAAAGAACTATCCTGCTCCTCCTTGCCTGCTAAGTGATAAAGGATTCAAGGTACAGGCAGAGCATTTTCAAGCTTTCACAGTATTCAACTAGCTGCAATCTTAGCAATACAAATGCATGGTTAATTTGTAAAACTTTAGCTTAGATCACAACAAACATCCTACATTCATTGCCCTAATTAAGAATGTTCTATACTTTTAGAAAATTAGTATGGTAAATAAATGTGTCGACGACATCTGTGTGTACAATCACTTCATTCCAGGAGAAGCATCAAACTTGCGATGTCGAACCTGAACATAAAGGGCATGGCGGGTCACGCCTATCCTCAAGGCTTGTTCTCTCTTCCAAACAGTCCGCGTGATATACGTGCCCACAAACTAGAACAGCCACAACAGAGAATTCAGCAGAAGCCAGCATTTTTCCAAGAAAATAAGGTTTTCGTCTCAAATGCTTCTGGCATATGCCACAAATCATCTTCACTGTGTCAGGTGATACTCCATCCATCACCAACAAACTAGACCTAATCCTTTCTGGTCTGCCGAATGCTTTTTGCCTACCATCTGCAAAAGTTTGGAAGAAGTCAATGTAAGCAGAAGACATTGAAAATTTTAATCTGCAAAAGAGGCTGAGACTGAAAGTTGAACAAAAACAACTTCTTTTGAAGCTCAAATAATCAAGCTCATTAATTCTCTAAACAATGCAAAAGAAAAAAAAAAGGCTTCCTTAATTTTGTTGAGAGTTTGTTTTTGTAAAGTTAAGTTTAACCATAAGTCTCTGATATCATGTTTTGCCATTTATGTAACGATCTAGATAAGATCAAAATTCATTCCCATTGTCATATGCTATGGAAACAGACAGATTCTTGGCATGAAAACTGATAAAAGATGCATGCAACCTGCTTGGCATCCAGACTCTGGGTTGTACTGAGTAAACTTGAAGGATAATCTCTCATCATGTAAAGGACTAATCTTGCCACGAGAAGTTGATGGATTAGCGAGGCTGCCGGAGTTCTGGCGTTGGTAGTGCTGGTCATAGTAACGGCGTGATCGTTTCGAAAATATTGAGCGCCCAAGACTGTAATGGCGCTGAACAACAGAAGAGTTGGGATTAAGTAGCTTCACAGAACTATCTCCGATATCCATGCCAGCATCCAAATTCAAAGAATGCTATAAAAGAAAGACCGAAATAAAAAAAAAATCAATGAAACAATGCGGACTATTCAGTTAACAAAGAGATGGAGGAGCAAAAGCATAAAGATATATAAGTAAGAACGATTACGTCCCCAATTTTCCTACCATTGATTTTACAAATTGGAAAAAGAATAATTTTCAAAAATAAATGAGGCAAAGAAAAAAAACCTCTTTGGATAATAACTCTGTTCCTGATGAGCACGGCATGTCCTCTGCAAAATTCAATAAAAAACGCAATGAATATTCATATTCTAATTGTTTACATTAAAATAAAGGGAAAACTTTTAGCTTTTTCTTTTTTTTTTTTTTTCCTCAATATATCAGACTAGAAAGCCGAAGATAAACCAATCCATTGCATGAACATATTTCTTCTACCGAGACCAGGATGATCACCAAAATCTCATCATGACCACATCAAGGCATCAGAAGAACTATGTTAGACCAAAAGTGGGGACAACAATTCAGAAATGAAAGGAGCGCCCCCCCCCCCCCAAAAAAAAAAAAAAACTAAAGTCTCTTTATTTGTATTTTCTATGCTTTAATGGCGTAATTGCATATAGCTTCAGCTTGTATTGAAAGATATGAATGGAGCAAAATAAAGGTATTATTAGGGAAGGAGATCCCCTTTATACATGCTTTTGATGATTTTATTTTTCCCAAAATTCCTTTCAAACGTTATTTTTCTATTAGGAAAACCAACAACTCAAAAACCTTTTCTTTTTTTTTTTTTGGGTAATCAAATCATAATAGGATTGATAATTTAAACCTCTTTTAAGAATTATATCGAATATTTGATTTTACTATTGATGCACAATTATAGAAGCAAAAATAAATAATAATAATAATCACAAGTGCTGTTTTATAAATAATTATTTTCTTAATCAACGCGATCACATGATATGATTTAATTAAAAGAGATACATACTGAAGTAATATATGTATTTATTATAGAATATTTAATCTATTAAATAATTATAGACACATTATTATTGAATAATTGTGCTAATCACGATAGTGTACGAGATAATTATTTGTAATTGAATAAACACATGATAGTCATATACCATCAATTAAAGGAAATTTTAACATACAAAGCCTTTAATAAAAAAAAACTAGATTTGACACCATACGGGTAAAAAAAAATATTTGTTAAAAAAAGGAAGTTACTTGATGGTTGATATTTTAAAAAGTGTGGAAATTTTGTTTTAATTAAAAATTATAAATATTTTTAGTTTTATTTTAATTTTTAAATAAATTTATAATTAATTAATATATGAATTAACTTATTACGTCCATTCAATTAGACATGTGAAGAGTAATATAAGTAAATAAATACAACTCTAATAAGGTGAATAATCCAAAGTTTAATTTAATTATTTCATAATTCTTACTCCTAGTTTTAAAATATAATATTAATAGATTTAAATTTTAAATTTTAATATTAATATTCATCGTATTTACCTTCAAAGTACATCGGTTCTTTGTGGAAGAAAAAAAAAAAAATCAATGAAACGAGCGGTCAATCGGGACGAAAGGTTTCAGAATAGGGGACGCCATTTGAGCCGTGTTGTTTGCGGGGAAAGATGGTCACGGCAGGACAGGACAGCACGTTTTGCTTAAAGGCCCAGGAAATAACGCCCTTTCTTTGTGAGCCATGGGCCCCACGTCTCATGCCTCATGGGCTCTACTTGCTCATTTCTATACTCTCCTTCGTGATGCAATCTTCTCCGTCCAAGTCTCCATTGATTCCCCTCAATAACCTTAGCCGTTTAAAATTTTCAGATCGGCATGAGCCCACGACCCTCGTAATAATCTTTCCATTGTCTAAGAATTTTTAAGTATTTAATATTATTATAAAAATTAATATTAAAATATTAAAATAATATATTTAAAATAATAAAAAATTAAAAATTTTAGGATAATAGAATTATTTTATCCAAAAATCAAATTCAAAAAAATCTTATATTTTTGATTTTTTATTTGAATTACAAAACTGTACAAATCATAAATTTTATCCACTCAATGGGATCTTAAAAATTATAATGCTAAACTACGTAACTTGAATCAAGTTATGCGTCAGTAGAAGTGTTATGTTGCAGTCTCAATTTTGTAATTCGGTTGAGTTGTTGAGAGAAATCAAAATCCAAAAAGATTATAATAAAAATAAAATAGAATAACCAAAATCCTTGTCAATATATATATATATATATATGTATATTAACCTTAATAGAAAACACGTGACTATAATATTTCACCTTGCCACTCAGTGGAAAGGGGGTTCCTGCAATGTGCATGTAGGACTTGTCGGCAAGACAAACGACAGACCAATAAATTAAGGACTAAGTGGGCCCACCTTATAGCCTTTCATTTTTTTTCTCTTCGCTGGATTTAGCTGTCACCCTAAAACCTCACCCTCACTCTCGCAACCGATTCGTGGGTTCAGCCACGTGTTGAAGTTATTATTGGCTACTCCCTGGGGGTTGACGGCACCTGAACCACTAAACATCTTTACATTGACGGCTGTGATACGAACATGTGACAAAGGAAACGGCCCTGATTAGCTACTGTAATCTAAAATTATGCCTCATGGTGTGGGAACTTACTTTATTTTCACGCAGGCTTGCGGGGACTTGGCTTTTTCGGCTTGGCTTAGCTGGCTCAGTTGATGAAGATTGTGGCTTAATGATTTCATTTAGGAAGAGCTAAAAAATAAAAAATCCATCCCTTTTTTTAAATTATATTAAAGTAATTTTTTATTTTTTATTTATATTTAAATAAATTTTTATTTTAAATGAAATATAAAATTATATACATATAAAAACTTAAAATTTATTTTTTTAAGAATTAAAAGTTAAAATTTTTAATTCAAATTAAAAAATTATTTCAATGTAATAATAATATATGGACGTACTTAGATAATTTGATGGAATTTAAAGCTTTTTTTAAATTATTTTTACTTTTAAAAAGTATTTTAAAATTAATTTATATTTATTAATAAATATAACATAACTAGTGAATAAATCAAACCAAGAAAATTTTTTTTATCTATTCAATAAATATGGCAAACTTTCCTTCATTTGCATGGAAATTTGAAGCTTTTAGCTATGCCTATCACCTATGCTATTAGGCTTTTCCTAATTTTTTATTTTATTTTTTTAGTTTCATTTTCATAATTTGGGGAAAAAGACATCTTTTTAAATTAGGGGAGGATCGCATATTAAACGTGTCATTTTGTTGCTTTTGGATTGATGAAGTTGTTTACTCCAGAAGGATATACAGCTTCAGAGTTGTTTTTATGAACATTTATAATGAATATTAATTACTTGATTGGTAAACATTTGTCATTTGTATCTTTAAATCTTTTAATCTATACACTTTATGCATTTCATTTTATAAAATGGTTGGACCATCAAAGCTTTTGGTTAGGCATAATCCTTCAAAATTTTTTGCATTCAAAATTTTATTCTTAAAACGCTTTTTAAATTTTAATTTATAAAAAATTATTTTTTTATCAATTAAACAGTATTTAATAAAATATATTTAAAAAATAAATAAAAGAATAAAATACGTGTTATTCTATTAATTTACTTGTGAATTTTTTTAATGTATGAAATAATTATTTTAAAATAAAAGAATAAATACAGTTTTGCGTGCTAAAATAATTAAATTCTAATGTTAGTAAGTATTTCGCTTCCTAAATCTTTCTTTATGTTAAGGAAAAAAAATGCTAGAATTCAATTTATATTTTAAATAAAAAATTATTCTTATGGACTAAACAACCTGATTGCCAAATTAATCATAATTTTTTATACAAAATAATGAATATTAAAATTAATTATATTAAGGGTTAATAGGCACATTTGTCACTGTACTATAAGTATATATTGAAATTTGTCATTATAATTAATTTTGGTTAATATTTGTGATTTTACCTTAGAGATTAAAATAAATTTACCACTATATTATTTTTTAATTGAATTTTAGTACTAAATTTTGCTTTTTAGTTGAATTGTAGTACTCAACTTTGATTTTAAAATATTTGAAGATAAAATTAATTTTAAAATTTTAAATATAATTTTTATTTTATAAAAAATAAAGCTTAATTTTATTATCATCCTTTATTAATTAATTTACAAACTTAATTATTAAAATATAATATTTGAAAGAATTTTGTACTAAATTTTATCTTAAAATCATACAATATCAAAGTCAGATAACAAAATTCAGTCAAAAATTAAAATTTAATGATAAAATTCAATCAAAATTTAGCCATAAAATTCAATTAAAGAAAATTAGAGTGAAAAAAAAAATCAATATTGATTAAATTATAGTGATAAATATATAATTAATCTAAAAATATAATAATAAATATCAATAAAAATAAAATAGAGTGATAAATTTTAATATTCGCATATACTATAATAATAAATTTGTTTTTTTATTAAATATTTTTAATTACATAAATTAAAATCATATGTTTATTGTTAATTAAAACAGTTAATCGTTTCGGCTGACAAATGTTGTCTTCCAACCGATACAATATTTATAAATAAACCAGAAAAAAAAAAGTCAATGAACACCAAAATAAAACAAGAACAGTAGCAGCATTCCCAAGAGGATCTAGGCATGAGAATATTTAAGGGCCTGTTCACAAACATTTTTCTTAATCAAAACTTTTGGGATTACTTTTTAATTAAATAATACTAGATTAGTGGAAGCTTTCATTTTTCATTTGCAGAGGAAACAAAAAAGATAAAAGCTTTCTCGAGCCAACCAAACCCCACCAGAGAGAGAGAGATATAAACAGTGTCTGGTCTCTCTCTATTTGAAAGTAAAGTGGTCACTCTCGCACATAGATATGTATCCGAATTCGTCCTTTCTTCAACTTAAAAGGCATTTTTTTCAACACCCAAAACTCCGCTTTGTTTCTGCAACATTCAATCTTTGAATTCCTTTACCATCTGATGGAAAAACAAGACCAATCTTTGACAAAATTAGGTTGGTGTTTTGTCTGCCTGTCTTTTTTACAAGTTTCCTTGACTCAAAACTCAATCAAAAGTTTTTAAAGGTAACTTAAGTTTGGTCGTATCTTCTGGCTTTTGATTTCTGGTTCTATAGATGGGGGTTGAACATGTTTGATCATCTCCCAATTTGCATGAATCCCAAGATATTGGTCTAAAACAAATATTGTGTTTGCTTTTTGTCCTGTTTTTTAGTTTCACCACCTTGGACTTTTGGCCATCTTACAAGCTTCAAAAGGTTAACAGCTTTTCAATTCCTTGAATCACAAACACCGCCTTTCAGATCCTCAAGCCTCGAAGCTCCATTTTTTTTCTCAAAAGAAGGAAACAGAATTTTATCATCGAATTTAGTTATAAAGTGATCTTTTTTAGCTTAAGATTGAAGTTTTTTTGGCCTTCTCAAATCAAAAAGAAGTAATCCTTTTTACTCTTTTTGAGGTCAGTACAATTTAATTGAAATGCAAGACCCCATGGATTTTCAGCAAATGAGAGCAGCGGCTTTTCCAGAGCAAGAGCAGCTAAAATGCCCACGCTGTAACTCAAACAACACCAAATTCTGTTACTACAACAACTACAACTTGTCTCAGCCCCGCCATTTCTGCAGGAATTGCCGCCGTTACTGGACCAAAGGCGGCACACTTCGTAACATCCCCGTCGGTGGCGGTATCCGCAAGAACGCCAAACGCTCCTCCTCGTCCAACAATAGCAACCAACCCAAACGCCAGCCCAACCCAACTCCTGATCCGACCCGAACCCGAAAAGCCCCTGACCCCTCTCAGCCGCCGACGCCGACGTCATCGACGATTCCCCCGCAGGTTCCTTTAAGCTCGCGGGTTCAGAATTCGATTGATGCCGACCAGACCCGGATGTATGTCTCGTCGCTTGATCAAGGAAGGAAGATGATCGATATCGGTGGTAGCTTTAGTTCGTTGTTGCCGTCGAGTGGGCAGTTTGGGAACGACGGGTTGAATCCAAGTGGTTTGGGTTCGAAAACAGCGCAAATGGATGGTTTTGGAGGGAATTTGGATTCAGGTCGTGGAATAGATCCCGGTTCGGATCGGGATCCGGGATTGCGAGATAGCCATAATAGTAACGGGGAAAGTTACGCAGGCAGGCAGGATGGTGGTGGCGGAGATACAAGTTGTTGGACTGGCGGTAGTAATGGGTGGCCTGATCTTGCTATTTACACTCCAGGTTCAAGTTTTCATTAGAGATAGAAAAGATAAATTTCCCCACTTTCCCGTTGTTTATTGTGCTTAATCATGGTAATTAAAAGCTAATTAATGTTGTGAAGATTTTCATGGTTTTGAAGTATTTAATGATGCTATATGCTCTACCAAACATCTGACTCGAGTAGGCCAAAAAATTCATTTATGTGTGTCAAATTTATATATTTTATATATTTTATTATATTATAATTATATTTAAATTAATTTATATAAATTTTAATACGGTGATAATTAATATTATATAGTTTAAAAAAAATTACGTATTCATAATGTATTCATATTATATTTTTTATCATGTTTTATATTTATTTTATTTTTTTATCTCGAGTTTGTATTTTGTAATCTTGACATGTTTAATATTATGAGGTCTAAACTCGAGTATATATATATTTTATATTAAAAATTACCTTATTTTCATTAAAAAAATTATGTGCTAAAGGAGATGACAATGGCCCAAAGACTTCGATACTACAATTGTATTGTAGCCTTATATAGATATTGATTGTTTTTTTTTTCCCTTCATTGTGGTGTGTTTGCGAGTATATCATGAGTGAGTGATATTAGAAGAGAAGAAAATGTGGAGGAAAAGGGGTGCTTTTTGCCCTTTTGTTTGAGGTGTGGTGTGAAAGAATTTGATCAGTGCTTATATGCTTGTATAATGTTTTTTTACATGATACTGTTAAATCCCATTGGTTTTATAGAGAGGGGTTTTTCCTTTTACCCTCTTATCTTTTTTTAGTAATATACAGCAAATGTTTCAAAAATCTAATTGGATGTTGGATTGATAAGATTTTGGACTTGATTTAAATCCGTTAATTGATTCAACGATTAATTAGATGAAAAAAAAGAGATTTTATTGTTTCAAATATGATTTTAATATTAATAAAATATTAAATGTAATGAATAATAATAAAAATATGCATTTGGTTAAGCTCTAAATGCTTAAAGCTTTTGTCCTTCAAGATCTAGACAAATTTGAACTATCCCAATATTATTTGTTATTTGAAAGTTCCCTTTTCATTTTTGCAAACTTCTCAAGACTCAATATTTATTTATAAAACATTTTTTTATTTTTCTCTTTTTATAATTGAAGTTACAATGTATACAATTAAATCTATTGTGTTTATATATGTACTTATTAAAAAAAGCCTTTTATTGAATCTCGAAGAATTTATTTAATAATCCGAGTAAAAATTAAGTTATTTACGTCTTTTAAATTTTTTTATAAAAATAAATTAAAAAAACTTCTAAATTTTTTAAAAAATTTACTCTATTTTTACATTGATAATTTCTTTTTCTAAAACATAGTTTTTAAATAACTAATACAATGGATGGCCAAAAAAAAAAAAATTATCTTATTCTATATTTATCGGTTTCGATAAGACTTCTTACGAGCATTATTTTTATTTATTTTTATCTAAAAATAATTAAGTAATTAAAATCTAGACAATAACAAATTTTAGTTATTTACTTAAGGTTTTGTTTGATTGATATTTTTATTATTTATTTTTTTTATACTATATCATATCAAACTTAAACAATCTGAAATTAACATAATATCAAACTTTAATAATAGCTGCTGAGGTTTTATTTATTTAATATTTTCTAAGAGTACTGTGGTGCCCATAAACACTTATTAAACATTGATGCATTTCACCTATTTATGAAGGAAGTTTGTTTTTGATGGACAAAATTTCATAAGTAAATTAAAAATATTTGTTTTATTTATTTTTTAAAAATATTTGTATATCATTTACTAATTTAATTATAAAGTTTAAAAACTTTTAAATAAACTATCTGTTAGTGTAAAAATGGTTGAACTAATAAAAATAAGTAAAAGTTGGTTTTATTTTTTTTAAAGAATTGGTAAAAATATTTTATTTTTTAGTTTTATATCGAGCACCATGTTATTTAATTAAATCTATATTTTTATTAAATATTTATTATATTTAATATTTATTTAATATTAAAATTATATACTTATTAATTGAATAAATTAATTTAATCAATTAAACAAATAATTAAAAGTCTTATCGATTTATTTTTTAATTATTTTTTCAGATCGAAGGAAAAACAAATGCATGAGTTATTATTATTATTATTATTATTATTATTATTATTATTATTATCACTTGAGCACGAACATTTCTCTTACCCATTAAACATAATGATAACATTCTCACTCATTAAGAAACGAATAACAAAAGCAGAAATGTTGAATAATTAACAATCTTATATCCTCGTTACTTACAAAGAATAAATGTTTATAAATTTGTTATATTTATCATTTTGCCCAAATGTTGAATAAAATAGTATTACTCGGGTTTTACCCATTAAGAAAAAAAAAGAATAGATACCATCAATTTGGGAACAAAACATACATATTCGCCAAAAGAAGTGAACAAAACATATATATTTGCAAAAAATGAATTAAATCAAGCAAATCAACAGTGCTCTAATGCTAGGGTTATTGTTGGATCGCTATCCTATAGACACGCACACTAGAGGGCCTTCAATCTTCTAGTCATATTTGATTTACATATTTATCTATAGCTATCTATGATCTTAATTCAAGTTGAATTTTTTCTATTATTATTATTATTATTATTATTAAGTTTAATATATTCATCAAAATCTTTCATACTTTTCATATGTAATTCACTTATAAATGATAATTAAAAATTTTATTTGAAAATAAAGGATAGAAAACTAAGGAAGGCATCTTAATCCTTAGTTTGGCAAATATTGCTAATAGCTATAAATAAAGGAAGCAAGTGGTAGGTTCAGTTGAGAGGTGTCAATCTATATGTGACTAATTGATGTGATGATTTTTCAACTAAATGAGTTGAATCATGAAATGCTGCTCTCTCTCTCTCTTTCCCTTATGGGCCACCCACTTTAATGTGTTGAGAAATATTGGGCCACCCTTTCGGTTTAGCAATTGTCGCCTGCAAGCCAAGCTCATGTGCCAAGGGCTCCTCCTAATCCTTTTTTGGCAAAAAATGGAGAAATGTGACCCACAAGAAAATTATACATTACATATATGTATATAGTTAATGAGGTGGACCCGAAATGGGGAAAAAAATCAGTGGCTAAAATAAAGTTTCCTAGAGAAATATGAAAATTTTGGGAATCTGCGTTATCCCCGTCGGAGGCGAGAAAAGAATGACACTTCCTGCTGGTCCTCAAAATTTGTCCTTTTTTTTAGGGGCTTTAGACTAAGTTTTAAGATTAATTCAAGTATATTTATTTTTTTTAAAAAATTTATATATTTATATATACTTAAATTAAAAGATATAAAAAGTGTGTGATTTTTTTAACTATTTTTTTTAAAATTACAATATATGAAAATCTATAATTTTATTTTATTTTTATATAATTTACTTAATTAAGTTGACATCAACTGACTGATAATATTTAGGATGACAATATTTGAATTGTTAGATGGATTTCAAACTAATCCACTTCGAATTGGGTTTTTTTTTCTTAAATTGGAGGTGGAGCGAGGTTGAGCTAGTTTTTCTATTTGAAAAGTAGGGATAAAGCAATTTTGGTAATTGCTTGCTCCATCATACCTTATCTTGCCTATTTGAAATTATTATTTTATTTTAATATATTTAATTTTTTTTATAAAAGTAATCAAGTAATAATATAATTATACATATTATATTTAGACATGATTCAATATCTTTTTCTATAATAATATATACTTTATTATTTAAAAAAATAAAAATAAATAAAAAAATCGAATGAAACGGTGTGCTAATATATGTAATTGACATCTATGGAAGCTATAGTAGTATTGAAGATTTAACTTTCACAAAGAAGTGAGGCAGATTGTGGGGTGAAGCAATTCAACAATCGACAGAAATGGATTTTGCAATATCTGCCTCACCTCCATTCTCATCACTTTAATAATAAATATAAAATTATTGATGAATAATTTGAATAATTATTTGAAACACTATTAATAGAGATAAAAAACTCCATAAGCAATGTTAATCGGATAACATATGTCACTTAAAATACATTTAAAAAAATAAAAAATAAAACATATATCATTTTACTAACATTACTTATGAAATTTTTTAATTTCACTGATAGTATGTTAATTAATTTTTCAAATAACTTTATTTACAACTTAAAAACATCACGTCGATATAAAATAGATAAAGTGTAAATGTAACATTTTTAGGATTTATTTTATTTTATTCTTTTAAAGACAAGTCGCCCTATTTTCCGTGGTTCCTTAACAAGGGTTTTTTTTTTTTTTTTGTATATTTGGTGACCAAAATTGAAGAGTAAGAAGCTATGACTTTGCATCGTTCGCCCCAACAATTCATGTAGTCAGAATCAACGGGACACCAACTTTGGAGTCGTCATTCAGCACTTCAAACATAATTGAACCGAGTAAGATATTTGAATTGAAAGATAAAAGTTAAATTTTCCTAGCTTGCTCGATTAGATTCTATTATATTTGTTTTTTAAGTAAAAATAAATTTAATTTTTATATTCGATTATAATTTAGTTATTTGTATTTAAATTTAAATATATATTGAAGTTTGTAATATTAATTGAAAATAAAAAAATTAATTAAATTTATTAATTACTCAAATAACATATTAAAATATTTAAATTTAACTTATCAATATTTTAAATTATTTTAACTTTAATTTAATAATAATTAAATTAAATTCAAATAACTTACGACCATTGATGTCCTATTTACATTCTCAGAACAGATTTCGCTCCATTGCTTTGACATGCGCTGAATCAAATTCATCAGTAATCCACGTTATGCGAAGTTTTTATTTTTTAATCATTTCCGGAAAGATGAAGGCAAGAAACACATTTATCACTGTCGTTGCTTTTAAAGATGACAGTTGAGACAGTACGAGCCGTAATTGTACTTGCAGATGTATGCTGTGTGCCAATCACTTAAAACCCAAAAATATAAAAATGCAAAAAGAAAGAAAATAAATTACCAGATAAAAGATGAACAGTATGTAGAAAAAAAAAACAATGGGGCTAACGAATTTTCAGGTTAATTGTAAACGGTAAACCAATGAGATGACTTGTTGCTTCAAAACATTAGTGCATTAGAATTTGATGGTATAAACCAGCTAATGAGCACGACTAGAAGAGCAAAGATGGGTTAGACTTTCAGAAACATGAGGTTGAGATTTACCTCCTCCAGATAGTTTAAACAATGTCGTATATCATCAAACTCGATCCGTTTCACTTTGATTAGGTCACTACCCACAAACTACAAAAACAAATAAATAACCTAAATGGCATAGAAATAAATTCTTGGAGCAAATTTTTCCACGTATGGAACTCTCACCACTTTCTTGCTTGATCCAAATAACATAATGCCTTGAATAAGCCGCTTCGACCTTTGCGGGTCAGCGGTCAGCGCAGTGACCGAATCATATAATCCCCAGTTGAACGTGTTTCATTGTCTGATGGAAGCCTGAAAAAAAACGAAGCGAGAAATCAATCGAATCTTGCTCAATCTTTTTATTTTTTTTTAATATTCGTATTCGACGTCCGTGTATAATATATATTCAAAGATGAATATAAAATATGATCCTTCGAAAACCTTAAAATATATAAAAATATTAAAAAATATAAATATGATATTGTTTGATACACACTAAAATATGGACAACATAAGTTAAAAGTGTTCAAGTCTCTCATTTATTACGTGTGGTATATAATTATTTCTTCGGAGAGTAAGAGAGTTATGGTGTACAAATTCACTTCAAGATTATGCTATTCAAGAGTTTCCCTAGAAGGAAATTGGAAAATTATTTAAATATGGTAGCTCCATAACAATCTGATACTACGAAATTTATCCCTGCAAAATGGGCTTTAAAACCTTTTAATTTTATTCATCAACTATGCATTTAAGAGGAAAACTGTGTTCATTGCAACCACTTGATTATATATATTTATATATTTGGAGAAAAACAGCAAACAGGTACTCATTTAAACAGTTTAGGGCAACAAAAGATCAGGTAATTGAGGGACTTTTACCTTCTTGAGATGCAGTCGCTGCTGATTTCTTCACTTGCATTTGATGACCTCTGCATGCAAATTAAAGACGGGCAAACTGTACCAAGCAAAACTGCTCAGGATTGCCATTTCAGGCCTCTGCAGTTACAGCCTAAATCATCTCTGGAAACTCCTGCGTCAATCATCTTGATATCATCATCTTTTGAGCCGGAGTTCTTCTCATTAGATTTCCAATCATTTTTTTAACCTACCTGGCGAGGACCTTCCAATTGCTAGTAAAGCTTGTCTGAACACAGAACATGAACATCCAACTCCAGTAGATAATCCACTCTAATGCAATTGAATTGAATGTTCAATAGATAGATTCAAATGGAATCTACATCAATCAAGTAAACTCGGAAAGAAATGTCACATGGTATTTTAGCTGACCACAGTACTATATATGTGTGTGTATATGTATATCGGACAATAAAGAAGGCCCTTAGTTACCTCGGCAAGCCATTTATTTGGGATTCTTTCAAGTAAATTGTACTGCGACCCAGGGCAGGAGAAGCCTTTTCCAATTCTGATACCCTAAATAGAACCTTATTAATCATGTCCACTATCAATAGATTAAGAATTCGATTACTGATGAAGCTACAAAAGGATAAATAATAATAGACATTAACATTCGAAAGTAACATAAACCAAATAAAGAACCAAAAAAAAAAATCCCAATGCCTCTTGATGTAGACATGAACTACTTTGATGTAGGCACGAAAAAGACAAGGGATGTTATGGTTTTGCTTTGTCTAAGACTAGATGAAATGTGATATTCATCTTTTCCGGTTAGTATGGTTAACTTTTCTCTGCATTTCTTGCATGAACAGCACCACTGGTATTCGAATGCACCAACAATTGTCCAACGGTAATGGCATTCGCTTATTAACAAAACCGTCTAACTTGATACTGTCATTAAAAAAAAAAAAAAAAAAAAAAACCAGACCAATGATTAAACCTGTATATACGGTCATTTACAACTAGGTTGTCCTGACTTCTCAATTTTTTTAAGTACTTGTATTCGACCAGAAAAATAATGTACAAATCACAGCAAATGATGTCCAACCAAAAATAAATTTTGAAGGCATTGCAAGTGAAGTTAAGGGGGGAAAAGCTATAAAAGAAGAAAAGCTGGAGTTGCACAAAAGAACCAGAGTTGTCATTGTAGTTGGGGTGAGATTGAGTGGTTCAGATGGTGTGCTACTTACGACACAAGAAATGCAAGAGGGAGTTCTTTGATCAATCAGTGCTTAGATTTGAACTCAGAATGATTTTTGAAGATTCAAAGCAGTTCAAGGATGCCTCGGTAATCTATGTTGTAGCTAAAAAGATATGATTCTAAGTTTCTTAGGAATGAGAAAAAAATAGGTTTAGAGTTAGGCGTAAGGCAGACGGATGTCAATTTCTTGTATATGCTTCAAGTATAATATTGATGAGATCAAGATCTTGTTAAGAGATCATTAGCGTTCAATTATTTTTGTAATCAAAAAGGATAAATTATAAGTTTGCAGGAAGGCAATATTTTTAATAAATTGAGGATAATTCTTAAATTGAAATCGCTTTGAGGTAATGAAAATTTGATAAGGAGTTAAAGGTGGATATAAAAAGAATACATTTAGTAGAGCAAGGATTTGGACTTCGGAACAAATAAAATGACAGATTAGAATATAGGTTCAATAGGTTTGATAATTATACACATTTACGAAGATTTAAGAAAGCTTTGAATGCAGTGAGAGAAAACAAGATGAAACAAAAATTCTTGTTGAGAAGAAAAAAAATGAGTGATAGTTGCAATTGTGAAAGATGAGTAGTTTTTTAATTATGTAATTGGTTTTTGTTTGCTTTTATTTATTTGTTTGAAAAGATAGTTTGAAATATCTTGAAATTACAATTGTTGTGCATTTTTATTTGTTTTTTAATTATTTAAAAGTTTTTTTTTTTAAAAAAAAAAATTCTTCTATTGAGTTGATAATTAGTTAACCTGTAATACCAACTCGTACATAAGTTTTAATACTACAAGAATTTATTACGTATATTTATTTTTAATTTTATTTTATATTATAATTATAGTTTGACTTATACATAATTTTTTAACTGAGTTGATGCTATAATAAAATAAAAATATGAACAAAAAGAATTATGTTTTAAGAAATATTAAAAAGGACATAATTATCATTAATTTCGTATCATTATTAATAATTTTGTAAATCCTTGAGTGATTTTATTAACTAAATTGATATTTAGTTAACTCATGACATCTTGAATCTTTTAGTATATTAGTAGAATTTATCATACCCACCCTACGGTTGGATAGAAAAAATATTTTTTAAATCAATAATGTTGTATTTGAAAAATAATAAGTTAACAATTTAGTGTTTTTTAATGGATAGTTTTTTTTTTTTTAAATTGAAGATATTAAAAAAATAGGTTTTTTTAGTAAATAGTTATTTTTTTAAAATCAAAATAACTAAATACCCATAATTTTATTTATTAGTATAATTTTAATTTAATTTTTATATAATTTACTTAATTCACTTGATATTACTTGATCGTGAGACTAAACTTAATCACATATGTTAGTATTAGCATATATTATTATTATAAATTTAATTAAATTTTTAGGCATTTTTCTATGATACTTAATTGAGAATAGTATATATTATTATTATAAATGTAATTTGGTTTTGTGTAACTTATTGCAATATACTTAATTGAATTAGTATAACTTAATTAATAATGAGACACTTTAATAATAATATAAATTATTATTACAATTTTAATTCAATTTTTAACAATTTATTTATTTAAAATATCAAACTCAATTATATAATAATAATAATAATAATGGATTGATGTGTTTAATTGAAAAAGACCAAAAATAGGAAGGGAGATTTTGTAAATTCCAACATTTTTACAGACTCCCACTTAAAAAAAAAGTTTAAAATAAAATAAAAAGAGAACAAAAACAGAATCAAAAAACCCCTAAGCTCCTCTCTCGAAGCGCTCTTCTCCGCTCCCAAATCCCTCTCTCTCTCTATTTATCTTATTCTTCGGCCACCAGAGACGGCCACGCGCCGTCGTTCTTTCTATTTATATTCGTACAAACACGGAACGGTATACTTGTAAATTTACTGAAATTTCCATGTCACAGTAACTTAAACGGAAAATCTAGTGAACCCCCTCCCGCAAAAGTAATGTACGGAGGATCCTCGAAGCTCGGTCGTGGAGGAGGCGGCGGACGTGGGGGCGGAGGCCCTCGGAACCGCTCTTCGTTCCCTCCGCCACCTCCACACCGCCCTTCTTCTGCCCCCCCACCTGGCAGGCTTTCCCTTGGCTCCGCGCCTCGTAACCGCCCCGGTATTGGGGGCGGTTCAGGAACCGCAGCGGCTGTCGAAGAGAGCTTTTCGCTTGTTTCCGGGAACAATCCATTGGCTTTCGCTATGATAATAAGGTTGGCGCCGGATTTGGTGGAGGAGATCAGGCGGCTCGAGGCTCAAGGAGAGACGGCCAGGATTAAATTTGATTCAATTCCGACTCACCCTACTGGGAATGTGAGTTTTTAAACAAGAATTCAGTTGAGTTTGCCCAAAATTTTAAAGTTTATTGCTATTTATTTCAATTTGTATGTCTTTTTCCTCGAATTTTGAAGTCTTTAAGAGATGATGAAACTAGTGGCATAATATGCTGCTTGATTGGGATTCATCTGGGTTAAGCTAAATTCTTTTTATTTGTTTAAACTGTAGTTTTAATTCTTGACGCTCTAGGGGATAAAAGTACTAGGAAAGAATGCTGCTTGATCAGAATTTTTCTCTATTTACTTTAAATTTATTTTCTTTTTGAAATTTTGACAATGCTTGTTTGAATTGGTATGGAATTCTAGTTTTCGATTTTTGTATTTTTAGGGTTATTTTCTGCCGGCTATCTTTTGGCTTTCTGAATTTTGGTTTGGACGTAACTATGTTAAGGTTGTGTGGTCATGTTTGTTTAGTTCTTAGTTTACTACTTATTAAGGAAATATAAGTTGTTTGATAGAGTTTTGGAACCTAGTTTAGCTTCAAATTGTGTGACTTTATGGAGTAGGTTATGGATTTTGTTATGTTGATGCTTACATCTTATCATTTCACGGACGATTGTTGGTCATTTGCTGTTATTTTATTTAGATTTTGTTTGTTTATTGGAAGATGTTCGGGCAATTCTCATAATTCTGCTTGATTTGCTTGGTCTTTTATTTCGACTAGTTTGTATTTTTTTCTTGATTCTAGTTGGCTATGAGGGAGTTTGGTCTATTTGGCATCTAATCGGTTTGTTTAATCCTTAGAATGTCTTGAGTTTCATGTGCCCTACTATTTTCCTCTTGAAATATGTACATTGTGCACAAGTTATATTAAATATTTATAGACTTTCATAGTTGGCTGATTTTTATTATATGAATATTTAGCTTTCATTTTTTTATTTGGTAATTCTACTTTGAATATGATTTTGGCTTCTAAGTCTTCGTGTACAAGATGTACTAGGGGTTGTTTAAGGTGGGAGCAGTGATAGAGTATGTAAAATATGAAAGTTTATTACAAAGTTTATATTCATTGTTGGTTGAGTGAGGACATGCTAAAATTTAGTAGGACATTAGTTAGTTTGCAGGATTGTTCACGGACCAAAACCTTTGAAAAAAGATGCATTTGCAGAAAAAGCAAGCAAACCTGACCAAATTATTTAAAATGATAGGATATCTCTATCTAACAATGTTGGAATTTCTTGTGTATAAGCAAAAAGGTTGTATTATTTGTATGGCCTGTTTGATGGTGCAATTTGATTGTAAATAAATCCTTCTTATCATTGGCACAAGAATTTAGTGCAGGATGGATTAAAGTTTATTTTGATTGCATTATATTTTCTGAGGCACCTTTGTGCGTCAGTATGTTTTAAGGACTACATCGGTGGTTTCTTCTTGTTTTTGGGTGGATTTAAAATTATGCAGAAAATTTTCATGATTGAGAGTATGGCTCGGACTACAGGAAAACTGGCTTAGGGCCTGACAGTTATGGTTTCTTTATGTGGTGTTGCTACACCAAAATCTTGATTTGATGTGCTATAATTTTGAATTAGTGATTGTTCCCATCATTTGTTAAGACTTTCAGGGACAGAAGTTGCAAGATTCTCTTCATTGTTCACTTTTTTTAGTTAAACTTACATCTATGTGTAGCCTGTCAATTATCAAAAAAATGTGGGTTAAAACTGATCATAACTACTGTAGGTCATTGATGTTGGTGGCAAGGAGTTTAGGTTTACTTGGTCACGGGAATTTGGTGACCTGTGTGATATATATGAAGAACGTCGAAGTGGTGAAGATGGAAACGGTTTGCTTGTTGAATCTGGGTGTGCATGGCGCAAATTGAATGTTCAACGTGTCTTGGATGAGTCAACCACAAACCATGTTAAGATGCGGTCAGAGGAAGCTGAACGCAAGCATAAATCACGCAAGTATGTCATGTAGTATGGTTTTCTCATAGTAATTTTTTGACTATGCATGCATATTTGTTTCTTTCTTCTTTAATTTTGTTGGTTTTGTCCATTTAAGATGATTCAGATATAGATATATATCCCACTATGGTTGGCTATCAAAATACAGATGTTTGTATAGCATGTATTATGTTATTAATACACATTATGGGAAGTTTCCTTTTAACTATAAAAAAAAAAGTGGAAAACATATTATGTGAAGAGGCACCTGTTGACATTTCTTCAGCTGGATAATGTGCTACATTAACTGCTACTTTTGTTTTTGTTTCTGGTTTGTGTTTTCTGCTCTGGAGTATCATTCAGTACAGTTTAGCTAGTTTGTTTAGCTGTTTTTTGGGGTAAATAAAAACCTTTTTCGTGGGAACCTTCTAAAACAGTTCAAGCTCTGCACAATAATTACGTAGAGACTTTTTTCTCTATACCCATGTTTGCCAATTGCCAGTACATTGATCAAAACTTGGCTGAAATTTCATAATCTACCGAACCAGTCTGTTTAGCAATGCAAGATCTCTCCCTTACTGATGGCACAGTAACGAGGTTGTTGCTATGCATAAGTGCAACCTCTGAGTCCTTTTTTTTTTTTTTTTTTTTCCCTCTTTTCTATTTCTTCTACTGAATGCAGTGGAACGTTGTAGGTAAGCCAATTCCTGGAAAAGTAAGCACTGCATCACCTTGACAATTCGTCAGAATAACACCTTTATCCTCATCTTTTCTGAGATAGAGACCCATAACCATTGTTTAAATCATTGTAAACTCTGAGACCTCCTTCCATTACGTGGGATCTTTCTTATGTTGAAACTCACCTCCCATGTTCCAGTTATAAAAATAATAGCATTAATCTGCCTCGCTGAAACACAATCAATTAGTCTCAAATCGATATCAATAAGTTAGCTACTAACTTCCATCTGATCTTTGAAATCGCCTTGTAAATTAGTGTTTCTTTCATACCAGATTCTATTCATAATTGCAGCTAATATAATTCTTCTCACGTTTCTTATTCCAAAATTAGCATAGCTACAGTTCACCATCCTATGTTTCGCAGTGTTTCTGATGTTACTGTGCTTGTTTAAGAATTCAGAAGGGACACTAGCTGAAAAAGAACATTCAGGAGATGTGCTTAACACTCCTTATTACCATTACGGGGAGAGCTGGTTAAACAATATCAGAAACTCTTCTAATTAATAAGCTGTTTATTATATCGAATTTGACTGTTTCCTGGTTTGCATAGAAAAGTTGGATTCTTCCTCCTGATTATGTTTGAAGAAACTCTGGCTCTCATTTTATCTGTTACGTGGTTCTGTTTGTCAATTTGTTCGAAATATTTTATGATGCTACACTCTTATTTTGTTGGTCTTTTTTGGTACTAGGGTTAAGTTAAATGAGCATTATTGTTTTCATCTTTTCCTCTTTTGGTATTGATGACAGAGCCATTGTCTTAGACTCTGGAAACCCATCTATGAAGAATCAAATCAAGCAATTAGCTGCTGCCGAGGGTAAGTTTTTCTTTGTGATGTTGTGTTTGTGACCCTTGCCTGCTCTCTTCTTCCATAGGCAGTAGCCAGTATATTTTTGCCTTTAATGACGTATAGAAAGCTACCAATGTAATAAGCATCACAACAAGGGTATGCCTGGACTGTCTATTTAGATATCTTCCATTGCGTATCTTCTTATAATGCTTTATTTATGGATTTAATTTTCTTTTTGAGGTTATATTCGTATGCTGCTTATTAAATTGCTTTGATGCCATGTTATGGCAATGATATCTTAAAGTTACTTTTCAATCATGAAATCCCTTGGTAATGAGGATGATTTTTCTTATGTGTATTTTTTTACCTTGGGCTTCACTCGCTTTAGGAAAAGGGACTTGCATGCACGATACATACTAAAAGATAATAGAAGAAAGAACCCATTGAAATTGTTTTTCACTAAAAGTAATTGTTGTTAGAGAACATTTAAGATTACAGGACGTCAATTTTTAAAGCATTAATGTTCACTGTCTTATATTTCTCGTGTTTCCAGCTAGTCCATGGAAGTCCCATTTTAAAAAGAAGGAGCTTTTTAAGAAGAGGAGAGTTGAGACACCTCAAGGTAAATCATTTGGATTTCATTTAATTAACTGAGTATGAAAACTACCTTATGTTTTTGCATGGGCTCACCAAAAGTAACAATCTGTATGCAGTATCGAGATTATACGTTTACATGGTTGCAGTTTGGCAGTTCCCTTCTCTTCTGTTTAGGTTTATTGACACGTGTTTTTGCAATGCATGTTTTATGCAACAGCTGCAGTTGGAGGCCCTTCAAAATCTGGCTTTAAATCTGGATTAACTTCAACTGCTAGTGTGAAGGGAAGGTGCTCATCTTCGCCTTTACCATCGCCGCCTGAGCGCACTGGTGCTGCAGCATCTCCAATTGGAATTAGAAATATCACCAAGAGTCATGCTAGCAGTGAGGATGTTATGCCTTCCCAGGTTAAGAACAAAGAAAATATTTCCAGCTTCGACAAAGAAGTACCAACCAGGGCTACCAGTGCAGTACGTGAGATTCCAGAGCGCAGAGGCAATTTTGGAACTAAGCCAATGGACTTGCAGAGTCTTCTGATCAGTCTACTGAAGGAGAATCCCAAGGGGATGGGGTTAAAGGCAAGGGCTAGGATTGAGTGAAAGTTTTAAATTAATTGTCCTTTTGCTGCTAGTGCATTTGGTTGGCTCCAGTCTGTTACTTTATTTTGGGATTATTTTAACTCTTAGTCTCTCTCTTTCTCTCTCTCTCTCTGAAATGGGGACAGGCCTTGGAGAAAGCTGTTGGGGATACAATTCCAAACTCTGCACAAAAGATAGAGCCCATTGTAAAAAAAGTGAGTGATTGAAATCCTTGATGCAAAGTAGTTTTAAGAATAGTATGTGATCTCATGTCTTCCCGTAATTTTGAGCATCAGATCGCAACTTTCCAAGCTCCAGGGAGATATTTCTTGAAACCAGGGGTGGAGTTGGAAAGCTTGAAGAAATCTTCGTCTGAAAGTGGAAGGTACCTGCCATTTTCACTTCCAGTGGGGTTGATTGGGTCGATCTTGTAAATAAATTGAATTCTCTTGTCTTTCCTTTTTCATCTTTATACTTAATGTTTTCTTATTCTCATCATGTGTGTGTATATTTTGTATAGGTAAGACTTAGGGTTGAGGAAGTTTCCCAGGTTCCTCATCGAAAGTACCCCATGTCTTAAAATTGTTCACTTACATTGGAGAGTTAATGTGGAGCCTGCAATTTTAACTCAGTACATGATTTCAATAGGGAAAGAACTTCTAACTAAGTTTTACACCACATATAGATAGGTTAGCTGTGATCTACTAGAAAGATACAATGACTTTTCTCCTATGAGATATTACTGCTATTTTAACTAATGAAATTTAGAATGAGATTTTTTGATATAATTATCCAAGATTCATTTTCTATTTAGCCTCTACGTTTTAGAAAAATTATCATTTAGGTGGCTTCAAATTTAACAAGTTTTGGAATCTCAAGCCATAAATCTTGTTCTTCATTATCTGGAATTAATATTGCTATGGTAGTTGCTAATCTTCTTGTTATTTTCTATTTAATGATCATCTCACATAATTGACAAAAAAGGTGAGTATATTCAAATTGGTTGGTGCCACTTCTAAGTATTAAGAAACCTGAGAACCTCATTCTTGGTTTAAGTGTCTTGCTTAGGTGAAAGCTTATCTGTGTATTATATATGTGCTATACATGTTTACCTGTGCCGCACATGCAGCATGCCTTCATGTTGTTTGTCTTTATTTTTGCAGTTCACCAGAAGACAATCGTCACCGGACTCCAGTTCCTGAGGAAAACCATGACCAGACACCTGCTCCAGTATCAGACTTGGTAGAGAAAATTACTTATGATGAAATGGAGGAACAGACCCACTTAGACTCTAAACTTATGGTAGAGTCAAATGTGTTGGAACAAATTGACATACAACAACATTCACCTGATTTAGGCGGGGAGAGAAAAGCTTCTGACAATAGTGAGGGGCCAGCAAATAGTGCTAGTGACAGTGGCAGTGATAGTGATAGTGACAGTGACAGCAGTGATAGTGGAAGTGACAGTGGAAGTCACAGCAGGAGTAGAAGCAAGAGTGCAAGCCCGGCAGCAAGTGGGAGCGGTAGTAGCAGTGACAGTGAAAGTGATGCTTCTTCCAACAGCAAGGAAGGATCTGATGAGGATGTGGATATAATGACTAGTGATGATGACAAAGAGACAAAGCAGGATTTACAGACCTCTGAACCAGAACCATTGGCTTCACCTATACTATGGCAAACTGAACATGGCAGGTCTCTGCAGAATGGAATGGATGAAAATCAAGATGATGATGAATTTGATGCAGTTGATATTGAAGGTAATGATGGATCTGATGCTGTTGATGTTGAGGGTCATGGATCAGACGCTGTTGACATCGAAAAAGACTTGCCTGAAAATGAACAGGAAATTGGAATGGCTGTCAATGCTAACAAGGAAGGTGAGAAACCCGAGGAAGGAACAAAACACTCTTCATCTGATCATGGTGAACTCCAAGAGCGCCAAAATTTCATTGGAAATCTGTTTGATGATACAGAAAATATTGTTAAGCATAGCAACAGGCAGGGACAATCTGATTACTCTGAGAAGTTAAACAAAAGTAAGTCTAGAAAAGGGTCTGATTTGAAGCACTTTGATGAGAAGTCTGAACGTTCTAAAAGATTGAAGTCTGAAAGCATGTCTCAACCACCTGTTTCTGGAAGTAGAGATGCCGATTTCTTTGGGAGTAGTAGACCCATAGATGAGCCTTACCAAAACTCTTCTGTTCTAATGGTGAATAAAGGTGACAGAGAAGACCATGCAGATTTTAGCTCTCAAAAGGGATACAATCAGGTGTTTCCCAGAAAATCTAGTTCAGATTTTCATCAATCTGGTCGTAGGTCATCTGATCAAGGTGCTTGGGCTAAAGCTATTAATACGGCAGAAAGGCCTTTGAAACATACTGAGAGCTCAGGACATGATAGCAAGTTCTCTGAGAAGAATGTGCGTGAAGGTTATATAATCCAAAAAGATAACCCTTATAGGGAAACTCAAAATGAGGATGGTTTAATGAAGGAAAAGAGGTTACTGACAAATCCTAAAGAAGGTGGTGCTGGTGGTAAAAATGCTGTGCCTTCTGATTTCCATTACAGGAAACATGGTGAAGCTGTTGGAAAGTTCAAGGATGCTGGACAGATTTCTGGCCCATATACTAATTCTTCCCCGAAGGATAACAACAGGATTACTGAAGATAGATATCCAGCTAATGGGAAAAGCAATGTTCTCCAAAGAGAGCTTTCAAACTTGGAGTTAGGTGAGATTCGTGAGCCGCTTATTGAGGAAACTCCAAAGAAGCAATTTGAGAGAAAAAGTTCCTTTAAACAGTCAGGCAATAGACCAAGCACCTCAGAGAACTTTAATCCTGATCTAAGCAGGGGCAAACCTGTTGGGAAAACAAGTTGGAATTCGGCAAAACCATCTTCACCCGATCTAAGCGGGGTTAAAAGAACGCCAGAACATCATCTTGAAGATTTATCAAGGTCGCAACATAGGGTTGTTCAGTCTCAGCAGCAACATCTCTCAAGAATAGACCGTCCAGAACTTGGGTCCCAGTTTAACAAATTAGCTGATAATAGTAAAACTAAACAAACTGAAACTGGTGCAAAACTGGGAGTTGGCCTGGAGGATTATGGTGAAAGCCATAAGAAAGCAGCAGCTAGTGCCCCACAACAGCAGGAATCTAAACGAGGATCAGTGTCCCAGTTCATAAAGGAAAGTAAAATATCATCATCTAGTAAAATGGGGGATGTGACTGATATGCAAAAGGATACAGTTTTGACTAAGGGCAATGTAAATGGTCGAAAGAAAAGGGAATCTTCTTCAGATGAAGACTATTGTCCTTATTTTAAGTATGAAAAAGATGAACCAGAGAGCAGGGGACCAATTAAAGATTTATCTCAGTAAGTAGTTCTGGATGTAGCTGTATCTGTGTCGTTTAAAATGTGGCTGCTGTATTGAATTTTAGAGGGCTGTGCCATCACAAACTAACTTTTTTTTTTTTTTTTAAAAAATTTTATGCTAGATATGAAGAATATATGAATGAATTTCGTGAAAAATATGAATCTTACAAGGACTTGGACAAGGCCTTGCAGACGTACAGGTATTTTTCAGAATTCCTTTGTTCATTTATGAGGTTTGCTGCACTTTATACTTGCGTTTTGACTTGTTTGATGAACTTATATTTGCAATAACCACTTACATATAGGAATGACTTTGAAAAGCTGGGTAAGGACCTCGAATATTCGAAAGATAGGGACAAGGAGAAATATAAGAAGACCTTGGAACAATTGATGGAGTCCTATCACCAGTGTGGAATGGTAGATATTTCTTTCTAGTTTCTTTGGTAGATTCTTTTTCTTATTGAGGGTGGAACGTTTTAAGACATTGAATCCTTACGCAAGATTTTGTTTCACTACTCTTATCTGTCTGATAATTTGTATTTCGGTTCATTATCAAGTTTAGATATTGATGCCAATTTGGAATTAAGGTTCTGCCAACATGACCCTGGCCTTATTGTGGTTTAATCAGTAAGAAGATAATAAATGGCAGAGCGCAGTCTTTTTCTTATTTTAAGGAGGGTGTTCAAATAATGAGTGGAATAGAGTGAGGAATAAGATTGTTGCTAGCAGCGAAATTACTTGATCTTGTTTAGAAGAAGTTTGCATATAATGATAATTGGATAATGTAAAGAAACTATTGTGGTGGGTCTCCGATGGTATCTGATGCTTTAATCTTGTCTGGAAATTTCAATATTATTTATTGTTGAGAAATGCAAGGGTGTCGAAGATTTGTATCTGTTACATGACTGGCTTCTGAAATGTTCCTAGTATTTGTTTCTTAGTGATGTGTATCCAACTTCTTTTACTTCTAAAATGGAAAATTTTTCTGTAGGATTTATGTCCTGATACAAGTACTGTTTTGATTCGCAGAGACATAAAAGACTGAAGAAAATATTTGTTGTGCTTCATCATGAACTGAAGGTGATTGCTAGTACTATTCTTTAATCTCTCTATGTTTCATCTCTTCTCTTTCCTTATGATTGATAACTCGGAGGTCCTTCCTTATTGCAGAACCTTAAGAAGAGGCTCCTAGAGTATGCTGAGTCACGTTCAATAGATTGATAGTCAATTATTCCAAACTTCTTATCCGACAGATTGGATCCTCTTTTTTCATACCTAAAGCTGCAATTGGCTGGACTTTTCTCCATTGCCTTTCAGGTCAGGCATTCTTACAACATTGATGTGTTGCTTTGCCTCTTTTAAGAATAGAGCACTTGTAAATGATTATAAATGGTTGTTCAAGGTGATCGGAGCACGTCGCCTCGGGTCCATGGTTCTTGAGGGATTGAAGGTGTCCTGTGCAATAGGCTTACCCAAATTGGGTGTATATGTGTAGAATCTATGCCTTTTGGGCCCCAAGTTTTGTTCTAGATTTTTTTTGACAGCTTTGTTTAATCTTGCTTGCAACCAACAATTTGTTTCACTGTGTATACAAATGATTGAAAAAATAAAAAATTAAAAAAAAAAAAAAGGATTCTCAAGCATTGCTTAGACTTTGCCAGCAAATCCTTTAACTATCTCAGATAAAGGCTTGCATAAACCATCACGTCTTTCAACTAATATCAGATACAGCTTCAATAGGTTTTGCTGACAGCGTTGGCTCAAATGGGCCACCCACCTGGAAAGCAACATGTTCTTGGATGATTCCATGCAGTACCGCCCCTGAGAATCGCCCTGATCAACTTGTCATAGAAAGGACAAAGTGAAATTGCATGTTTGACCCTCTTGGAATGGTGAACGAAGAGGTTCAGAAGTAGGATTTCATTGTATACACCAGCTTGGCAAACAATGTTTCAAGAACTTTAGAAATAGCAAGTGGTTTGGGCATGAACATCACAGCTTGAGAAGGACGAATGGTTCTGCCGTTTCTGCCCAGGTCTTCTAACATCTTGTATTGTTCCTTGATGCAGTCTTCAATTGTACTTGTACCATATGCTTCAGATAACTGCCCCTGGAGAAAAGAAGTCGGCAAATCATTGTTTATGAATCTGAAGAAAATTCTTCCTGGATAATGGGGGAAAAAAAAAAAGAAAAGTATAAAAGCGGATAAATATTCTGGATTCTGGGATGCACAATCAAACTTGGTTGCTTTGTTTTTTCACAAAGAAACACTTCCGTATATTCCTTTCCGTTTAGGTTGAAATAGCATCTAACAGGTCATTCCAGTTTTGGCAATTTTTACTCAAGTGAAACTAAGAAGGATACTTGGTGAAAAATTCATCACGAAGAGCATGATCGCACTGTCAGTTTAGATTACATTACCCAAATTGTTCATACTGAAGCCGAATGAGCTCTCTTGCAGAAAACACGCTAATTTTGCATTTGGTTACCTCTAGCCTTTTTTCTCGACAGTTGTGGTTGCACCCTGAATTTGATGAGTTGAGCTAAGGATATTATTAATTGGTCTTGTTTACTTTTAGCAAAATGTTTTAATCATATGTTAACCCGGTGTCCATCACTTGGTATTTTTCTGATGCTACATGAAAGGACTGTAGCCATTCTATTTATCAGCAGGAAAAAGTGCCTTACAATCATATTCAGTTCATTTTCATGGCTTCCTTTTTTTTTGCCAAGTTCTTTTTACATCGCTTAATATCTAGCTCATCACTTGCTTTGTTATCCCTTAACTTGTGTTTAGGAAAATCCTAATACACAGATGTTTATCCTAATAGAAATTCTAAAAAAATAATGATAATGCATGAGGATAAAGTTCCTTGATGTAAGGACGAAAGAACTGACTAATGAACGATGTAAGTAATCTATCAAAGCAATCTTGGGTGATCTCAGTTATTGACTTGATACACGCTGATCCAAGGTTCGGCTTGTTAGTCAAGAACACACCGAGAATGTCCCCAATGCAAGCTTCAAGATCTTGCAACTGTGACTCACATGGGTGATTCTCAGTAGGCTTCGCACCGGAAGTAGAAGGCATGGCAAAAGGTGGAGATCTGTTGGTAACAGAAAAGAATGGAAACTGATGACGCGGCGACAACGGCTGTGTTGCGTTCGGAAAGTCTGGATAACGCTGGCAAGTGAACGTGCCTGGCTGATAACATTCTGAACTACCAGCACCTGCCCGAATGGCTGGCCCTTGTTTTGCCCATAACAAGACTGAGGAGACAAGAAAAACCAGCAATGAATCTGGGAACTTTTTCATATTTTTAGCATAAAAACTAGTCAGAAATTATAAATTCAGCTAGGTATATATATTGCAAGTGGGAATCAAATTATGAAAGCCAGAAAAATATGGTTGGATTATATAGTGTGAGATTTTAAGAAGTTAAGAGTTGCGGCTGAAATTGTCCAGGCAGAGAAAATTGGTTAGCATGAAAATGTTATGATTCTTAAATATCGCGCTCTTTTTCTTTCCTAGTTGTTACTCCGGTTATGCAACGAGTGAAACATACGTTTGATGTGATTGCTAATTACCAATTAGTCTCAACTCTTCATAAAGTAACTTATTATTAAAAAAATAAACTTCCTGTTAGACCTGCTAATGACAGGGCAACCCACCTTACCAGACCCATATTGAGCCAACTCTAATAAAAATTTTAGTAATTCAAGCATAGGTGCCTGGACAAAAGCGCCTAGACAGAGAAAAATTTTCTCGACCTATGTATAATTTGACCCATAAGCAAATACACTTCAGATTAGAGTCGCGGCTTCTGGGCTACATCCTCGGGGTCAAAAGCCACTACTTAGAGCTAGCGTCCCTTGATATATATATATATACGTGCTCGTTTTTTCAACACTTCCAGAATGAGCATGTACTTTGAAAAACAGAAACCCAAGATGGAACTCAAACAATTTATGGTTGAAACATCACAGCCAAATAAATACAAGTTAATGACCACTAAAAGACATGGAAAAATTGTTTTGATCTTTAAATATTAGGCATAATTGGGTGAAATTTACATTATAAGCCGAACTTTAAACACAAACTCAATGATGCAACATAAATTGCTTTCCTTCAATGAACTCCATCCTTCCTACTATAATTAAAATTAAAACTGAGAGGGAAGTTTCTAATCATGAAACTGTGGCTCCCGCTTACCCTCAGAATGTCAAACAGAAAGTGGGCCAAAATACATGGAAAATTTACACTGGGAGAAATGGTAAACTCCAGTGCCTGGAAGTGATCCATCAAAAATATTTAATTTTCAATCAGGAGAGTTCCTCTAGAGTGAGAGGATAAATCAGATTTCTCAGCCAGATAGTGCTCAAGCATATCTTCTTCATCATCTGCATTAAACCAACCATTTGTGATCAAATTGCTTGTTTCATCTAATTTGCTAACATTTTATTCTTCAGTTTTACTAACCATACCATAATTATGAAAGCATCAAAAGAATGTTCTTGGCAACTATGTTACCTAAACTTGGGTTGAGTGTCAAATAAAGTATGAATCCAACATGAGCATGCTCAAGTTTTTTTTTTTTTTTAAAGTTATATATATATATATATATATATATATTTGGATAAGTATACTCTCGTACCTATATCCGAATTTGTGTCAAACACAAGTATCTAGGAAAAATGAAAAATTCGGATAACATAGCTTGGCATAATCAAGTGTCAAATAGTCTGGTCTGCCGAGAGACCAACCTTCAAAATCATCATAATCAAAGTCAATATCTTCCTCGCCTTCCTCATCACATCCCTCATTGACTGGAGCTGCACCTTTCTGCAGAAGAGAAAGTCACTATCTTAGAGATACTCTTTTATGAATTAAACAGACATTTAATTTAAGGGAAACAACAATGAGTTTTTTTTCCCCTGAAATCCCATGAAATATCTGGTGACAATCATATACATGCTATGTTTCCACAACGCTTTAAAGAGGAAAAATTAGAAAATATAATTACCGCAGTAGCTCTTCCACTTTCAAACCACTGCCTGCCTGTGAGCTTCGTCTCTTTGGGTGCCGTGAGAGCAGACTCAGGCATTAGCCTGAAAAATGATGCATAGAGAGTTTATTTGTAACAGTATAATATATTCCTTTCAATTTTCATAGCATAGATAGCCTTTTTGTTTCATCTTTTTTTAACACATTAGACATAACGAACCAAAGAAACACTCCATGCACTGAACTAGAAGAGAGGAAGCAAGCAAAAAGGCAATGTTGGCATGTTGTACACGTACCCCTGTATGCCATCCAACCCAAGCTCAAGCAATGTGGTTCTAGAAAATATTAAAGCAGACTAAGTCACCTCTCTCATCTAAGTGCCTTCATGCTTAATTACCCAAAAAGAAAGTTTAGTCAAATGGAAAACATTTCCAGGATTTTTGTTTCTTCTTTTCCAAGGAAGATCTCCATGATACGAATTGTGTTTCAAAGTGCGGAACAAGAACAGAAACAGCATGTCAATTGTGTCCATTTTATCCCAGATGACATGGAAACCTTTATGAGAACATCGAGTACATGTACTATCAAGCAAGATACAGGTTCCATTCAAGTCCAGACTCCCAAGATAGGAAACTGAACCAAGCACTTCTCTGAATTTAATCCAATAATGATAACAAGCAAAATGAACTTTACCACGTTTGGCACTACCAAACTTGCAGACTCGAAAACAAAACCTAAGAAAAGTAATGTGCACATGAATGTCCTCATAAAAGCATTCAGTTATCAAACTCACTTGGCTCGCTCTAGTGCCAACTCTGCCTCAAACCTTTCTCTCCATGCTAAAAATGTATCAACAGTGACAGGTTCTCCATGTGGAACAATTACCAGCAAGGAAAAGGTATGATAGCTCCTTTTACTTAAAGACCAATATCCGCTATTAAGAGAAAACCTAGTGCTCTCAAACTTGAACGGCACTGGATTTGTGATGACAAATAGCACAAAGTTTTATGTTGTTCTTATTGAATTTACCAAGTAGATACATTAAACCTATATCAATCAGATCTAAACAAAAAAATGGATCAAAATGCTGCTTTGTCAGATAATATGGGGCATTCTTACAGAAGATTGACCAATTCGCATAAAGAGTTCAATCTACACACCCATGGGTACATGAGGCCATAACCTAAACCATGGACATAGCATTGCATGCAACTAGCAGGTGGGCAGTGATACAGAATGCAAATAGAATTTGCTAAAGGATTGCTCAAAAATAAAAGTATATATTTACTCTTGAATCTAGTAAACATCTAACCAAAAGAATGAAGGAAATGCAAACTCATGATAAATCGTCACACCTCATCTTTTGTTGCCTCTTCTTCAGCATTGTCAGCATCAGCATCTTGGCAATATCTTTCAGATAGCCATTCCTTGGCTGATGTAACCAAAGTGTAAATTATAGCCATTCCAAGATTTTCAGATGCCTGTAAAGCACAAAATAAGTGAGAATCAGCCCAATTTGGACAAAATTAAGCTGTATAACTATAAGAGAAAGATGCTAATAGGCATATCAACTAAAAATAACACTTTTCAGTGCAACATTCTACTAGAAAGAAGGATTCATTTGTTAAAAAGATGCTACTGCCAGCTAAACTGAACACAAGACGAAGTTCAATTAGTTAAGGATTGGCACACTTCAGACTTTTCATGCTTCCCAATCAGGAAATTTTACATTTATCAGCATGTGGTGACAGGGGCATGGGAAAGACACGATTTTGACTCTAGCAGGAAACAGAACTTATGGAAGAATATTTCCTGAAAGCTTTATATATGCTTAAGGAGTAAATTAAAAGTTCCAGTACTGACAATATAAATGTCTGCAAGGTTACCTCCTGTTCAAGCTTTTCTTTCAGAACTTTCAGGTCACTGGATTGTATTCCCCGTATGCTGGAAAAGGAAATGAAAAGTGTAGGTTATCTAAAAAGTTCATAAAAAACAACAAGATCATGAGGGGCAAAGAATGCATCTTCTAAATGCTCAAGATAAAGTCCATTCAATTTCAGTAGATGGAATAATCAGCAAGCAATACGCAGTCCTCCAATATCCATGAAAGATAAATGTTAAATAATGTCAATATTGATAATTAATGACATTCAAAATATGATTATCTATTTTAGTCTGAGTTATTGTATCAGTTGGAGTCCTAAATAAAGAAATCAGACAAGCTAATCTATAAGAATACAAGACTTATAGGATTTAGTCACATGGTCGCCATTGACATATTAGTGCATCCTTTAACTTAAGGTTGCCTAAAAATTAAATCAGAAGAAGAAAATCAAATAGTAGATAATGACAAATATTAGGGTCTATTTTGTTGTTAGTT
The DNA here is from genome assembly GCA_038382065.1 of Adansonia grandidieri. Classification (NCBI taxonomy): domain Eukaryota; kingdom Viridiplantae; phylum Streptophyta; class Magnoliopsida; order Malvales; family Malvaceae; genus Adansonia; species Adansonia grandidieri. The sequence continues at coordinate 1,832,531 of JBBYHK010000015.1, read as the reverse complement.
TTAATAAATTCTTTGCTTTCAAAAGCAATATTGACTTTGAAAATAGAAGAAAAAACACTTTTGAAAATTAGTTTCATGGATAACAAAAGGCATGATCTCATTCAGTTATCAAGCATAAGTGTGAAATGGTGTTAATTTAATTAATTGCTTGTTAATAAGCTTTTGCTTTTGTTATATACCAACATCTAAAGAAACCAAAATCAAGTAGCCAAGATGAATAGGTGATTAATAAATGAAGCCTTGATGGTTTTCAGAGATCCATTTGCATACAAGCACCAGATGCAGTCACTTCAGAGGTGAATAGCATTTGATGAATTATTGGTGAAACTCATGAAACCTTTAACTCTAACTGAATATTTAGAACACAAATCCAATTAATAAAGAAAAAGGAAGTTGTTTGCTGCTACAATCTCAGATGGTACTAAGGGAACATCTATTGAGATCAAGGAAACATTTAGACTTTTCCAGGTATGGGAAATGGAAAGGGAAACCGATGGCAAATTATTCTACCTAATAGCTAAGATTCATAATCACCTTCCTATTTTATGGCACAACCATTGGATTAAAAACCTTTCCATCCTCCCCCATACAAAGCCCATATGAACTTCAAACAAAAGGAATAAACATTTTTTTCTCAGATCATTTGGATAAAAGGGACAGTCACGAATATTATCAGCACATTGCACTGAAACAACAAACTGACCTTTTTACATTCAGAAGTGGAGGCTCATCTGGATATTTTTCTGTATGCGAGAAAACCAAAGCCAGATGAACTGCAACAGAAGTTTGGGCAACAACTTATGTTCAGAGGGAAACAGAAAATCCCGAACTAAGGCCAGCAAATAAAGTTCCCAAAATTAATAAATTGAATCGAATTTGATGCTATAATTTTATTTGTCCGTGTCTGCATATAAATGAGGCAGAAGATAAATACGACATGCTACAATTTGTGGTATGAGAGAAAAAGAATAACCTGGTGTGGTAGTTGACTGATCTGTGTCATCATCCTGTCAAACACAAAATGTGGCTATTTGATGAGGGGAATGTTAGTTGTCCAGGCATAAGAGTCAGGAAGAAAGAATAATGATGTATAACTAGGAGCTAAGCATGCCAAACATTTATAATCATTTAAAGCTGCATTATTATTACTAGGGAAACAACTATACCTCTACCACCCCATGGCATTTTAAGGTCACCATGAAAAGCTAGAATAAAATGAGTTCACAAAAATGCCAATCACGTAACAAGAATGGTGAACAACCTTAAGTCTGGGATAAATAGCACCTGAGGAGATAATGTTGTTTGGAAGCACCTATTTGAAGTGCTTAGTCCACTCTCACCAGAGTGAATTTCTGATACAAAAGCAGCAATCATTACAAGTTAGAAGTGAATGGGAAATTTTAGCAGGAAGAAAGCATCAGTCCAAAAAAAAAAAAAATGGCAAAAGGACCTTTGAATTCATCCATAAGTATTGCTTCTAGGGCTTCAATTTTTATCTCTTGCTCCTGCACGTGGTCTGTAAACATAGATGAATGAATTAATGTATCGTAAACCAATCTCAACACAGTACCGCATTCTTCTATAAATTTGATTAAATAAGGTCTAATCAATATCAGTAAATGTTAAGCAGATCATGTTTCATGTCCGTAGCTACCTGCTTGGAAAGAAAGGCAGTAAACTTATATTTATGACCAGTGCAGCAGTATTTGTTAGTGCCCTTACAGTTTGATGGTTGACCGACAATTTATCAGATTGAACCGCTAATCTGTGTTTGAGATTCTCTAAAGACTATACTTTTACCACTTTACCTCACCATTGCTACTAGCTTTGATTTTAAAACATCAATTATTATGAAGTAAATTTCATGATATCCACAAATTCCATATCCCAAAAACCTCCAGAGTCATTAAAAAGAACAAAATCAATTCTATTTCACCCAAAAATGCCATTGCTGCTGCTGGGTATCTCTAGTTACCTTAAAAAAAAAAGAAAGCTTATCTCTTCATATCACACATCAAAGTAAAAAAAAAAAAAAAAAAAAAAAAAAAAAAAAAAAAGCAAATTGCATTAGAAGAAAACCCTATAAAGAAACTCAATTATGCAATTAGATATCAATGAAGGAGCGTTAACAACAAACTTAATTAGCAACACAATAGTAGAGTTAGATTAGCAAATATATATATATATATATATATATAGATATATTTATGTGGAATATGCAGAATTTAAAAGAAAAAAAAAATGACCAGTCATGGTTGTGAATTGGGGACAGTATTCCTTTTATGCTTTTTGTTTTTGGATTTGATTCTGCGTTTCCGCTCGAATATGATTGAAGCTCGCATTTTTTACGAACACTTCAGATCGATAAAACCTAGTGATAAAGCTCCCCTAAATCTAAACTCACCGGTCACCACTTCAATTTTGTTGATATTCCCTCACCCTTTTTTAGCAAAAATATATATGTATATTATATATATATATATATTTGTTATTTTGTCAAATAAAAAATTTAAGGCATGTTATTTGATATATTAGAGTTTTTCAATTTTATAAGTGAATTAAAATATTATTATATAATTTAAATATATATTTAAAAAATTAACTTTTAATATCATATGATTTAATATATTTAATTTTTAATTTGTTAAATAATGTATTTATCAAATAATTTATTAAATATAATTTTAATAGATAAGATGTAATTAATGTATAGTAAATATTATTCAAATTGTTGAAATAATTACAATATATAATATTTTGGTAATTCAAATATTATAATAATAAAATAAGTTTAAATCATAATTAAAATACTTATACAATATTAAAAATATAGATTTATTATAGATAAATGTTTCCTACTCTTTAATCTTGATTGCTTGGTTCTCAATATAATTTAATTACTTACTTAGGTTAATTGAAAAAATAAAATTTATTGCATTTTTTACGGGAATTATACCATGGCTCATCTTTATTCAATATTAATGTAATTTCTGCTTTAAATCCAAAATAGATCCTCCATTTAAAAACAATTATATAATATATATTTATTATTGAGAACATAAGTTACATATCTCCCAATTTTTATTCCTTATAGCTTTCAGGCTAACCTATCTTGCTTGTGCAAACTTTTTATGAAAATGCTAAAAAGTTTACATTATTGAAACTGCAAATAAGACAACACATGATATATATATATATATATATATATATATTTTACATAGTAAAAATATATTTATTAGAATACGATAAATATGAAATTATTTTACTTATATTCCGCTTAGCTCCACTTCTAACCTATTTAAATAAATTTACAATGTGGTTATCGAATTACTTTGAAGTTGAAAATTACTTATGTGTAAAATTATAGTAGTATTTAAAATAAAATAAGATGAAGTGACATTAAAATTAATAATAACTTACCATCTTGAAGCAAAGCGTTAACATTAGATAATACAATGGTAGGTTTTCGTCAAAATCATCAAACAGTTTGCCTTTATTTCAGCAAGATCTCTCTCAGAAAGTTGAACGTAACATGCACCATTCCACATTCAAAGATTATTTTAATTTAAAATTGAAAAATATTTTGTAAAAATTATAATTTAAACATGTCGGGTAAAATAAATATGTATCTTTTTGTTCATCGTACTTTCATTTCATTTTTTTTAATGGAGAAGGTTGTTTTGGCATTTACAACACGGTCAATAATATTCGGCACAAGAATAATATATTATTGCATTTATCATTCATATTATAATTATAATATATACATATTTTTTATAATGAATTATGACATGAATTTTTGTTCTGAAATTTAAAAAATTTATTAAAAATAATTTGAAAAATATATAAATTAAAAAGTTAATTGCTAAAATTTAAATATAGTAATATTCTTCATCATCAATCAAAATTATTTTCATTGTATCTCCACTACCATTATCATTAGAATATGTCTCAACAATTCATCTACGTAGAATCATTACTTTGATGCTCCATTTTTTTAAAGATAATTCTAAATTGTTGATGTTAACAATCGTAATTTAATTTACATCAATATTAAAAAAAATTATTATTTCGTACTATCATAAGCAAAGTTTAAAAATAAAAATATATTGAAAAAAAAAAAAGAACAATTTATAGGAAAGGTAAAGAAGAAAGAAAAAATCTATAATCATAAAAAATTGACATGGATGTTGTCTTGGATGATAATGCATCCATTTTATAATGGGAATTCGTAGTTTAATTTGCGTATAACTCTAATACTAATTAAGTAAGAATTAATCTAAAATTATAATGATTTAAATATAATTTTTGAAATTAAGTTATTTTACAACATATACAAGAGTGATAATTTTATAATATATAATATCAGCAACACGTGATAATTTGAATACATGCATCAAAATATAATTTAAAATAAATTTAGGTATTTTTTAATTCTTAGTTTAAATCTTATTGTATAATTAACAATAAATATTATTATGATGCGTAATTATCAATATACAATATATACAATTTAAAATAAAATAATCTATTTCATTCAATATATATCTTATAGAAATAAAATTCACAGTTAATATATATAATTTAAAATAAAATCATCTATTTTTTAATTCTTAGTTTAAATATTATTTTATAATTAATACTTAATAGTTAAATATTATTCCAATGTCATTTTAAAAATATGATAAAAATAAAAAATAATTTTATTAATTTAAAATTTTTTCATATTCATACTTTTATATATATATATTATTAATAAAAGTTAAATAAACAAAACAATTAATAGTGTTTTAATCTTACTTTTGTTTTAAATCCCCAGCCATCAAATAATAATCCTATTATTATTTTGCAACCCCTTCACTAAATATATATATATATATATATTTACAAATTATTTTAAATTATAAATCTTATAAATAAAATATTTTAGTAATCAGAAGAATGAATAAAGAAGAAAAAAAAAACCAAAAGAAAAGTAAAAATAGAAATGCTAAAAACATTTCATAATTCTTGTAATATAATTGTGGGTCATTTGATGTGTTGAACATTGAGTCCATCAAAAAATAGATTAAAATGCGTCTAAGTTCAAAAGTTATTGGGCTGTAAAAAGCCCAAAAACAATTCCCTCGAAAGGAAGACTCTGAAAACCCTAGAGTCTGTAATCTATATATTTGTTAGATATGTTAGTTGTCAGTCTGCCGCTCCCTCTAAAAATCAACAGGTTCTCTTTTTATTCCTAGCTCAGTTCAGTTGTTCATTATTGATTTTGTTTGATTTATTTAGAGGATTTTAATCTTACTGGTTGGATCTGGTGCAGTGAGGTGCAGGGAAAGAGAAGATGGCGACAGTTCCAGGACAGTTGATTTGGGAGGTAGTGAAGAAGAACAACTGTTTTTTGGTGAAGCAGTTTGGAAGAGGAACTGCTAGCCTTCAGTTCAGCAAAGAGCCTAACAATCTCTACAATCTCAACTCCTACAAACACTCTGGTATTCTTTTGATCCAAAAGTTTCATTTTTTTTTTTTTTTACTATTATTGATTCTGATTTGAGGATGTTGATCTTAGGCTTATTGGAAAAAACGATATCGTAGTTATTTGCTTTTGCTTTTCTTTTTCCTTTCATTAAATTGGAATGGAAATAATATTATCTGCATGTGCAACTGATTTTTGTATAAATGCTTCGTAGCTATTTAGGAAATGCCAAGAGAAATATTGGGTATTTATTAAAATTAGGTTTGGTTTCTTAAGAAAGCTGAAAATTTAGAGTTTACCTTAACCTGGGAAAAATTTGAGTAAGATGAGTTGGGGGAATGGTAATTGATGTAGAATCCAAAGAAGGACAGAACAGGATTGTTGTTTTTATCTTCATAATGGTCAGAAGCTGGAAAGATGAATTTACAACTTGTTCAAGCTATGATACCTGTTTGTCGAAGATATTTTCTTTAATCACTTCCCTTCCCATGATTCTGAACAGTCAAATGTGTTCCTTGGGTTTTAATTGACTTACTCTTTGCTGGATCTGTGTAATTTAGGATTGGCCAACAAGAAAACCGTCACCATTCAACGTGAGGGCAAAGACCAGTCTGTGCTGCTGGCAACCACCAAGACTAAGAAGCAGAACAAGCCTTCAAGCTTGCTTCACAAGTCTGTCATGAAAAAGGAGTTCTCGAGGATGGCCAAGGCAATCAAAAACCAGGTAAATGGAAAGAGTTTGCTGAAACGTGTCTGTTTACTCTTTCACTAGTTTTTCTATTTGTAATTTGCTAATTGTTGCGATTGTCTTCTGTACAGTAAAAATTATTTGTCTAATGATTCACGTTGAAACCTTTTTTTTTGGGCTTTCTTACCTAATATTTAGTCCTTAAACTAACAGGTAAAATTTGTTGGATTGCTTACTTGATTATGATTTGTTTGTCGAAAGGTTTAGTTTGCTTGCATTCAAATATAAATTTTCTGGGAAATTTATCTTGCAGTGATGAAGCAATAACATGTCAGAAGGATCTATTTGTTGGGTTCTTCTATGAAATGTACTCGTTACGCTTGGCTTCTGAGCTTCAAAAGTTTAAACTTTGTGTTTTCAGTGCTTTATTTAGCTAGATTTTGGCATAATTGTGTATATTTATACTGAATTTAACTGTCATGTCACCCTTGTTCCTTGTTGCCTTCTGTTTTTCCATTCTTCTCCCTCTTTTCCCCTTCTTGCTTTTGGCAGCTACTAAATTCTTTGATATTATTGTAAGTAGGTGATCTTGCAAAACGTGCACTGTCTTCATGCTGTGGTTATTCATATTGAAAGCAGTCTATTTTTCTTTGGCTCTCTTATCTAACAGTTAATCCTTAAACTAACTTGTAAAATTTGTTGGATTGCTTACATCAATGATGATTTGTTTGTCTAAAGGTGTAGTTTGCTTGCATTCAAATATGAATTTTCTTGGAGGTTTTATCTTGCAGTGATGAAGCAATAACATGTAAGAAGGATCTATTTGTTGGTTTCTTCTATGAAATGGACTTGTTACGCTTGGCTTCTGAGCTTTGAAAGTTTTAATTTTGTGTTCTCAATGCTTATGTAGCTAGCTTTGGGCACAGTTGTGTATATTTATCCTCAATTTAACTATCATGCTCTTCCTTGTTCCTTGTTACCTTCTCATTTACCATTTTTCTTCCCCTTTTTCCCTTCTTGCTCTTGGCAGCTGTTATATTCTTATGATTTTATTGTGACTAGATGAACTCAGCCAAAATGCGCACGATCTTGATGTGGTTGTTCATTGAAAGTGCTCTTTTTTTTTTTTTTTGACTAGATGAACTCAGCCAAAATGCGCACCATCTTCATGTGGTTATTCATTGAAAGTGGTCTTTTTTTTTTTTTTGGCTTTCTTGTCTAATATTTAATCCTTAAACTAGGTGGTAAAATTTGTTGGATTGCTTCCTTCAGTGATGATGATTTGTTTGTCTAATGGTGTAGTTTGCTTGCATTCAAATTTGAATTTTCTTGGAAATTTTGTCTTGCAGTTATGAACTGATAACACGTAAGAAGGATCCATTTGTTGGGTTCTGTGAAATGTGCTTGTTACGCTTGCCTTCTGAGCTTCAAAAAGTTTGAACTTCGTGTTTTCAATGTTTATGTAACTAGCTTTGGGCACAATTGAACTTGCCAGTGCAGTTCTTATAGATTTTCAATGATATTGTGAAATTCTTTCATGTAATTTTCAATGATATTCTGAAATTCTTTCGTGTAGTTCTCAATGATATTCTGAGATTTCTTCATTTAGCTCTCAAGGATATTCCGAAATTCTGTTCATTTAGTTTTAGGTGCTTCTCTAATCAGCTTGTCACAATAGTGTTTCCTTTATGAATATTTTTCTTATGTGGTATGTTCCTAAAATTTCAGGTGACCGACAACTACTATAGGCCGGATTTAACCAAAGCAGCGCTCGCAAGGTTGAGTGCTGTGCATAGGAGTCTGAAAGTTTCCAAGTCTGGTGTCAAGAAGAGGAACAGACAAGCATTGAAGATCCGTGGCAGGAAGTGAGCTAAAGACATTTCAGGTTTTATGTGCTGCTATTTTCATCGTAACAGACAAATTTTTTACCCTTTTTTGAATTTGTCGTATTTTCATTCATGGTTTGAGCTGGGTGGTGGATTTTTTTATCTAGATAGATTTTGAAACAGGAAGAGATCATATGGTAGTTTGGAGCTATTTTGCCCTTTGATTTCTGCTGGCGTTGATAAAAATCTAGCATATGCTTTTGCCATTGCAATTGCATGCAATGTTTGTGGTTTTTAATGATTTCCATTAGAAGAAATTCATAGTTGATCTTTGAAGTCACCAAGACAACATGCATTATTACGTATTTTGGGTCATTGGTGTTTGATTAATAATTCATATCCTGCCATTATCATTGTTCTTTCCAAGAGAAAATCCTGCACCAATGAAAGTTTTTGAGATTTGTTGATTGATAGAATTATATAACAAAAGGGTAAATCATAATGGTTTGGATATATGATGCAAGTTCGGATGTCGGGTTCATAGTTGAGGACTCTTTCTTCTTTTGGAATTATTCAGTTTTTCTGAGGCAAAAGAGTTCCAATGGCTGGTCATAAAACCAGAAAACAGAAAACTGATGTCTGAATCTAATGAAACAAAGAATGAAAATAAAGAATTAAGGTCAACGAGGTTTTAGAAACAAAAACATTGATAAATTGTTGACGAAAGCCAGAATATGCAATGATCGATTCGCCAAACCATCCCAAATCTGATCTTTCGCCAACCTTCTAGAATCTGATTCAATTCAATTTAATTAAAAAATATTTTAATTTAATAAAAAAAGTTAATAATTTAAATTTAAAAATAATAAAAATTTGAAATAATTGAATTTGATTAATTTAAAATTGATCAAATTGAGTATTAAATTTGATTGATTTAAAAATGAAATAATCAAAACTTGAAATGATTCGAAATTGAAATAATTTAAATTTGAAAATCTAGTTTGACTCAATCTAACGTGCCAATTGACAAACCTACTTTAAAAGGCACCCTAAACAACTCTTTAAATTGTATTTGTTGGAGAATTGACTTGCTAATCATTTATAGAGTTATTGGTATTGATTGATTAACTTCTTGGTTTTTAGGTTTCTTATATATACTAATCAAAAGGACTTGATAACCGAGCCAACTACCTAATTATTCCCATTAGTATCCAAGAAACTTCTAATTAAACCCACATTTTTAATAAAAAAAATTCCCATTTGATTAAGGGTTAATATTTCATATGTTCTTTACAAAGTTATGGTTAATCTGAGATTAAAATTTCAGGTCGTGCTAGCAATTTAGAACTGCATAAATTACTCAGGCTATGCTTAATCTGAAAATTTTTATGAATATGCTATTTTTTTTTGGTTGGTTAAATTTAAAAAATTTCTAATTATTAGGATCATTTTACTGTTTCATCAACGTTAAAAGCTTCAACAGATTAGAATAAAGTTTTTCTAGCAATCTACGACATGCAAAGAATGTTGAAAAGTCAAGTCCATGGAATTCTTTTGCTGCACGTTTCTGAAAATCACCGTGTTACTTATCAAAGTTTAATACCCCAACCTTATTTATATGCATACAATGTATGTATATATGTTTTAGTTCGGGCAATCGTTAATTTCCAACATTCTCTGTTGGTCCACCATGTCTGTCAAGAGAACTGTTGATCAGGACAATCGCGATGAAGCCGTCAGGGGCGACGACGTTGGTAGTTGTAGTAACAACACGAGGCGCAGAAGTAGCTTTAACCGATGTTTCTCGTTCATGGAGGTGTCAATGGAACCAGTATCATCATTAAACGACCTAGATTCCAACAAATTCAAGGCCGAGATAAAGAGGTGGGCTAAGGCTGTTGTGGCATACGCTCGTCAAGTCAGTGGTCGTTTAGGAAGCTCCAGGAAAAGTGATCGATATGGGAGCTCTAGTCGAGGCTCATCACATGCACAGGCTATATAGAGCTCCTTAATGGAGTTTTCACTAATGGAGATTTCTCTCCTTTTTTCCCTGGGTTAAGACTTGGAAATCCATCCTATTTTAAGGCTGAAAAACTGTGCATCTGAGTGGCTGATGACATCATCCAACCAAAGATGGGATCAAATCCATGGCTGATAATATAAAGTTCAATTCCAAAGGTCATGATCCAAAGAAAATCAATTCCGGACCTGTTGCCTTGTATATAGTTTTTCAGAGGGAATTGCCGCCTCTGAGTCCTGAGTTTTTCTTTTGATTGTTATTTTTTTCTTTTACTTCTGTTTTTTACCCAATTCTTTCATAGTCTATTTACTGCTCGTTAAATCTACAATCACAATAAATATAATATATTTTAAAATATATATGTTTTTTACCGTAATTTTAATTACCGCAGAGAGTTATATAAAAGGAAAATGATTTAGATTTCTCTGATTACCAAGTTCTTTAAACCAACCAGTACAAATCCAAAAGTAAACATTCAATCGTAAACAAACAATCCCACAATAGCGTATGAACTTAAATTTACACAGAAAGGAAAAATAAGATGAAAAAAGAAATCCAGTATATTATTATTACATATGATATTTTCTATTAAAAAATGGAAACCGAATAGAAATAAGATTTTTTTTATTTTTTCACTTTCCATTTTTTAATTATAATAAAAAAATTTATCTACAGAATGCATTATATTATAGAAAATGATTTACTTATATTAATATAAAATTAAATAAATTTTACGTGCTTTTATAATTTTTTTATATTTGTTTAGCTCAACCATTGTATTTTATATTATATTTATGTAAAGTATATGCATCAAGTATCAAATTTTGAGTAAATTAAAAATATTTAATTATTTATTTCATGTAAAAAATTTTAAGTGTTAAATATATTAAAAAATATTCTTTAATTAATATAATAAAATATAAGATTATATTATGGGTTCAAAAGAACCTCATGCTGAGATGGCATATTAGAGAATATGCTTTTTCATTAGTGGTTATGTTCCATTTGGAACAGTGCCGATACAGTTTGGTGGAGTGTTTCCACGGGGCCGCTGCCCTATTTTGCTACTGATGCTTGACTAAAAGGCCCTCCAACTTTTAATTTTTAAACCTTAAAGGGTTTTTTTTTTTTTTAAACATTAGAAGATAGAAAATAGTTATATTTTACTTTATATAATAATATATAAAATTTATTATTATGAAATTAATGTGAATAAATTAAAAATAAATAGTAGCATGAATATTAAAAAAGTAAATATAAAAATAATATTTTATATATTTTTATTAATTTTTAACTATTTATTAATTAAATTATTGTGTAACATAAATATCATTTTAATAGTTTTTAATTAATTAACATAAATATAATTTTATTTAAATTTTATTATTTAATATGAATATAATTTTAATCATTTTTACTTATTTATTATATATCATATTTTAATTAAATATTTTTAATTATCATTTTTTATTTTCATTTTATTATTACTGATATAATTAAATTAAAAAATATATAATTATTAATTTTAATTTTATTGTTACAATAATTAATTTTATAATTACCCATATTTTTAATTCCACCTGAACTAATGAAATTGTTATCTAAATGAACCCTAAACCCGACCGCATTTTAAGGCCCAGAACAACTATATAAAGTTGGGCCCGCTTGACGGTCCGCCCTTCACGCTGCTTTTCCATTTTCGTCCCTTTTTTGTTCCTTAATCCTAATTTCCTACCGGGAAGAAAAAGAACACAAAACAAAAGAAAATAAAGTAAAAATTTTCTCTGCAAACAAACAAAGAATCCAGCCATGGGAAACACCGAGAAGCTTTTGAACCAGATCATGGAACTGAAATTCACGTCCAAATCGCTGCAACGCCAGGCGAGGAAGTGCGAGAAGGAAGAGAAATCTGAGAAATTGAAGGTAAAGAAGGCGATCGAGAAAGGAAACATGGACGGAGCTCGGATCTACGCCGAGAACGCCATTCGCAAGCGCACTGAACAGATGAACTACCTCCGGCTCGCGTCACGGCTCGATGCTGTTGTTGCTAGGCTCGATACCCAGGCTAAGATGAGCACCATTAACAAGTCTATGGCTAATATAGTCAAGTCTCTCGAATCCTCCTTGGGCACAGGTCATTTCTCTCTCAAAATTTCACTTTTAAATTTTTGATCGCCTTGTGATAATAATTTTTAGGAGAAATTGGTATTCAGGAAAATTTAGGGTAGAATTGAAGAATCAATAAATTGATTTTTTGGGAATTTTTTGGGGGCTAAATTAGCCCTAAGTGAAAAGCTTGTGAAGATAATAGCCTAAAGTAAACACTTTTTTTTCCCGCTATATTATTGTAAATTAACGGTGATATACCATAATTTTGATGTGAGTATGATGAATATGATTTTTTTTGGTGTAGCAGGCAATTTGCAGAAAATGTCAGAGACAATGGATCAATTCGAGAAGCAGTTTGTGAATATGGAGGTCCAGGCAGAATTTATGGAGGGTGCTATGGCTGGTTCTACGTCATTGTCCACACCAGAAGGTGAGGTGAACAGCTTGATGCAGCAAGTGGCTGATGATTATGGGTTGGAAGTCTCTGTTGGGTTGCCACAGCCAGCTGCTCATGCTGTGTCAACCAAGACACAGGAGAAGGTCGATGAAGATGATTTGTCAAGGCGGCTCGAGGAGCTTAAGGCTAGAGGTTAAAGAAATGATGGAATTGATTTGAATGATCTCGTTATACATAATAGCTCTATGACGTTTGGGATTATAACTGCTGCTTTTAACATCTTACTCCATGTGTAAATTTGACTGAATTGGGTTTTCCTTTCTAATTATGCTGCATTCATTTCGTATAAATTAGCTGCCTTAGTGTGAATTTTAACTGTCAAAAATTTTCCCTGAAATCCCTGTAATAAAATGGTGTCTGTGATGATTAGATCTGTTTGAATTCATTGCTAGGGGATTGTCAGTTTGGTACCGGTGTTTTGTTGTTATGGTTTTCAGCAGCTTGGGGTTAATACTGTCGTTAAAAATGGTATTTATGCTTGTGAGGGTTGATAACCGGTTCAATCTTTACTTGCTCATCGAGTTAGTGGATTAGGTTAATGCTGCCAAACATAAGCGTAGATTTTTGGACCACTGTTTGTTTGGTTGTTCATGATGGTCTTTCATTCAACATGCTTTCTGCTTAATGTAGAAATTTGGTCTTTAGGGTTATGCTGATGTTTATGGGCATCAGTTATGTGATCTTCACTTCTGATTGGCCGTGTGAACTTGAGGTTTGAGGTGACAGATAGAGAATCTGTTAATATAGAAATCACAAAGATACTATCAAATGGTGTTTAATAAGTAGTTTGATAGTGTTGTGTAGATCAACTGAATTCACCATCGAGGTTTTTTACATGCATTAATTATACGGTTCGAGTTTCCCGACTTACCTGATATCTCTCACAATATGACCATATGCTATGAGCCCAAACTTTGAGGCAAGTGTTGGATACGGGTATAATACCCTATAACATATCCAAATATATGTCAAACAAAGGTTTTAGACACAGGTACTTATAGTTTGGGTAACATAGATTATATCTCAATATCATGCCCTAAATTCTACCTGGTTGTGTGAATAAGCCATTTTGATAGTTTTGAGATCAAATATGAAGGCGGATCATACATAAAAGAATTGTTCTAGTTGATATTTGGCTACCTTCACCTGATAATTGATATTTTCGTGTAATAACTAGTACAACCCATAGGAAAAGATAAAGGCTAAGACTTAGATAACCTCAACCATCTTGTTAGTTGTTACCTCCTACACCTCCATGTTTTTCTGCTCTTACAGACTTTCCATTCTTTATCAGAAATCACTTTGATTGAGTCGATGCAACGATCATAAACAACAATAGTTTCTCTTACCCCATGATAGGTCCCATGGTCTCCCTAGCTGCTCCACCATTTTCTGCCCATGGTCCTACGACCAGACCCTTTTTTTTCTTACTGCTTGGCTGATCCTTCCCACCTTCTATTACATAGAAACTCCAGAAACAAATTTACCGCATGTTGAAAATCTTACAACTCAACAAAATATTGGGCAAATATAAAAACCAGATGATGTAATTGGAACGTGGGAATGAAAGTAATTTTTCTTCGTTCTTATTTTGGCCGCATTTCACGGTTTCAATTCATCGCATTGAATTCGAAGCTTACTGGATCATTTAATCTCAGGCAAACGTTCTAATATCGTCGTCATCATTTATGTTGCGCGAGTACAACTAAGAGATATGAAACCTGAATTTAATGCCAATTGTTATGAACTTTTACTGAACCACAACTTAATTCTATATAAAACCGCACAATAAAATCTTTTTCAATTCAAATCTTATACGTTATAATTGGGCGCTTAACCATAGGACACATCCTATCTAAGAGAAATATATAATAGCCAAAGTCCTTGGCAAAAAAAGTAATTAGCTAACATGGATTACATATATGGTTGACATGTTAATGCCTTTAAAAGACTTATGTGTCATGTATTTAATATGTTTAATTATAAATAAACAAATCAATTAAAAATTAATTTATATACTATATTATATATAATCATATATTTATTTAACAATTTTATTTGTATTAAATTACCTTAAATTACATGTTAACTATTATTGCTGAATACAAATCAATTATCAGTATTAACAATTTTTATGTAAAAACGCCTCAGATTCAATTACAAGAGCTACATAATCAATTATGTCGGAAAGATTTTTAATTAACTTGCCTTTTAAGGTTTATGTTGAGATTATCGTAAATAAGAAATTTTTACCGATACTAAAAATAGAATTTTATGCTATAATTAATTTGTTAGATTAATTTTAAACCACTTATATCCAACATTTAAAAAAATAAATCAAGTTTAAATAGAAAATAATAATCAATAATAATTTTAATAATTAATGGCATACAAATTTCTCTTAATTTGAATCGTTAGTGAGGCGTTGTTTCCATTTTGATAAAAGAGATTCTTGGGTTGAGTCAAGCTTATTAAAGTTTGATAAAAATTTTTGGTTTAAAATTCGGTTTAACCTATAATATTAAAAAAATTATTGATTAAAAATAATAAATATTACAAAAAAAATTATATATTTTATAATTAAATTTAGATAAAAATATTTTTATAGATTGTAGCTATATAATTAATTTATTTGTTTAACTTTTAATATTTGTTGTAGTTAATTTTTTCTAATTATATTTGATTTTAATAAAATGAGTGTATTTTATGCAATTTATTATAAATTTAATTTACATAATAATAATTTGCTTTAAAAAAAGCACGTAATTCCATTTGTAATCTTAATTGATACTATGACTTTAAAACCATATATCATTCCATTGAATTGACACTATGTTTTGATTATTTTATTTTTCAATTCAATCCCATAATTTTATCCTTAATTAAAGTAACCATAATAAAAAAAGATTGTTATCATATTTATATATATTTTATGAAAGCTTTTTATTATCTTATATTTTTTATAATCATATCATATATTTTAAACAATATATTATCTTTGTATTATACGAGTTTAAAATTAGTATTAAATTATTCATGTATTTCAGTTTACATAAAAGATGAAATATTAGGTATGAAAATCAAGAAGTTGCCAAAAGAAGAAGGGAAAAATCTACTATATGAAACATATTCCGCAAAAAAAAAAAAAATACCTACCACAATATGAAACATATGGAACATGTTCATAACATGGGTTACTGTACAAGTTTTGATGGGTTGACAGTTGACTCCTTTGCAGGCAGCCCACCACATTACAAATTGTAGTGTAGTTAATCAAGCACGTGGAGTAGCTGCGGCCTGTGATAACTGATACGTTCCATAGGTACAGCTATGGAGTCATCCACTTCTTAGCAGGAAGACTTGAGTGGCCGTTCGTAACGTATTTTATTATATTTTGTCGTATTTTAAATATATTTATCTGTTCATGAAGTGTCTATCTTGTTTTATATTTTATACCTATGATCCACAAAGCACTGTTACGTGCAGGGCAAAATCTTTTAGTAATTCTCAAGAACAAGGCCATCAAGAACCCAGCCTCGGTTTATCTACAAATTTACTTCTTTGTCCTGAAAAGTTCAAGCTTTAAGCTTGTTTTCATAGAAAAACAAGCATGAATTCCCCCAAGTTGGTCTCTTTTGTTTTAATATTGCACCTGCTTAATCCAACAGTTGTTTTTTCTTCTTCTTCTTTGACCTCATCAAATGGGTTGTCTGAAATCCCCAAGAAGTTTATTGATTTTGCTAGAAGACAGGAGCTTGTTGATTGGATGGTGGGTGTTAGGAGGAAGATACATGAGAATCCTGAATTGGGATATGAGGAATTTGAGACTAGTAGGCTGATCAGACAAGAATTGGATAAAATGGGTATTCCTTATAAATACCCAGTTTCAGTTACTGGTGTTGTTGGATTTGTTGGGACTGGTGAACCTCCTTTTGTTGCAGTAAGGGCAGATATGGATGCTCTCTCTATGCAGGTTTGAATATTTTCCTTTTTTTTTCCAGATCTTGTCAGATTCATTTTGAAGTTCTACTTTTTGAAAGTTAGATTTGTCTCAAGATAAACTGCAAAGATGAGGCCTGCTTATCGTATAATTTATCGATTTTATTGAGTTGACCCTAATGTTGGATGTAT
Organism: Adansonia grandidieri; assembly: GCA_038382065.1. Taxonomy (NCBI): domain Eukaryota; kingdom Viridiplantae; phylum Streptophyta; class Magnoliopsida; order Malvales; family Malvaceae; genus Adansonia; species Adansonia grandidieri. The sequence continues at coordinate 1,815,830 of JBBYHK010000015.1, read as the reverse complement.
AGATTTGAGCTTTAATATTTCATTCCTCCGCTGTATGACTTTAGCTTGTTGGAATTTGATCTTATGAATTACAATTGTGCTGATATGAATTTCATGATTTAAGTTAAAGCCTGCACATCCTGATGTTTTTTTTTTTCCTTTCCCTGCGACTTTATATCCAATGAAGAAAGGAATCAAGTATGAACTTCTATTAATGGGCTGTTAAAATGTGTAGGAAATGGTGGAGTGGGAGCACAAGAGTAAACATCCGGGGAAGATGCATGCCTGCGGCCATGATGCTCATGTTTCGATGCTTCTTGGTGCTGCAAAAATACTGAAAGAGCATCTTGAAGAGCTAAAGGTGTGTCGCATCAATTTTCACTTGCTAATTTCATATTTGATCTAAAGTTCAAACTTTATGCTTTATAGCTTATTTTGTGATTGAATTATTGCTCTCCTGGTCATTATTTGCATGGTAAGGATGCTAAAAACCATTTCGCTAAGCAAATTTTGATTGTTAATTTGTGGTTCTGCACCCAATTTTGCTGAGCCTGTAGCTTGGTATCTAGGCCTTTTTGATAGTTCTTGCTGTTCTTTTTCTTCAATAATCTTAAATATAGTAATTAAAAAGGTATTTTATCATTTTGTAATTGCTAATTTCAGCTTTTAATATATGATATGAAGGAAGTGCTAAGTGACTACATCTGTTTATCAAATGCCATTATATGCCGCTTTGCAGAGAATACTATTTTTTAAACCACAAAACTGAGGTTATCAATTATCGCAGTACCTGGATGCCCCTTCTCTGCTTAATAATTTTGTACTTCATGATGCAGTTCTATTGTTCCATTTGTGTTTACTCTTAAGTAGATTTCAGTCAAAGAAGTGGTCATTTGAAACATAACCTTACGAGAGGGGATTATTCTGTGGATGGCCAAAAGTCTATTTGAATGTCAAAATTGGCTTTCTTGTCTTTTTCAGTTGTTTAGTCTGCTAGTAAAGTTTCTTTTATGGAGACCTTTTCTTGGCTTACTGTCACTTTATGTGATAACTTGTGTTCTGGTAAGGTAAATAAAGAATTATGTATCAATTCGTCCTGTGATTTGGCTGCAATTCCAACTTACTTTAGTTTTTTCATTTTAGCTTAGATCTTAGTTTTAAGGCATATACCACGTCTGTAATAGTGTAATCTATCGTGGAGCATCAGTGGAAGTTTTATCTGATATGATTGAGGGAATTTCCTAGTATCAGCTTTTCTCATGCAGAATTCAGAAAAGAGGGAATGGCATAAAATGCAATGTCGTAATATATAATCGGAATACAAATTGTTTCAAAATCCGTGGTTACCGGAATGTATCTCTCCAAGTTGTTCTATCGAGCCTGTACCCATTGTTAAAATCTAAGGCCTCTCTCAGTTCCTTGCGGATGTTTGTTAGAAACTTAATTCCTTTTTATGACTGAAAATAAATAAACCTCTAAAACTGATACTCTGGCTAGTAAAAGGCTGCTGACCTAACTGAAGAAAGACAGCTGAACAGCTAGCCTGTCTCAGTCTTGCCTGTGATTCTGTGGAGTCATACCGTTGATGTTCAAATTGTCCCTTGAAAATTTTACCTGTGTTAGGGTGTTAGCTTCTTTCTTTCCCTTATGGATGTTTGATGCTGTTGAGTTTTATTTCTTAATCAGGGTACAGTTGTTCTTGTTTTCCAACCTGCCGAGGAAGGAGGTGGAGGCGCACAGAAGGTGCTAGATGCAGGTGTGTTAGAGAATGTTGATGCAATCTTTGGGTTGCATGTTGCACCTGCTCTACCTATTGGTACGGTGGCCTCAAGGCCAGGTCCTCTACTGGCTGGCAGTGGCTTCTTCGATGCAGTAATAAGCGGAAAAGGAGGCCATGCAGCTATTCCTCAGCATTCGATAGACCCGATTTTGGCAGCCTCTAATATCATTGTTAGCCTACAACATCTTGTTTCACGTGAGGCTGATCCACTGGATTCCCAGGTACATTTCTTCTTTTCATTGCTTCTTTCATTCTATCCTTTGCTGCTTGTGCATATTAAGAAATGATTTGGTTTATCTCTTTAAGTCATATTTTGATGCTGTTCTTCTTTATATACCCAAAGTCCCCTTTTAAATTTTTGCAAACAAGATGATTCCTCACTTGGATTTTGGAATTAAGTTGCAAAGCTATCCTTGCAATGAAGATGAGGCAGAAAATTTTATTTTTTATGATTAAAGTAAATGCATACCAGTTTTTCATGATGTGGCTAATTGTAATTATTGAGCAACATGTTGCTATGATGTTCATCTAAGTGAATGATTATGTTTACCATCAAATCAAGATGGCTTGAGAGATGATTGCGTTGAGTAATAATAACCGAGAAATTATGCAATTTGCTTGCATTTGCATTTGGGGGGTTGTTGGTTTTGTGTTGTATTTAAGGTGGCGTTCCTATAAGCATATTTACATGCTGTGTTTTTCTATTTTGAAGGCTAAAATACTAAAAAAAAAAAAAAAGCCTCTGAACTATTTCAATTTTCTTTAGCAATCCCCTCTACATGTATTATATCCAAAATAGGCCCTTACTTTAAGTGAAATATTGGTTTATGTTAAGAGCTTATCTGGGTTATTTGGGTGCAAATAAAAGGTTAAGGGCTTATATGGGTGCAAATTATAGGTTAAATGCTTGTTTGGGTACAATAAAAATCTAGGGTTACCTAGGTGAAGTGGTAATGTTTAGGGTTTTTTTTTTTTTGGTTATTTTAGCCTATAAAGAACCCGAAATTAGTCGACTCTATGAATCTCCCTTTGCAAATACTGCGTAGGGAACAGAATCAAGTCTCAAGATATGAGTAACGTTAAATCAGAATAGTAAGGGAGCAAAATCAGCTTCAGACTTCTGAAGCATTGATGAGAGGAGGAACTCCCTAGGTTCACGAAGTTCTTAAATTCCCTCTTAAAATGCCAAGAGAGATTTGAAAATTTCGCTTTCCCTTTGACATTTCAATTTCAAGCATGTTATTTATTGAAATATCATCATGGAAAAGTTCACTTTGAATCTTATGTACCCTTATTCAGAAAGATGACTTGTAACCTAGTGGAATTTTGACCAACACACTTACAAAATGTGTATTTATCCACTTCAACAAAGCATTCCTTGTAGGTGGTGACTGTGGCAAAATTTCAAGGGGGTGGTGCTTTTAATGTCATTCCAGATTCAGTCACAATTGGTGGGACTTTCCGAGCATTTTCGAAAGAAAGTTTAGTGCAACTTAAGCAGCGAATTGAGGAGGTATGTAAGTTAGCGATTTTGTTAATCATTTTGTGAATCATTCAACAATTTTTAAGTACAAAAAAGAAAATAAAAGAAAAGCTTTGTGAGCAACTAAAGGATTTGAAAGAGGTTCATATATTGCTTTCTACTAGATTTCAAGCATTTTGAAGGCAGTACTAATTACATATGTTTATAATTTTGCCACCCCGTAAATACTTAAATAACAGGTCATCAAAGGGCAAGCTGCTGTGCACAGGTGCAGTGCAACTGTTGATTTCTATGAAAAAGAGAATCGGGTCGCCCTTTTCCCTCCAACTGTAAACAATAAGGACTTGCACGAGCACTTCCGGAGAGTTGCAGGGGATATGCTTGGGGCCGACAAAATTAAAGACATGCAACCACTGATGGGATCTGAGGATTTTGCATTTTACCAAGAGGCAATTCCTGGGTATTTCTTCATGCTTGGAATGCAAGATGAGGCCAGTCCGCCGCTAAAATCTGTCCACTCACCATACTTCATGATCAATGAAGAAGTTCTTCCTTATGGTGCTGCACTTCATGCATCATTGGCTGCTAGGTATCTCCTTGCAGCAGAGCCGAAATTTCATGCACCAGAGCACAATTTACATGATGAACTGTGAAGATTCTTGGCTGCCCGCACTGTGGTTGGCTCTTAATACTGCGGCTGTAGATACACCCTTCTGGTTAAAAACATCAAACATATGTTTCAAGTTCATCAATATCAGTGCCCCAAATAATGATTTACCATATATTCTATAAAATGTCTGAACAAAAATGATGTCACGAATCAAGTGATGCATGAAAATACGAAAATAGTTTAAACCAGTTCAAGAAAGTCACATAAATTGGAGCAAAAATAAAAGTAGCAAAGAAAAAATCATACCCGTTCAATAGCTGGATCATGGAAAATAATATATCCTGAACCCAGAAAAAGAAGTTCAATGGCTATTTCTTTGCACAAAAACACCATCAACTTTGATGTTACGAATGCGAGAGACGTTAGGCCACTCCTTTCTGCAGTATTCTTAAAGAGTAGGGCACCAACCAATGCTCAGTTCCTTTAGGCTTGTCAAGCCAAGAAGGTGCTGTGGCAAAGCCTTTAACTTCCTGCATCTGTGAATGTCTAAGGATTGAAGCCGTGGCATAATAGCATTATCCACTTCTGCAACTCTTGTAGATGGGATTTCACAGTTAATCCAGTCTTTCCACTCTGCCATGTTTGAGAAGCAAAGAGATTTCAAATTGGGGAAGGCAATCATAGGTGATGAAGATGAAGGAGATGATGTTTGGCCCTCTTCTGTTTCGACTCCCAAAAATTCAACCCCCACTTCCTCGACTCTGCTCATGTTCAATATTTCTAGGGATTCCAAGGAAGGCAGCTTTCCCAAGGGAGGCAAATGAATCCATTTTCTGCAATTCCCTAGCGTAAAATGCCTCAGTTGGGCCAAAGTGGGTGACTTCAGCCAACTTGGGAACAAGACGGGTCCACTGAAGCACCGTACCTCTAATCTTTCAATGTTACAAGGTGGCTGCAAGGCTTCAAGAATGATATCTTCATCACAAATTTTCCCAACGCTGAAATCAAAATAAAGTGTCAAACCAACGAGCTCTTTCTTGTTACGAAGTTTTGCTTTTCTGGCCTCGGTCACATCTGTTGAATTTCCTAATCCTCGTATTTTTAGATCACCTCGAAGGTAAGTCAAGTTCGCCAGATCTCCGAGCGTAAATGTTTCACTGCCATTGCTCACAACTACCTCCTTTAATGTCCGAAGGCCTATTAATTCTTTCATTCCTTTAGGCATGGATCTCAACCCAAAAGTCTCCCAATTATCAAGGTGCCTCAAATTGAGAAGCTTCCCAATTCCAGAAGGGAGTTTTACAAGACTTCTACACCGAGTGAGGTCTAAAGTTTGCAGATTATACAAATCACACAGAGTTTCTGGCAATTCTAGCAAATCATGGTTATTGCTGAGTTTCAGGTACCTCAAACGTATCAACTTGCCTATCTCTTTCGGTATCTCTTTAATCAAACACCAACTCAAATCCAAAGTCCTTAGACATATCAATTGATCGAATAACTTAGGCAAAGCTCCACCAATTGAACTGTTTTTATTATACGACTTGATTAAGAGGCTACGCAGCTTTTGAACGTTCTGAATGTAGGGAGGAAATGTACTCTCTCTCTCAAGCACCACAACCAGATGGCGAAAATTTCCGTTGCAAGTGTCTGTCTTGGGCTGTTTTACAGCTTCTACTTCCAACATAAAACATTCATTTTTTGTCAAAAATTGTGCAAAATCATGCACTATGTCATGCATCTTACATTTCATGATGCTATTATTGTTTTCATCTTTTTGAAAGTCTTGAAAGAAGGAGCGCATGGCTAAGTCATCAAAGCATTCTTGACCAATGATCTCCATCTCTTTATGTAGCATTCCCTTGAAGAAGCCTTGGGCCATTCACAATTTGATCAGCTTATCTTTCTCTATCACGGAATCTTTTAGAAAGAGGGCACAATATGAAAAGCACTGCCTCAAGGTTGAGGGCAAATCGTAATAGCTCAATAACAGGGGAGGGAAAATACCTTTTTCGGCTTCTTCAAGTTCCCATAACTCGCTGTCCAACACACTCTGCCACTGTTCTTTGGATTTTTTGAAGCGTAAGAGTCCCCCAAGAACCTTTGCAGCAAGCGGCAAGCCTTTGCATTTGTTGGCTATCTTCCTTCCAATGTCCTCCAAGCCTTTGCAATCCTCGCTGGACTTTCCGAAAGACGCCACCTAACTAAACAACAACCAACATTCCTCCTCGTACAATTGCCCTAGAGGGAACAGGGTCGTGCTCCCCATGATGCTCGCTACGTTCTCCTTACGTGTTGTGATCAAGACCTTGCTTCCCGGTGTCCCAGATTTGAGAGAGTGTTTCAATGATTCCCAATTCCTGTAATCTTCAGTCCACACATCATCCAAAACGAGAAGAAACTTCTTTCTCTCGATTGATCGATGTATTTTCTGCAATAGAGTCTCCAATTGATCCACACTAGGAGCAACCTCGGTTAAAGCTTCAAGAATCGCTTTGGCAACTCTAACCTGATCAAAAGGTTCCGAGACACAAACCCAAATTCTTTTATCAAAGTATGCTTTCACCTCCTGGTCATTGTAGGCTAGTTGGGCTAGAGTTGTTTTCCCAATCCCTCCCATTCCTACCACAGAGATGAAATGGAGGCCTTGTTGTTCACCATTTTCGGACAGCAACGTACGAATTATAGTATTCTTATCCTGGTCTCTACCATAAATTTCGGATACATCAATAAAAGAGGTAGAGACCGGTCGCTCAAATATTTCTCCATTGCCCCTATTTAAATCAAAGCCGAACATCTCTTTTTCCATGGCGATCAATTGGATTCTTTTGTTTAGATCTTTTATCTTGACAGCAAAATCACGATGCAGAAAGATTTTGCTGAAACAAAAGCATCGGAAGGGAATACAGTAGCATAATACCTTCTTGTAATTTGCAACTTGAAATCTGAGAATGAAAGTGTTCCATTCATCGATCAGATCATCCATGTCGTAAGACGTGGCTTTAAGCTTGTCCAACCAAAGTTTAACAGCTTCCTCTTTCACTTGCCTTTGCTCTGCGTCGATCAGCACTGCTTGGATTGTCTGGAGAGTGGTTTTCAGCTTCTGGGCTTCTTTCCTTACGTCACAACGAGCGTCACCGCCTTCTCAATGTCTTGGTAAACAACGGATGTTAGCTGCTGCAAGACTGCTGAAACCAGGGCATCAGCCATGACTTCGATCAGAAAACTAGAGAATGGGCAGATTGGAGCTGTAATTAATATTGGCTTTGGCGCGATCTGATAAATTTCCAGCGACAAATTAAACAACGCATTGTCTAGGTCAATGGGTGTCCGGGTCCCGCTCTGAAGTTGAAATCTGACACATTTTAGACAAAAGCTTTTGAATAAAAATCCCGAGGAAGAAAAATCTACCAAAAAGGAAGAACGTGGAGGACCGGAAAACCTGTGATGACGCGTTCAAACATAGTTATGTCAATCATCAGGAAACAATCCGGTCTTTTCCCATTTTTTTTTTTCCGCGAGCGGTGCCTACTACTGCATATAATACACCAAAATTCCAGTAGTGCACTACTTTTCCACATGTTACAGAAGAAAGGAGAACTTTGGTGTTGGCGTTGACACTTCCCCAAAGGATCCCAATTCCCTATCAGATTTTTTATTTATTTGAATATTTAATTTGAATATTAATATTCATTTATATATATTTAATTTTATATTTATTATTTTTTAAAATTAATTTATTAAATTTAAATTCGAATATTTATTATATTAAGCACAGATTAAAATAAAATATTCAAACAATTGTCAAATAATAAATAAATTAAATATTATAAAAATTAAATAAATTCAAATTTAAATATTTAAAAAATTGCTCGATCTTTAATTTTTCTGTACTTTTCGACAATCTAATAATTGTTTGTTACTGTTAATTGTCATAGCATATGACATTTTTCATGATGATCATAGGGCAGCTAATCCATGTAACATTTTAAAGCAAGAAGGGGTTGGGGGGGGGTGGGTTATGATAACATTACATTTATTTTTCATTTTCAACCATTTTAGTTTCAATGGTTAGTTACTAGAATATGAAGCATTTTCCAAATGAAACGTTAAGAGTATTTTTTTTCTAAGAACACTTTTAAGATTAATTAAAATATTCTTTATAATAATACTATAAATTAAATAATTAATAGGGTGGTTAACGGTTAGTATAATAATTTTTAATTATCTATTAAAAAATAAATCGATATTTTAATTTTAAAGAGTGTTTTTAGAATACTTCTTAGCAAAAATGAATGATTTATATTTTTAAAAGTTTATCTTTAAATTATTGATGACTAAAGATATATGAAAAAATAAATTAATATAAGAGTTTGTTAATATAACTCACATGCAACAATAAAAGATTGTCATATATATTTTTTTTAAATTATTTTTTACAAATATATTTTAAAATTTATGTTTCGCTCAGATACATAATAACTTCACTTATGAATTTTAAAAAATTCATCGATAATGAATGAAATAACGTCCGTTAATATAATATTTAATGTTTGATTGCTTTTCTTTTTGTATCATTTTGGTTAAATTCTTGAATAATTTAGTGCTAATATAAAATATTTTTCAAGCAAAATTTATTTATATTTATTTTTATCAAAATTATTATTAATTAATAATTAATGAAATATGAATTACTATTATTATTGGCCAAAAAAAAAAAAACTAAAGAAATTAAGAAAAAGCTTTGTGTGGAATAGTGATTGTTACCATCAAAATCTGAAATGGCTTTAACAACTTGCAAGGGGGAGTATTAAAATGTTTCGTTCTCACTTACTTTTTTCATTGCTGACCTATTAAGTGATGGGTCAACATTTAATTAAATTTATAAATGATAATAGATATTTTGATTTATCAGGTTTTGAATCTTAATTTATTACATGTTTATATAATAAATTTTAAAAAATAATATTTCAAAAATTTAAATTTAAATTTAAATATTTATAATTTTTTTAATTTTAAAATTATGACTTCATGAATATATATATATATATCAAACATAAAGATTTTTTTAAGCAATCAAATAGAACCTTAAATATCAATAAAATCCATCTCTTAAATTCATGAAAAAGTATCTTTGAATCAACTCGGAGGGATTTTTTTTTTTTTTTTTAAGAATGATATCATTGTTATTAGAATGTTTAAACAATAACAGATAAGTTATTTACCTCAATTTTTTATATAAAAAAAATAATTTAATGCATCCACCTCATTTGTATGAAGAAGAAAACAGAACTAATGAAGAAATATTAAGAGGTAAAAAAGGTAAAACTTTAATATCAAATCCAGCTCTTTAATCCTCATTTGATAAAAATGAAACATTACCAAAAAAAAAAAAAGAAACAAATTTCCATCAATTCCATAAACTTTCCTTCTCGGTAAGACTTACATACAATTAATTTTCCCATATAGAAATCACAAAAATGATTCCTAAAGCACGTAAGTTTTGCCCCCAAATATCCTTACCATATATATATATATATATATATATATATATATTGGTTGCAGGTAGTAAAAATACAAAAATTTCCCATCCAAATAAGAATAAAAAAACCCCAATTTTGCCCAAAAAGAACTTTTTCAACTTTTTTTTATTTTTTTTGGGTTTTCAATCCAATGGGTACTTGGAATCATAAAATGACCAAGTTTGGGTACTGCATATTTGTCTTCTTAGACGTCTATCAAATGTTTATTCATGTTGATGGAAGGTCGTTCGCTTCTGATAAAACTACTGAGGTTGTTAATGATCATAAAGGAGTTATAAAAACAATACAGGTTTAATTTGTCATATAATAGTTTTATTTTTATTTTTTCTCTTTTTGTTTCATTTTTTGTGTTGTTTACATATTTATTAACACATATATACATATATGTGTGTGTTTGTGTGTGCGCGCGTGCTGACAGAGTGAAGATGGTGATATAGTTGACTGTGTTGATATCTACAAACAACCTGCTTTTAATCATCCCTTCCTCAAGAATCACACCATACAGGTTTTTATCTTCTTCAATGTCAATAATATACATGCATATAGTAATCAGGAATTTCTGTGTTAAGTTAGATTTGATTTCACTCGTAAAAATAATTTTTATATTTAAAAAATGTTAAAATTATTTTTATATTATATTTAATATAATTTATAATTAAATATAAATAAAAATATTTTATATTGATCGAATAATAATTCAATCGATTTAAAAAATCCAAATAAAAAATATCATGTTCAAAGAATAAAAATATTTGAAGGAGTAGCATTATATTATTCTCAATTGAAGAAATTGAAGATTGTTGTATTTTGACAGATGAAACCCAGTTCATATCCGAGTGGAATGAAAGAAGAAAAATTCCAAGCAGGGCTCCTTCAAAGTTGGCATAAAAATGGTGAATGCCCTGAAGGAACTATCCCAATTTTCAGAGCTCAAAAACACCACCTTAATCGGACAAAGGCATTTTTTCATCCCAAGAAACCTCTTCAAGTTGTTGCTCCTCCAAATCATGAGGTAGCCTTTCAAAATTTTACTCATAATTCCTTCATTTAATTCTCGAAACAAAGTAATATTGGTCTCTCAAGCATGATTCATATGATGGGTTTTCATTTTTTTTTTTCGGCTGATTTAGTATGCTCAAGTTTCTGTGGTTGACGGCAACTATTTTGGAGCAAGTGCTCGGCTTAACGTATGGAACCCATCAACATCTGCTAACGAGTTCAGTTTAGCACAAATTTGGATTTTGTCAGGCCATGGAGCTGAAATGAACACTATGGAAGCTGGATGGCAGGTCCATTTTCTACCAATGGAAAATCTCTTATATACTTTTGTTTTGAATCAATTTGATCTTTGATAAAACTTTCTATAATCACATTGCAGGCTCACCCAGGCCGGAAACAACCACAATTATTCATATTCTGGACTGTAAGTTTGCTTGATCCCCCACCTGTCTGAATCTCAACATTTGGTAAAACAATTTAAAGATATTGTTCATATTGTTTGTTTGTGGAATGTTTAGAGCGACGGCTATCAACAAACCGGTTGCTATAATCTTGAATGTCCTGGATTTGTGCAAACCAACAATAAGTTGGTTTTCGGTGGGGATGTAAAACCTGTTTCCACTTACGGAGGCCAGCAATTTGAGATAAGCATATACATACATAAGGTAAAAACAAATTAGTTTTTGATCTCAAACACTAAGCATCTGCAGGTTTCATCACAGACGCAATGCTAATTCGGATTATTCATTTTTCAAACATAAAAAACAAAAAAAATGACCAAAAGACAATGTTTTTTTTCAGGACAAGAAAAGTGGGAACTGGTGGCTGAGGATACAGGAGATAGATTTGGGGTACTGGCCAGGTTCGATCTTCACAAGATTATCCGACAGGGCTGAGGGAATAACTTGGGGAGGAGAGGTTGTTAATTTAGAACAGGAGGGACGTCACACCTCTACTCAAATGGGAAGCGGCCATTTCCCCAGTGAAGGCTTTGAAAAAGCAAGTTTTATCCGAAACATTAGGTACGTGGAAGAATCTGGAGATATAAAAGATGCACAAAATGTTGTTACATATGTGACGAGGCCTGAATGCTATGATTTACAAATGGGAAACCTGATGAATTTTGGGACCCATTTCTTTTATGGTGGCCCTGGATATTCTGACAAATGCAAGTAGACAGTCATTGCAAGTTAATAAAAAAAAAGTTAAAATTGGTAAATAATTTCGACTTGTATGCTTAAAACTTGGTTCTAAGCATCCCTTTGATTAAAAAGAGTCTTAACTTCATAAATCCAGGAGGTTGGCATTTAAAATTGCTGGTTTAACTGTTATTAGGCAGTGAAGAAACACTTGGTCTGAGTAATAATTGCATCCTTCACATTGAAGCAGTTTCAGCTTAACAACTTGAAATTGGGAACGCCATGAAAGCAACTTCTAACACAGCAGATTTTTCAAAGCACTCAGAAAAATTGCCAGAACAATGGAACTTCTGCTTTGATTCACTTTCTTCCTGAATTGTACTTAGACTTTCAAAGCTTGAAAATAAAATCCACACGATGCAGCAATACATGCTTGAAAAAAAATATAATATTCTAAGGTGGCAAAGACTTTGCTGGAAAAATGGCTGGTAGAGAAAAGCCTGTTGATCATAAAACACAGACGCAAGCATGGTTACAATTTGAGCAATAAGTTGATTGCTTTTCAACCTTATCTTTGCCTACGTACATGTTTTATTAACATGTAGGAATTGCTGATACTAAAACATCAAATATTTGATAAAGTAATGAGATAACGCAGTCATTTTCTAAAGAAGTAATTCTCATTAGATACAAAAAGGACCCTAAATTGATTTAATAATTAGATTTATCTAGTAAGGTTTTTTTTATTAAATTAAATTTTATTTTGTCTTTCAAAATAATCGGGTTTTAATATGGATTTATTATTTTTTAAAAAATAATATCTTATAAATTTTAATTTTAATTTTAACATTTATAATTTTTTTTTAATTTTTAAAATGTGTGACCTCATTTATTAAAAAAAGGAAAATTCTTTTAAACAATCAAAAAGAACCTTAAATATCAATTAAGTCCACCTCTCAAATTCACGAAAACATATCTATGAATCAATTAGGGATTTTTTTTTTTTATAATTGTATTATTGCTATTAGAATGTTTAAAACAATAACAGATAAATTATTCACATCAATTATATATATATAAGCATAATTTGAAAATTAAAAAAGAAAACTTTAAATGTTTCCATCTCATTAGTTCGAGGAAGAAAGCATAACCAAAGAGGTAAAAAAAATACAAATATAAGATCAAATAGAACTAAGCAAGAAATATTGAAAGGTAAAAAGCTAAAAATTTATGATCAAATCTAACTCTCTCATCCTTATTTGAAAAAAAACAGAATTATTTTTAAACTTTCCTTAAATACAGTTATTTTCCCACATAGAAATCACAAAACTTGATTCCATCCCAATAAGAACAAAAACCCCAAATATTTTCCAATCTCTGTCAAGCAAAGGTCATAAAACTTTTCTTTTTCCCAATTTTTTTCTATTATTTTTGTTTTCAATCCAATGTTTGCTCGGAAGCATAAAAAGACTAAGCTTGGATACTGCATATTTGTTGTCTTCACAACTGTCTATCACATGTTTAGCTATGTTCATGTTGATGGAAGATCGATCTCTTCTGATAAAACTATTGAGCTGGTCAATGATCATAGAGGATCTATAAAAACAATTCAGGTTTAATTTGTCATACAATAGTTTTATTTTTATTATTATTATTTTTTCTCTTTTTGTTTAATTTTTTTCTTTGTTGTTTAATATATTTATTAATATGTCTATATATACTGACAGAGTGAAGTTGGTGATATAGTTGACTGTGTTGATATCTACAAACAACCTGCTTTCAATCATCCCCTCCTCGGGAATCACACCATACAGGTTTTAATCTTCTCCATTGTGAATAAAAATGCATGCATATAGTAATTAGGATTTTTTTTGGGTGGGATTAGGTTATAATTTGAATTTTTTAAATTTTTTTATTTAGTTTGACTTAGGTTATAATCGGATTGACTTATAATATTCGTTTTATTATTTAAAAATTTAAAATTATTTTATATTAATATTTATATAATTTATAATTAAATTTAAATAAAAAAATATTTATATTTATCTAATAGTAAGTCAAACTATTCAAAAGTGCTCAAACAAAAATATCAGTTCCAAGAATATGAAACTATTTGAGGGAGTAGCATATATTATTTCCTATATCTCACTTTGAAGAAACTTAAAAAATTGTTGTATTTTGACAGATGAAACCCAGTTCATATCTGAGTGGAATGGAAGTAGAAACATTCGAACCAGAGATCCTTCAAGGTTGGAATAGGAATGGAGAATGCCCTGAGGGAACAAACCCCATTTTTAGATCTCAAAAATACCGCCTTACTCGCACAATGGCATTTGTTCCTCCTAGGAAACATATTGACGTGGCTGCTCCCCCGATTCGTGAGGTAGCTTTTTCAAATTTTACTGATAATTCCTTCATTTAATTCTCAGCAAAAGTAAAAATAGTCTCTCAAATGTGATTCATTTGATGGGTTTTTTTGCCCCCTAACTTGAATGAAAATATAATTTAGTATGCTCAAGTTACTGTGCTTGATGGAAACTATTATGGAGCAAGTGCATGGCTTAACTTATGTAACCCAGCAACATTTGATGGCGAGATTAGCTTAGCACAAATTTGGGTTTGGGCGGGCGACGGAGATAAAGTGAACACCATGGAAGCTGGATGGCAGGCAAGTTTTCTTCTATGGAAAATCTCTCATATCCTTTGCTTGAATCAATTTGATCTTTTGGTGTACTTACTGCAATCATTAATTACATTGCAGGCTTACTCAGGCCTGAAAAATCCACAGTTGTTCATATACTGGACTGTAAGTTCGCTTGATCCCTCCTGTCTGAATCTCTACATTTTGTTAAAAAATTCGAACATATGCTTCATATTGTTTGTCTGTGGAATGTTTAGAGTGATGGTTATCAAAAAACCGGTTGCTATAATCTTGAATGTCCTGGATTTGTGCAAACCAGCAATAAGTTGGCTCTTGGTGGGGATATAAATCCTGTTTCCACGTATGGGGGAGAGCAATTTGAGATAAACATATATATACATAAGGTAAAACACACATTTTCTTGTTCAAGGCTGATTAAATTAAAACCGAATTTAGCATTGTTGTCGTAGCTTTTTACTTCAAAAGCCGCGAATATGAGTTTCATCATAACTGCAATGCTCATCGGATTTAGCCATTTTCAGGACAAGCAAAGTGGAAACTGGTGGTTAAGGATACAGGAGATAGATTTGGGATATTGGCCAGGTTCGATCTTCACAAGATCATATGACAGGGCTGAGGGAATAACTTGGGGTGGAGAGGTTGTTAATTTACAATTACGAAGCCGTCACACCTCAACTCAAATGGGAAGTGGCCATTTTCCCAGTGAAGACTATAAAAAAGCAAGTTATATCAGAAATATTAGGTACGTTGGTGAATCTGAAGCTATAAAAGATGCTGAAAATGTTTCTCCATATGTAACAAGTCCTCCATGCTATGACTTACAAATGGGAAACCTGAAGAATTATGGTACCCATTTCTTTTTTTGGTGGGCCTGGATATTCTGACAAATGCAAGTAGAGTCATTGCAAATTAATAAAAATTGATAAATAATTTCGACTCGTATGCTTAAAAGTTGGTTCTAAGCATCCTTTTTCAATAATCCCTAGTCCCTAACGTCGTCCAGGTGTTTGGCTTTTATAATTGTGAGTTTTAAGTGTTACTAGGCAATGAAGAAACACTTGGTCAGGAGTATTAATTGCATCCATCAAATTGGAGCAGTTTCAGGTTAAAATTTCGAAATCGTATTACTCACATCAATGTGAACGCCATAAAATCAACTTCAAAGATAGCAGAGTGTTTCAAAGCACTCCGAGTCCGAATTTGTTAAAGCATGAAACACACAAGAAGGAAAAAAAAAAAAACTGCTAGAACTAGAAAGAACATGTGAGAAATTGTATTTGAAGTAGACTTGCAAAGCTTGAAAATTGAATGCTTACGGTGCAGAGCATGCTTGATAAATGATTTTCTAAGGTGGCTAAGATTTTTTGCAAAAATGGCTGGGACAAAAATGCCAGTTGATCATAAATTACAGAAGCAAGCATGGTTACAATTGAGCAATAAGTTGATTGCTTTTCAACCTTATGTTGCCTATGTACATGTTATTAACATACAAGAATTACAGATACAAAAATATCAAATATTTGACAAAGTATTAAGATAAGAAGTCACTGTCGGTGAAGTAGGTCTTATTAGATACAAAAGCTAATCGTACTGTTTCCTTTCATCTTGTATAGACTGGAAAATCCGAGCTGCTGATTCAGTCGCTAATCTGCGGTTATGTGGTACAACCTTAATCACCCGTGTTTGCTGCCCGCTAGTCTGAGCGTTGTGAGCAGAAGCCTGAGTTGTTGGTTCAGTAGGGAAAAGAGGAAGCGCATCGCCTTTAGCCCTCTCAGGGGGGCTACTTGCTGTGCTTCCCTGTATTTCGCTCTCTTTTGACGCAGGCAGTTTTCCGACACGATATGAGATCGCTCGACTCATCTGACTTGACATGTTGCATGAACTCTGTTGAGCCATGGTGAAGTTCACATCACCTGTTGATAACTGATTACCCTTTGACTGGTCTCCAGTAAACGGGCTCATCTGCTCAACTGCTGAGCCGGAAACTGATGGATTCCGAACTGGCATGCCATAATGCGGAAAGTAGGTCTGACCCATTGGAGGGTTGCCTGGCAGAATTCCGATTCCCTGTTGGTGAGATGCTGGAACACCATAAGCCGGGTTCAGAAAGTCCCCACCTCCTGCAGCTAGGCTCACAGGACCACAGTTCCCATAGACTGGTGTCAAGAAACCTGGAGGACAAGGCCCTGTGTACGGCTTGTAAACAAGTCCTTCAGAAGGAGACATCACAGGAACTAACCACTGACTTCCAGTTGGAGAGAAACCCCAAGGAGATGGTCGAGTATTGGCAACCATTGGGGTTGACAAGGCATTTCCTGAATAAGTCCCATATTTGGGTCGCTGTGTAACAAGTCCTTTGTTGGTATTGTCATCAGGAGAAGGAAGGGGAAGCTTTGCAACTGTATTCTCATCTGCACATTCAGTGCTGATACTTGGTTTTTGAGAATTATCTCCCATGTTAACAATCAATGGCTGTTCAGGAACAAACTCTGATGGCAACTTCTTAAGGGGAGGAACATCTAAAGATGGTTTGCCCACATAGTAGGTATCTTCAAGCAATATATGTGGTGACTCAGCAATCAATCTCTGCACCTGTTCCAAATGAATGCAAAGTAATTTAGTTTTTATTTTACACAGATGGGTAAGAACCCAAAAAACGAGATTACATAATTTTCTGAATGCATCGATCCGTTTACCTTTATCAGTCTATGCAACTCGAACACTTGCACAGCAAAGATTCTTTGTTGGCTGAAAACATAACAATCAGTATCTCATCAAGCAGAAGAGCTAGCAACAATTATCAAGTGTATTTGCAAAGAGTTAGAAGTGATACAAACAGCAAATCTATTGAACATTTTACATCAAAAAGAGCAGTTACATATAGAACATGGAAGGTAAACCGAAATTACAAGAAAATATATGGAAGGCAATATGTCAACCACTTACGAAAAAGATAGGACCGAAGAGTTGCACACCTAGACAAGTATTAATTACAGATATATTTATCGTGACCTGAAAGAAACCATGCACATGCTACTAAACTTTCACAATTCCTGGAGAGTTATTTGACTCCAATATGCAAGAAGCGCAATGGATTCTGCATTGATAGACAAAGTACAAGCAGGGACTAGAGGTGTATTAAGAATGATTGAAAAGATGTCGAGCTTTTGAGACTGTATATCATTAATTTTCATATATGAATCCTTGGAGCTGGGGGAAAGCCTACAAGAAGATTCAGATTTCATAGCATCAATACACTAGTCCTCTACCCAGGGCAAAATAGAAGGAAATTCATCAACTTTTGCTAATTATTATACACTTAAATCTGATTTAGGCATGATTGGAAAGAATCATGACCATATTAACTAGTAAAAATACCACAAAGAATCACGAACTTGTGATGCCTCATCATAATTCCAAACGATTCATTCTTAACTAGATATCGATGCTCGTTATAATGACATGATTATAAGGTATTAAGGTTTTCTGAGGAATCCCTTGCTTTTTGCACTAATGTCTGCTTTCTTTTTGCCGGTTACAGTAACCCGATATCTATTTTTCTTCCAGAGAGACTACTTCCCCCTCTTTTTATAACTCGTGAGTTATGCAAGAAAAATGTTTCACACGGAACCATTACTAAACTGAATTTGGCACATTTTAAGTGACATGATCAAAGTGACCATGTCCATAAAATGGATAAAAAAATATGATTAGTCATTCTCCCTCTACGATTCAGTTCAAGGATTGTATAAGATATGAAAGACGAGGATGACCTCCTATTAAACCCGAGTGGATGGTGTATTTGGCACCGTACAAGACTAGATATGAAAAAACCCTATACATATTACAATCAGTTAGTCTCACTCTAGTTAGTTGATCATTTAGTGCAGTAGCTAATCCTCCCTTCCCACTCTGTTGCCATCAATGTCAATGAATGATTGATAATACTGGCTTTTATTTTGACAAATTTTACATAAAATAGTGTGAATCCATTAATGGGGTACTTCAAACTGTTTAACTGTTTCAGCGTGTGTACACCAATAACGAGTATGAAGGGATAAAAATGCAGCTTTGCGAAACAAATTCAAATAAACCACATACTTGTGATGTTCATTAGCTGCAGCAAATGCACATATCTTATTAAACCAGAAAATTTTGAAGTACTTTAATTCAAATCTATGTTACACCTTAAGTGAGGGTATTCACAATTGTTTTCTACCATGCTTATACAATATACATCATATCATTCACTTTTATATATTTAGCAACAACAGAAGAGAGATACTTACTTGACAATAGCTCTTCTTACTTTCCAGAATTGCTTTTGACCCATTATTCCCACGATATCATCAGGGCATATATTCAAATGAGATACGGACTCCACCATGGAGGTACCTGGGACACTATTATGTCCGTTTATGCCCCCAAATTGCATAGCCCCATTCTTCTTTTCTTCGTGGGCCTTGCTTCTGTTTTCAAGTGCATTTGGACTTCCATTATCAACTCGAAGTGATTGTCTCAAGCATGACTCATTTCTCACTTTGGAAGCCTTTTCCAGAGATCTCCCAGATTCCACCATATTTTCCCTAAAGATCATTTTGTCTTGCGTAGCCACATATTCATCATGCAACCAAGCATCTGTACGAACTTCACCGTTCAATATGTCCACTGAGCTGCTTTTGTTTTCTTGAACAAAGGAAGCATGTGGTCGTTTTAATGATTCCAAATTCTTGATTTTGGTTGACAGGTCAGATGATGTGTCGACCAAGATTTTATCTCTGGTTGAATTAGATCTTTCCATGAGGTCTTGACTACTTCGAAATAATCTTCCGTTCTCCACAGCTTGCTTCCTGGCATATCTTCTAGACTTTGGATCTACAGGATCATTTTCCTTCATCTGCCTTTCATTAGCAGCTTGAAGTTGCATTGAAGAGCTCAAGTTCAAATTAGAAAAACTTTCCCGGTCTTCACTCTGCTTACTGCAACTGCAATTTCGATCTGTCCCAGACAGAACAGAGATAGGAACCCTAAGCTCATCATCAAGCCCTAGCTTCCTTAGAGAAAATTTCTTAAAGTTAGAGAAATGGTGTGGTTGAAATGTATTGCCTTTAGAAACTGCTGGAGGTGGTGGAGTGGTATTGAAACTATGGTAATCTGTAGCTTTCGGGAATTTGTTTTCTTGATTTTCTTTTGTGGTATTTATTTTAGTCCCACGGACAGAATAAGAATGAAACTTCTCAGCCAAAACTGGAGATTCATGGGAGTTGCCGAATGGCATAAACATACTCCTTTCATTGCCACCACCCTACAAACATGAATCATTTCATGTCATACAAGATAAAATAGGGGGTAAAAAGCCCATCGATCCACATAACTTACAGTTTCACACAGATTTTGTTCTGCAGACTGAACATTTATAAAGTAAAGAGGCATTAACGCAATGGAAGAGACTATGAAACATAAGCCTATTTACAGGAAAGTTGCAAATAAATCAATAGAAACCGTACGATGGATACCAGATAATTCAGTTAGCACTAATCGATGCGAAGACTTTAATCAAATTGAAGAACAGATAGACGAAATCAAAACATAATTCAAAGGCTAAAACGGTTAAACAAATACCATCATTTGCTTAAGACCATTCAAACTAAAGGTAATTTGCAGGAGACAATGGCATCTTTCAATCATTAAAATTAGCAAACTTACATGGCTTGATGATATGGAAGGAACCAAGCTGTTGCTATTATTTGGTGGAAGAGGTAGAGGGGATAGTGATGATCCAGGGTTAAACCTTTGGGAAGGGATACTGAGCTGCTCATAGAGAGCCATTTTATTCCTTGGAGGTGCCCTTGGCCCCCCTTTATCAGTATCATTAACATGAAGCCTAGGAAACATAGGACTGATCATCCTTGAGTCATCTTTGCTTCCTCTAATCATCATTTCCAGCCCTTGTTCACCACAAATTTCAACTCAAAAAAACCTGTTCTTCCATCATCAAAACATTCCCTTTGCAATTGAAACTTTGATCCCTAGATACCAATTGAAGAGCTTTGATCCTTAGATGGCAATTGAAAAATCCTCAAGGCTGGTTTTGGATTAATTCAACCATCAGAATCAATAACTTAAGAAGAATTTAAAACTCCACCTGTCCAAAGATCTTCACCCCATCTTTAGAAATGAAAAATTAAAAAACGGATCTTTTGACTGAAAACCATGAACAAGAAACAAGAGCTCATGGAAAATCTTTGTTATAAGAAAAAAGGAGATTTAGCTAATATCCAGAAGCACCAAAACGCCCCATAAAAATAAAAACTTTTGGTCCTAAAATCAAATGGCCCAGAAGTTATAACAAATTAGGCTACTGATAATAAAACACAAATTTAACTAATAGCCAGCCTCATACTCCCCACAACCCCCCTCAAAAAAAACAAAAAAAGAACCAAACTTTTTACCTCAGATTCAGATGCCAACACCACCACCACCACAATATAAAAATTGACATTCCTTTTTCTATATTTTTAGAACAAAAAATATAAGTAAAAGTAACCCCAAAAAAAAGAGAATTTTCCCAATAAAAAGCAGTAAAAAGACAAGTAAAAGCAGGGAAAAAAAACAGTGTGGGAGGATAGATAAAAATGTGGAAAAAAAGAGATTCTGCCAGAGAAGACGATTGCCTTGGAATTCCACAAAGGGAAGGATCTCTTCCTCTGATCACCCAAAAGTAAAAAGCTTCATCGCCGTCATGGAACCTACTAAAAAAAAACTATTAAACCAAAAATTGAAAGCAAAATTTGTGATTGTGGGTCCAAACTTTAACTGCAGAATGGATAGAACTGAAGAAGAAAAACCAAAAAAAAACCCTTTAGGTTTGGCCCCCTACCCTACCCTCTCTATCCTTCTCAAGCACTTCCTCATGTCCCATTTTCTCCATTGCCAAACAACAGCAAAGATCCTGCCACATCATCTGGG
The DNA here is from genome assembly GCA_038382065.1 of Adansonia grandidieri. NCBI lineage: Eukaryota > Viridiplantae > Streptophyta > Magnoliopsida > Malvales > Malvaceae > Adansonia > Adansonia grandidieri. The sequence continues at coordinate 1,794,666 of JBBYHK010000015.1, read as the reverse complement.
ACGCACTTTAGATGGATTGAGTTGCTGACATGTCATGTCTTTATTGGGTTATCCAGTACACGAATAAAAAGAAAAAGAATTTGCAGGAAAAAAAAACAGATTATTATTATATTTAAAAAAGAGAACCGTACCAAAGTCGTAAGAAAAGTGACTAAGTCTCCTCGACATGTGAGTAATTAACGTGGTGGTCTGGCCTTCCACGGCCACATGTTATTTGTTCTTCAAAATTTGGCCAATCTTTTAACTAAAAATCCGTTAAAAGATCATATCATAAGCAAATGTTTTTGCTTTGTTTTTGGTTTTTCCTTGTTTTGCTCTCCTGCCTTTGTTTTTGTAATAAGAAATTGAGAAGGTTTTGTGGGGTGGGGGGATTGGTTTTCACGTGGGAGTTTGGAGCGTGGTTTACACTGACTGATCATAGTGGCTTGGGTGGACAACTAGTCAACGATGAAACGGTGTGGAATGATGTTCACGCTCTCTTTTGGGGTTTGGGTTAAAAGATGATCTCTCTGTCATGAATTATAGATATGTTCCAAGGATTATATCTTGGACTTGGTTTGGTTTTGCGTGCAAATGAATATTTTAATCACACGTGATTAATTAATTAATTTCTTTAATCATAATTATTTCATTCGTATTAATCATAATTCATAGTCAAACATTATATTTCATAAAAGCATTAATGATTTAAATTAAAAATATAAATTAAGTAATGAATCAACAAACATAAATTAGATAAAGAGTTCCGTTAGCACCCGTTAATGGTTATTTTAAGAATTTTTTATATTTAATATATTATTTTTATTGAATTAATAAAATAATGTATTAATTATTTGATAAATATGACATTACTTACTAATTTGCATTTTCCCTAAATAAATTCGATAAAAATTTGAATCAATCATACATGAAAGTCTTTTAGGTCGGTCATGGCTCGGTAATTCTTCTCTTACTCAAGCTCAGGGTGAATGTTCATTTTATTGTTAAAAAAAAAAAATATTAAAAGAAGTTATATTTTATATTAATATTAATATTTTTTATAATTATATTTAAAAAAAATTATATGTTTTATGTTATGCTAAACCGAATTGGTCGAAGTGAAAAAAAAAATTTATAATCTAAATCTGATCTAATTAAATTTATTTGATTAAACAGATAATCCGATTTTAAATATTTTGATGCGTGATGCTATTTAAACCTGAATCCTCGATACGTTAAGAAATTATTGAATACGTAATAATGTACAATTCTTAATTTCTTTCTTATTTCCTTTATAAGTTTTGTACCTATTTTTGTTTTAAAATAATAAAAAAGGGTAACTCTTCTTTGACCCTTTGAAAGTCTTTTCAATAGAAATTTAAGATTTCAATTCTTTTAATCAGAATGGAAATGTGCATTGTAATGCTTGCAAGCTGCCCCTCATAAATACATGAACAAAAACTCAGGACAGCGTTTTAACTGTCAAAGGGACCATTGGTAAATAAATGAATTAAAATTTTAGTCAATTTTTAACCTTCAAATATAGTTAAGACTTTATTATATGTTCTAAAATAAATGTATGAATGTACGTCTGGTTGATTACATGATCTATATCATTAATTCAAAATTGAATATCGGTGCCTCCGAGAGACAAGAGATTTATAATGATATGAGAGTTTGGGTTAAGTCTTAATATCCTCACTTGCCATTATAAGCGAGGTTGAAAGCCCTGGACTTGTTAGCTAGGAGCTTTTCGACTTCAGCAAAGTGCATGTTTAAGTAAAACTGAGCACCTGGAAGTATGTTACTGGCGTCGAAGAAGAAATCCAAGGAGCGGCTAGCATTTATTGGTGTGCCTGCAGTCCTCATGGCAAGTGATGGCGGTTCGTATTGATCGTCTTCGGAACCAACTATAGAAGATGTACTTATTTGTGTCCAATCCTTTATTTTACAAGGCCACCAGATACGATCATAAGCATCATCTTTAAACCTGTTGCATTGCTTATGAACCAAGCTTAGGCATCTAAAACTTATAGCCAAAAAAAAAAGAAGTGGAAAACGGTTCAGAATGACTTACCTGAATGTTGATCCTGTTGTTGAACCAACGTCGTACCTTGTGAAGAACTTTGAGGATCCAGTTTCAGTTCTGTACGTAGTATTTTTCGAAAGCCTTAACTCTAATGCCGATATGAAAGGTACCCCATTCGCGGTATTCACCAGACAAACAAACGGATGATTAGATTGTAGGACATGAATTATGTCCATGGTAATAGCAGCAGAAGCGCTATTTTGCAATGTCACAGTATCCCGCAATTTGGGCCCTAAATGCAGCTCAAATTTTGGCACTTGATTTAACCAATCGTAGTTCCCATACATGAAATTCGCTCGGATCAAATATTGATCTCCCTTTGCGAGTGTCAGCTTATAGCAGTTCCGATCTTCTTCGGGGAAGCTTCTAACTCGCCATGTCTGCCACTGCATTCCTGCTTGGAATTCAGGTAAAGACACTCTTACCAACGCCTGTTTCGATATAAGCTGCATCTGAAATATAATCAATGCCGGTTGTGGGTTCCTCATAGCTCGAATCATCGACAATCTAAGCTAATGAAACCTGAGACAAACAAAGAGAAGCCTTAGTTCTTCCCCGGTAATTGGTGAAAGATCAGAATTGAAAAATTCTTATTCGAAGATTAATATAACAGAACCTGATTGATCTAGCTGGGATGACACCAAAATTGGAAAAGCAATGCTGCTAATGATCAATGCAAGGAGGAAATGCTCTAACGTCTCCATTATAATCTTTCAAACCTCACAAAAGCTAGCCCTGGGAGGACAAAGAAAGCAATTGAAATCTTAAAACTACTAACTTATAATTCATATTGGCGGGCGAAAGTAGTAGCATCCAAATGACATAAAATGTGAAAGAAACTTGGTCAAATTATTCTTTCATGAGCATTGAAACATTAATAACTTTTATTTTTAAATCATGAGCATCTACTCGGACGCAATCCAACAATTTTATTTTTATTTTTATTTTTATTTTTTTTGTCTAATTCAAGTCGGGTTGGTTCAAAAGTCAAGTTTCATTGTTTATTATATTATTAAAATATTATTTTTATATTAATATTTATATATTTTTATAATTAAATTTAAATAAATTATATTATTTTTATATTAAATAATAATTCGAGTTGAATTGATCAAAATTTATAAAAGTTTTATCCAAAATCTAACTCATATAAACAGGACTTATCAAACCGAAAAAATTATTTAATTTTTAAATAAATTTAATCTTTGTCATCAAAACTATGTCTCAACGGGTAAGTTATTGTCAAGAATTTAATTAAAGGGATTCTAGCTAGATGGATGAATTATTCCGTTGTTCAGTAGTTGTTATTGCAAGTCAATGGTACATGAAAATTGGAAGAAACAAAACTTGACAATATTAACCCATGGAAATGGCCTTCGACACTTGAAAGCTCTCAAGCTAGCTAACTTGTGTTTATCGGGTGGGTATGATGACTTTGTTTAATTTATAGTTTGATTAAGTTTATAATTAAGTATGCTTAAATGAGATGGAAGTTGCTCAACTATAAGTTGTTGAAACTAGAAATGTAATACAATCCATATACAATAAGATATATTTTTTCTATAAAAGTAAGCTATTTACTTATGACAAAAGCATTTAAAAAATAATAATATTCGTGATATCAATAATTATCTCTCTTTGGAATTTGAAGAAAAAGGGATGCTCCAAAGGATCCTGCTCTGTTTACTTTTTTTTTTCTCCCTAATATTTGACGGATTAATTAATAAAGAAATAATGAAGATAAACTAATGCATTAATTATTTTTCAATTATTACTTTACGTGGGCTAAATATATTAAAATACAAATAGGTAGGTTTTTGGGCAAGCTAAACCGCTAGCTAGCTAGGTAGATGAAGAACACTGATGAACTTACTTAGTATTTGCTTAGCTGGCTACCTTGATTGATTATATATCTTGGGTGGACTTTGATGCCAATCATTAAGATTATACTTACCTACTAAATACCTTTTTTAAATTAAAAAAAAAAACTGTCAAAATAAGAAACCCAAGCTTAAAGTCTGTTGAAATTCTAATGCGAACATGGCTCAATTGATTGTTAAAATTTGGGTTGAATTTGATAGGTGTATTTAGTTATATTTTGATATTTAATTGATTTAATATTTAAATTTAAACATTCGTAATTATTTTATACTTATAATTTTTTTATAAAGTATTAAAATAAAAAACAAAAAATATATATTTTTAGCATATTTTTTATATAATACCAATTAATCACGTGGGATACTTCATTAATATGTAAATCTAAAACTTCACAAATTCTCAAAAATAAATATCCAACTTTAACTTAAACAAACAAAAAAATAATTACTGAATTTATATTATTTTATTCTTTATTCCTCTTTTAATAAAATCCTTTTTTTCCCTCTTACCCCATACCGTTGTAGAAAACAGATCATTAATTGGTAATAAAAAAAAATAATTCCTCTACTCTATATTTAAAATAAATCCAAATTTTCATTCTTTGATTATCCATAACTCAAACCCAATTTTCTGGTTCAAATTTAATCTTCCATAATGAAAATTTGAAAGTGTTTATGTTTTCTTTCCTTTCAAATAATAATTAATTATTCAAAATTTCTTTTTATTTTAAAAAACTATCATTTTTTACTTGAAAAAAATAAATTTTTCACTTTTTTATTTAAAAAAACCATTTTTTAATTTTAATATATTATTTTTTAAAAAAACTAATTAAAAGAAAAAATTTCATCCACTTTTATTGGTATATTAAAATCTAATTATATATAAGCCTTTGATCTAGTTGCTGTCACCTATCAAGTGGCATCAATTGTCAAAATAAAATAAAATAATAATATAATTAAACGGTATTTATGTTTTTTAATTTTTTAAAAAACATATTTTATAAATAAATTATTTTTACATTTTTATTATTATAACTTCCTAATTACCTCTTCTAATGATTTTTTTTTTTTCAAAATTAGTTACTCATTAAATAACTTGTTTTTTACAGCAAATTACATTTAAGGGAAAATATAAGTTTCTTCACTTATATTGTGGATGTATCAAAATCTGCTTTATAATTAAGTACCTTTTAAGTTTTAAAATTTATTCATTAACAATATGTCAACTATGTCTGAAAACAACGTATTGACGTTTCATCAAATATGAACTTCACGTATAGACAATAAAACCTGCAGTTTAATTATGCGAATAGATTTGCATAATCACCTAGGCGTAGGTAAGGGAACTGCTTCCAGTTCAAGCCAACTGAATGTTGTGGTTCCTGTCAATTTCGGCCGACAAACACTCGTTCAATTCGGTCACAACGTAATTCATGATTGGCCTTCTCGTCGATGTTGGAGACACACAAGCCATTGCCAGTTCAACTGCTTTCTTCATCGAGGTAATGTCGAAATCTCCTTGCAATCTTGAATCAGCAATGGTTTTAATATCACCATCATTAGATAACATCAAACTAACCCATTGGCTTATGTGTGTAGTCTGATTATACGTTTTGGTGGTCACTGGTCGGTTCGTAATGATCTCCAAAAGGACTACCCCGAAGCTATACACATCGCTTTTCTCCGTTAACCTGTTTGATGTAGAGTACCTGCATTCCAAACATGTTTCCAGATTGTTAAATGCAAACTACTTCCGACGGAAATTTTATTTTGGATGAAATAGTACTAACGATGTAAGTATTTCTGAACTGAGTGCCAAGACCAGAATTACTTACTCGGGGTCGACGTATCCAGGGGTACCAGCAACCACAGTAATGACATGGCTGTCACCGTCAAGTGGAAAAGCTCTGGACAACCCGAAATCCGACAGCTTGGCATGCAAGTTTTCGGTTAACAAGATGTTGGTGCACTTCACATCTCTGTGGATTATAGGTGGTGTGCAACCATGGTGCAAATACTCTAGTCCTGCATATCGTTTAATGTTTATTATCTATTATTACTTGACTTCCATCTGAACTAAACAGGCAAAAATATAAGCACGCTAATTAACCTTGTGCTGCTTCCAAGGCTATGCCGAGTCTTCCTTCCCAATTCAAGACACCTCTGCTGTTATCTACATCGATATATATCCATTTATCATAGTTAATATTTCATTATTTTTCATTTTAATTTAATAATTTACTTATCAAATATAAACTCTGTTAAGATATTGAGTTAGAGTGCCTCAATCCAACCTTTGAGATGCTCTGCTAAGTTTCCTTTAGCCATGTACTCATAGATTAGCCCCATGTTGCTGCCATCATCGCAATACCCAATTAGCGTCGTCAAATTTCTATGATGAACTCTCAAAAGAAGTTCCACCTGTAAAGAATTAGAAGCCCATGTGTCTCAATCAGTTGTATATATTTAATTTCCAAATCGATGAGGGATTAGTTAATATTTCGTACAAGTTAATTAGGAGATAAAGATCAGATAAGATAAATCTCACACCTCTGCTTGAAACTGCTTATACCCTTGAACTGATGATGGAGAAAGCATTTTCACTGCTACTTGAGTGTCGTCTAAATGGCCGTGATAAACTGTTCCAAATCCTCCTTTACCAACAACTGTTCCAAAATTGTTTGTCATCTTTTTGACCTGAGCATGAGTGAACTGTCGATTCTTCGATGAATCCTGTAACTGTTTTGTTTTTCTATTGTCGATAACATCAGTCTTCTCCGATGATGAAACTGAAACACATTGAGGACGATTATGCATATGGAAAAAAAAAATCTTATTGAATAGCTAGAATGTTTGATTTCTTAATTTGGATCCACCATTTTTTTTTTTTTTTTTTGTAATGGTAGTAAATTCATACCAGGCCGTTTCCTTCTTTTAAGCTTCCATAGGATGGCCAAAGCAACTACGACCACGAAAAGTACCGATGCAACTGATGCTACTACAGGGACAACTTTGTTGTTTTTGTTCTTCTTCGTGTTGCATGAATCGGATATACAAGGACTTGGATCTTCATCCACGCTTCAATCAATCTCAGTCGACCAACAAAAAAGAATAAGGCTTGGAATAGAAGTGCTAAGTAATGACCGCAATCTGAAATATGAAGTCAGCCATGAAATCCTAACAGCTAAAATTTTGTGGATTAGTTTGTTGATTCCATGTTTGCAAGATATTTTTGGAAACGAACAGTAATTGAAACCTTTTTTCTATTCAAAAATGGTATCCAATGAGTATGCTTTGACTTTGTTTGACGTGTTTGCCATAAGCTCAAGGCTTCATACGTGTCCCGGATTTAAATTACAGTTGCGGGATTTATAAAACCAAAATCTTAAAATAATGATCATAGTATTGCATTGGACTGGAATTTAAGTCTCTTATATCTGTCCCACCAAGACATAAGCAAAGGAACATTCAAAAATATAAATCAATAGGAGACGAAATTAAATCATACGTTAAATCAAGCAGACCCTGGCTTGCCCTTTCTAAAAGTTTTGCTGGAACCGAACCGTTAAGCGTATTTCTACTCAAATTTCTGCAAAGAACGAAGCATCACTAGTGATAATTCATCAGTTATCATTCCTTTTTTGGGTACTTTTAAATTTCCCAAAAAAAAAAAAAAAACACTTACAGCATAGTCAAGAATTGCAGGTTGGCCAGAAATTCAGGCACTGGTCCGGTCAAACGGTTGTCTGATAAGTCCCTGATATAGCAACAAGTGCAGCTTAATAAATTCCTTTTTTAACACATGAACATGGAGAGTGGAGATCGACTTACAGCTGTTGTAACTGGGAGAGATTGGCAATATCAGGAGGTATGTCTCCATTCAAATTGCTCGAGGACAAATTCCTGATTTCACGGCCAAAAGTTTTGCAATGTTAACAACAATCGAAAAGTGTATAAAACTGAATGGAAACTCTTCCTACCTTAAAAGTAAGGGCGCAAGACTTACAAAGTCACGATTCTTGGTGGATTAGTATCATCATAACTGCAATTAAGACCTTCCCACAAGAATTTTTGAGGAACACATGGATCTCCCTGCCAGTTTCTCTTTAATCCATAGATCGATTTTATATTCAAAATAGCATCAACTATCATGTATACGAGGACTGGAGTTAGACTGACAGCAAGAGAGTGAAGGCATATATATATATATATAAATATAAGTATTTATATGCTGGCTGTAAGTTTTAGACAAAACTTACCATCTCTTTCATTTGTTTGAGACTGCGAGAAATCTTTAACCTCATAAATCTCAAAGGCATTAAGGATGGGCGGAAGGGTTGAACCACTCGTTCTTTGGATAGTAAAATTGATATCTTTTAAAGGCGATGTGCTATATATTGTGGTAACGTTCAAATAACGGGGACTAAAAGGTCCATACCACAGATCACCGTCATGATAGATCGCGAACTCCCTGGATTCGTTGGCCTGGAGTCTTTCAATTTCAGCAAAGTGCATGTACACATAAAACCGGGAGTTGGTATTTGAACTCATGGATATGTTCATTGGTTGACTGGTATTTACAGGCGTACCGGCAGTGCTCATGACCTCCGATGGAGTATCATTATTAAACCCTTGAACGCTAAAACTGGTATTTATTTGCGCCCAATCATTTCTTACGTAAGGCCACCAATATCGATCATAAGCATCGACAGGAAACCTGTGGCACTGCTGCTCATTAATAAATATTAAGCAGGAAAAACCCCAAACAAGGATTTATATAACAGCATCAAGGCAACGTTTATGGTCGCAAAATCACAGTTTCACCATTTTTCGTAGTTGATATTTACTTAATTGATTGCAATAATATTTGTTACGATGATCTTATATCTTATTTGAAGCAATAGTTATGGTTTAGCCGGAATTTAAGTAAATGACTCACCTGATAGCCGGACCGGATGCCAAACCGACATCATATCTTGCGAAATGTTTAAGTGCTTCTGTTCGAGACTGAGTTGGGTAAGTTGTGCTTTCCAAAAGCATCAACTCCAGGGTCGATATGAACGGTATCCCATCCCCAGTATTCACCAGACAAACATACAGATACTTGGATTGAAGAACATGAATAATGTCCCAGAACAAAGCCCTATCTGCGGTTCCTAAATCAATTGTATCCCAGAGATTTGGTCCTACATAAATATCAAATTTCGGCACCACGTTTTCTCCGTCATAGTTTCCATACATGAAACCTGCTCTGATTAAATATACGTCTCCCTTTCTGAGACTAAGGTTGTAACAGTTTCGATCTCCTTCAGGGAAACTCCTAACAATCCAGTAGCTCTCGTCTACGTTGTCATTAAATTCTGACGCCACTTTCTTGCTTAAACCAGTTTGGATATAAGGTGCATCTGAAATATAAGGTATGCCTGTTGAGGGATCAGCATAGCTTGAATCTTCTGATAACCCACAATCCAAGCAAAGGAAACCTGAAAAGAAAATGACGAACAACACAGTTTAAGTTTCTTCGTGAAATAAGATTCATTATAATATTCCAAGTTTTGGATCAGTAACCAAACCTGATAGATCTTGGGCATGGGTTAGAAATGCAAGAGCAAAGCTGAGAATTAGCAACGACTGAAAGAGGAAATTATATCTTGAGCTTGACTTCTTCATAACGAAATTCAATTTCTCAGTTAAGAGATACTGAAGAGGATGAAGCAGTTTAGTAGTACAATTACATACACTGCCATATATATATATATATATATGTATTAGTAACATATTGAATAAAGTAAAAACAACTTGGTCAAATTGTTCATTGGCTAAATTAAAATGGTAACTCAAATTTTCGATTTTCAAATTATAGGTGTCATTTTTCTTGCTCACAACTAGATCAATGACGCTCACGTTGGCAAATGATAATAGTTTATTTTAGAGTGCTACTTACATTTTAAAAAATAATAAAAATACATTAAATTTTATAACACTGTAAAACATTTATCACGCGATTGAAAATTTTTAAAATATCCTTTAATTTATTTTGAAATTACAAAGAAGTTACGATCATGATCAAGATTTTACATTCATAGATAAAAATTTACTAAATCACTGACAATCAAATAAATTAATCAACTAAAATATAACTAAATAAATCCAACATAAAGCTGGACAAATCCCACCGATGGTGAGACTTGAACCTGGGACCTCATAATTATATTTAATTTTTATTATGTATTTTTAAGAATTATATGAATTTCTTTTGACAACAATAGTATTTAATTTCCTTGGATTAATTACTTAAGTATTCATGGTTTTCGTTTACTAACAAAGTTGCACAGTAAATGGGCTAAGAAAAGCGTAATTGGCATCTCTAAAATCCAAGTCTTAGTCCAGCCCTAGCGTGTCTATTTACAAATTTTATAATTAAAATTAAATAATAAAAGTGATATAACTTCTTATTATTATTTATACTAGAATTATTCATACAAAAAAAAATTAGAAGAGAAAAAATTGTATACAGTAGTTTTTTAAAGTTTAATTTCCTTTTTACCTTATTAATTATAATAAATTATGTAATATGAAACCTAAACTTCAAATTTTGATATTTATATTATTGTAACGTAATCAAATCTTTTAATATTATTAACTTTTAATGATGACATAAACAATTTGCTTACATGACATTGTCATGTGTCATTTTTAAATATAATAAAATATTAAAGTTTATTTTTTAAAATATACAAATACAAATACAAATTTTTTTTTTTATTTTTTTCAAGGTCAAATTCGACTTGAAACAACAAACATAAGGGAGATAGAGAGGGAAGAGAATAAAAAAGAAAATTTTTTAGATTTTAGAAAATATATTTTATATTTAAAAAAAATTATGACATGAATAATCAAATTTAATGATTTAGTAAATGAAATGTCATTTTTCTATGCACATGTCATATTATAATTGATCAATTACCACCTCAAACATTCATATTTAACCATGCTAGGAAGTTGGTGTATATTGACAGAGGGATAGAAACTTCAAGTACCATAATGTATATTTTTAAAGTACAGGTACTACATTACACAATTTACTATAGTTCAAAGTTAAATATGATATATACCCTTTTAAAAAATGAACAATTTTTTCTAGAAGTAATTATTTTTGTTTCAAAAGAATATTATATAAATATATATATATATATATAAAAGACATGAACATACTAAATTTCTAATTTCATCATTTGATATTATAGATTTTATTTGATATTTTTGCTAATTCATTAAATAAATTAATATCACTTGACTTAGATAAAAAAAACATTATTAATATAGATAACGACTTAACCATTACATGCGAATATGATAATGCTATAACTAAGTATAAGGTCCCTATAAAAAGGAAATTAATAGAAAAATACTTAAATTTGTTAACGAATTAAGGACTTAATCAAATATATAATAAGCAGTGCTGAGGCAGAAGTTTGAGCGCTTCGCCGTTGAAACGTTCGTGCTATTGTAATTTGCATGTTGCCCTTCAACCACCCAGTAGGGGCTCTTAAGAATGTCTTAGCTTAATTATTCATAATCTTTTTTTTAATTATAGTAAAGCATATAAAGAATTAAAGAATCAAGAATTAAAGAAGTTTACGTGTAATGACAAAAAAATTGGTTAAGTTTTATTAAAGATTATCGAGGATTGATTCTTAATTACCAAAATTCCAAATTCTACCAATTCACCTGAGGATTGACTTTATTGAATTATTCTTTTCATTTATGAAAATAAATTGTAATCAAAGTTTTCAACTTTTTTAAATGAATAATCAATGTATTTAAAAAAAAAAAGAATTAAATCATTGAAAGGTAAATCCTCAATAGTTTAATTATCAAAAGAGTACCTAATTAATTAATTAGTAAAGTGTCAACGGTTTCCTGAGAGAGTTGCAACGTTGAAGATTCTGGTTTATAAGTGTAAATAAGAAATACAATGTCTTTCATTCTACATTTAATTTAGTTAATTTTTTGTATATAAAAGAATGAAATTAAAAAAAAAAAAAAAAAGAATCTCATTTACATTAGCATAATATTTCGTGAAATATTTTAGACTTTTTTTTTTTTGTAAAATATTTATCATTTACATTAACAAAATATTCAGTGAAAATATTTTTAACTCCATTATTTTTATTTCCAAAAATAAATTAAATATACATTAAGATAAAATTCAATATTGGATCATAATATGATAACAAATTTAACCAAATATCCCTTTGTTGACAAAAAAGAGTAGATAAAATCCTATTCTAGAATTGACATAGTTTTTACACCTTAATATTATATCATTATTATTTTGGACTTAACATTTAAAATTATAAGAATCGATAGAATTAAAATCCAATGTTGAACTAGTAAACTTAGAAATAAATAGTGATGGAAATGATGATGGTACTATTTTTTTTTTTAAAAAAAAGGTAAGATCTGAATGACATTTCAGTGCATAAATATTTCACAGTTCGAATGAAATGTTGATGCGAAACAAATTCAATTGTTTCTGTATGTATCAATGAGATGAAAGATGAATTTAAAGAGAAAGTCAAACTCATTACTCAATATTAACCATGGTTTATAATTTGAATTATTGATGGAGTTTGATAGGCTGCTCTCATTGGCAACTCAAATTTGGTTTTTTATTAATTCAGCGATAAACGGGTAATCAGGGATCATAATTGATCAATTGTCTATAATTGTTAAAATGTTTAAATTTGAATTCGACATATTTGTATAATATCTTAATCTATTGCTATCTAAATACTATTATTTGATTCTAAATTTGAATTATATGATAATATATGTCGAATATTTGAATTTATTAAAAATCTAAAATTTTGACGATAAGAGTTTGCATGCAAAAGTTTGAATCTCCATATAAGGCTCAATTTGTTTCAGGAAAAATGATTTTCGAAAAATATTTTTTATTTTTTTATGTTTATTTCATGAAAAATAGTTTAATCAATGGAAAATTACTTATTGATCGATGGAAAATAACACTTTTTTCTTGAAAATTGCTTTATACTCTTGAAAATAGGAAAACAATTTTCAGAAAATAACTCCCTATAAGTAATATGATATCTTAGATTAAAACTTGACTTGAGAAAAATATTATTACATTCATAGTAAATATTTAATTTTTTATTTCTAAAAAAAGTAAAAATTTTCCAATCTTTCAAAAAGTATTTTTTTTAAAGTAATTTTTTATGTGAAACAAACAGATCTTTAGTTTTTTCTTCTCATGACTTCAGTTGGTTTATTTGTTTGATTTAATTTATTAATGTTTTATATGATACATAGTAACACACTATTTGGTTATAATTACAATTTCTTCGGCGTAATTTCATAAGTAGAAAACGTAGAGAGACGATAAAAACCTGTCTAAATAACCCTGTTTAAACTAATAAATTTGATTTGCATAATCACCTATGCCTAGGCAATGGGAATCACTTCCTGGATATCGGGCCAACTGAATTAAGGTTGTGGGATCCTGTCAGTCTAGATGGACAAATACTAGCTTAACTCCGTCAAACATTGTTCATGGATGGTCAATTTCGTCGAAGTTGGAGATACACAAGTCATTGCCACTTCAACAGCTTTCTTCACTGAGGCGCGATATCGGAATCTCCTTGCAATCTTGAATCAGCAGTGGCTTTGTTATCACCATTATTAGACAACATCAAAACTAACCCATTGGCTTATGTCTGTAGTCTGATCATACGTTTTTTGTAGTCACTGGTTGGATCGTAATGATCTCCAAAAGGACTTACCCAAAGCTATAGACATCGCTTTTCTCAGTTAATCTGTTTAATGTAGAATACCTGCATTTCAAACATGTTTTCCAGATTGTCAAATGCTGGCTATTTTCGACAGAAATTTTATTCCTGACGAAATAGTGTTAGCAATTTAAGTTTTTTCGACAGAATTTCCCAGATTTACTTACTCAGGGTCGAGGTACCTGTGGTTACCAGCGACCACAGGAATGACACGAGTGTCGCCTTCAAGTGGAAAAGCTTTGGACAACAAGAAGTCCGAGAGCTTGGCATGCAAGTTTCCAGTTAACAAGATGTTGGTGCACTTCACATCTCTCTGTGGATTGGGGTGCAACCATGGTGCAAATATTGTACTCCTGCATTTCGTTTTAACTTTATTATTACCTCACTTCCAACTGAATTAAATAGGTAAAAAAGATAGGCATGTGAATTAACCTTGTGCTGCTTCCAGGGCTATGGCAAGTGTTCCATCCCAATTCAAAGCACCTCTGCTTCTATCTACATCGATATTATTATATCCATTAAATCCTAGTTTAATATTTCCATTTTTTTTATTTTATAAATTCACTTATCAAATATAAACTCCGTTTAGATATTGCCCCAATCCAACCTTAGCCCCATGTAGTTGCCATCATCGCTACACCCAATGAGCGTTGTCGAATTTCTATGATGAACCCTCGAAAGAGGTTCCACTTATAAAATAATTAAAAACCCATATATCTTAATCAGTATTGTTTATTACAAGTTAATTAATTAGGAGATTAGATAAGATAAAATCTCATACCAATGCTTGAAACTGCTTATGCCCTTGAACTGATGATGTTGACAGCATCTTCACTGCTACAGGGTCGACTCGTCTAAATGGCCAAGAAAGACTGTTCCAAATCCTCCTTCACCGAGAACTCTTTCGAATGTTCGTCATCCTTTTGGAACTGAACATGACTGAACTCTCGACTCTTTGATGAATCCTCTAACTGACGTGCCTTTCTGGAGTCGATACCTGCCTTCTACGCTAATGGAGCTGAAACAAATCAAATACCAATTATGCCTGTGGAGAAATACACTGTTTTTGATATGGGAAAAAAAAGTTCCATGGCAAGAAAGTTAAATTTTCTTAATGGTGGTCGTACCTGGCAGTTTTGTCTTACCAAGATGTCATTCATCCCCCATGTTTCTCATTCTATGATGTTGAGAGATGTTTCAGAAAAATTTCTTCTTCCCTTTAGTTCACATTTGTGCAGTCTGATCACCCTCAATGATACGGAACTCAGTTTCCAAGGGCTCATCACTTATGAAGGTTTTTTTTATTATTATTATTTAATTTATTGTTCATTTGTTCCATTATAGAAATATGATCAATGAGCTGTGGAAAATATTTGTTTTTCAATTTTCCATGAAAAACTATACAAAACTGAACAAGCGAATTTCAATGAACAGTGCTGTTCCAAAAATGTTGCCAAATTTGCATTTTTCAGCCATCTATGATACCTTGGCTCTCTCTCTATTTTTTTTTTTTTTAAGTTATTGTTTTTGATTTAAAAGTTAGAATATAGATATAAAAGTATAATCTTAAATATATGAAAAATTTTTTAAAAATAAAATCTACCATTATCGAACTTATACTAATATCTAACACTTATTTTAAATTTAAATAATATAAACAAGCACGAAAATAACTTAAACTATAAATATAGAAATATAGTCCCAAATCGTAATGCTATGTTGGTAGAATGCGTTGGGGACTAAAATCTTACGAGGGAAAAAGATATTCATAAATTTTGGAATTAACATTTTAATAATGGGTTGACAATTGCACGAAAGCGAAATGACATTGTGTGTGTATATATATATATATATTTTAAAATTTTAGTGTAGTATATTTCATTTGTTCATTCATTTTCATTTTGCCACTAAAGGCTATGTTTGGATGGTTCTGTTTAGATAAACTAGACAGTGTAATAATATGCTTTCATTATATTGCATTCCCAGCTCTATTTTTAGGTGAAAAAAAAATTACCATTTGATAAAATTCAAGAAGAAGTAAAAACATGCAAGAACAATGAAATAAAATTAAAGCATTGTTACAACGTTGAACACCAACTTACAACCAATTAATAATATAGGTGAAAATGTCCCAACTTAGTATAAAATTACGTACAATCTGAAATTTAAGCAAATATAAAATAACAATATTTTAAGAGTACTCAACGTCGGAAATTAGATGTTCAGAAAAATCTATTACTATATATTAGAAGAGGAGGCTGGAGGAATCGTAGAAAGTTCTGTACCTCAACCCTTTTTTAGGTGCTGATACGTGTTTTTTTTTTTTTTGGTGGGAGGTGGGGAGGAGGGGAGGGGGGAGTGGCAGGGGAGTGAAAGGGTGAAAAAAAGAGATAGGAGGAAGTAGAAGCAAAAGGGAAGAGATAGGAGAAAAAGGAATGAGAAAAAAATTTTGTGATTATTTTTTTTTTGTTATTTTTTTTATATTAAAAGTATTGAGAATTTAATGGTTTTTCATTTTTTTTATATACAAAAAATCTTGTTTATGTTATTTTTTATGCCATATCATTTTAATTATTTTTTCAATATTAGATCAAAAATTTTATTTTATTTTATTTTTAAATAATATATTTGAAAAGTTAGTTGCACTTTCATTCATAGGTGGACCTGTAATTTGTACCCAACCTTTTTGGAAAAATAAGTTTTTTTCTTATTTTTTTATTTTTAATAAATTTTATGTAATTTGCCCTCACTTTATGAAAAATATTAGTGTCTTGTTTAATTCATTTTTTTGTGTTAGATTGTTTTAATTATTTTTTTACATTATTTTTGTATTATATCTTAATTAATCTATATTTTTCTTCATTTGTCATAATTAATTAATTAATTTTATTTTTTAATGAATGCATTTAAAGTTGTTGATTGTACATTGACTTGTATGTCAATTTACAATATCTAACCAATTGAGAAAAAAAAATTAAAAAATTATTTTATTAATTATTTTTATTTAAAGTTTAAATAATGTATTTAAAGAAGTCTGGCTTGCATGTTCATTCGTGGGTCAATTTAAGATCTACACCTGATTCACTCAAAAAAATTTTTAATTTATTTTTAAATAATGTATTAAAAGAAGTTGATCTAGACGTTTATTACCGAGTCAATTTAGTATTTATACCAACCCACTTAGGAAAAATAAATTTTTTCTAATTTTAATTTTAGTTTTTAAATGATGTACTTAAAATAATTGATCCGCTCATTGAATAGTATATAATTTAAAATCCGTACCCATTCTTAGACAATTATCATAAATTTGACTTTCATAATTAACATAGTATAATAGGTTAATATTAATAATAAAACAATATAAAAATAAATAATTACAACTTAATAAAATTTAATTTCAAATTATTTTATATTATTAATTAAAAAATTAAAAACCCCTAAGTTAGTGCTAATGTATATAGTTATTAATATTAAACTAGTTGAACTTAGTTCAAATAATAAATAAAAATTAAATTAAATTTCTCCAAATATCTTAAATTGTACGCCAATCATAATACTCTTAGCGAAGGTGGAAGCAATACTGAATCGTGTCAGTTTGGACACCATACTAAATACAATGCAAATATGAATAAATATAAAATTAATTTAATTAATATAACCACAATATATTTAATAAAATGTTATAATAAATAAAACATAATACATTCAATACCAAATATTTAGTACATATTTTATATTTAAAGTTTTATAATATTTATTTGATATATAAAAAACATATGTACATCGTATAGGGGCTTATGACCAAGCTTAGTGATGACCCAAAAATTTTTTATATTTCTTCCTAAGTTTAAATCAAATTCGATTTGAAAATCTAAATTACTATTTATAAATTAATAAAAAATTTAAAAATTATTTTTATATTACTATTTATATATTTTATAATTAAATTTAAATAAAATTTTTATTATTAAATAATAATTTGAGTCAAACTAACTTGAATTATGAAACCCTATATTTAAGACTAGAGGGAAGGGTAGTGGTCCCCAAAAATTTTGAAAATGTCATTAATAAATATACTTATATATTAAAAAAAAAAGTAAATTAGCCCCCCAAAAAATTTTGAAAATGCCCTAAAAATATATATTTATGTGTTTTTATATATTAAATATAATTAAATTGACCTCAAAATAAAATTTATATTTGTTTAGTATTTTATATAATTTAATTTTATATATTAAAATTTATAGATAAATATAATTATTAGTGTTGGCTCTAAAAATTTTAAAATTTTTAATACATTATCATTTATCTTTCAATGGTCTATCAAATAAATATATTATGCATTTAATTTTTTATTGTCTATATCAACATATTAATTAAACAAATTAGCTTTTTTTATCTTTATTCTTTGCTTAAGGTAGTCCATATTATACTAGTGGACATATTCTTTTGATTCCGGTATTGATACATATCAGTATTAATGTGTTTCCATATGTTACTTCAAGTTTAATATTTATATATGTATATATATATATATATATAGCTTATTTTATATTTTAAGTCTCTTAATATTATATAAACATATAAATATATATCTGTTACATACATATATGCAAATATAAATTTTAAAATGATAAATATTTAATATAAAAAAATTTTAAATATCAAATAAAAAGTATAAAAATATTTTTAAAAATATATGTAAATTATTAATAATTACATTTAATAGTCTAATTAATCAATTTTTTTATTTTTAAATGTAATTATAAAAAAATAAAAATAATCAAAACATAAAAACATTAAAAATTAATTAAGTGAAACTAAAGAAAATTAATATCTTGTACTAAAAAGTACAAACTAAGTCAATATGATAGATACAAATTGATACAAAAATTAAAACAATAATATATTGTGCTATTTTATTTTATTTTAAAATTGATATGTACTTATTAATATCAATATGATACTAACTATATTAACTTGATAAAAAAACAAGTGGTTAGGTTCGACTCTATGTAATACGTGACCTAAATGAACCAATGGGTTGATAAGTTACACGGATAACTAATTTGAAATATCAAATAATTTTTTTAATGATAAAAAAATGTTTTTTTTATGGCTTAAAATATCTTGCGAGTCCGTAAAGGAGATGGGTGCAGTGGGTGCATACAATGTCTATACCATTAACTTCTCATTGTTGATGAAAGCAGTCTTGATTAATACTGTCATAAACGATTTGTGGCCAACTCCTCCTCCTACCCCTTTCAGCTTCTTTAAAAGCCTTAGCTGTTTTCGCTCTACAGCTTGCCTGCCAACTGCCAACCTTTCTACATTGATTTCCCGCCCTAAGAAAATGTCGCCTTGCCCTTGCGGGCCTTGCCCTTGCCCCCACTCTTTAATATAGAAGCAGACAAAATTTGAAAGCTCGAGCTCAGCTAAACATATACCAGGTGCCATACCAACCCCAATTTGTTTAGGACCGACAAAGGCTGATTTGATGATTTTAGACCACAATATTTATATTATTTTAAGTTTACAGGCATTATATAAACAAATTTTGGTACGTAAACGTGGCTCTTTCTTCCGTCGTCGATGACGCTACGATGGAAGTACGCAATGGGCAATAAGATCTCACCAGGGAAAAATATATTCTTAAAATTTTACATTTTAATAATAGATTAATAGTTACATCAAAGAAATTGATATTGTGTTTTTTATGCTTGTCAAAGGGAAACAATCTACCTTAGTTAATTAAAAATTGAATTTTAATTTTATAAAGTAAGGTATTTTTTTTATTAATGTGTTTTAAAAAAAAACTATAAAGATAGCTTTTGTATTATTTTAAAATAAACAATAATTTATAACGAGTATAATTCAATAATTTTTACATTAACAATAACATGTTTGTGAGAATCCGTTTTAGATCCATACTAGCCCATGATAAAAAATAATCTTCATCCTTAACTAAGGGACTAATGTTGAAGGGAAAACAATTCATATCAATTAGTTAAAAATTAGACTGTGACTTTACAAAATAGCAACCACCGTTCCTCTATCAAAACGTCTTTTTTTTTTTTTAAGATAAAATTGTAATAAATGTCTACATGCTACTCCAAACCATATACAACGTGTTCAACAATCTTTGTACGACCAATGTTATTATTATGCATGAGTTTTTCCAATAAATTATATTATAGCTAAAATATAAAAATAAGATATGTTTCATTTTTAAGTAAATTTTTATATTTTTATTGTATTTGAATAATTTTTTATTTTTTTAAATTAATAGGTTCTTATTTTAATTAATGAAAATTGATCTATAATAAAGGTTTATTTTGGTATTAATTAAGGATTAAAAGCTTGTACAATTTAAAAGTTAAAATGCTTATTTTAATATAAATTAAATGTTAAGTATTTATTTAAATATAATAAAAATATAAAAATTATCTAAATATAATAATAAATTTTAAAGTCTTTTCTATTATTTTAGCCTTGTATTATTCATTCATTTTCGTTTTGCCATTAAAGTTTAAGTTTGGATGGCCGTGTCCAAGATGAATAATGCAGTATAATAAAATGCTTTTCATTATACTGCATTGCCAATCAGTTCCATTTTTCTACTTAAAAAGCTAACCTTTTAAAATACTACATTTATAATTATATATCTTGTTAATTTTATAATGAATGATAAACAAAAAAAAAAAAAAAAAAGGTTTTCAAGGATAATTATTGAGTACATTAATAATAAAATTTTTAATTTCACAAGCCAGTTTAAAAAGTTATTATGTTATATCTATTTATTTTTTATTTTTAAATATAGAATAAAGAGACGTGGTAGCCTTTTAAATCTATTTTAAAGTTAAAAAAACTCTACTTTTAATATACCTTATAATAACCCTGTTTTCAAACAACAAAAGATTTTTATTTTTTTCCTTTTCAATCATCTACACTACTAATAAAGTAAATGTATTTGGTGTAACTGAGTCAAGTACATTAATTCAGTTATAAAATGATATAAAAATCTAAATTAAATTATAATAAATTTATAAAATAAAATATAAAAATATTATTTGACATAAAATTTAAATATTTTTAATTAATTTTTTTAAAAAAATATTCAATCATAAAAAAAAATCTAGTACTTTAACTTTAAATCAGTTATTATATATATATATATATATATATTCTCTCACCTATGAATGGGTGTGTTGAGATCTAGTTGTCCCCATTTTTCTTTTGCGACAAACTTATCAAAACATAAGTTCTCACAATCTAACACTTTCACGTCTCATATAAAATTTCAACATAAACTTATCAAGATACGTCCCATTTTTTATCACCAAACAAAGACTTTTCTTTTCTAAACTATTATTTTAAGTAATCAATTCAAAGATCTTAGGAATTCATACATGAACTTTTGAAAACATGAAAATTATCGGGACAAAAAAAAATTAAATCAGATTAATTATCAAAATAATTTGATTAAAAATTAAAGATTTATTTTATTTTACATGACGTAAGGAATTAAAAAATTTTGTAAATTAATAAAAATTTAATTCAATCGAAAATATTATTTAAAATCAATTTGAATATTTTTATTTTTTTCAAAATTTTTGAGGATGAAGTTTGAATTTTTAATTTTATATTTAAAATTAGGCTTAAATAAAAAAAAGCCTTTGAACTATAATTTTTTTTTTCATTTAGGTACTTTATGATTTTTTTTATTTCAATTTAATACTTATACTATAGTCCGTTTATTAATTTGGTATTTCACTTTTAATGCCGTTAAAAAAATAAAAATTTTAATTTTTTTCACTAATAATATTATGTCACGTATAACTGATATGAGTGTTATATATTACATATCATAATATAATTAATTTATATTACATTAACTAGTGGTGTTAAAATAAAATATTAAATTTGTTAATAAAATTATATTATAAATATCTAACTAAAAATAAAAATTTATAAAATACCTAAATTAAAAAAAAAACAATAATGCAAGTATTACTTTTTATATTAAGCCTTAAAATTAAAATTGACTTCCGTACTAAGTTTTTTAGGCTCGGAAAATATTTCATCTGGAAATATGTACGAATGAAGTACAAACCAGACACTTTTGTCCATTTTAGCCAACACAAAGTCTAGTGCATAGTAAACACGTGTACAACAATGACAACCCCTACTCTCAGGCCAGGGTGTAACCCAATGAGTCCGCCACTTCCCACCGTTTGATTTTTGGGGATGGAAACAGCTCTAAAACAGCTGCTGTGATGTGCCTGACACGAAACCCAAGGGAGTTTAGACCGAGGGAAATATCACAGTCATTGAGTGGGTGCCACGTCAGGTGGACCCCATTACGTAGGGCCCTTTTTAGAAAATTAGGTACAATTTGTGGTGTCTAACGCAAAGCTGTCTCAGTCACGACAATGTGATTTTGATCACAAGTTAATAATCATGCACCGGAAAATATCAACTTTTAGATTAGGAAAAACAATACCCGGATAGTTAATCCCAATTACATAAGAGCATGGCTTGAAAATATTACGTGATATAAAAAATAATTTAAATATAATATATTAAAATTTATATAATATAAAAAAAAATAATATTTTAAATATAATTATTATATATAAAAATATTACGAACGATTTAAATATACTAATTAGCTATTCTAACTAAGGCACTCTTCCTTTTGTGTTTCAGTCACCGTCCTTTTGTCAACTTGCATGGGTCTTTATAGGATAATTTATATTTTGATTCGTTAAATTTAACATTAATTTTTATGTTAATTATAAATATTTAATTTTATTAAATTATATTATTAAATTTTTATTATTAATAAATTAAATTATTTATTTAAATTAATTTTTTAAAATGATTTTTAATGGATAAGTTAACTCATTATACCTGTAAGATTTATTTTGTATATCTCATCGAGATACTTTATGATAAAGGTACTCCACCCATGCATATTGAGTTAGTCTGTAATAAAGTTAATATAAATGATTTAATTTATTAATAATAAAAATTTTAATAATATAATTTAATAAAATTAAAAATTAGTAATTGATATAAAAATTAATGATAAATTTAATAATTCATAATATAAATTACCTAAACTCTACATGTTTTCAACCTTCATTTTCACTTTCTTGTAAAATATTATTAATATAATTTATTTATTTTTCAATTAAAAATATTGTAAAAGTTTTTTTTTGGGACTAAAAATGTTGTAAATTGTAGTTAGGGAGGAAGTTTAGATTTTAAGGGAAGGACATAAGACCTGGGAATTCTTAGCGAAGTGACTTCTTTCGGCTGATTATAAATACCAACCAGTTTGCTTGACCTAATCTGCAACAAAACCTTGCATTCAATTTCACTAAATTCATTGCTTTCTTTTTTCCTTTTTTTTTTTTTTTTTGTTTTCTTTAACTTTGTAGAGATAATTGAGCTTCTCTTTTGATCAGGATGACTATCCTCATTGATCAACCTGAGTATGGTAATACTTTATGATTTCCCTTGCTCTTCCCCCAACCCCCCTAAAAAAAAATTATTTTTCAATGTGGTTTTGTTATTTTTATATGTTTTCGGATCAAAATTATTTCTGGGTATCATATAATACATTTTTTCTAGTTCATAATTTTTGAAGAAAAAAATGAACTCTTTTAAGTAAATGTATACTGGGATTTTGATAGTAATAAGTTGATCTACTGGAAATATATATTATTGATCTGTATAACCGGAAATAACTAATTGAGGTTGAAGAATGAATGATGACCCTTTAATTCTATGGAAGATTATGTTCGTAACTTCTGGGGTTTGTATATCAGGAGTTGAAGCAGGGTTTAACAAGCACGATAATGTTGAGAAAGAACTGGTGTTGGATGGGGGATTTGTGGTGCCAAAAACCAACTCTTTTGGCCACACTTTTAGGTAGCTCTTTTTACTTAACTACATCATGCTTTCTTTTTTTCATTTTTTGTTCTTTTGCTTTTTTTTTGGGGGGGGGAAGAAACAAAGGGCAATGGAATATACAACAAATATAATGATCGATAATAATAGTATCAAAACATAGACAAAATAACATAAATAAGTAAATACAATGTACACTAAATAGTACGCTACACAACCAAATCTGTCGAGGCTACTTTATTTACTCATAAAGGAACAATGAAAAAAATAACATTTCGCTTTAACTATCTGCATATTTTCCTATGTTTCGGAAGCAATTTCTAGTAAAACAAGTTGCAATTAAATATGATGTTAACTGTTAGGAACCTTTGGTTTTAATTTTCTATGGTTAATATCAAACTAGCCAACCATTGTTGTTGCGTTGTAATTGGCGACCACTGGATGCTTTATGTGCAGAGATTGCTGCTAAATTGTGTGTTTGACCTAGACCCAATAATTTTTTTGTTAGAGCTGGAAAGACTAGATGTTTATAGTTAAGGTGGAGTTTTCCTTCTTTTTTCCCTTGTCGAGGCATATTAGTTTTATATGGAAGTTCAGTTTAAAAAAGAAAAAAAAATCTAACAGGCCTGCATCATTTTGTTGATCTGAGGCCTTATTTTAGATTTAAGATAGATTAGCCTCTTGGTGTATGTTAAAGTTCAAAACCTGCCCGTAATGACCTCTGCTTTTCTTTTGTCACTTCGTTGTTTACTTGTAAAAGTGCCTGCATATATTTGTGCCTGTGTTTTAATCCATGTACTCAGACTTGAGTATCCGTCTGACACGAATATGTTTACCTTTCTTTTTGAAGTCTTTTCATGTATTTGGAGGGTTCTTGAAGAATCCATATCCGAAAATGTATCAGACATAAGTGTTAGACACAAGTACTCGAGAAAAATAAAAAGTCGAAGCGGCTTGAATTTTAACCTATTTATGATTGATTGATATACTTAACATATGCAAACAGAGATTATGATGTTGAAAGTGAGAGGCAACAGGGAGTGGAGAACTTCTACCGGACCAATCATATTAACCAGACTTATGATTTTGTAAGTAACCTGTGCTTTTTTCTATGTGCAATCACTTGATACAAGCTATGCTAAATATTTGTTATGGACTCATGAATTTATTCAATTGCTGTAGGTCAAGAGAATGAGAGAAGAGTATGGTAAACTGAACAAGGTAGAGATGAGCATATGGGAATGCTGTGAACTTCTTAATGATGTAGTTGATGAGAGTGACCCTGACTTGGATGAGCCTCAGATGGAACACTTGCTGCAAACAGCTGAGGCTATCAGAAAGGACTATCCTGATGAGGACTGGCTGCACCTAGCGGGCCTTATCCATGGTATAATTGGGGTTTCTATGTCTTCAAGATTTCTACAATTAAGACTCATTGGTTTCATAATATGCAAATTTTTGTTAACTATATGCTTTGTTTCATTTTTTGTGGGCTTATAGACCTTGGGAAGGTGCTTCTTCATCCTAGCTTTGGAGAGCTTCCCCAGTGGGCTGTTGTAGGTGAGTCTCATCATCTATGTTGCTACGACTCTTCATTTTTTTCAAAATACTCATGTCCAACACATATTCGGACATGAGTATAGGAATATAACCCTCCAAATACATGAAAAACATAAAAAAATGAAACAAACTCATGTTGGACGCATACTCATATCTAAAACTTATACTGCAGTTTGAGTAACATTGCTCATTACAGTCTTAACTATCTGCAATGGTTTATATTACCTCATACTGGAAAAAAAAAAAAAAAGGAATAATGTCATACCCCAATTAACCAATCATGTGTCTAAATTCTAATCATGATGCTTGGCGTTATAGGTGACACATTTCCTGTTGGTTGTGCTTTCGACAAATCAATTGTTCACCACAAGGTAATCCCTTTTGGATTTTGAACCTCTATATCAAAAAAGAAATAAGTTTACAAACAGTTCTCTGCTTTTGAATAAAGGCTTTTGTATCTAATAATTTCTGAAGTCATGCTCTTGTTGGCACAGTATTTTGGGGAAAATCCTGACTCTCATAACCCTGCTTACAACACTAAATATGGGGTGTACTCAGAGGGATGTGGACTTAACAATGTGATGATGTCGTGGGGGCATGATGACTACATGTATCTGGTAAATCTACCAATTTTTTTGGCAACCTTTAAAATGAAAAACATTAGACATCTATAAAATGCAATGATACGAACTAATTTTGGAAATCTCTACTCAGGTGGCCAAAGAGAACAATACGACTCTGCCATCTGCAGCTCTCTTCATTATCCGATACCATTCGTTTTATGGTAAGAAAGTAGAATAAAAAGCAGTCTCCAATTTAAGATAATTCCAATCTTTGAACCTTTGATTTCTATTCCGAACTTATACATCGAACTGAGGCACTTGATGTTGCAGCATTGCATACGTCAGGAGCATACAAGCACCTAATTAACGAGGAGGACGTCGAGAATCTGAAGTGGCTCCATATATTCAAGTATGTGATTTTTGCTTGCTTTAAGATTGTGTTTGCCTTGATTGTTATCCAATACTCAACTATTTTTATTCCACCTACAATTCCGCAGCAAGTATGATCTTTACAGTAAGAGCAAAGTCCGGATCGATGTCGAAAAGGTCAAGCCATATTATCTCTCTCTCATTGAAAAGGTGAGCTCAGCAACAACTTGACCTTTGCTTAGTACCTAATCTTTATCATTTCCTGCACAATGTTATGTCCATTTAACATTCTGCAATTTTTCTGCAGTACTTCCCACCAAAGTTAAGATGGTGAACCAGTGCTTCAGCTTCAGGCTTGAAGATGATGAGTTGCTAGTTCTTTTATGTAGGGTTCATCCTGGTGCGACTTTCTTTTTTTGGAGATTTCGTCACAGTTGTTTTTCGCATTTCTAAGATGTTAAGTAAAAGCCTGCATCAAAACTAGTCTTGCAATTTCGGTTTCAGAATTCGTCTAATGCTATGGCCTTGTAATAAAAGCAATTCTAGTGTTCCCAATAATTGTTGCAAATCAGCGTCGTTTCAACGATTCATATATTCGTATGATATTCATCTATTTTATTATATCATAATTATATTTAAAATATTTTATATTTATTTATTTTGATATGTTAATAATTTATATTATAAAAATTTTAAAATGTATATTCGTGTTGTATTATATTTTATTATTTTATGAATGTTATATTCATATAATCGTGCATAATATAATTAATTCTATTGTTTCTCTACATGATCTAAAGTTACTTAGACTTAGGGACGAGTGTCATACAAAAGTATGTAATCAATATAAGGGTTTTCAATATTTGTTAAGTTTTTACACGTTATTTGAAGGGTTTTTGAAGATCATATTTTCATACTCATATTAAAAAATGTATTAAATAAAAATATCAAACATAAATATTTTTTAAGAAAATAAAAAATCTTGACTTACGTTACTTATCGAATAGACCAGCTAATCCGACCTATAATAACTACTCTGAATTCGTCAACTTCGAAACCAAAAAGATATCAGCACCACTGTCCACGGAGCGGTTTCAAAATTTTAAATCAAGCCCCTGATACATATGTTCTTCCCATGCAAATCCATATATCAATTAAAAAAGAAGGTTTAAAATTCCTCGCCCGGTGGCCAATTCAGGCCATAGACTCGAACTCTTATATAAATTCTCTTTCCATGTCAATCTCTATTAAAGAAATTCAGAAAACAAATTTCCAAGGTTGAATTTGATAAAGAAGAGGGATAAATCCGAAATAGGTTATTCAGCATTTAAATCTGTTCATAAATTCCAAATCAAAAAGAAAAAAAAAATTCTATTCATAATTCGAGGGGTGGAATGGTGGATTTCAAATTGCTAAAGTCAAACCATTCGTTTAAGCTCTAGTTTTCTTTCTTGAATATATTTTCTTGCTGTCCCACAGCAATAAACCACTTTGTTCATGATGTGACTACATCTAAAATCAAAATCCATCTAATATTTAAAAAAATTTTAATAAAAATATTCAACTTGAAAAAATAATAAAACTCATTTTAAAATTAAGTCAAATTTTGGGCATTATATTTTGTTTAGATCTGATTCGTTTATTATTAGTTATATAAACTTTTAAAAGAATAAATATTTAAAAAAAAATCAAATTTTTTATATTAAAATTTAAGTGACTCTAAATTTTTATATAACTTAATTAAACCCGAGCATAAAATTCTAGTCATATTTTGAATTAAGCCGAACATAGTCATAAATTTTTTTAATATTTTACTTTAATATAGTCAAAATCTCGACATATGAATAAATTTAGTCTGCATATCATATGCATAGAAAATATATAAATTGAAAATATCATCTGACCCACAATAAGTTGTAAATATAGCTCAGTCAAGCTGACTTTTTAGTTTTCTTTGAATCTGTAATAAAAAAATAAAACGGGAATTTCTGACTTGGGGAAATGTAAGCAGAAGAAATAAGAAAATTATTACGGTATTGAAAATAAAAAAAAAAACATGTTTGAAAATTGGGTAAAAGTCACAATATTGACGGGAAAATTAGTAATTAATTAACATAATTAGGAAAAAAATAAAAGATAATAGCTAGTTGCAAACTTTCACATTCATAGCTAAGAACTGTATAAATATGCTTGAGTACTACTACTTTTTTAATTTGTGTCCACCCAAATCTGTTATATTAATCTCAGTTTGAACTTGCACGGCAATGGAAGGAGACTACCCAAAGTCCATAATGATAACACTTGTAATTTTCTCGTTGGTTTTATCCCCATGTTTACCCAGTATTGAAGCTCGTCCTCCAGGTAAAACCTGTAAAAAAGGAAACACTATAGTTATTAATCCTGATGAGCAATTTGTTTTCAGGATTTTGATTTTTAATTTTTTTTTTTCAAATGTTGATGTATATGCAATGTTTTCGGCAGCTCCTTCACCTCCTTTATGCCCTGCTTGTGTTTGTTGCGGGCCTCCGCCACCAGGCCACGCCTGTTGTCGCTGCGGTTGCGCTTCCTCGGTTCAATCTCAACACTCCCAAACGGGATCTCCTTGAATTCATTTATGTTTTGTTGCTATTCAATTTTCGGTTCAGAGACTCAACTATTAGTAGCTAAATAAGTGAAAAAGGATGCCCCTTTTTCATTTCATTGCACGTAATTTTTGGTGTGTTTGCTCGTTGATTATTAGATTTATACTACGTGGAATCAGTCATGGTCTTGCTTAACGCATTATCAATTAAACATGGTTATGATATCCAAACTTTTAATTTTTTTAAATGTTTATGTTTGATACATATTAATACATTAGTACAGAAATTTTATCTTTTAAATATACAAAAAAATTTTAATATACACGTCTTTGAAATATATTTGTTTTCAACGTTTATCCAAATTCGGATAATATAAAATCTTAGGTGCAATTCTTGCTAAGTTTCTTATTAGAATCGTTTTCATTTTATTTTCTATCTAAATGATAACACAACATTTTAAATATAAAATGTTTATAAGTGAAGCTCAAACCTTAAATATTGTAATCAAAATCCATTCATTTTTTAATAATCTTTATTTTTTGCTCAAAAACTTTATTCAAATTTAAGACAATATAAAATATTAAATTAACCTTTGAACATAGATAATAGCTCAGCTCTTAAACTAATCTGTTATAGAGATACGTGTGATGTTGGAATTCAACCAGCTAAATCATGAAAAAAGGAAAAAATAAAAAACCAACAGCCTGTTTTTTTTAGATGTGTCCAAATCTTCCACCTGAATTTTGGAACAGAACCGCGGTTTTACTATTGCCAAAAAAAGTCCTCTTTTAAGTTGACGAAAGGTTCACGTGATTTCATTTTCTTTTACCTCATTTAATATAGTTTATATATATATATATATATATATATATATATATATATATATTCTAAATTGGTTTTTTCTCATCGAGTGTCATAAAAGCCTTTTCTGTAAGTGAAACAGGGAGGCAAATGAAGCCATAAACAAGTTTGTAGGTAAAGCTTTTATTACACTTGCCCGTATGTATGACTTGAAAAATCCAGTTCAGTCCCTTTGGTTACTGCCTGTCGTTTGTTGCCTGTTGGTTTTGGGTTAAGGTCACTTGAATCCCTTTCCGCTACGGAAAGTGAGCCAGCCTGGAACAAATTCTCAACCACCATGAACGCCCTACCTTCCAAGCAATTAGATCCGATTTCATTTGTATATTCCAAGAGAGATATAGCTTGAGGTTACAATTTAATACTCCTGCTACTATGGACCACATTACCAATTGAAAACGAATAAAATATTACAGTTATACAGCATAGCCATATAAAGACGAAACCATATGCAATTTATGCTAAAACTTTTTGGGCCTAATTTATTTCCCCATGGCTGCAAAATGTAATCAATGAAGTTAGGTGGTTTCAAAACTTGTTCGTAACGTAAATTATTAAATATTTTAAAATTAAAATATAAATTTATTATAATATTTTTATTTTTGTTGAATATATCATGTCATATTTTTGTATTATATTTAAAATTATCGAATATTTTTTCAGTTTGGTGGCTTGACTTGGATTTCGTGAATCTTTGGGTTTCACTTATTTCTAAGTTTCATTCATAACTTCAATAATTAAATTCGAGTTCTTGTTTCTTGACAAAGAATACGACTTGGGCACTTGCTACGAAACACCCATCGCCAATCGTTGTCAAAAATGTTCTAAACCCAACACTCAACAACTTCAAACTAATTGTTCTAAAGACCAAGTTCTCCATATTACTTGCGTGCAAAAATTTTTCACTTTGTTAGACCCTGTGGAAATCAAAACATTTTCCAACACTTTTTTGGCTCCTTTGATCTGCATACGCGAGGGAAATGAACTTTGCAATCGAATTCCGACTTAAGGGATAATAATAATGCAGCCTAGCTAAGAGTAGCATTATTCTGGGGAAGAATTACCGACAATGTTCATGGTATTAGGGCGCCAATCCAACATCACCAAAGTCCTAGACTCGTATGATTTATCAATTTTGTTTTGAAACTTTAGCACTGCTTTTCAAATCCCAAACCGAATCAATGTCAACTATTTACTTGTTAGAACATTGATTCAAAAGCCTAAATATAGATGCGACCGGTCTATTTATAAAGAGGTGACCACATTGACAAGACTGAGATTTATGAAAGTGCACGAATCATCACGCAAAATCTAATTTCGTCAAAACTATATCACTATCCTTTAATTTAAAATTTATACCGTTAAATTAGATAATCATTTATTTTAAAAATTTAAATTGATAAAAAAAATTCAAATTTTTATATTTAAATTTTAACATATTTTTTCATGTTCAAGTTAAATAAATAATTAATGATTTTATATGTAAACCTATAAAAGAATAGTATAGATTAAAGAATGATAGGGTAGCAACGTACAATCATACAGGTAATAAGAAAATCAATGAAAAATATTAAAAAATGATTATTAAAATTTGAATTCAAAACTTTCATACAATGCTAAATTAGGTGACTAAATATACTAAAAATTTAAACTGTAAAAAAAAAAAAAATCAAACTACCATATTTAAGTTTCAAAGGACATAATCAAAGCAATGAAATTAATTAGTATCAATTAACAGTCACTCTGGAAAGCAAGTGAAGTTGCAATAAGTTGGATACTTTTCTTACTTTTTCTTTTTTCTATGGAAAACTAGAAATTTGCACAGTCTAAACGATGAGAGCCGGATGCACGAGCTGTCTCTACAGCAAAACAACAAATTAAATAATACTAACACAGAGGTTACATGAGTCAGGCAATTCAATCAACTCGATAAATTTAGTTTATATAAAGTTAAGTCTAAGTAAAATATTTATAATTGAAGTTAATTTAATTTAATTTAAATTATTATTTAAATAATAAAAAATAAATTTAATTATAAAAATTTATAAATATTAATATATAAAATAATATTTTAATTTTTTAAAATAATAAAATTGACTTACAAGCCGAATCTGAGTGAATAAATTGAAAAAATTTGAATTACGCCCACGATCACCTTTGAAGGAGGCACAAGGTTCGAAATTTCTTCAGCAATTTGCCAATTACTCCTGCACATGCAGTTTCTCCCTGGTTCCAATCCAAAAACAAGCCCTCTTTAATATCACCCCAACTACCTTGCTTTGTTTTAGTTAGATACGCATAAAAATTCATAAATGTGAGCTTCTGTATAGCTATGCACATTTTTATGGCTAAACAGAAAAGAAAAATCCTAAAAGAAAATCAAGAAACTAAAAACAGAATCGAAAATCTGAGGCCTATAGATATGGAAATTGGTTAAATATTCATTTTAACTACTATCATTTATTGGTCTTTCTCAACCGCCATCTTCCTCCTTCAAGACAGGCCAGCATTGTAGTCATTTTCGGTGGCTTATAAAGGGGCTAACTCCAGTGTTCAAAAGCTTCAAAGTACTAATTCAATGGATGCTTATACCAGAAGAAGGCTACTGTTTTTGGTGTTTGCATTTGTATCGGTAGGCAGATCGGGGCATGCACAAGAATCAACCACTCTCGTTCCTGCTATCATAACGTTTGGTGACTCTGTGGTGGATGTTGGCAACAATGACTATCTCCCCACCATCTTCAAGGCTAATTACCCTCCTTATGGACGGGACTTCGCCAACCAAAAGCCTACCGGGAGGTTTTGCAATGGAAAATTAGCCACTGACATCACTGGTAAGTAGAAGAAGGCACCAAATCTGAAAGTTTAGAAGAATATCAAATTCAACTTTCCTTTTTAAGTAGCTAAAATGGAATTGGAGTTCCTTTCTTGCAGCTGAAACTCTGGGATTTACAACCTATCCACCAGCATATCTTAGCCCAGAAGCATCAGGGAAGAACCTTCTTATTGGAGCCAATTTTGCTTCAGCTGGATCTGGCTATGACGACAAAGCTGCCATGATGAATGTAAAGATTTTAGTCTTAAAGATAGTGTTCCATTTTCGCTAATCTTATAGTCCGAACTCCGAATCTCAACATCAAATAACCTTGTCGTATAACCATAAAGTTTCTACTTTCCTGTTTTTTTTTTCCAGCATGCTATCACACTGACCCAGCAAGTCGAATATTTCAAGGAGTACCAGTCAAAGCTAGCAAAGGTCGCAGGCAATAGCAAATCAGCATCCATTATCAAGGATGCACTGTATGTATTAAGTGCTGGAAGTGGTGACTTCCTCCAGAATTACTACGTCAATCCTTTACTTAACCATGCCTATACTCCGGACCAGTACGGCTCGTTCCTCATCGATATCTTCACAAGTTTTGTCAAGGTATATAATTGCACGAATTCTGTAGATATAATAAAGACTAGATTAAATCACAAGCAAGGAAAAAACTCAATGGAATTGTTATTTTGTCAGTTCGGAGACAGCTGAATCTTTTAATAAAATTTTGGGGTGCCATATATGATTGACAAACAGAACATCTACGGCTTGGGAGCCAGGAAAATTGGAGTTACCTCTCTTCCACCGTTAGGTTGCGTTCCCTTAGCAAGAACATTGTTCGGTTCCAATGAGAAAGGATGTGTATCCAGGTTCAATACCGATGCCCAGCAATTCAATAAAAAGCTCAACTCGGCTGCTGCCAATCTCCAGAAGCAGCACCACGATCTTAAGATTGTGGTTTTCGACATTTTCAAGGCACTCTACGATATTGTTAAGGCTCCTTCAAACTATGGTAAGGAAAGAGCTTTTCTCCATGTATTAGCCTGGTAAAAAAACTCTTAAATTGGGAACAGATTTGATATATATGAGCGATTGACTTCAATTTTCGAGTTGAACTTAAGTACTTAACGACTAAGTTTTTGTAGGTTTTGTGGAAGCAACAAGAGGGTGCTGTGGAACAGGAACAGTGGAGACAACCGCATTCTTGTGCAATCCGAAGGCACCAGGAACTTGTTCCAATGCCAGCCAGTATGTGTTTTGGGACAGTGTTCATCCATCTCAGGCTGCTAATCAGGTCCTTGCTGATGCATTGATTGTTCAGGGCATTGCCCTCATTTGAATTCATGGGGGGACACAACTCTGCTTCGCCTTTTGTTGAATGTACTAAGCCTCCCACTACTCTTCTACTATATCTTATTAATCAAAATGTGATTCATATTGCAGAAGCTTGTCTTTGTAATCATGCATGCCAGAAAATTCAATGTCTATCAAGATGATTTTCATTTAGCAAATCTCCAAGTTGATTGAGGAAAATGAAATTGGCATTCCTTTTTCATCAACGTAATCCTCTCTTTTGCTCTACTTTTTTTTTTTTAACAATTTCTTGATGTATCTTTGGACCCAAAAACAAAGAGATGAAGAAATGCCACAATGTTGGGAAATATTGAACTACAAAGGAAAATACGTGAGTGGAACGTAGCATAATCATAGAGTGGTTAAACAAGTTCTATTTTATACTTTTAAGTTATGCATTTAAATAATTTGAACGTATAATATTAAATTTATTTAAATAAATAAACAAACTAATAACTCTTGCATAAAAAAGTAATAATTTTTTCTTGTTTTAAGATATTTCGACCTGTTAAAAGAAAAATAGTCAAATATATATCTAAATAGTTATTTATTTTTATTAAAAAAACCTTAATCAAATTGTAAATAGCAATTTAAAATTTTTATTAAAAAACTTAGCATTTTTTTAAAAAAAATTATAACTTTTTTTCTTTTAAAATTACCATTCTCTTAAAAAACTACTCTTCCACTAGATTGAAAACTGCTCATATATATATATATATATATATATATTCCATATTATTTTGTCTTTTACAGTGACTTTATTCTAATATTTACTTGTAAAAATTTCACGCGACTACGGGTTCTTTAACATTAGTAGAATCACTTTTCTGCTGATGACACGTGTTAAATGCATGAGAAACCAGACTTGTCAAGTTTTGGGCTTTAAGTTTTTTGATTAAGCCCGGTATGTTTGAGCTGGACCAGACTGGATTCATATTGTAAAAACTTTACTGCTTCTAAAATTTTGTTTTATTATTTTAAAATATATTAAAAAATGTTTATATAAATATTTATATATTTTAATAATTAAATTTAAATAAAAATATTTTTATTGATTAAATAGTAACTCAGGCCAGACCATTTCAATTTACAAAAATACTATTTCACGTCTAATCTAATTCAAACTGAATTTATCGTTTATGTTTAATATAGACCAAACCTATCGAGATAAATGAGTAATTCAACCGTGTGCAGATTTAAGCATCGTATATTTTTCGATTATAAAAGAAGCTTATCAGTGATCACTTTTACTTCTGCTCCAATAAAACCTTTTATTTATTCACGTGTTTAAAATATTAAAAAAAAAACATTAAATCTGCGAATAAAAAAGGTGAGAAACGCTGAGCATAGACTGCAACGTGTTTATTTAATAATTAAAAATAATTGATTTCTAATAGTGAAGTGTTTCTTCTATTTTGAGTTCTAAGAGTAGAAGTGATATGCTACATTTGAAGTGAATAACAAGCTATACATATATCACTATTGTGTCAACTATCATTATATAATGCTTGCTGCTTTCTTGTGAAACTTTCCTCTTCCTGGTCCTGATTGCTTTAAAGCCTCTGCAAACTTCACCACGTCCGATTTTTGAAGCGAATAGGAACCCTGATCGAGTTGGGGTTCAAGAGGCGAGCCAGAAGCATCTTCATCCTTGAACCTTTTATATGCGTAAGAACCACAGTCGCTGTTTCTTCGGAATTTTTCGACGTCTTTGATTTGATCAACGTTCAGACTCCTCCATCTTGGGACATCCAAAGAGGTTGTAGAGGAACTCTGAGATGGAGTTGTAAACCTATCACTATGGCTTTGTAGCATGTTCATGGAATCAGTCCCTCTACCTGAACTCCAAGTTGGAGAATCGACATCTTCTGGTTGATCGGTTTTGCTTGTTGATGAAGCTTGGCTCTGATGATGACTGTCTTTTCCCCGTATTAGTCTCCTAAGATTCTTGAAAAACTTAATTTTTCTCGAATTGGTGGCTTTTTTAGAGGAGGAATTCCCGAACGAAGGATCGTCTACTTCTCCAGAATAAGTACCATAGAAGCTTTGGGAGCAAGACCATTGATCACAGTCAAAATCCATGCTATTCATCCCTCTGTCCTCCATTCCTTCAGCACGTGCGTATTCAAGTATTAGCTTTTTGGCTTTCTCCTCCGACTTCGGGCTTAGGCATTTGCTTAGGTCTCTAGCGACTGTTTTACCAGCAGTGGGTTGAAAATTCCTCAGCTCATATCGCAAGCAAGCATTTATCCAACGGAGATACACCAGTGCTTCAGCGTCGGCACATCTATCTTCTTTGAGCTGTTCAATTTGCTTCTTCAAGTCTTCATTTTCTTGCCTCAAACAGTTGCTCATTTCGTTTAAAGCTTCTGACTGCAACCAAATGCACCCAGAATAAATCCAAGAATAATAATATTAGTGACAATATAAAGCAGAAGGATTCATCGCAAATGAACTAACTACCTTGGGATCCTCTAAAACAGAATTTGCAAGGCTTTGGGTCGACTCCAACTTCCGAGCCAGCTCGGAATTTTCTATCTGCAATCTCCTATTAGATTTCCTCAATTGTTCTGCCTCATCTTCCAAAACCTTCAGCCTTTGTAACTTTGATTCAATCTCATGATTATTTGCAGAGGCCTTGAGTTCTTGCTCTTGTAATCTAGCAACCCTCTCTTGAACGTTTAGGATCTGCTCTCTGTTATGCTCAGCCTCATGCCTAAGTTTCTTCTTAAGCACCTTAATTCTGGATCTTGCAGTTTCAAGCTCCGCTATGACTTCTGCATGACCAGCAACTTGGCCCTCTAATCGTTGGTTTTCTGACTGTAAGGACTCGATCTTAAGAGTGAAAAGCTTTGCCTCCATATTGTTTATCTTCAACCGGTTTTGAAGCTCCCGGACTGCTGTTTCTTGTTCTCTAAGGCCACAATACTCTAACAGCTGGACCTCGAGATTCCTCTCCCTCTCCCTAAGCACTCTTACCATATTTCTCAGGTGCTTGATCTCTTGCTCGTAACTATCCTTTTCAGCACTTCTAAATGTTCTTGAAGTGTCTAGATTTGAAATTTGTGTTTCCACTTCCTGCTTAGGAGACGGCTTAGCTTGGGCAGAAGAGTCAAATTCCTCAACAAGATCATTAAACTCGGGCAAGAGGAACACATCTCCACCATGCCTAATGCTCGGGGCAAGACCAAAAGAAGCATTATCAACACTAGCTCGTTGCATAGACATTTCTTCCTGCCAGAGGGAAACCAAAATACCATATAAAGGAAATAGAATCAGCTGACGCATATATTGGAAATAGAAACTAACATAATGCGGCACATATTCAGTTCTCTTGTCATTTGAAAGCTATATTTACAATTGTTAAGTAATTAAAATGTTTTAGCAGATAAAATCATTTAATCCCCAAATCAGATAGGAATGAACGGGTTAAAAGTGAATAAAATGAAGGC
The DNA here is from genome assembly GCA_038382065.1 of Adansonia grandidieri. Lineage (NCBI taxonomy): Eukaryota > Viridiplantae > Streptophyta > Magnoliopsida > Malvales > Malvaceae > Adansonia > Adansonia grandidieri. Next base: position 1,757,430 of record JBBYHK010000015.1, on the reverse strand, counting down.
ATAAAGATCCTTTGTTACAATGTTATTCAACAAAGTCAACAATCCATCCGTAGCGTATGGGATTGCAGGATTAACATGTCATTCAGGAAGCAAATTTCAATGAAGACTTCTTGACAAGTTGGGTTTTTTAATGGTAGTGCAAAATCATTTTGAGGTAACGAAACCACCAACACGTTTACTTAAACTTATGTAGGAGGATCTCCTACGAGTCTCTGGACCAAGGCATGTAGTTTGTAAGCAGCTTGACTGCTTATCCTCACCTAAAAAAAAATTATATTTAAGCAGATGATTTAGAAGGCCCTGCAAATTCCCAATTTTCTCGAACCTCCCCATGATTGCCTTACAAACAAACAAAGCAGGTTTCATCCTGTACTTTAGTTGAATAAAGTTGAAAAAGTATTCCAACCATCCATGACTCTTTCTTTTCCAAGAAGATCGGCAGATTTCATTTTTATATATTTCGGATCCATGGAATCACACTGTGATATATCATTACAATATTTATACGACACGAGTTTCCTTTCTGACTGTTAAGAAAAACAATACAAATACAAGGCTTAACCCTCCTCCCTCTCCCAATTGATGAAATAACTATAAGAGATTCACCAGGAAGCGAACAAATGGTATTTGAATATTAATATTTTAAGCTTAGTCTTCCACCTATATCTAACAATTAATGTTATACAATCGGAGTTGATCCAAAATCGAAACTAAATATTTTAGGCTTTACCATGATCCAAGGAAACTTACAGGATCAGAAGCTGCAGCTATCCTTAAAGCCAGAACATCGTCTTTACCCTGATCATTCCCTCTTGGATCAACCTCACTGCAATAATCTGTATAATCAAAACAATTACAAAATTCACAACGCGATTAAATTAATCAAAACCAAAAAGATGAACGGACGGCTAAATCACAAACCTGAAACACGCAGGGATGGAGGAGGAAGAGGCAAATATGGCCTGGTCTTTCGGGCTTTAAGTCGAGAATAAAGAAATCCAGCAAAAGAGAGAGCAACAGCAACCCCAAATTTCAGTAAAAGAGGCCTTAAATCTCTCTTATCCCTTAACATCATAGCTAAGAACATTTAATTTCGATACTACGATTCAAGAATTCATGTAAAGCGAGGACATAGAGTCTTCTTCTTCGTCATGTTCCATCTAAACAGTTAGAAAAACTCAAAATTAAAAGAAAAGAAATAACAACAACAAGCAGTTCTTGATAAGAACAGAGTAAGGCAAACCAAAAATAACTCATATGATCCATTTTATACAAAAATCAAAGAGGCAAGAAAAAACTTTTGCATGTTCAAAAAATAGAAAGATTGACAAATAAACAGAGAAGGGAAAAAAAGGATTATCATAATTCAACTATGCTAATGTTAGACACCTACAGATAACATAGACTCAAAAAGCAAATTAAGATTAACAGACAAGGAATAAAGTAAGAATTAAGAAAACAAGAGCAACCCATTTTGAAACTGACTTACTATTAAAGAAAGATCCTCAAACGCATCGAAAAATCAACAAAAATCAAAGTACCTTTGAATTGGGTTGGTTGTTTTTTTGAGTGGGGGGGGGGGGGCTTGATTTGGGTGACTGTTATAGAACAACACAGAGCATACTATCGAAGCTGCACATGAATTATGATCTTGTATGAATAAATTTAATGCTTGGGTCGTAGTTGGTTGCTGTCTTTATTTCACGTTTGTAAAGGATGCTGAAAATGATGGAGAAAGAGAGTTTGCTTTTTGTTTGTTAATGGTGAATATTTAAGTTATGGATTCTTGGCTGATTTGATTCCAAGTAGACGCTTTGCAATTGAAAACATAATAAATGTTTAATTCCAGATCATGACGTGAGTTTGGATTTTGTTTGGAAAAGATAAATTTGGACATTTCCCTTAATTTTTCTGCTTGTTTTCCCCCATTAGCTCCACATTGGGTGGGTCAAATGAGGTTTTTGGGTCGGACTCTAATATGATTTATTCGATCATTTTATCTTTTTATAATTTAATTATAATATTAAAATTAAATATCTAATCGATATGAATATTTTTAATTTTTTATTTTAAAAAATATATTATTATTATTTTTAGATTGTACATGAATCTTTGAGTCAAATATTTATACCATGATTTTATATATGTTATTTAAATTTAAAAATGTGAATCAAATATTAGTATATCATAGACCACCCTTCTGCCATTTTTTTTCTAATGAGGAGTCCGTCGATGAACTTTTGGAGCATCCCGGGCAAGATTTTAATATGAATTTATTTAATTTTTTATTTTTTCACATATTTAAGTGATTATACTTCAAATTCATGATATATATATCTAAATTAAATATTTAAGAAAATATTTTAAAAAAAGGGTAACATACATGGGATTAAATATTTTTAATAATTTAGTTTTTTTTTTTTAACAAATGTTTTTAAAGCATGCTTAAACAGAAGAGTGGTTTCTCTTCATTACATTTTTTTTTTAATCATAGGTTTCTTTTCATTACTTGATTGGCTTAATAGTATAACAAGAAAGGTGCAGACAATAATATAAGTCAGTCAAAAGAAATCGAGAATTTGCTTTTACATTTTTCCAATGGTGGATTTTCCAAAAGCACTCGAAAGGTTGTTAAATGCAAAGTTGGCCATTTGGCCATGGAGTCGTCAGATTATAGGTGGAAGACATAATGAGACCATAAAAGCAAGAAAGTTACGCCGTAGATCAATAGTTTTAGATATGTATACAAAAATTATTAAAGTAAAATTTGTATTTAATACATTATTAATACATATATATATATATGTATATATATTATATCATTTCATTAATAGATAAATAAAAATATAAAAAAATTTTAAAAATAAATATAAAAATCATATTTTTTTAATAGATAACATGATATAATTTACTGTCAGTATATAAATTTACAATACATTAGATATAAATCTTATAAATATGATATACATATACAATCTTATTAAAATTTATATAATATAAAATATTAATAAATTAAGATTTATATAAATATATAATATTATAAAAATGATTATAATATATAAAAATATATAAATTTTTAGTAAATTCATAAATAGCTAATACTAAAAAACACGTGCCAAAATATAGGAACTATTAGGTGAACTTTTTTTTCTTTTCGAAATTGACTATAATGTGAACTTTGAATAACAAACTTTGAAGGCAAAAAAGAAAAATTAACGAAATTTCCATCATTATTTGTAAAAACATATACTAACAAGTTTTTGAATCATTTCATTTTTTGAGCAAATTTTAAAATTTTTAGTATATTCAAATAAATTTTTAATTTTTTTTATTTGTATAATTTTAAATTTTTTATTTTAAAACTTGATTGTTGTACAAATTAAATATTACGGATTTATTTGAGTGAAAATTAAAAATTAATAACTGTTAGAACGAAAATATAAACATAAGTTTATTTAAATAAAATGACAAAATTTTAAAAAAAATTGTTATTTTAAGGAGAAAAACAATTAATTCTTTTTGTTACATTATGCGAAATTAAAGTATTAAACTAGCAAATGACATTAATTCTTGGTCAGTTGGTTACGCATGGATGTTGAACGGTCGATGCACCCAACTTACATATATTGAGTACTAAGAAAATGAGAATACTATTAAACTATTCAGTTTGAAGATGTAAACGAGGTACGTTACTTGGAAACATTTAGTTTGAGGAATGATCAAGTTTGATTTGTTTATTATCAAGTTGAATACAAGTTCAAGTTATTTAAATAACAAGTTAATTCGGATATTTTAATATTTGATTAAAAAATTATAATCTTAATTAAATCTTTTATTTTAAATATGTTTTGATATATTCAATATAACAAACATAATATTTAATGTTCATATTTATAATCTTCCCTAACTTATTAAAATTGAACCTGAACGATTGAAGAAAATTACTAGTTAGACTGGGGATTAATTTAGCATTGTTGCTAAAAAAAGTTTGGGTTAAAAAAAGTTTAGGTTGAAAAAAATGTTTTTAAAATATATGGTTTAAAAACTTTTAAATATTTGATATTACTGTAAAAAATGCTTTGAAATGTTAAATGTAAAAATATATATATGTTTATAATAATATAAATTTAAAGATATAAAAATAATAAAATAATTTTATTTAAAAATCAATTTCAAACAGTAAAAATTTTATTTTTTTAACTTTTGGACTTGAATTATCAAATCATAATTTCAAATACAAAAGATAATAATTTTTATCTATTTAACATTATATTTATTGTAAAAAAATAAATTTTAATCTTAAAAATTATACTAACAACAATAATAAATATGATCTTAATATTAAAGTTAAAGTCTATGTTTTAAAATCAATCCGAACTCAAGTTTAACGATGTATAAATTCAACTCAATTACATTCAGCTCTTATGAGCTGTCCCATTTGATATAACAATAATGTGTATTCTAAGGGTACAAATATCATAAACAAATAAAAATAAATTCACGTGAAGGTACAAATATTATTTATCAAATTGACGGGGGTAAGTAGAATGAGTGGAAGGAACCGCTAGTTGATAAGTTTCGTTGACTCAAAGGTAGCAAAGTTGATGGTCCAAAATTAATATATAAAATACGTGGATGATGTCTTACTTTTTAAAGGTCAAGTTGAGCTCCACTTGTTCAGAGAAGAAAACTCATAACTTCTAACTTCAACCATCAAATCTTAATGGACGAACGACACGTGGTTCATTCCAAGATGTCCAACAAGATAAAAATAATCTAAGATAAATCCGAGGAACACACCTGTGTAGTTTGGTCCCCGTTGCTCCACAATTACCTTGTTCAACCTTCATTAAACATTTATTTAAGTATTAAGGTGTTATTAGATTTTACGTGGCTTAAATAATAATTAAATAGATTAAAATAATTATTTATTTATTAATGATATAATTATTTAATAGATTTTATTTAAGATAAATTATTATAATAATTAGAGTTGAAAGTAATTAAATTTTATTTCAATTTATATATAATTATATAAATTATCTAATTAGAATTTAAATTTTTCGATCGAATGTAATTTTATTTAGTTTAGTATAAGTCATAGTCAATCTATATAATACGAATGAAACCATCTCAAAGTGATTTGTAGAAAATAAATAAACTAGAATACATATATTAAATAGTTTGTTTTATTTTTGGAGTGACATCTTCTTTTCTTCTTGATAACAATAACTAAAGTGTATCTGAATTAGATCTATTCATGGATTAGATAAAAACAGACCCAAGCCCCTTGAGCATAGGCTTAGGCTTGCAATTTTTTGTTACAAGTTGACTAAAATAATATATCTTTATTTAAATTTTAATTATAAAATATATAAATATTAATATAAAAATAAAATTATTTATTAAATAAATAATAATTTGAGTCTAAATATGCAATGAACAAGATTAAATTTAAGTTTAAACTTAAAATTTAATTTTTTTAAATTATATAACTCAATCCGTAAACATCTCTAATCTAAACTTATATTAACTTTTTATTAATTTTTATAAGAATACCTCGTAGGTCAAATTTCAAACGCATCCTCGCTTTTTTTTTTGGACCCTTACAAAAGCCCAAGTTACCAAACACCTCAGCTCACCATTCAAAAGACATCAACCCTGGTCAGGGGTAGAGGGTCCTAATTTAGAGCTCACAAGCTTAAAAAAAATTAGAAATCCTTTTAATATATATTTTTATATGTATTTATCTATTAAATATAATTAAATTATTCTCAAAATAAATTTTATATTTATTTAGTTTTTTGTTTTTTTTATAACTTAATTTTATACATTAAAAATTTAAAATTCATAAACAAATATAATTATTAGTCATGGTCTAAAAAAATTTAATATTTTTACGCATTATACATTTATTTTTTTAATGGCTCATCAAATGAACATATTATATATTATTTTTTGATTGTTGGTTAAGAACAATGTATTAATTTTAAAAAAGTTTTAGTTTTCTTTATATTTGTGTTTGGCTAATGATAGTTAGTATTTTATCATTGGTTATACCATTTTATTCTGGTATTTATATATGCCGGTATCGATGTATTTCAACAAACTATTTTAACTTTTTTAGTATTTTTCAAATATTTTATATATATATATATTTATAGCCTATTTTAAGTTCTTTAATAAAATATATATAATAAACATGCAAATATAATTTTATTATATATATTTACATATGCTTATTAGCAATATAAATTTTAAAATTTTGAATATTTAATATAAAAAATTTTTAAACATCAAATAAACATGTATACAAATATTAAAATAAAAAGTAAATTATTATTAATTAAGTTCAATAGCCTAATTAATTAACATATTTTATTTTTAAATATAATTATGAAAAAAACAAAAAGAAGCGATTCATAGAAAAATTAAAAAATTAGTTAAAAATCAAATAAGAGAAAATTAAAATCTTGCATCAATCGATATAAATTAATATATACTAATACTAACAGATACAATGAGTACAAATTAATACAAAATTAAAACAATACATTATTGATATTATTTCATTGCATTTTTTTTTCCCAAAAAGAATGCAAACTCTGATTGCAATGCAAGTCCAATCTTTTTTTTTTTTTTAATTCTTTAAAGAATGCAAACTCCTCGTTGCAAATATTATTTTTTTTTAATTATTTTTTAATTTAATTTGTTATAATTTTATAATTTTTATTTTTTGAATTTATTTCTTTTAATAAGGATATAATTACACTGAAGTTAAAATGAAATATCGAATAATCTGGCGGAATTATAAGATAAATAGCTAATCAAACGAAAATTCACTAAATGATTAATTGGAAAAAAGTGATATTAACTCTATTTCATATAAATAAGTATTCTTGGAGTTTCAAAGAGTTTTAGGAAGCTGATCCGCACCGAGTCGAAAGTTTGATTAAAAATTGACCGAAAGAAGTACCTGTGAAGTAAGAATTTTCCCGTTGTTGAAAGCCCAAAGCAGGGAGTTGCTTACTTTGCTTTGCCTGTAATCTGAACCAAATGCTTTCAAAACATGGCCGGTTTCTGTTCTATGTTATGTTTAGTATTTCATTCTTCCACCAAAACCCTAAGCTAAGCCCTGCTTTAAGAACTGATCTTCCTACTAATCCCTTACTCTTCACAGTTTATCTCATGAAAATCATTGATAATGAAAGCCTTAAGATCGATTTACTACACCCATAAACATTTCCTTCTCTTTAATCCCTCCGGAACACCCGTTTCCTTCTCCTTGCTTTCCCGCCATTTTCATTCCTCGAACCCCTGGTTCGCTTTTCATTCCCCTGCGACCGATGGAACCCACGAAACTCCTCGTGTCTGGACTGCCTACGACCCACTCACTGGGGAGCTCTCTACGCGTATCGACTCGGGTTCAGGACACGAAGTAAATGCGGCTTTCGAGACCGAGCGGATTTATGGGAAGGCCAAAAATGCTAGTTTGAGCAATGGAGGCAAAACCGAGGTGGAATTCTCAGATAGCAGCAGACTGAAAAGGATTGACCAGGATAACGAGTCGGGTTTAGGAGATGAAGCAAATTCGGATTTCGAGACTGAAAGGACTTTTTGGGAGGCAGAAATTGCTCATTTGAGCAGTGGAGACAAAACACAGAAGGGATTCTCAGATTTTAACAATAGGGTACCTTATTCACCTAACGAGAACACTGATGGGATCATTCAAAAGAAGGCTTTTTCGGTTAATGAGTTGCTATTGGGGGACATAGTTGGGAATAAGAACAAAGGGAAAGGTAAAGGTAAAGTTAAAGTTAGGTGGGTTTGCGTGGATTGTGGGTACTCGGATGGACAGTGGTGGGGAGTTTGCCGTTCTTGTGATGGTTCCGGGACAATGAAGAGGTTCTCAGAAGTGGAGACTAAGGACAAAGGGTTGGAATTTTCGGAAACTGTGTTGCGGTCTTGGTTACCAAAGAATGCAGGGGATGTTGGACCAGTTAGATTGATTGATGTTAGGAGTGGGATTAAGAAGATGGATTATCGGATTCCACTGTAAGTTCTTTTTCTTTTTCGCAGTTTAAAAGATTTTGATAACATCGTACTTAGGCATATTTAGATATATATTTTTGTTTGGTATACTCGATATTTAGGCTTGGACCCTTTGGAAATGAAGTTGCGAGGGTGCTTGGCGGTGCTCTTGTTCCAGGTTCCATCCATGTTTCTTAATATTTCTGTTGATTAATTTTGACTTTATCTCTTCCAAGAAAGAAAACACGATACTGTGATGTGATCCAAATATATCTCAATAATTGCTTCAATTTAATATTTTGAGTCCATAATGAAAGCTTATTTCATGTGTGTATATATATATATATATATTTCTTTTTCCTGGTTTACAGGTTCACTGGTTTTGATTGGCGGTGATCCTGGAGTTGGAAAGAGTACCCTACTGTTACAGGTACAAGTTTGCAGCATTTAAGGGTCATTCTTCTTTTGTTACATTCTTTTATTGGAAATTGCTTATAATGTTAAGTTCACTTCTTACTTGAAAGATGGCTGCGCTAATTGCTGAGGGACATAACTCAGATCAACCTGCTTCTGTTGTATATGTCTCTGGCGAAGAGGTTAGTTTCTGTGATGAGTTATACTGGTCTATCAATAGCATCATGCTTTTCAAGCTTTACACAACAGAATATGCCAGCATTCATTTGAGTTAAATCTATTTCTGGCTTCCTCATGGAAGAGTGTTGAACAAATTAGCAGCAGAGCTGAACGTATGATGATTGGGGCAAACGAACTTTACCTATACTCTGGTACTGATATCGAGGTAACTTGTTCTGGAGAAACGCTTAAAATCTTTACCTATATTCTGGTACTGATCTCAAGGTAACTGATTCCGGAGAAATGCTTAAAATTTAGATATCTTTTTCTTAAATTTCGCCCACTCTTAGCTTTTATGTCCACTTATCTTCCAAATCGAAAGAGTATTGCTGATCTGCCATATTGGAAATAAATATTATAGATATTCATTGTACAGAGAATCAGTTGGTGTATCCTAAACTAATTGGTAGATTTGCTGCTTTTCAGGACATATTGGTGAAAGTTCGGCCCCGTTCACCGCGGGCTCTAATTGTTGATTCAATTCAGACAGTTTATTTAAAGGAAGTTATTGGAAGTGCTGGAAGTCTCTCACAGGTTGGAATATTTTTGTTCAATGACCTTTCTGGATTCCTTTTATCCTTACCCGTTGGAATTACATATAGAATTACTTAGTTCTGAGCTTTATATGGTAGAGTTATTAGTGTTACTTATCTTTATAAACCATTTCTCTTGGTAATGTTTTGTTCGTCCCCAAGTAATCCTGTTTGTTACATAAAGTTCAACCAGTTTCCTTGTTTAAGGTGTTAGCGATAGCAATATAAAAAGTCTTATAGAACAACTTACTTGTGTGCGTCCTTTAGGGAGGGGGGTGTAATTCTTGGTTGTTTTGAGGGCAGTATATTTGCTAAGGAGTGACACTATTTAGTCAATGACAGGTCAGAGAATGCACATCAGTTTTGTTGCGGTTTGCTAAAAAAACCAACGTTCCAGTTCTTTTGGTAAGCATAAGGTTCTTAGTCTCAAATAGGCTGATTGAATATGTGGTTTTCTTGATTATAGTTTTTAACTTATTATGTCTAATTTAGTTTATTAGTAATCAACAGATAGTTTGTATGCTCATGCCTCATGATTTGGATGGTTGGCAAGCATTTGAGTATGTACCGTTATTTTAGATGTTTGGGATTTTAAATTTCTATACCATTGCTTGGCTATTTAGGGGAGATCTATTCTCTATGTTTCTTCTTCAATCAGATTGATGGTACTTAGTAACTAAAGAAGTGCCTGGTAAATAGAAGTTAATGCAAATGGATAGTTATTGCTGATAGATTAAGCTGGAGATCCTCTTCTAATGAAAGGGCCCTTCTGTATGTAGCACTTAAAAATGGTGGAAGGAAATAATCGAAGGACTAAAAGGAAGCAGGTCATTAGACTTTTGAAGGATGGAGCAGTTATATGATGCTTTTAATCAAACTTGATCTGCATTGAATAGTAATCTGGAAATTTGAGGGGCATGATGTAACGTTGCCTCTTGACAATTGATTGATGATAAGCATGTTTAGAGAATAAAGTGATTGCTATAGGTGCTAGACAGATGCTAACCAGGCGATTGCTTTTGTATTTCTAATATATGTCTTGTGTTTCATGCATTTTGGCTGTTTGGGTTGAACCTGCACAAAAGTTAGATAAATACTGATAATTTATCTTCATTGCTAAGCTTTTGGCCATAGCCATAGTGGTAAAGAATTGAGAGGAGACAAGAATTGCTCATGGTTTGAATCTTATAATCGATAAGGAAAAGAGAACAAGAGAGTTACAAGGACGGAGAGGATTATTCCTGAGCACATTCATGGTATAGCAAAAATTGGTTGTACAAATTCTGTTATATTTGTTTCTATGAAAAGATGCTCTAGCAGTTTACCTCCTTCCTGTTTTCAGTTCTGCAGGTATATAAAAATTGGTTGATAATATGTTACACTAGTAGACTGAGATATGTTCATACTGAATTTTGTCTGCTTTGATTTATCCAGTCACATTATCGGTTCTGAGTTATGCTTCTCTACTTTTCCTATCATCTTTATGATGTCAGGCCGGGCATGTAACAAAAGCTGGTGATATAGCAGGACCTCGCGTCTTAGAACACATCGTAGATACTGTCTTATATCTGGAAGTTGGTACCTTGTTGCCCTCTTTTTCTATACTGTTGCTAATCTTGTTGTCTTTGTTTCGTTATTACGCATCTCCTTATCTTTATTAATAAAACTAATTGAGGTATTTTATGGAAGATTCTGAAATTAATATAACTTAAAGCAGTTGGGGATACTGCATTTAGCCTTGAAAAATTTAGTTATTTTATCTGTTGGTGAAGTTTATGTCTCATTTCATACTCATCTCTCTAGAGCTTATATTATCTCCTTTCCATTTTTAAAGAGGATTTTTTGAAGTGGCATATTTTGGCGGGTGCTATACTTTCGGTATATATCTGCCTGGTGATGGACATGCAAAGTATGTGCAGAAAACACTGTTGGGATTTTGGCACGAATTTTGGAAGGAAAAAAAAAAAAGAACATGAAAAAAAAATCAAAACAGAGGGAAAATATACACAAGTCATTGCAAATTGTGGCTGATTTTTAATGTCCTGTCCTGTCATTACAAAACGAAGACAATGAAGCTTGTTTGAGATGTCAACCATCAGATGTTAGCTTAATTTGAATAGCATCATGTTCTTTAACTTTGCAAAAGTTTGGACATTTGCATTTTAATCTTCATATATGAGGAATAAAATGCATCTGTTTTTCTGGAAATTTTTATTAAAATATAACTGATTGGAATGTCTTTTTTGCTTAAACTTGTATTTTGGAATTATTGATGATTTTCTTTTAGTGATTGTAACTTGTTATCAAGAAGCACTACCTTTTACTCTTCATGGTTTCATATAATTCAGAAATAGTTTGCTTTGTGCTGCGAGTCAGTTCTTGAGATCATACATTCTGGTTCTGATAACAAAGATACTATCATTTCCAGGGGGAAAAGTGCTCATCTTATCGTTTGCTTCGATCTGTGAAGAACCGTTTTGGGTCAACTGACGAGGTACCATTGACTGAGATATTATGCTTTTCGGGTTTTTCCTTTTATTTTAATTTGAATGACTTAGGGATGCTCAACTTATTATATCCTTCATCATCATTATTGTTCTATTTTCTGTCTTGAGGATCTTGTTAATGCTTTAATTTCCTTCAACTCGAATATTTCATGTGAATCCATCACCGGGTATCGTCTTGATGGGCATATTTACTGTCAGCTTGGAGTATTTGAAATGTCACAGTTGGGCCTGCAAGCAGCTCCAAATCCTAGTGAGATGTTTTTAAGTAATCAGAATTTGGATTCGGAGATTTTAGCTGGACGTGCTGTTGCTGTAATTATGGACGGATCTCGGGCATTCCTTATAGAAATTCAGGTACAGTCCTTTTATACTTTGTTATTTTTCTCACTTGCTCGATGTTTATAACAACTTTTCATTATCCGAGAGTTTCAACTGTTTAATACATGAAACATATATAAAATCTTATATTCCATTATTAAGTACCATGTTTAAAATGATTATCAGGAGTTTAGGATGAAACAGTGAGCTTTATGAAAATAATAATTAGAATTTTCTCCCTTGTGTGAGGGATTTTGATTTAGGAAGTATAATTGATCTTTATCATGTACTTCAACAATTGTCTCCTTTATTTACGTAAAAGAAATCAATATAAAGGTAGTTACATCTGTGCAGTCAGAACTTTCAATGGGATCCTGTTTCTCCCAATCCACCTAATTTGGAGGAATCACAAAATAGCGCTGTGGAAGGTTTTGCTGGGGTAATTTTCAAAATTCAAACAAGGGAAAGGATAGTACTTTCCTATTGCCTTCCCTTTCCATCAACAAGCAAACTATCTGTTTCATGATTATAAATGAGAACTTTATGTTTTTGTCTTTTGTTTTTTTTCCCTTTTTTTTTTTTTCCCATCTATAGAGCCTTTGTTTGTACATTAACAATTGCCCCTTTTCTTTCTTCACTAAAGTTTTTTTGGGTCTAACAACTTAATCTCTTGGCTTTCTGGAATCTAGAATGATTATATATGGGAAATAAAGCTCGTAGGAGTTGCGGAGTATGGCTTCCTGAAAGACTCAGTAACAAAACTCTCTTCTCTTGGGATGAATTCTTCAAAGAACAAATCAAAACATCGCCGTGAATCCATTATCAAAGCCATGAAGGGCTACGATTATGTTTATTTATGACAAATAAGTCTCATCAAGTTTGGCCTCTGTTAGATTATTCATCTTTAAGATTTTTTTGGGGTTAATTTATCATTGATGCTAGAGTATTTAAAATGATGAGGTATACAATATGTCAGGTAAAATTGTCAGTACTGTATCTTGCTCATAGTCTTGTAATGGTTCTTGTTATTATCAGCTTCCAAGAAATGATGTTAATGGACCTATATAATCCTGTGTAGGCATTGTGTGTATGTAGCCCAACTGTCTCGAGGCATTTGAATGGAATCAAAGCAAGCAGAGCTGACATGATTATTGCCGTAAGTGCTATTAAATTCTTCTGTAAACATTTCATCTTTACTCCATGAGTGTTGTTTTTTTCTCAAAAGTTTACTTCTATTTTTTGTAGCTTGACAAGTTTTCTGAAAAAGTATATAGTTGTATCTTATGCCATGCATTGTGATTTCTAAGTCTCCTACCTTAATTGAGGGAGTTATATGTTCATTTTCTCAGTGCTAGTCTCAATGGTTTGGTTGTGGTTTATTAATTTAAATAGTCACGCTGATAGGTCTTGTAGTGAGATAATGAGATCAACCTTCAAATTTTCGGTTACATCAGGGCTTGGCGATTTTTTGGTTATTAACATATAAGAAACTTGTCAAAATAAAAGTTTAAATGAGGATTTCTCTGATCTGATGTATTTCCACTGGCAAGCATTGACTAAGCTTTCCATCAGCTTGGATACTTACGTTTTCTCTGGAAGAAATGTTAGCTATGAATGAAAGCTAAGGAACGAAGAACTCAGTTTGGAATCTTATTATTAAGTAAATTAACTTACAATTATTTTAATATAGTTAACAACTTGAGTCACTTGACTTTTTAATTTTCGTCATTTGGATTAGAAAGGCAATTTCAACATTGGTATTTAAGTCAAATCATATCTGCTAAATCTAAGATCCTATTGGGATAGGAGTGGGACCTGTATTTTCATACGTTTTTGTAATATGACTCAATAAATCATAATGGTTTAAGAGTTATTTGCTTTATTACCTCACACTGTTTCTTCTCCACTATTGAACTAATTACAAGTAAGAATTCTTGAATTGGGAATCAATATCTGTATGTCTTAATATTTGCTTTACACTTTTTTGTTAACTCTAGACTTCAATATTCTGCATTTTCAAGGCTACGATTCTGTATTGACTATTTTAATATAGGTCCTTGACAAGCAAGCTGGTCTAAAGATCCAAGAGAATGTAAGTTACTATGTACCGTTTTTCCTCTCTGGTTCAGTGCCCACTTTTTCTGGTTTAAAGTTCGGTATTCCCTCCCCACCCCCCTTTCTTTTTGTATTTGAGGCTGCTACACTAGTCAGTAGAGGAACAAAGAGTTCAGCACTCTACTAACAAACCACACGGCTGTTGGCTACTTTTCCTCCTTCATACTTATCAAAGAGATTATTACTCTAGTTTGATTGTTATTCATTGTGTTTTAGCATGATCTGTCAAGCTTGATAATATAATGGAATTTAACTTTTTTTTGGTAGAAGGATGTTCAGCATGTGGATCTTTTAGTTACAGTAGTAGAAAAAGCTGAACTAAACTTTTGTTTCTGTTTTAAGCAAAAGAAAGTACCAAATTGGCTCCGTAGCCACTGTACTTCATGTTGTTTAATGATCACTTTTTCATCCAGGTATTGGACCGTATTCTTTACTGTATCTTCTTTTTGATAGAATTATGTAATTTACTTTACTTTTTCATGTCAGGCTGTTTTCCTAAATGTTCTCAGTGGAGTGTCATTGACAGAGACTGCTGGGGATCTTGCAATAGCAGCATCTATTTGTAGCAGGCATGGAATTTGTTTTGTTTAACCTAATCTAGTTTTTTCATAGATTGTTATTCTAGAATATAAATTTTTTTAACTTGTTACTTGCCCTTCACTCACACGTTATCACACACCTGATTCCTCGTTTCCTCAGTAAACCAGGCCTTCAAGTTCCTGCACACACCACCGGAACAATTTATTTTACCTTTTTTTTTTTTTGCTTGTCGTGGTTAAATATTTGATATATTGTTCTAAACCGATAGACGTACACCTCTTGTCTTGCTCAGCTTCCTAGAGTATCCTATTCCCAATGGAGTTGCATTCATTGGTGAAATCGGCCTTGGTGGTGAGCTTCGCATGGTAAGCACCAAGCATATACTTTCCCTCCTATTTAACAATCAATTACCTTGCAGTCTCTTTTTTGGTGCTCGTAGCTTAGAGTTCTTGCCGTTTTCCCTTTCGCCGGGGGGGAGGGGGGTTTGGGAAAGGGGCTCACTCAAAATTTGTATGGTGAGTTTGCCTGTGCTGATTCTGGATTACCTTCCTCGAATAAAACTAGAAATCATGTCTTAGAAACTCCATTTTATACAGAACTTGAGGGACTTTGATGCTGTTTTGGATGGCGGTCTTCTTGAGCTGAAATGCTGAAACTGTTGGGTTACTGCCTTTCCCAGCATGGCTATTTTTTGGTTAACTTGACTCCATTAAGTAGAGCCAAGTTCAAGCTATCTATCCATTTTTCATGACCTTAGACATGCTTTTTTTTTGGCAATAATAGGTACCGAGGATAGACAAAAGAGTAAGCACAGTCGCGAAACTAGGATATAAGAAGTGTGTTGTGCCTGTGTCAGCTGCGAAATCGTTGGCAACTCTTGATTTCCGAGAGATGGAGATTATTGGCTGCAAGGATTTGAAGGAGGTCATCAATACCGTGTTTAAAAAATACTAAGGACATCATTGGTCTACAAAACATGAATCGTATTATCTGTGTATGTTTAGTTGTATGTAGTCCTCAAGAACAAACAAAGAGTTAAAAGCCTTTTCTTTCTGTGTAGAGCCTATAAGCATGTTAATATTCTGTTCCATGTTTATGTACTTACACGGTGCCCTTTAGCCTGTAAGAAGCTTTTCTGATTGGTTGATGACAGGCACCTTGCCCACATCCTGCCCATGATTACTACCTTGTTCTGGACTTTCAGTAATCTCCAGCAAATTACCAAAGTTACATTAGATTCGATCCTGTAATTCGTGTATTCATGTTATATGATCAATTTTTGTATTCATCTTGTGTTTATGTATCTTCAGATGTTATAATCGTGTTCAAAATATAATATATTTATATAAAATTTGAGATGTGAATAGTTCATTTTACATAGATTTTAATATGTTTGTATATTTATACTATTTTATCGTGTTTTGTGTCATGATTTTTCATATAATTTCTTCACCTCTATGGCATCTTATGGTGATGGTAAATATCTGATTTCATGGGAATTATAAATTTTTTCAACTATATATATATATATATATATTTATCATAAAATATTTAAAAGTTATAATCATTTAAATTTGCTTACTATTGACTATTCTCATTAAAAGATAAATAAAACATTGTTTTAGGTTGGTAGACCACTACCCATTTATATATTACATTGTTTACTATAGTTCCTTAAAATTTTATATATATATATATATATATTTTCAAGTGTGTATGATAAATAATAAATGGAATATATTTTGACCACCCTCAAATTTTTAGTTAAAGATCCACCACTGAAGATACCATCAAATTTTAGTTACCGGGGGTGGGCAGCTGCCCCTCAAATTTAATTAGCATCTCCCTTTAAATCAAGAAGTGCACCTCGGGAAGGTATTGTCCTCAAATCTCAACCTATTAGAGAAATAATATATATATATATATATATATATTTTTTTTTTCATTTAAATTTGGGTTTTCAGTTTTCTATTTTATACTTAATTTACGCTTAGTGTATTATTGATGCATCAACAACATGCTGAAACTGAAAGCCGAAAATCGTATTAACCATATTTTGTTGTGAGGCAAGCTATTAGAAAATCAATACTTATAGTTTTTTTTTTTTTTTCATTCAAATTGAGTTTTAACTTTTTTCTTATACAAAGCAGATCGTAGGTTAAACATACGTAAAAAACCAAAAATTTAAAACTTTAAATTTTTTTAAATATCATCTTCTAAAGATGATTACATAAATTAAATGTACTAAATCTCAGAGTCGGGTTTTCAATTTCCATTTCTTATTTTATATTTAATTAAGTTTTAGGCTTAGGTTTTCTTATACTAAATATGTAGATGCCATATTCCTTTTGGGAGGTAAAACGAGAAATTGTTCTCTGATGTTGACTACCGCTCATTGTATCTTACACATTTTCTGTCTCAATTTTTTTTATATATATTTAGAATTTCTTAACTATTTTCAGTTGGAATCATGAATTAAACATGTCAAAAGGAATATTTTGATTCAATTTTATTTATTTATTTTGGTACCAGAACTATGAAAATTGTCACTATTAAACTGCTCATTGGCTTAAGTTACTAAAATAATATAATTATAATATGTCTATGCTAGAACTATCCAATTTTTGTGATACCTGATATGTAATGGTTTAATTAGTTCAATTTTAAAATCTTTTTTCACAGATTTCAGGAGGGTAAAATTACATTGTTTTTAAGAAGAATTTCCTTTAAAAGAAGGGGAAATTGTAATTATGCTATTCTTTTGAAGGGGGGTTTTTGTATTTCTAATAAAAATATATTTTTCTTTTTTTAATTAAATAAAAAACCTGAATTTTTTTTTTTTTTAAAAAAAAAAACCCTTCCATCACTTGAAATCAGATTTAGAAAAATTTTGAACAGCCTTTGGGTATGTTGAAAGGGTTAGCCACTCATATTTGATTATAAAAAAATATATAATTGTATAATAAAAATTTTAATTTTTTATTAACTTATTATGGTCCAAAAGTATAGTTTTTTTTAAGCTGATAATTATTATTAATTTTTTTTCAATTTTGAATGAAATCGTGTTTAACTTAACCTTTTTAGTTATTATAATTGAATTTCTAATTATCAATTTTAGCCAACATACTCGTGCCCACCACGATTTTATTCGAAATACTTTAGGAAGGAAAAAAAATAATTAAATTTATTAAAATGCGTCGTGCATAAATTAATGTATATAGCTTCTACACAAATTTGATGATTAAAACGTATATGAAAAAAATATCTTATACCCTTTTGTTAGTGACGAAAGTCAAAATCTTATTTTATTTTGTTTTTTTTTTTTGAATATTTCTTTTTTTAACTTTAATATTTATACATTTTATATTCAAATACATGCACTTAGCAAATTTCCCTTTTTTTTTTTCTAATAGATAGATTGATTGATAATAACATCAGATTTAGATAGGAAAATTATTTATAATTTTATATCACATTTTTTTTTCGTATGAATTTCCGCCGCTATTATGATTGGGAAATGATGAAAAACAAAAACCAACAGTTGATAATGACATTTTGCAATGAAAAAAAAAAATTAATAACAAACCTTGCGTTTAAGTCAATGTTATATTAATTTTATCGGATTCAATTTAAATTAAATTAAATTTAGTAATTATTTTTATTCGATTAAATTTAAATTATTATTTTATAAATAAAAATAAATTTATTTAAATTTTGATTATCAATGTTAAGTATAAATATTTTTTTAATATTTTAACAAAATTTTTAAATTTGACGAATCATACCAAACTTGCGTGGTAGAAGTTTATCAACTTAGCTTACCAAATCAAAATTTGACTTTAGGGATTGATATTAATACGCCCTAAAAGAAAATACAATTTATATGATGTGCATTACGCATGCTTTTCTCTAATTCCATACTACTTATAAATTTAACTAAAAATAACTCTTCAAGGAATTCAATAAATATATATAAATATATTTGAAAAAAATTCAATAAAAATATACTTTTTCGGCATTGAAAAGTTGATTGGACTGAATGTATTATAAATCATTGCTCACTTTAAAAATTCTCACGATTTTATCTTCTTTTTTTTTTTTTTAAATTCAAGTCGCTTATTTTCTTTTATGTCAACGAATCAAAATGCATCTGACAACAAATATCTGCCCAAACTTAAATAGTGTACCAAATTATCAATCAGAGCGACATGAAAAAGATTAAAGGAAGTAACTTTTATGCTTCTTATCATCAACGGGGGCCCAAACCCAAATAGATCATGTGATTTATAGAATTTATATCGATAATAAAAAAAGTTAAGCCAATTGATTTAATTAATTTTATAATAAAATTTATTAAAATCGATTTAAAATTGAATTAATTAATAATAAGTTGAAGAAATAAAGAAAAAAATTATTTTTTTATTTATATTTTTTAAGTGATGAGATTTAAAGTTAGAACTTTTGAAGTTATACTAAAGATTGTACCATTAAGCCATGTATATTTATATTAATTATTTACTATATTATAATAGTTATTTAATATTAAAATTATTATGAAAATGCTTGAAATTTTATTTTAAATTATCGATTGAACCAATTAGATTAAAAATTAGAGGTCCACCGATTTAACTTTTAGTCTATTTTTTTAAACCTTGATTTGCATATATAAGCTAGTAATATAATTTTAACGTGAAAATACACTCCTATGCTACTAATTTTGGTGGAAAATATATTAACTTTTGAGATATTATTTATTAAGATAGTTTTAAATAAAAAGACAAATGTGCTTTTATATTTTTCAATTTTTTAATCCAAAAACTCTTTTCTATTTACAATATAATGAGAAATTAATGAATTTAAAATAGCCTTTAATTATTAATAGATTAATTTTTTATTCAAGTAAATTTCAATTAGACATTAACCTTTCATATATATATATATATATATATATATATATATATTATGCTGTTTTTACTAAAAATAAATTAATTCAAAATCTTTTATTTATTGAATTCTTTAGTTTGTATTTGTATTTCACCATTTATTTTTTAAACTTATTTGATTTGTATTTCACCATTTATGTATGCCAAAGATTAATTATTTTTAATTTTCATCAATAACATAAAAGACATGCTATATATATAATTTTATATTAGAAATAATATTCGACTTGATGTGCTTAAATAATGTCAACGCGTGGAGCCCTAAGTACATAGGAATTCAATGTAACTATATAAATTCAGCATTGTAACTAAAAATTAATTCAGTCGACATCGGTCCAACAATTCAAAAAAATTATAAAAAAATGTATTAGTTCGAAGAAAATTTTTTAATCAACTGAAAGTCAGCTCTAGTTTTTATCATATTTTTATCTGCATTTAATTAAAAAAAAAAAAAAACCCCTCAACTGCTGGCCCTGGGTAGCTAACTGTCTATTTAAGCAGGGGTGTTTGCTTGCCTTCAATAATTAAAGGCGTTAAACAGTTGGGAAAATCTTTTAAGACTTTCCTTTAGGGCAACTGGAACGACAACAGCCAATATTTTTGCTGCTTAAAACTGGTAAGAACTGAGACCACTCTACTTGCCTAAGAATTTCAATTTCCTTGCCTTTTTTTTTTTTCCTTTGCTTTTTAATTATCATGAATGATTGGCGTCGGTGAGTAGATGAGCTTGAATATACAGTAAAAAGGTTTTCGACCGAAAAAGGAAACCTACTTTCTGGGGCTTCCCCTTTATGCTTTTATGTATCTTTCACTTTGGGAGATTTTTTTTTTTTTAAGCAAAGTAAGTCACAGTTTAAGATGAAGAAAGAGATCTAAATATTCGGATTCAAACTTTTCATTATTGAAATGAATCAATTCAGTTTTAGGTATTATTATATGATGATTATTATTATTATTATTATTATCCTCTTTTACATTATTATGCAAGTCAAATGATGCATGCAAGTTAACCCTTGTAGGACAAGTGAAAGTAATAAAATAGTATCCTTTTCGTGTTAAATGGGGTATACTAGGCACATAAATATAAGTTATACAACAATGATCTCTTCATACATTTTTGCTGATTTTAATTAATTGTTTATCTAAAAATTTAACTTTTTTATACCCTTAATCACATTTATTCATTGACTGTCATCAAACTAGTCCATGTACACAGTTCAAAATTTTATTCATTTGTATATGCGTTTTTATTTTTTATTTTTTTTAAAGATTTATTCTCCTCGAAAGCTATATCTAATTCATGAAATTAAACTTTGAAAGGAAGAAAATGAGTTAAAACATCAAAAAAATAGATCCATCTAATGAACTATCGATGACTATGATGATTATTATTATCTTAACCAAAACCATATGATAGTAGCAAAATACAATATATATATATATATATGAGGAAGGTAGGAAAATCTTAAAATGTAGCTTGAGATATTGGCATAAATTTCGTTGTCTCTGAATATATTGAAAAGCTTTGACTTCTGTTCAAGTACCGTAATTTATTACATGTATGAGATAAGGTCCGGTCGAATAATTTATAAACATTAATGACATCAAATGATAAATCTTAAGGGACAGGTAGCACCACTAAATCCAAGTCAAAAAACATTAATAAATTCTATATTTGTATAGAAGTTATATGAGCATATATAGTTCTTCCTATTCACTGATCATGACATAGATTTAGTGGTTGTCCCAAACAATAAAAAAGAATACAATTAGCAAAATCAGATTTAATATTTTAATATTTAATAAATTTGAAGTTGAAGCATTTGCAACACGTTTTTGTTAACTCAAGCTGAAATTAGAGGTAAAATATCTTGTGGGAATTGACCAGGTTTGGAGCAAAATTTTCAAAGATGCTTAGCAAATCAATGGTTTTTTTTCACTTTATTAAGCTAATGATATTTTGAAAATGACAACCGCAGGAAAATCTTATCAGCAGCTTTCCCATCCTGTATACCTTTTTTTTTTTTTTTTTTTCTTGTTTTTGATAATACAATCTTCAAGCTTTGTATGAATCAATGGTTTTTTTTTCTTTAAGCTTTTTGATAAACGACCAATCAATCCGTTATAGGCTTAACAAGGGAGGCGAAAAAACTTGGTTTTCTTGTGGAAATTTCGCATTTGTTCTTATATTGATCTGGTCGTGAAACATGCATTAGCAGGGCCTTGATTTACTTGACTGGTTTAATTGCAGCAGAAGTTCAATTCATGGCATCCCAGTCAGCCGTCAAGCTCCCTGTTGTGGACCTTTTCGAAGAGAATTGCAAGCCTGGAACTGCCTCTTGGGTCTCCAAATGCAGCGACGTCCGACAAGCGCTCGAAGAATATGGTTGCTTCCTTACACCTTACGACAAAGTTTCTTCTCAGCTTCAGGATCAAGTCTTTAACTCCTTACAGGAATTGTTTGCTCTTCCTCTAGAAAAGAAGGTTCAAAACACTTCTGATAAACCTTATTTCGGTTACTTTAAACACCCTTCGATTCCTCTTAGTGAAAGCATGGGCATTGATAACCCAACGAGTCTCGACGGAACTCAAAGTTTCAGTAATCTCATGTGGCCTAATGGCAACCAACCATTCTGGTACGTATATATTCTGATGTTATATAGATAGACACACAAATTTGAGAATATGAGTGACAAATTTTATTTTATTTTTTTGGACATTGGTGATTAGTGAAAGTGTTCATTCGTATGCAAAGCTAGTGTCCCAACTGGATCGAATGGTGAAAAAAATGGTGTTTGAAAGCTACGGTGTAGGAAAGTACTATGAATCTCACATCGATTCCACCAGTTATCTTCTTCGCCTAATCAAATATAGATTACCAAACGAAGGGGAAACGGGTGACTGTGGATTTCCTCACACTGACAAGAGCTTCTTAACCATACTTCATGACAATCAAGTTGCAGGCCTTGAGACAAAAACTAAAGATGGCCGTTGGATTGGTGTTGAACCCTCAGGTTCAATGTTCGCAGTCATGGCCGGTGATGCATTCTTGGTCAGTTTTTTTCTTCTTTTTTTTTTTTTTCAATTTTTAAAGTCAAGAAACTCCACCTAAATTTTAAAAATAATGTTACGCATAAAATAATATATTCTCATTTGATCACCTATGCAGCTTTAGTTCTAGCATTTGAAACAATATCTATTAAGTCCTAGTTTAGATTGATCATTCATCTCTTTTGATTAGTGGTCATTTCTTCAACTCAAGCATTTCTCACATGTGGAGAACTATAGTAGGAAAAAAATTGAATACATATTTAGAATTGACTCTAGTTGGGAATTTGGATTTGGCTTCTGCACCAATATATACATTTAAAAAGAATTATTAGTTTTATGATTATAATTAAATCGTGTCAAAATTTGTTAGTAACCAAATCCATGCATGGCATGCAAAACATGTAATTTTCGTATGTACAACTAAGCTAATTGATTCACTCGAAATTTAATCAAGACATTCAATAAATTTATAGTACAGATCTCAATATTTGAAACTCTTTTTTTAATTTTAGATTGCAACTTCCTTTGTTATGAAAAAAAAAAAAAACACCTAATTGGGTTGATGAATATGATGAAATTTCTTGTTTGGTATGCATTATCTTATGGCATGCTGATATAAATTTCAAGTACTTGTTTTTTTTATATATAATTAATGGTAGGCATGGAGCAATGGAAGAGTGCACTCCCCAACACATCGTGTGGTTACGAAGGGAAAAAAGGAAAGATATTGCCTTGCATTATTTTCATTTAGCGGTGAGACCATACAGACGCCGGTGGAGCTAATCGATGACGCTCATCCCTTGATGTTTAAGCCCTTTGAAAATATCGACTTGCTTCGACTCTATTCTCTCGATGATCTTCAGAAATATTCTGAAATGTTCAATGGCGAGGCCAAGTATGGTTCATAAATCAAGTAGTAATCATCGAGACATTTTAATATATATATATATATAGAAACATGAAATCTTGTACATTTAAACTTTCTTATTCCAATAACAAAGGAAAGGTTGTATGAGATTTGAGCTTTAAATATATAATTTATTTAATATAACCTTTACTTTTTTTTCTAGTATATATATATATATATATATATGTATGATTCTTAAATTACATATGAAATTGCTATTGATTACGAAATTTGTAGTTGAATGTATATAGTATGAATAATCTACAGTTTTTTTTTTTTATTCCAAAATATCTAAATATGCATATTAACAAAGTGACCATTGGCAGAGAAAGAAATTTTCCAGGATTAAAGCTTCAACATTTACAAAAATAAAAAAATAAATTTAAGTTTAATCCAAATGATGCACTCACCATTGATAGACTCAATAAGAACTGAATCTGATTCTCACATCTTATAATTTCCCTCTTTCAATATCCATGAGGCTTTTCTTTCTTTCTAATAAAAAAAAAGGGGAAAATGTAAAACATAAATTGAAGTAAAACACACATGTAAAATCTATAGTACTAATAGTTATAGAGTTTTGAAATTATTATTAAAAGAATATTCCCCTTCCGTCTATAGAGTTTTATAATCACAGGTGCCCTTTGATAATTATAGCCCATAAAAATTGTTCCTTTTTTTTCCCCATCCGTCTTCGCTCTTGAATCAAATCCAGACCAACCCTTCAGTGTCAACGTCATATTTTCAATAAAAATGATTTTAAAAAAAATTAAAGACTGATGGCAGAAAAGTGTTTTCATGTCTTTTATCCCTTTGCAAAATTATTATTAAGGCAATTATGTAAATAAAATTAAATTAAATTGAATTAAATTCGAATAATAAAAAGTTAAAATGTTATTTGGTCAAAACACGGTTCCCCAGTCATCTGGTTCGCTCTCTCGCCGCCCTTTTGATTTTAATTTTAATTTTATTTCCTTTTTACCTTGAACAAAAAGCCAACGTGAATCACGTTTAAATTGTTAAAGAAAATCGTACGGTCCAAATTAGATCACACAGACCTCCCATCATTTTTGGGTCCCACTTTTCTATGTCCCTCAAAATCCACTGCTCCCTCGCCTTTCTCGAAAACTCCATTTTTGTTTTTTAATTTAAAAAAAAAAAAACTCGGTGGTGATTAGTTGATTGATCAGAGAAGTATGTAGTGGAAAACTTACGCTGATGTACACCTAATGTGCGATGTCGGCGACGGCATACTTTAACCTCCGCTGCTATCACCGACCACTACGGCAGTGTTTGGGCCCAGAGCCCCTCTTTTCCTAAGGTATTTTTTGTCTTTTTTTTAAGAATTGTTTTCTTTTGTTTGTATTTGTTTGTTTTGAATCAATGATCTAGTTGATTAATTCATCCGCGTGGATATTTTTGGTTAATTGTTGATTAATCCATTTTAATAGCACTCGTGTTGTTCATATTATTTGGTTGATTAGATAATGTGATCATCTAATCTAAATTTATAAAATGAAAAAGTTGGATCTGTTTTGCTCATCGATTACTATGCTATGCTATGTTTTGATTTGATTATTCGATTAGCTGCATTTGTGTTTGATTTCTTGTACAAAGAATGTTTATGAGCTGCGATATCACTCCATTTCATTAGTCAGACTCCAGATAAGGGAAATTATCATAATTATCGGCTCAGGTGATATAAATATTTACTTGCAGTATTAGAGATATTTATGAGTCAATTTGATCAAATTTAATCTAAGTTTGTACATTATATAATAGCATATTTATTTGTTCAAATCTGATCTGAAATATATGAACTTTAAATTTTATTTACGTCAATTTATATTTATAAATTAATAATTTAAATTTATTTAAATTTACAAATGCAATTTTTAAGATTTTTTTTAAAAGATCATATATTTTCTTTAATTTTTAATAATTTTAATTTTTTATTAAATTTTTAAATATAAATAACTTAATATATATTTTAATATTTATATTATAATATTATATATTTAATCATTATACAATATAAAATAAAAATAATATATTAAATTAATTACGAATCGCGCTCAAACTTTAAATATTAAAACTAAAACCCAATTATTTTTTAAACAAATCTCTTTTTTTTTTCTAGGCTAGTCTAATATTCTTAGTCCTTCCAACGGGCAACCTTTCAGGCATGCGCTGGGATCATTGCGTTTCTAATTAATTTGGGATTTTTCCCTTTTTTTGTTTTTTTTGGAGGGTGGGTATGTTGAACCTGGGTCCCTTGCTGCTCCTCGGTGGCAATAAGTACATGGTAATCCAGGGAGAGGCCGGAGCTGTGATTCGTGGGAAGAAGGTGAATTATTGCTCTCTTCATGGTTTACCACTACTTCTATTGAATTGATCTAATATATTCAGAGTGCAAGGTTATAACTTCACCTTCAATTTGGGGAAGTGATTGAATGCATATGTATACCCCTTTAAACGGGTGCTCTACGAAGGGAAATGCCTTTTTTTGTCCGGCTTCTGTAGCACATATAGGTTTCTGATAGACACAATAATAATGTAAAACGCAATTGAAGATTGTTTTTATTAGCATCATTGTCATTGTGTGCAGATAGAGCACGTATTCGTACTAAAAGAATGGATAGTATGAAATTACTCTCCCAAAAAAAAACTAGCATTTGGAATAATCTTGCAAGGGAGTGAGAAATAGAGGCCTTTACTAGTATCTACTCATCTTCCATTTCTCATTTCTGTATTGGGAAATAATATTTAATGCTATATAGTAGTTGCTTGTTTGAAAGATAGATGATATCTTTCCTCCGATTTTTCTCGTTTAGTGAGAAATAAAAATTGATTATTTTCGTAAGTTCAAAAAAAATTTTATATTTATATTATTATATATATCATAAATATAAATTAATGTTATAGATTTTTTTTTTTAGAACATAGTATTTTTTTCATTAAAAGTGTGTTTGGTTGTATAAAAAAATGAAAAAAAAAATAAATCTTGGTTTGCTCATTTGGAACTGAAAATAAGAGAAAAAATTTGAAAAATTATTATTTTTTAAACTTACGAATACAAATAAATCACTTCAAATTGAAAAGAAAAAAAAAAAGAAAATGAGAGTTATGTGTTTTATGTAAGTATATTTAGATAAATATTATTTTTTAATTTTTTTATTTTAACTTTTAATGGGAATAATGTTAAAATAATATAGCTTTTATTTTTTTTTTCAATTTTTAATCATACCAAGTAATAAAAAAAGAAAATTCAAAATTATTTTTTCTTTCTCTTTTTTCTTTTTTATCAAGTAAATTAATAAAAAAAATTTTTTTATCTTTTTATTTTTTTCTTATTCTATTTTTTATTTTTCTAAATTTTTTTCAATTTTTTTTCTTTTTAAATTTTTTCACTTTACCAAGCAGTATGTCAAATTTTAATATATATATATATATATATATATATATATATATTCTTCTAAATACATAAAGGTACATGTCTATGGATTGGATCTAATTGTTGCTCAGAATTTTTATTTGTTTTTATCAAAGTTTGCATTGAGCAAGATCTAAAAGCTTGTATCATCATTAAAAAATATTATTTTATAGTAATATTTATATTTTTATAATTAAATTTAAATAAAAATATTTTTATTAATGGATAATATTTTAAATTGATTTAAATTAAAAAATTTTATTTAATTTTGATTCAATATAAATGGATTAATCGAATAGTATGATTGTAGAATAGATTCATTCAACCAAATAAATTTATATAAAGGTAAAAAAAAAAAGTCATAATAAAATAAAGATTTAAATTGAGAAGCGAATATTAATAGGGATAAGGCAGGGCGATGGGTAGGCGATTTGGTTGAAAAAGGGCATAAAGGTAATTAAGGATAAGGGCTACACCAATAAAACCCTATTTCGCCTCCTATAAATATATTGGCAAAGGCAACTTTCGGAAGCCATGTAGTGAAGCTCTCCTTCGCCACCTCTTTCTGTTTTTTTTCTCTTTTCATCACTCTATTTTTTTTTTTGGGCAAAAATGTTTGTTTTCATTGATCCCATGGGTTTGAGCCAGAGCAGGGATAGTGTGTATCGACGTTGTGCAGACTTTAATGCACTCTGCTCGAAAGAGTTTCCTGCAAAATCGATCTTTGGGGAAGATGGGCAGTTGTGATTCATATCTACAGTTGATTTTTCAACAATCATCTCCCCCACATTCCAAGTCCAACCTCTTAATTTTTTTTAAAAAAAAGAAAATTTATTATCATTCCTCCATTCTAAATGGTTAGATTGAGGTTCGATTATTTAATAATCAAATCAGATCAGATCTCGAACGGAGAATAACTCTCTCGATACTTTTATTTTTTATTCGCAAAATTAAATTACTTATTTTTTTATTCGTAAAATTAAATTTGGTATTCGAAATTAAGCTTCCAAGAAATTGTGTTATAACCGTTGATGATAATTAATGAAATTTAAACATGTTTATGAAATAATTAAGATATGTAATTTTATTAAAACGAGTGATGTTTTGAAGAATAGATTTAAATTAAAATTAAAAATGATTGCATCTTGGATTAACTTATAAACCCAAATACAAATTGAGTTGGGCTTTCTTTAGCTACTTTTGTAGCCTGAGCTCAGGTTTCCAAACGAGTTTTTACTTTATTTATTTTCTTAAATTAATTTTATTATTTTTAATTCATTTAAGATAATGATAATAATTTCAAAATATTTCGCCAACAACAGTATGTATCTTAATATTCTGGCAAGGCAAGGCAAGGCTTTAAAAATTGAGGATAGCTTTAAAAATTGTCACTGTCTGCCAATTCATCGCCTAACTAAGCCAAACTGTTCTCCCTTAAAATCCAATCGTCAATGCCAAATTTAGTACCCATTAATGGAAGCTTCAAATTGTCATAATTTATATTTCAAAATGTTTCATTTGCATTATCAATCATGCCTTAGTTTTCAAGAAACCCTTAATTTCCACAGTTTCTTGAACCAACTTTCATTTCTCCCGTGTTTCAAGTCAAACAAGGTTTCTCAGGCAATTGACATTTTGGACCAGTTCACAACCATAAAGCCTTTCTAAGCACTTTTGAGAGGTGGAAATACTAAAAAGAAGTTTGAATTAGACATAATAATTTTCGATATGGTATTAAAAAAATGATTAAATAAATATGTCAATATATAATAATATATTATTATATTAAAATTTTATATAAATATATAATACTTCGATTGTAACGTATGAAAATAATACGAATAAGAAGACATTTACACATCGGTAATCAGCTGTTGGAAGATTCATTCAATTGGCAAAGCGCGTAATTGAATAAGAAAAAAAAAAGTCATTGGAAGAATTTACTCCAGCTCTCTGTTCTATCCTATGGCTTGTTCATATCAAAGTGGAAAACACTAGACAAGTTGTAGTATATTGTTGTCCAACTTCCAAACTCCTAATAATTCCTTTAGCAAACAAATTAAGATAAGATGACATATGAAACTTTGAAATTTTTTTTTTTTAATCTCCAAAGTCCAAACCTTCTTCTAGTTGGTAACATGACCTATTCATTCTAACTCCACTTATGCTGTTCCTTGCACCTATTAATTCATCGAGGAAAGCCTCTTCTTTGCTCATCCTCCTGGCTCTGGTCTTTGCTTTGGGGCACTGTGAGATCTTAACTTGGTCTTGAACGATTGTGTTATTGCCATATAATTAAGCAAATAAGGCTTAAAATAGGCATCTCCGCACACACTCCTGGTCTGTGTAGCAGGAGCATTGGACCTAACCGTATTACCAAAACGAGGGGTGCTCTGAGCAGTCAAGAGCCTACATTCACCAAAACGAGGGGTGCTCTGAGCCGTGGAAAGCCTGCATTTGTCGTTGGCTGCCATTCAATTGGCAAAGGGCGTAATTGAATAAGAAAAAAAAAGTCATCGGAGCACTCTGTTCTATCCTATGGCTTGTTCATATCAAAGTGGAAAACACTAGAGAAGTTGTAATATATTGTTGTTCAACTTCAAAACTCGTAATAATTCCTTTAGCAAACAAATTAAAGATAAGATGACAAATGGACCTTCGAATTTTTTGTTTATCTCAAAATTCTAAACCTTCTTTAAGTTGGTAACATGACCTGTTCATTCTAACTCCACTCATGCTGTTCCTTGCACCTATTACTTCATTGAGGGAAAGCCTCTTCTTTGCTCCTCCTCCTGGCTCTGGTCATTGCTTTGGGGCACTTTGAGATCTTAACTTGGCCTTGAACGATTGTGTGTTTGCCATATAGTTAGGCAAATAAGGCTTAAAATAGGCATCTCCACATGCACTCCTGGCCGGTGTAGCAGGAGCGTTGGACCTAACCGTATTACCAAAACGAGGGGTGCTCTGAGCAGTCGAGAGCCTACATTCACCAAAACGAGGGGTGCTCTGAGTCGTCGAAAGCCTGCATTCGTCGTCGGCTGCGGTGGCAAAGCACCATTCAAAATCATGAAGATTTTGGCAATGGGGTGTTGATGAGATTGTCTGGTTCTGGCAAGGCAAGTCATCCTCGCATTCTGATAATGCAATGTTGAACCTGCGTGACCTTGATCTTGTCTTGAATGTATCAATTTGAACAATCCTTGGGCTGTCATCGTATGGACTAACGTCCATTGATGCAGATAGTCTTTTGCTGTGAATTTCATTTCTTGGCTCATCAAATCTTTCCTGAGAGGTAAAAAACATCCATGGACTCAGCTGAATAACTTATGCATATAAAAAAAAATAATGTGCGTTATCAATGTTTACTTACAATGGATTTCCGAGGCCTGTTTTCAGGCCGGTGCCGACTCTCCTTGTTGTTAAAAGAGCGAAATGTCCGCTGAGATCGAACCGCTGTTTGTGCCCTTACAAGAGCTTGCATACTGTGAAGAGTTGCAGTAGTCCTCTTCCTTACGAGATAGCCTCTAACAAGAGCTTGCAACCTAACCAGTCCTTTCAAAGCTCTAAGTGCTTTCCGAGACTGAAAAGTAAATTAAAACCGAAACCAAGTTAGATTCAACAAATGGGTGAATGTAGAACCAAATAATTTGGTTTAAGAGACCCTCCCAAAAGCCAAAAGTCACCAACTTTAGTGTGGTGCTTGTAGAAATCAAAACCTGGCAAATACCCAAAATTCAACGCCTGGTTGAGCAAAATGATGACCAGTTCAACTAAAACAAAACATTTTTTTAACTTCAAAAAATTCAAACCCAGGGAGAGAATATATATCAAAAACAAAATTATAATACTAAGAATTTAAGTATAATTCAATTAATTTATATGATTACTCATCTAATATGTTTAGAGTTGCAATATTTTTTATACCATAAAAACTTTAGCATATAACAAAAAATAATACTAATAAAAAAAATTAATTTAATTTAATTAATTTATATAATTAAACCCGTGTAACAAACGTCACCAACCCTTCCTAAATATACTCTGTATTTAGTTTCCGCTCTACTTTCGAGGGGGAAACAGAACACTAGAAGGAAAAAGAGAGAATTATGGTCCTTAGTCAAAGAATGCTGGAAAGCATAAAAAGCACAAATACCATTACACTAGATGAATCTGTTTAAAGGTTAAATTATCTGTTTAAATTTAAATATTTATTTAATATTTAAAAAAATTTAAATAAAAATATTAAATTTGAAAATAAGTTTAGATAAAAAAATTAAATTCAATTAAAATGAGCCGGGCTTGAGTCTAACTTTTAAAATTCTAACCCGATCAATTTTACTATTATAATATATATTTATTTTATATTTTATATATTATATAATTTTTATCATATAAATAATACATATATAATATTATAATGTAAACTTTAAAAATTAAGGTAAATTATTTATATTTATATTTATATTTATAAATTTAATAAAAAATTCAATTAATAAAAATTAAATTTAAAAAATATATTTTTAAAAAATAAATTATAAAAATTTAATATAGATGGGTCTAAATAAGCTTAGATTGTCTATTTATAAATATTAGCGAATTTGAATAAAATTCGAAGTTCATATTTCGGGTCAAACTAGACTTAAATAAATATATTTAATTTTAATAACATACTCAAGACTGACCCAAATTCGATCATTTTTTACCCATGAATAGATATATTTTATCCAAATTTTATCGACTTTGAGTTTTAATTTTTGAAACTTCGAGAACATATATAAAAATTAAAGAGTTAAGAAAGCATCCTTTTTTTTCGTTACTTATTCCAATAGATAGTTTACTTCAAATTACAAAGCTTTTAATGTTAAAAAAATGTACTTTATAATAGAAATTATATAGATTTGATACCCATTCGGGAAAACCAAGGAAAAAAAAGTTCCATGGATTCTAAAGACCAAAATGTAAAATATATTAAAAAAAGTAACTAAAAATCAACACAAAAAAGGATAATCCAATTAATATGTCCAAAAAAAAATGCACTTACCAAATAGCCTCTAAAGACGGTTTGAATTTTCATAGCTGCCCACCTCTCCCTCGCTCCACCAAACAAAGTGCCTCTTCCATTACTGGTTAGCCTCACAACCGCCATCGCCACCTGCGCTGCTGCCACGGCTGCATCGGCCGCGGCTGCTGTGGCAGCTGCCACTGCAATCGCATGCTTGTTCTGCTCATTCACGGTCTCAGCAATGTAGGATGACCTGAGCCAAGCGGCATCTGTGCCTACTGTGGTCGGAACATTCCTTGGACTACTCGTTGGCATCTGAGGAATTTCATTAGCATCCTTCCCGGACGACTTACCGAAACTCCATCTTTTCTTCTCTTTCTTGTCAGACAAAACTGGTGAATTTGATGAACATTGCTCCATCTGGTCTTTTTCTTTGTCTTTTTTCATGCCTAACAGTCCCTTCAGCCACCTTGTAGCCTTTCCCATCTCTTCAGTGATATCAAGGCAAGAAAAAAAAATAGTAGCAAAACAACAAAAATTCCTAAAGAGAGAATCAAACAAGCGGAGTTCGTTAGAAAATAAAGGACCTCAAAAGAAAATTGTATTTTATTTTATTTTATTTTCACTAGCTTTCTCTCACTTTTCCTGGAATCTGAAGTGACAAAACATGACAGAATATTAACAAGTGGCTAGCTAGCTAGTACATCTCTATAGAGGGAAACGAAAATGTCAAAGCACTGAATCGTATAACCCCTTCCATCCCTCCCCCCCAAAAAAAAAGTAGTAACAAAGCTTTCAAAGGAGAAAGTAATGATCGTAAGTCTAGAAAAAAAAATGAGTTGTTTTTCAAAGTGGGAATCGAGTTTTTTGGAAGAACAAAAACATGGGTGTCTGCAAGATTTCTGAAATCATTACAGGTTGCAAGTAGAGAAGTGATGAGAACAGTGTGGATAAAAAACATTAACCCCAAACAAAAAATCCAATAACCTTAAAATACATGGATAAAGCTTGGATTTTTTTTTTTTGGAAAAGAAAAACTGACAACACCTCGTGAAGAACTGCATTACAAGACAACATAAAAGAAAACAAGAGGTCATGATTCATATTATTACAACAAAAAAGAAAAAAACATTATGTTTCAAATAAAACCCAGTATGAAAAACAAAAAAATTACGGACAAAAACTTTAAAAAGATGTAATAATAATGATGATAATAATCACATAAAGAAAAAGAAACACAATCTCTCACCTTCTCAAGAAATTCAAAAAGTAGCGCCGGTTTCTCTTTCTCAAACTCAAAGCCTCAAACTTTTAATATCTTTTAAGTATTTTCTCTCTCTAACTTTGTTGAGCAATGTGCATAATTCTTGTACAATTGAAAGCTACACCCCATGAAAACAAATACTATTATATATATATATATATATATATATACCCTTTATTTTATTTGACAAAAAGAAGAAGAAAATCTGATAGCCATTTTTTTGGGCACAAAAACCAGACAGAAAGGATAAAACTTTTTTTTTGGGCCACTGGACAAGGATTCAGGGATTAAAGCAAAAGAGTCTGGTTTTTATAGCCACTACTCTTTTGTCTATAAAGAGTCCAAAAGAATATATATATATATATATATATATATATATATATATATACACACATACAGACATACATACATAGAAAGAAAGAAAGAAAGAGAGAGGCTGAAAGTTCTACTCTTTCTGCTTGTTTAGGTTAAGAAGAAAGATCTTTCAGTTTTCGTAATCTTCTTTCCTATAATGATTTGTGGCTCAGTATCTCTTTGCTGCCATTGATTCTGCAGAAGATCTTTCTCTTTCTCAATCTGAGAAGGGTATCTAAAAAAATTATAAAAATTTTTATGGTCAGGAAAAACAATACGTTAAGATATTAACTGAGATGATGTTTATAAAATAATAATAATAATTGATGTTTTATTTTTTGAATTTAATAAAAATAATATATTAAATGTAAATTTTTTTGAAAAATAATAATAAAATCATTTTTAACAGGTAGGTTTATAAAGAGCATAAAAATTTTCAATTAAATTTAAAATTTATATTTTTTAAAATTATTTTTTTAATTGATTTTTTTGTTTTATTTTTATATCCAATTTAAAATCAGCAGAATTTTAACATAAATTTAATTAAAATACTGAAAACTTAAATTAATATGATATTTTCACTTTTTGCAAATGAGGGAGAGATGGGTGCTGCAGATTCTTTTTTTTTTTGGTAAATAAATGTCAATGAGGCCAATAATAAGAGAGAGGATATTAAATCTTTATAATTTAAAAGTTAAAAACTTTGTTAACGTTATTATTTAATTTTGCATATTTTTTGGGATACAAATCAATTCAATAGTTTCACCAATTTTTAGGATCATACTTCACTTAGAAAGAAAAAATTCAATTAATTTTTTTTTTTAATTTTGAAAGGAGATCTAAATCCAAAGCTTATGCTGCTAGTTTAATTGAAAATTACACAACTGAATAATAATAGCAAGGAGGAATTATATTCAAAATAATTTTGTGCATTAAATATAACATTTGATATTTAATTTATATAAATTTCAATAATTATTTAATGTAATCGATACTGCAAAAGACTAATAGTATAATTTTTTTTTTAAATGAGTTGCCTTAAATTCTGAATGTATACGTTAAAAGTAACATTAATTATTGGTAAGGTAGACTGAAGATTTTCTTTTTTTTTTTTTTTTTTTTGGTGTTACTATGAATTGATATCAATGTCTTTATTACTATTTTAACTTTATCGATATTTTTTTTAAATATTTTTATATATAATTCATTTTAAAATTTTTTATATAAACTAATACTATAAGTAGAGATAAATATAAAAGTTGAAATGGTACAATGTTAATATCGATTTTTTTTTTTCAAAATTGATATATCCGTTGGTAACACCCAGTAAAAAGAATGTTTACACTTAAAACAATTTAAGAAGTCATGAGTATTTGAACCAAGATCATATGGGTTCATGATCCAAGTTTGTACAAACTGATTCATGGAATTGAATTGGAAATTTGATTTGTAAAAAAAGGGTCTGGCAACCATAATTTGGTCAAGGTTTTGTTCTGATTTTTGTACATGTATTGATCTGATTTCCAGCCATATGTGCGTTCATAAAATGGTATATATATATATATATATATATATGTATATATATAATTACCCATATTATCTGTTTTTTTTTTCGGGAATGTTAGTTTCTTTTTAATTTTTTTACAAACTAAATCATGATCGACGAATGAATGAAAATATTACTAATATTAAATTTTGATTTTTAATCTTTTAAATATTATTTTTTAATAATAATTATATTAAATAACTGAATTAATCTCTTTTTAACTTCGAGGTTCCTTCTATTTCATTAACTCAAAGATTGATCCCCAAGTAATCTTTATTATTATTATTATTATTATTATTATTTTGGGGTACAAATTCTGCAGGTAATCTTCCCACTGCCTATGCCAAAAGTTTGAGGACACCCAGCTAGGGTTATGACTTGTTACAGAAGAAAGTTGTTTTGGACCACTACTTCACCCATTTCACTTTGTATTAAATTAATATTAACACTTTTGAACTTTTATAAGTACCATTGGCATTTGGCATTGCTGTCTCCCACAGTGGACCAACATTTGTTTTTATTATCTACAGGCTACAGCCATACTCCTTTAAAATTCACTATTTGGGTTTTTTTTTTTTTATCAAGTGGTCAGGTAGTCTCCCCCCCCCCCCTAAAAAAAAAGATTATGAAAAAATATTAAGTTCGTTTTTATTTAAATTTTTATTTAAATATATTAAGTTCATTTGATTAATTTATTCTATTTTTACTTTTTTAAAATATATTAAGTTCGTTTTTATTTGAATTTTTATTTACATATATTAAGTTCATTTGGTTAATTTGTTCTTATTTTTACTTTTTTTTTAATTTTACTGTTAAAAAAGTATGATTATAAAGTGCCTGTTTAAATTAAATAATATAATACGCATGTGTTGTTTCTTGTGTTAATTACGTAGCATAAATATAACACATATTATTAAATATATCAAATTTTAAATATAAATACAATATATTAATCTATCATGTTACATTGAATATGTTATAATCATATTATATTTTTGTATCATATTTTAAATTATTCGATTTAGTTTAAATATAAAATATTTTATTTGAATAGTCTAAAGCCCCTTCAAAATTACATTGGGCTACGTTTGTATAATGTTAAATAGAGCATGATTTCATTTTAAACAACAAGAAGATACACTATTTTATTCCAATATAGATCAAGGGTTTTATTATATGGTTGAAATAGTTTTGTTTGTGATTATTACCTCGTTTTAAACTCAATTTATTTGTACTTTAACTATTTTCTTTTAGTTTTTTTTAACTAATCCAATACAACTTTGGTGGAGTTTCTTAAATTTACAAGCAGATTAAAACTGTCACATGTCTAACAATAATTTTTTTTTTAAATATATATTATGAATATGTGATAATTTTTTAATCTTCTTTAGAATTTAAAAAATTTTATCGTCAATGTATTGGATAATAATAAAAAAACTTGGTGATTAAAATTCAAGTCAAATCTATTGAAATTTTTATTTATTAGTAATTGAAGATAGTGTTTAGTATGAGGTGATCTCTTAAACATCGAAGTTGATCTCATCATATAATTTGATCTTCGTGTTTGGTAGTGATTAGGGAATCCTACTTGGCAGTAATTTTAGACCATCAAGAGTGATTATATTACCTCATTTTTGGGTGATCTGAATTCCATCCAAAAGGTGAAAAAGTTTTATCATCAAAAGAGAGTGATATTCAAAACTGTATTAAGACGAATTTACCCTCAAAGTTATGCTCACCAAAATATATTTTTCTATAAATTTTAATTTTTGTAAATAAATTTCTACTTTTTAATCATTTTATACAAGACAACTTATGTGACCATTAAATATGGATGTGTTAAAACTTTGAATTATACTCATCAATACTAGTTATAACCTTATAATGTTCTATAGAATAATAAATTATTATTTTATAAATTATTCATTCTATAAAAATTGATATTATTGCTTTCTTTAAATAATCTTATTATTAACAATAAGGTTATTTTTGGTGTCATACATTAAATAATTTTTTTTATCAAATATAATAATTTAACATCATGAATGATCTATTATAATATATCAAACAATGTAATTTAGGATTACTAGTGATCACCTTAGTAATTAATCTTAACAAGAATACCAAGCATTGCCTAAAGTGAAAATTGTAATTCACTAAGAAAAAACTACATAAAAAAATTTGTAACTTCCATTACTTCTTACAATTAAAGGCCTTGCAAATGGATGGATGTTCATTTTCTTCTAACAAACATTTAATGAAACAACATATATCTAACCCCCAATTATTGGTACTTATTACTCACCTTTTACCTAGAGATATGATAATTGATATATTCATATAATTATTATATTCGTGTAATTTTTAAATATCATAATTGATTAATTGTGTTTAACATTTATATGTTTATATAAATTTTAAAATATTAATGATTTGTATTATATAAATTCGATATATTTATATTCTTGTTATTTTTATATCATATTATGTTTTTATTATTTTTTGTATTATATTTATCTAGTCTAATTTTAAGGCAAAAGGATGAAACATTTCCATTTGCATTGAATTTGGGCAACAAATTTTGGGGCTGTTCTTTTTTGCTTTTATATATTGTTGTTGAAGAGGAGTACAAAGAGAAACAAGTAACCATAAAATAGTTAGACAAGTTGGTGAATAAATGATCCAGCTCTTATTATTATCATTGCTTCACAAATCTATACCAGGTACATTAAATGGTCCAGCCCTTATTCCATGGATGGGAGCCATAAATAGGATCTGAGACAGGATATTAGGGAGCCCAGTCTAGCCTAGCCACCCTTGCTTTGCTTGTTTGAATTACAAAAAGGCTGGCTGGAGTTTCAGTCAAAAGGGCCTAAATAATCGCTGCCTGCCCCAATTTATGGCCTTCATTATTGTATGTATTTGTTTGGTTTATTATTTTTTTCTTTTAAGGTAATGTGGTTGTTCTTTCTTTAATTTCCTATCTTCAGTACTCAAATGCCAATTTGGTCTCGAGCTATGAACTAACCTGTTAAATTAAAAGATGCGGTCAAAACAGTTAACAACCATGTCTATAATTCAATTTAATTTGTGAGGCTTTTTTACGGGCGTTTACGAAATAGACATAAAATATGCATAGAATCATAGTTAAGATCATAATTATTGATTAGTTTAATTGATTGAATTAATAAATTGAAATTAGCTTCAATTATTATATTCTAAAATTTTGTATTGAATAATCCTGTAACACACTTGCTATCTTTTTTTTTTTTCATATTATTAAATTAACATATCCTAAAAAAAATCTTTTATTAAAATATTGTATTAAATGATTTTCAAAATGAAGTTTGTTATATCCCTAATAAACTTCATAAGCGAATGACTTATTCATCAAAGAGATAAATCTTATCCAAGGAGAGGATCAGTTTATCTAGAACAAGTTGATCTTTTTTCACATCCCTTCTCATAAGTAGGGGTGAGCATAAGTCGGTTCAAATCGACTTAACCAATGAAATTTGATTAATTCGGTTCGGTTAAGTCGGTTCAATAGTTATGTCGATTTTTTATGGCGGTTTATTTGGTTAATTCGATCGGTTATTAGTTAGTAAAATTATTAACCAAATTAACCGAATTAATCGAACTTTTAATGTTTAATATTTAATAATTGTATATTTATATATATTAATAGCCCAATTAAACCTACTCCTAACCCAAATACACAACCATTAGCCCAAGACCCAATAAACCGATTTGACCGAACTAACCGACCAAACCGATTGAAATTTAGTCGGTTCGATTAATTCGGTTGTGGTTAAAAATGTCGGTCGATTCGGTCGGTTCCTCTAGCTAAGTCGATTAATTCGGTTTGAAGTTTTTTTTGACCGAACCGACCGACCTGATCGAATACTCACCTCTACTAATAAGAAGTAAAATAGCCGGTAGAAGCTATATATATATATATATATATATATATAAAGGAAAAAGCAATTAGTCAAAGGTACGACCACTAGTCCTATTTTATTTTAATTATATATTTTCTTGACCACCTTAATAATTTAAGTGTCGTAACATATTTCGAAATACAAGTTTCAGCTCTCTATAATCTTGTTTGTTTTGCAGATTCTTTATCATGACCTTCAACTAATGGGCTACTATCCATTTGTTTTTTATTGTTGCATCAACAAAGTTGAAAGTTAGGATAATGTAAAATTTAAAATTAAAGATTGTATGTATCTTTATTAGTATTATTTATATTAGTTGGATCAGTATATATTCAAACTTTTATATATTTTTTTAAGTTATGGATAATTATATATATATATATATTATCGATGGAGTATTTTAAAATTTGACCATTAAAGTTAGATAAATCTAAAATAATTAATAGAAGTATTTGATTATATTTTAATTATATTTATGAAATTTAAAAATTTTAATTAAGATTTGTGAAATAATAGTCTTTGACTATGTTATTGAATACTCATTTTTTGGTCAGAGCCAAGAATGACTACTCATTTTGATTAGGAATAGATAAATTTTTTAATTATTTTGTTGTGTAATTTTTTAAAATTTATTTTTTATTATCTTTATTATTTTAATTATTTCTCTTCCCCATTTCTTGATAAATAAAGCTTTACCGGTGACGTGGTTTTCGACCATCATAACAATGGTCAAGTATTAGGGATTAGCGTCATTGCCTTAATGTACCAAAAACCAACACGGTGGCTGGCATCCTTGATCTATCACACCAATGGCTAGAATCGCTCGATAGCAGTGTTGATCTAGAACTCCATGATAAAATTGGGCATATTAACAATGAGATACCATTGGTGGTATCATCAATTTGGCTTGTTAATGATCAAATTTGGTAGCTGTAGCGCAAGATCGATAATCCGACAAGCAAGGACAATCAAAATCATGCTAAAAAAAACTCCCAACGACAATATCTCATGCGATTACAGGCAAAAAAATGAAAAATAAAAAAATGAAATTTAAAATCTAAAATATCTATTAAAGTCTTAAATAATATTTTTTTAAATTGAATATTAAAATAATAACTTTATATTTATTCCTAGCTTATCTTTTGCATACTTTAAAAAGAGGTTAATGTCATGAATGGTTCTTAAATTTTATCAAATTCGTCAATACGGTATCTTTACTTTAAAAATTATTGATTTTAATACTTAAAGTAACACCCTTAAATATTTAATAATATAATATTTATATCTAATAAAAATTTGACATATAATAATACATAATGATACAATGCATATTAACAAAAATAATAATTTTTAATTTAAAAATTAAAAATATATTTTTTTCCTTTTTTCCTTCCCTCTCCCCTCTCTACTCCCCTCTCCCTCTTACCTTGTCCTACTTTTCTCGCCCGATCTCCCATTGACATCCTTTTCTCTCCCGATCTCCCATTATTGTCAAGCCACTGGTTGGGTTTCGAGATTCCCGTCTATTTTAAATGTTGGCATTTCAACGCTCTAAAGCTTCAGTTACACTACATTTGGTGCTAGAGATTTGTTCGATGGGTTATAACTCTAGTTGGTTTTTGTTTTGGGTGGAGCATCTCACTCCACCTCTTCAGTGTCTGCATTATTCTTTTCCTTATCCAAAGCGTGGATAGATTAGTCCTCTGTTTGGGTCGTTTTTGGATCCGTTTCAAGAAAATCAAACCAATCCCCAAGCAAGACACTGTTGCAAATCTTGAATCTCGAGAAAATGGGTTCTTTACAAAGATTCTCATTAAGATCCCTATATCCAACGAAAAAGAGGTAAAACCCCAAAAAAATGATTTTTTTAATCATTCAATGCTAAACCCATGTTTTTATTATGGTTAAATTTTTAAATCTCTAACCACTCAGTTGCTTATTAAGAGGAGGTGCATAAATGCCAACAAGAAGGTGCATAGGCAGCCTGTAATTAGAGATGGTTACAAAGCTAGTGATCTTGAGTATGCCATTAGTTGTAGTTATGTTAAAGACTATAAATTTGTTGCCATTTTCGATGCTGATTTCCAGCTGGCTCCCAATTTTCTGAAACAAACAATGACCTATTTTTTTAAAAATTTTTTAGTCTTTAAAATAATCTTGTTAAAAATCATATATTAATTTTTTAGATATAAAATTTAATATTTCATATTTTAAATATATATTTTAAAAGATAATTTTAAAAATTTTAATAATTTTAAAATAATATTTTTACCTTTTTTTTTGTGAAAATTCTTATATTAATTTTTAAAAATTATAAATTGCTATGTGTCATTATCTGATTAGTTAATGTTACATCATAACTTATATTTAACGGCGTCAATGCTTCGTACCATATTAATAAACAACTTGATAGTACATATATCAAAAATTAATATTTTTAAAGTAGAGATATAACATTAGCAAATTTAATAAAATTTAGAGACCATTTATCGTATTGACCCTTTTAAAAACTGACCGAACATTTAGGTTTGGCACCCCATTGTGTGGGAGAAGAAAATAAAATAAATTTTTTTCAATCTTATAAATTTATTATATTTTTTAATTAATTTTGTGGGTGAAAAAAATATTGAAATTATAATATAAATAAGTAGGTTTTTTAGTTTAAAAATTAAAAGATGTGCAATATTTTAGCATGTAGTTTTTTAATTAAATGACTTAAGTACCTTTAACTTTATTTTATTATTATAAATTTAATTTGAATTTAATTTATTTTTTTACTGAATTAATATTATTGGCCCGTGACATCAAACTTTGACAAGTATAAATTCCGATGAATTGCATTTCATAAATCAAACTAAATAATACTCAATTTTTTCCTCATTCTGTTGTCGCCATCTAACTATCAACTAACGGTAAAAGTATATTCGTAGGACATATACTATAATTAAAGGTGTATTTTGGTTATTTAACTATAGAATGGAGTATTTTTATTTTTATATATTTGAAATTAGAGTAAAAAAAATTATTAACATTATTAAAAGAAATCTTTTTAAATTGTGATGTAGCATTGTAAAATATGATAGGTAAATTTGATCATTTAAGTGAGTTTTCGTGTTTTAGATAAAAATTAGATTAATATAACAATTTATACACTATATTTTAAAAGCCATATCATCATTTAAAAAGATTTTGTTTAACACCATTAATATTTTTTTATTTACTCAAGTTTAAAATAAAAATAAATACTTAATTTAATAATAAATGAATTAAAATATACTTTTCACGATAATGTAGGGGCTACTAACACTTCATTCTATTCAGCAAAGCAAATATGACGATAATTTATTTGGATGAAGAATTAAAGCGCCTCAAGGATCTTGACTTAGCGATGGTAAAACATAATCCACACAACAAATTTCGGTCAATGTATTTACTTCGAATTAGATTTTTTATAAGTGAAACAGTGATCGAGCATGACAATTTTAATAAATGCTAACTTCATTCTATGTATCATGCTATTTAATATTACTATTTTATCTTTTAAAATATTATGCATAACTTTAACATAAGAAAAAGA
Source organism: Adansonia grandidieri (assembly GCA_038382065.1). NCBI lineage: Eukaryota > Viridiplantae > Streptophyta > Magnoliopsida > Malvales > Malvaceae > Adansonia > Adansonia grandidieri. The sequence continues at coordinate 1,714,735 of JBBYHK010000015.1, read as the reverse complement.
TTTATTTATATTAATGTAAAATTAAGTTAGTTTTATATATATAATTGTCTATAAAGTTTTGTTTAATTTGACAATCATATTTTATGTTTTATTCTTATAGATCATGAATGTTGAGTTTTGAGTAAATTAAAAAGTATCTAACTACTTCTTTAATAAAAAAAATTCAATCATTAAATATATATTAAAAATATAGTTTTTTGATTGATATAATAGAAGTATCAAAGCTATTCAAAATTTTACGTCAATGAATATTATAATTATATTGTTTAATCCTACGTATTAATCGTATAAAAAATTATATAGGTGTGTAAAATTAACTTAATTTTATAATAGTATAAGTAGATTTTTATATACAAAAATCATATATATTGACATGTTTTATATTTACAAACACGCTAAGACAATATATGTGTTTAGACATATACACACACATTTAGACAATATACCAACAGTATATTCGTAAATAAATTATAATATATTTTTAATAATATTAAATAAAAAATTTGATGAAACGATTGAAATAATGTAAAATGATTATGAATGTAATTAATATTCATAAAGATAAAAAATTTTAGTATCCTTCCAATAATAAAATAAAGATAAATAAAACGATTTGTATTTCCATCTGTATTTGCTTGAGTTCATTGACGTTAGCAAGTGGAGTGGGAACTTCTGCAAAAACAAGTTCAAGCAACCCAAAAGAAAAAAAGTCATGCTGGCCCAATTAAATTGGGGCGGTTGTGTATCTTCCTCAAAAGCTCATCCAAGTCCCCAGCCTCAAAAGCGAAGCCGTAAAAATGCAAGATGCTGCGAAGTCCAAACAACAAGAATTATTATTTTTAATTTTTTAAGCAAAGAGACCATTATTACTATAAAAAAAACCATTTTCTAATTAAAAAAATTAATTCGAAGACAATTTCACTAACTTTGAAGAAACATCTCGCATCACCATGGTTCAACACACAAAATAATTAAAGCAAGCATATTATGATTAATAGTTTTATTTATTTATTTTACCCGGTGGAAATAATTTTAATTTGGCACATTTAGATAATTTTTCACCACTATTAAAGTTTTTAAAATTTATAATTCTTTTTAAAATAAAAAATTAATTTAAAGTTTAAGAAATTATTTTATTCATAAAATTAAACGTTTTATTATCAATGTATAAAACGAACTAAAATAACAAAAAAATATATATCTTTTGAATTTATTTATCTATAATATATATAAAATATGTGGTTGAATTGATGCCACGAGTTATTCAGGCATTAACTCAGTGAATGAAATTACTTAAAAGTCATAATAAATTTAAAATAATAAAATAAATTTAGAGATATTTTAATCTTTAATTTTTTTACACATGTATATTTTTAAAATTAAAAACTACTCGCTCTTTAAGAAACTATCCATTCTTAAAAACTATCCATATATATATATGATAAAAATTATATGTTTAACTTTTCTAAGATCACTCACTAAAATAAGGTGTACCAAAATCTACTACTATTATAAAGAGAATGATTGAGTTTAGTGTCATAAGTTAAAAGATAATAACTCAATTGTTAAATTAAAAAAAAATCAACTAAATTCATGATACCAAATAATAAATAGAGGTACTAATGTAATTTAAATTTTTTGAAAAAAATTAGTAACTTCTTAAAAGACTAACCACTTTTCTAAAAAAAAGTTACGTATGTAAAAAAAACACCTATCTAGATCATTAATAATATAAAATAAGTGATTAAATTTGGTGTTACGAGTTAATTCAAATACTCTTTTTATCAAAACACTCAAGATATAATTAAAAGGTAATACAAAACAAATAAATACAATATAGAAGAGTTTTGATATTTTAATTTTTTTATACTTTTTAAAATTTAAAAACTACTTGCCCTTAACTATCGATAACCTTTACAAGAAAATTACTTATATTGAAATAAATTTTATTTATAATTTATTTTTTAAATACTCACGGAAGCGAGTGTAACTAATTCTAGTTTTATCTTTACTAATATATATTATTAATAAAAAGAAAAATTAAGTTTTGTGTCACTTAACTAAGTAACACCGACTTAATTATAAAATAATCTAAATATCTAAATTAAATTATAAAAATTAAAAAATAAAAAAATAAAAATATCATTTAATATAAAATTTAAATATTTTTAATTGATTTTATTTTCTAAAATATTTACACTAAAAAAATAACCTACCCACTACTTTCACCCATATTATGGGCGTAACAAAATTTAGTATAAAAAAAATTGAGTTAACATCATAAGTTAATTGAGTCACTTATTTTATAAAACCACTAAAAATTTAATTAAAAAATAATAAAAATACATATTTTTTAAATTACCCATCCTGTAAGCTAATCTGGCTCAAAATAGAAAAAGAAAGCGTGACGCCGTTTAAGTTAACCGTTTATAAGCAATTAATTAACATTTATTCGGCTCAAAAAAAATTTATTAATCTCAAAGCATATAGAAAGCCACGTAACAAGCGAAGATCCAAAATGAAACGGCCAGCTAAGGGGTAAAGACTAAAGACCCCTCCACTCCGCCCCTCCAACCCTCCCAATAAAAGAATTCAATCCCTCAAACCCCAACCCTAAAAGTAAACTTAAAAAAAAAAAACAAAAATCCAAATCAAATCCGAAATAAATAGAAAAGATATTTTAAATGTTAAAGTTTCGATTTTTCTTTTTTATTTAAAAATCTCCTCAGAAATTCAACCTCTCAACCGCTACCGCCACCGCCACCGCTATCTATCTCTTCGGTCTCAATCTCGTCCGTCTTCCTTTAAATTTTTTTATTTCGTTTTCTATTTTTCTTTTGAGAAACTATTCCTTTTTTCCCTCCATTTCCTCTTCAATTTCTCGATTGTTTAAATATTTCTTCTAGGCTTCTTTTGGACCCTTTTTTTGTCTATCGGATAAATTATTCTTCTAGGGTTTTCGTTGTCGAGCCCTACAATTTACTAATTTTGGTCGAAATCGGTCTATTTTTTTCTATTTAAAAAAAATCAGGGTTTTCTTTTTGGCGGTTAACGGAAGTATATAGAAAGAGATGGTGAGTTCTGAGGGATTGAGTGGTTCGTCGCGGCCGGCAGCAGCGCCTGTGAGGCAGTACGGTGTGACAAAGCCGATATCAATGGCAGGTCCCACCGAAGCTCATATGCGAAGAGACCATGATTTGGAAAAGGTATATATCTTTAAAAACTGGATTTTTGCTTTGGGGTATTGTTGATTTATTTATATCTTTTGTTTGTTTGTGTTAAAATTGGTTGATAGTTTTTGTTGGAAGCTGGGCTCTATGAGAACAAAGAGGAAGATGCAAAGAGAGAAGAAGTTCTCGGTCGGATTCAAGAGGTAATTGCATATGTTATTTTTGAAAGTTGTGCTTTTGTGAAAATTTTGAAGTTGTATGATGCTAGTGCTCCAATGTTGTAGGTGCATCCACTTTTGTCTTATAAGATAGTATTTTGTGGGATAGTTTCTTATTTAATACTGTACTTGTCTATATACTTTGTCACCAGTCTTTCAATAGAAGATTGGGAAGTAAGTTGGTTAAAATATCTTGTGAAGCATATGTTTAAACTGCATGTGTGAAGTGAACCTCAGGCATCTCATTCTGAAGCTCTTTGTGGGTAAATACTGAAAGATAGTTATTGTGGAGGTAATTGAAACAATTTGAGATTCAGATGTTACTGCTCACTATATATTTTTCATGGATCTGTTTATCTAGAAAGTATTGTGTGTATTGGGCTTAACCTCTGCAAGTTTTGAGATTGTGCCTCAATTATTATGGTCAGTGAGCATATTGATGAACTGTGAGATTTTGTATAGACAATCCTTCTAATCAAAAAGTAAATGGTAAAATAATGTAGAACAAACTCATAAAACATCAATTATGACCTATATTCATCCTTTCAACAAACAGACTTCTAGCTGTAGGTCTTTATTTTGCTAATAGGCTGGTAGCTTAGGCTAATCTTGGTTCTATGATAATAATCTTTGTATTATAGGTGTATATTTTATCCCTTGGAATGTTCTAATAACAATGTCTTAGATATTTATCATTTTTAATTATTATTTTGTTTATCCTTTTCTTTATTTGATTTTCAAAAAAATTTCAAGAATTTCAGATTGTGGTTATCATAAACCCTAGCCCCTAAGCTGTCCCATATCATCTCCCATTTCAAGGGTGTGGTGGTAATTGTTAACATAAATAGTCAGAATTGTATCCGCTATAGCAGTGCCCAATCTTTTTTTTTTTTTTTTTTTCTGACATTGGGAAGTGATGGAACTCTCTAACTCCATTTTCTTGAAAATTTTCATCCTAAAAACCATTTTTACTGGAACTTGATGGTGGTTTAACCCTCTTTTTTCCTCTGTTTAGTTACTTCTACAAACATTCTGCAATTTTCTACTGTAGTCAGCCACTTTGCTCTAAATTAAATCTTAAGCTGCAATATGTTTTCCAGTTTCTAAGCTCTGAAACAAGGGAGATGGCAAACCAATATCACAAAACACTCTCTGGACATTATTAGTTGTTATTTTATCTTGCGGGTGCTAATTTAACCTGTCTTTGACGTGTCTGTGGTAGTTTATTCGCTGCAATGACATTGCCACTGCATTGGTAACATCTCTCTCTATTGAGTTCAGATTGTAACTGATTGGGTGAAGCAACTTACTCATTTGAAGGGGTACACAGATCAGATGGTTGAAGATGCAAATGCAGTCATTTTTACTTTTGGTTCTTATAGACTTGGGGTGAGCATCTTACTTTTTTCCTCTTGTTTCAAAGTGCGTGCGGTATTCGCACTTGGATATCTATACGTTACTGGAATGGTGGGTATACCATAACTTTGGTGTTGTCTGATTGGATTTTCAGCATGCTGATGTTACTAGGAAGACTTCTGCGATTTATCATTTATTCTCTGCAATTTACTTCATATAGGGATATAAATATATTGCCTAAGTTTTATTATTTTGATAGGTTCATGGACCTGGCTCTGATGTAGATGCCTTATGTGTGGGACCATCATATGTAAACCGGGAGGTAAATACAGAATTTATTAGTGACTGATTTGACTGATATATGAATCCTGATATAATTTTATTCACATATGTAATTATTGTGCTGTCTTAACAGGAAGATTTCTTCTGTGTACTGCACAACATCCTCGCAGAAATGGAAGAAGTTACAGAGTTACTACCAGTTCCAGATGCTCATGTCCCTGTAATGAAGTTTAAGTTTGATGGAATGCCAATCGACCTTCTTTATGCAAGCATTTCTCGTTTGGTTGTGCCTCAAGTAAGTATAGATCACCTTATATTTCCATACAAAATTTTTATTAGAAGTAAGCATTTGTTTATATACAAATGTACAGCAATGTCTAATGCCTTGTTTTTGGATATCTTTGCTCATCAAATTCTAAGAATGTATTGGTTGAAGGCTTTAAAAGTGCTTATCCTCTCTCCATTTCCTACTTTCAGTTTGTCTGCTAGTATTTTGAGTTCTGCCCGTTTCTCTTTTTACGTGTCTGTCTCTCTCTCTCTCAGGTTGGTTCGTTTAAGCAGCATACTAATATGACTTCATATTAGTGTTTTCTGTGTTTCTTGTGCATGTTGCTTAGTTAGCTTCCTCCAATAGATACATGGCTGGGAGGTTTTACTAAAATTTTTATTAGGCATGTTGAGTTTGCTGGCTATTTAGCACTTCTTTTCTTTGTTTCATTTTGTTTTTCTTTACTAAGAATTGTGTACATTAAAATATTTTCTAAGTAGTTTTGTTGCTTTTCACTCTGTTTGCTGGTCCTGTGCATCTTTGCTTTATATGAATTAGTAGGTGAAGACTGACTCTGTTTTGATTTTTATCTAGTTTGTATGTTGGGGTGATGCTATAAATGACCCTTGAACTTTATCAAATTTGTCAATGTGGTACCTCTATTTTAATAATGTCGATTTTGGTATCTATACTATCAAACTGTTTACTAATATGGTACAAAGCCTTAACATTGTTAAATATAAGTGATGATGTGGTGTTGATTAATCAGATTATGACTTGTGGCAGCATCATATTTTTAAAAAATTAAATTATATTTTTAAATAATTAATATTTGATTTTTAGCAAAATCAAAGAATTTATTTTAAAACCTAAATATTGAAATAAAATTGTTCTTAAAATATAAAAATTTTAAAATTACTTGCTAAAAAATTAGAATATCTGAATTTTATCAAAATATTATTTTTAAAATTACAAAACTAAAATATGAAATTAAATTCAACAAATCTACGACTAAAGAATTAAGATTTTGATTAAAATTTTTCATCCAAAATGCCCAAAATTCAGAAATACCTAAACCAACTTGGATCTTGAATTTCTCAAATTTTATACTCTACAAGATCAAAGATAAACAAATCAATAATGACCCATTTTGTAATCCAACAAAAAAAAAAAACTCAAAAGAAATGATGAAAATTGGGTTTTTGGGTTTGCTAGCCCCAGAAAACTAGAGAATAGAATAAACAAGGAAAGAATAAAAGCTAGAAGACAAGATAGCATCTTCAAGGGAGTTCCTTCTCGCGTTCTTCATCTTGAAGCAATCCCTTCCTCTAAGCTTCTCTGGACAATGTGTTGTGAGGCAAAATCTTGTGGGATCCAGATTTAAGCGACCTCGAGAACCAACTTGACGATAACTCACGCGAGTGATGCCCAGCGGTGGAATGGAAGGTGGTGTCGACTTATGGGTTTGAGCACAGGTTAGTCTAACAGGTGGTGACTATTTCTCAACCACCAGTTAGATGCAAGTAAGCTCTTTTGGGCTTCCAATTATGTTGGGGGTGATAGGGTTTGTGGTTGTTTCCAATAAGGAGGTGAAAGGAAAGGGATTGGTTATGGGTAGAGAGGGAATTGCGAGGAAGGAGGCCTGTAATGGCTTTGTTGCATGGGGAGGGAATTAACGGTGAAAGGGAATAGAAGAGTGCAAGGCTGAGAGGAAGGAGGAGCGAGGAGAAGAGAGGGATTAATGGACTCCCTTGACAGATTTAGGGTTGGAGTTGGATTTGGGAATTGAATATTAAGTGCACGATTTTTTTTTTACGCTTTCTTCTTATTTGTATCATTTTTATCAAATTAAAATTTTTTCCAGCAGATTTAATAAAATAAGGTTATATTTTTAAGACCACGTGTCAAGTTTTAATTGGGTAAAAGTAAAAAACACTAATTGAGTTAATGTTAGGTACCACATCAATAAATGGAGAAATACTTTAGGTACCCAAATCGACATTTTAAAAGTAGAGGTACCGCATTGACAAATTTGTTAAAAGTTCAGGGGCCATTTATGTAATTAATCCTTGTATATTTGATAAATGTTTGCTTCTGGACAGGATCTTGACATCTCTGATAATGCGGTATTATACAATGTTGATGAGCCAACTGTTCGAAGTCTTAATGGCTGTCGGGTAGCAGATCAAATTCTGAAACTGGTTCCAAATGTTGAGGTGAAAAGCACCTGATTGCATACCTCATCTTTGGAATGTAGTTTGTTTTCTGGCCTTTTATCTAATACTTAATTGTTTGGATCTCTTGCTAAGCTGCATACTCTTTTTTTAGCATTTTCGCACAACGCTTCGATGTCTGAAGTTTTGGGCTAAAAGGCGTGGCGTTTATTCCAATGTTAGTCCCTATTTCCTTTATACTTTTCTAATTATCTTCACTAATATATTCTTTCTTTATCTTAATATATAACTCAATTTTCAGGTGACTGGATTTCTTGGGGGTGTTAACTGGGCTCTTCTTGTAGCTCAAGTTTGCCAGCTTTATCCTAATGCTGTTCCTAGTATGCTTGTTTCACGATTTTTTATGGTCTATAGCCAGTGGCGTTGGCCAAACCCAGTTATGCTTTGCGCAATTGAAGAAGAAGAACTTGGATTTTCTGTATGGGATCCTCGTAAAAATCCTCGCGATAGGACTCATCATATGCCAATTATTACACCTGCCTACCCATGCATGAACTCTAGCTATAATGTGTCCACAAGCACCCTCCGAGTCATGATGGAGCAGTTCCAGTATGGTAACAACATTTCAGAGGTAAGAGAATGGAGAATCAATTTCTCTATTTTAGTCTATAGCTATATACTGATTGTTATCCTTTCTCCTCCAAATTCAGAAGATTGAGCTGAATAGGATAAAGTTGAGTGCTCTATTTGCGCCTTATTTGTTCTTCGAAAGCTACAAAAACTATCTGCAGGTTGAGATTATTGCAGCTGATGCCGATGATTTACGTGCTTGGAAAGGCTGGGTGGAATCCCGGCTAAGGCAGCTGACTTTGATGGTAGTATTTATACCCTCACGGCATGGGTTTTAAGCTTAAAGATTCTTCATGGTTTGAAGACATTGAAGGTTCTTCTATTTCAATCTCATCTGCTTAAATATAATTTTACAGATTGAGCGAGACACTTATGGAAAGTTGCAGTGCCATCCTTATCCTTATGAGCATGTAGATGCTTCCAAGCGATGTGCCCATTGTGCATTTTTTATCGGTTTACAAAGGAAACAGGGGGAAATAGTTAAGGAACGCCAGCAGTTTGATATACGTGGGTCGGTTGATGAATTCCGTCATTCGGTAAATATGTACATGTTCTGGAAACCTGGGATGGAAATCTATGTATCACATGTCCGTAGAAAGCAGCTTCCGGCTTATGTTTTACCGGATGGCTATAAGCGACCTCGGAATCTGCAGGCTAGTCCCCACCAGCAGTCTGATAAACTGTCTCACGATAATGGTATTGCATATGAAACTGAATCTGGTGAGAAGTTTCTTAAGAGGAAAATGGATCCTGTTGGAGAAAATAGTGAGCAAAGTAGGCTGGAGAAACGGCTGAGTGCTGATAGGGGTGAACCAATATCTCCTGAGATTATTAGTTGTAAGCTTAGCAGCACATCTCCTGGGTGTTCTCAGACATCAGATCTAGGTGAAATGAATGGAATTGTTGAAGGGCATGCATCATCAAATTCCAGCGATATCAACTCTTGCTCGGTTGAGGATATTGGGGATGAATCTACAGCAGCTAGCAGTGAAGGGAGCAATGGAGGAGTGTCTTCTCAGAGTGATTCACGTGATGAATTGAAATCTTCTCTGGAGAATGAACATGCTGATCAGGACAGAGTATTTCAAGATGGATTGTTGGAAGAGTTAGAGGTTTTGGATTTAAGCTGCATTAATTTTCCTGATTTTGTTTATCATTTCATCTTGTTTTCTCAATTAGTTGCCGTAGGGGTCCTGAAATTAAATTATTTCGTTATCTGGTGTTTTCTGCTCCATAATTTTTATGCTTCTTGCCACAGTGCTTGTTTTTCCTGTCGGTACTAATACATCATGGTACTAATACATCGTGCAACCTAATACGTTCAAGACGTGAATAAACTGTGAACAGAATAGTTGAAACCTTTTTGCTCTTGATGAAGATCATTTACAGTGTTATGACCGGTATATGAACTACAAGCTGGGCAGTTATGTGATTCTCAGAATTGGAAGACTCAGTAATTTAGGCTTGAAAAAGACTGTTTCTTTGTCTTGAACGTTTTGATTGATTGAATGAACAGCGTTGCCTAATCTATTTGATGTTGTTTTTTGATTTTTCTGATGTGAAGCCAACAACTGTGGGTGGTGTGGTTCTTCAGCCCATGAGTGGAGTTGACTCAGAAACAGTGCAGAATCCTGTGATAAGGCATGTATTTGAAATTTTAAATGAGTTTTTCGTTTAGTGTTCTATATGCAATATTTTGCTTTATACTGCTTCTTTGGGTTGTTTTTTTTTTTTTTTTCCCCTTTTGTTGTTATTTTGATAGCAGGTTGAGTTTGACAACAACAGCATGAGATAAGATCTTAGAGTGGGGGGTATACGATGTTGCTATAGAAAGCCAGAAGTTCGGGTACGTACAATTTTAGTTGCTGGCTTTGTTTCTTTCTCTTTTTCAGGCAGATATTCCTGGGTTCTATCTTCCTGGGCCGAACCAGTTGGCCGAATCTAAAGTCTTTTGGGCGTGGCTTTAGCTTTGCTTCGTTGTACAGTTTTTCATTTAGTGTTCTGTCTCCAAAAAAGGGAAAAAAGAAGGAGAAGTAAAAGGAAAAAAGGAAAAAAAAAAAAAAAGAAGGAAAAGAAAAAAAAAAAAAAAAGTGGTGGAAGTACATGATGCGCACAGGCAATGAACTCCTGCGTTATCTTGAATTTTTTTTCTTGACTTTGTTAACGCTTTTCCTAACTCAGGAGAAAGTTATATGGGTGAAGAAATTTTCAAGATATTCTAGTGCGTCTCTAGGATTTTCTTTTTATGTTGAGTGGCTGTCGCTTTCTTGTTATCTTTTAGTGGAATGAATGGTTGATTGAGATGTGTAATTATATAAGCGAAACTGAGGTTCAATAACTAGTTTGGGTGTAGACCATGCAAATCTTTAAGCACTCGTCTTGCATGCGGCCATGAATTGTAATAAAGTTAATATTAAACGTCTCTTTTTGTCTCTCTGCGCATTTTCATCATGGATCAAGATTTGATCCATTTTTTTTTATCCATTGCCTTTTAATACATTTATTATTAGTCTATTACCATTCATATGCGTAGGCTTCACTTATTAATTGTGAAAGTTTCATTTATTGAAAATAATATATTGAAAAATAATGGGGTGAAGCTAAGAATCGGCAGATTGTTTTTTTTTAAAAAAAAAAAATTAGAATGATTGTATGGCAGGGAACTTCTGAAAAGGATGGACAAAGCTCCGCAATAACTGCCCTTCCCTTTGGGAATGTTAGAATTTTCCTTGGATGCACTTCCTTCTGAAAATAAATTCTATTGAAAAATGTTTCTCAAAAGTGGTCTACGAGCTTATCACGGTGATTTGAATTAGCTAAATCGTGTGGATCTCTACTAGAAGAAGCAAAAACATGTGCACCCTTGGCACCGTAACCCAGACATGTCGAGAGATGGACTCTTTTCGGTCGAACGAATCTGATGGGGATATAAAACATCCTGGATGATATTTGGAGATATTAACTGAGTTGGTCTTTGGAAGCTGTCGGTGTGGAGAGTTTGCTAGAACAAAAAAATGTTTTTAGCTCCTGAGATTTAATGCCATGCTTTAAGTTAGAACGTGTAACAGTTAGATTTAGAAATATTTGATATAATTATATGAATATGATATATATAAAATTAATAAAATATTATACAATATAAATATATTTTTAAAATTAATTTAATAAAATTATAAATATATTAAAATTAATATAAATATAAAAAATTTTAAATGTGATTAAGATATAATAAAATATATTATTATAATATAAATATATAAATTATTAATTCATTCACACTGAAAATAAAGTAAGAAACGAAGCAAGATGTCACAGTTTCACTGTGTATGACGAAAGAAAACCCAAAAGAGAAAAGACCCAAAAACAGTAAATAAAAAACAATTGCACGAGGAAATGAACTAATGATAAATTTGCACGAGGAAAGCAACGAAGGTGGAAAAAGATATGAAAGAACTATTTTATTTTATCACGTCGAATAAAGTACTAAAGCAAAGTCACGTGATAATGGATTTACAGTGTCATTGGTGCAGTTGAACACGACGTCTTTACCTGAATTAACCAACTCAGATAGAAATGTTATAAAAGCCAATAACAATAACAACAATAAAATAAAATAACATTGTTAACGTAAACAAACCCAAAAGCACTTGCCAAGATTGACACCGTTTTCCCAATTTTTTTGGCCTCTCTCTCTCTCTCTCTCTCCAAGCCAAAGCAAAATCTTTGCTTTTTTTTTTTTTTTTTTTTCTTTTTTCTTTTCACTTTCGATTTGTTTTATATTATCCTCACACAGAACTCCAATCTAGATTCAACTACCATTCACTGATTTGAATCACACAACTCCAAAAAATTCCCATTTGTTATTAAATCACCAAATAAAGAGTTCCTTTCATTTTTGCAAGATCTCTTTTTTTTTTTTGCGGTGGGAAAATGGGGAAGGTGGCAGTTGGGGTAGCGGTGGTGTGCGGTGTAGCGGTAGCAGCGGCTGCAGCGGTGGTGGTTCATCGGAAAATGAAGAAGTCAGGGAGGTGGGTGAAAGCAATGGAGATATTGAAAGAGTTTGAAGAAAAGTGTGGGACCCCCATTCCGAAGCTGAGACAAGTGGCTGATGCCATGACTGTGGAGATGCATGCTGGGCTTGCTTCTGAAGGTGGCAGCAAACTCAAGATGCTCATAAGCTATGTTGACAATTTGCCTACTGGGTATTTCAATTTCTTTCCTTTAATTTTATTTTTTAATTATATATTTACTTGATTTGTTTTGTTTGGATTGTATGTTGGTTTTTTTTGTCATTTAGGCCTAACATGCCCTAAATATCAATGCTTGGTCATATATTTTTAATATATGTATCTATGCATGTATGCCTGACTTTTTTTTTGGATCAGCTACATCTAACAAGTCTTAGGTAGATTGTTCTTCAAACATATATATGGGATCAATTAATATGAGGATCTCTGTTGTGTGAAATTGTTTATGTTGGATCAAGTTCATGGTTTCTACATATGTGCACATTACAAAATTTATGTTCCATCTGATCCATTCGGAGATTATTTTCTACGTCACTGGGGTGCATGAGTGACATGTTAATATATTTTTGCATATCCTTTTTTAGTGATTCTCATATGTTTGGGTGGTCCGTTAGAGATTTTAGTTGATTAGATTTTGAATCTTGCTTTCTAATCCTAAACTAGGGATGAGAAGGGATTATTTTATGCGTTAGACCTTGGTGGAACTAACTTCCGTGTGCTGCGAGTGCAATTGGGAGGGAAGGATATCGGTATTGTCAATCAACAGTTTGAGGAGGTGTCTATTCCTCCGAATTTGATGACAGGGACTTCAGATGTAAGTGCTTCTGCTTTTCAAGGAACAACTGGGAAACTGTTTGAGGCATAAGATCTTCAATCTCTGACTGGTGATGTTGATTTCAGGCGTTATTTGACTATATTGCCGCTGAACTTGCGAACTTTGTAGCTGAAGAAGGCTCGGATTTTCAATTAACTCCTGGTAGACAGAGGGAGCTTGGTTTTACCTTCTCATTCCCTGTGATGCAATCATCCATTGCTTCTGGAACCCTTCTTAGGTGGACAAAAGGCTTCTCTATAGATGACGCAGTCAGTACTCATTGCTCAGACTCTCTTTTCATGCATATTATTATTATGCATTAATCTTTTTTCAAATTTTGAGGGATATAGACCCGTGAATTTGCCCCATGTATTTGTCTTCTATAAGTTAGTTTAACTAGGGCAATAATTTATGAAGAAAGAAGTGTAAAAGTATTTGATTTTGTAATAATTCAATATTCATCTGTAACACTTGATTGCAAACTACGTTGTTTGGGTTTTCCATATAACATTTGCTTTTTATCCTCATCTTATGTCTTTTGACTGTTCTTGGCTGCTGAATTAACAGGTTGGCCAAGATGTGGTAGCAGAATTGACCAAAGCCATGGAAAGGCAGGGCCTTGACATGCGTGTCTCAGCTTTGGTAGGATTATGTTGAAGGTTTTCTTTTTCGATGGTTGTAGTACCTTTATATACTTTAATTTGAGCTATGAACCTGATATAGAATACTTCTCTTCGCTTTTCATTATTGTTATTCTTTTCTCCCCATTGTCTCACTGCAACCATTTTGATACCAGGTCAATGACACCGTTGGAACACTAGCTGGGGGTAGGTATACCAACAACGATGTTGTCGCCGCTGTGATCCTTGGTACTGGATCAAATGCAGCATACGTGGAACGTGCGCATGCCATACCAAAATGGCATGGTCTACTACCCAAATCAGGAGAGATGGTTAGCTGTTATTTGATTTCTATTAGTAACTTTCTATAGATTTGAGACTGCTTTTTCTTTCGTGACGTCGCAATTAATATCAATGAGGATATCCATGTAAGTTTGAAATAGAACTGTTTAATTAGGTGTAGGATGAATACTAAAGTCGCTGTTTATATTTGGCTAAAGGTTATCAATATGGAGTGGGGTAACTTTAGGTCATCGCATCTTCCATTAACAGAGTATGACCATGCACTAGATGCAGAGAGTTTAAACCCTGGTGATCAGGTAAGTGCACAAGTTTTGTGCTTTTCTGGTTCCTTTAGCTTTTGCCTTCTCTTTAACATAATTTGTTTATCTTATATTGTTTTGATTTGCCCCAGATTTACGAGAAGGTAATATCCGGCATGTATTTGGGAGAAATTGTCCGCAGAGTTTTATGTAAGATGGCCGAGGAAGCTGCATTTTTTGGTGACATGGTTCCACCAAAACTTAAAGTGCCATTTATATTGAGGTAATTTCCTCGGGCTATTTACCGATCTGTTTCTTTTTAAATTTTTTCTTTGCTTGGGTATTTGTTTTTGCTTGATTCCAGTTATTGTTTAACAATTTTCTCTGTAATGCTGTGTGCATATTTTTGTTTCACTGTGTTCATAATGAGAAAACTGGTATCAAACATTTTGTTTGTCCTTCAAAGAAAGGTCTTTCCTATAGAACTTCTGGGTGAATAATTTGAACTTGAAAGTGATTGAAGAACTATTAGGTTCGAGTCAGTATTTGTGAGGTTTTGTAACCGTCATCAAATGAAGTTGTATTCCTTTGTAGGAGATGGCATAACCTTTGCTGATTCTGTGCTTAGAATCCATATGTTTTCATTTGTGTGAGACCAAATATTGAATAAAGTTGACAGCTGCTGCTGAAGTATCCAATGCAAAGGTGGTTAAACAGGTTGTCATACGCGGATGGCATATGGCTAGAAAGTTTTTTTCTGCCAGCAGTTCCACTGAGATGCTGTGGTTGAGAAAATGGTATTAAGTAGTTTCGGAAAAAAGTGTCATTTCAGTGTTATTTTGGTTAATACAAAACTATGACTTAGCTTCAAATATTTGTTATTGGAAAATTTTAAATCACGAGTTCTACCAGTCAAACTTTTTTGTTGGATGCAAAAGAAGAGCACTATAGCTCAAACTTAGAATTGCCAATCTGCACTGCCTCTTAGCCGGAGTGGCATGTCTGATTATTTTTTACACTATCAATAGAAAAGGTTTCAAATGAATATAATTTTTGGAAGATGGTTCCTATGATCTTTTTCCTTAGAGAAATCAATAGGCGCAGAATTATGGTTTTAAGTTTTGCTCTTTCTGAAATGTGCTCAAATATGAAAATACCCTTCTTTGTACGTAGGATGATTCTTTATTTATTAAAAACTGTAGATTTGAGTCAATTTAAAAAATTAAAAGGTTGAGAGTGATGGATGAACCATCAGTGGAAGGCTGCTCCTTGGCATTGGAGAAATAGTGTGTGCTTTGTATTATCATTTCCACTATATGTATTCAGGATTGAGTTTGATTTATTCTTACCGCTCGTAAATTGTGGAAACATTTCCTCTGACATCAGTTCTATGCTCCTATCTCCATTCACCACCTTCACTTTGAACCTAATAACTGAGTTTAAGGATTTTTTTCCCTAATCATCTAATCTAACATATTAGTCATCCTTAATCATCAATGATTTCAAAAGATTATCTATACTATGCAAGGCATGTATATAATGTTTGTTAAATTATATCGACTAATGTCCTGAAAGAGCCGACTTTGTGGCCAGCTGTTACCTTGACCTCCAACCTTGACGGTCTTCACATAAAGTGTTCATTTTTAGTATTTCTTGTTACTTCATAGGGCAGTTAATAACCGCCACTGGTTGTTTATACTTTCGTTACTTTACTCGGCGGTTTGGTTCTTGCATAACCTAATTTTGTTTTACTTGCATAATCAGGAGTGATTTTGGAAGGGGTGAAGAAATTTTTTAACTCGCTAGCTTTGGATTACCGTTCATGGCAGGAGGCACATTCATGTCTTCCTATTATATTTTGGAATTGTTATAGGATATTTGTTCTGTTTTCGATACTGAAGGATGGGCTTGTGCATTGCGTTAAAGATCTGCAGAATAGTAATATTTGAGCTTTGTTAATATGCAGGACGCCTGTCATGTCAGCAATACATCAGGACACTTCCTCTGACCTGAAAGTGGTAGCCAATAGTTTGAAAGACATTCTTGAGGTATAATTTAAGCTTGTGAAATTCACCAGATATTAATCTTGATCATCAAAACTTGGTTATTTCACTTTTTTTTTTCCCTTCCCCTGAAATTTCTTGTTTGTCCTTCATATCTTGATAGAACGTTTCCGGTAATCCAATTCTCTTCATGGACTTGTGGTCTTGGATAATTTTGGTTGAAACCCAATATACAAGATCCTATTTCTATTTTCTTATATCAGAATCACTTCAAAGTTTATTTGGAGCAGGACCTTTCGATTTCTATGGAAAACTTCCATCACATCACTTGCTTTAACTTCAAAAAGATTAAAATAAAGAAATAAGAAAATACTGGCTTGAATCTTCTTTTCTATTTCAGATATCGAATACCTCCCTGAAGATGAGAAAAGTAATTGTTGAGCTTTGCAACATTGTTGCGACTCGCGGGGCACGTCTTTCGGCTGCTGGGATACTGGGGATTCTGAAGAAAATGGGAAGAGACACATTCAAGGAAGGGGAGAAACTAAAAACAGTGATAGCTATGGATGGTGGACTATACGAGCACTATACGGAATACCGCAAGTGCTTGGAGAACAGCCTAAACGAATTGCTTGGAAAAGAGGTATCGGAAACCATTGTAGTTGAGCATTCGAATGATGGTTCTGGCATTGGTGCTGCTCTTCTTGCTGCTTCCCATTCACAGTATCTTGAAATTGATGAGTCCACCTGAGAGCAGTAAGAAACTGATTCTGCCATTCTTTTGAAAGTTATTTGTGAGCCATCTTTGCGGTTTTATCCACAATTTTTTTTTAAAACCTGGGGGATTAACCATTTTAGTCCTTTCTTTCTCAGTTACTTGAGGGCATTTATAATTAATAAAAAAATCTCAAATAATTGCTTTGCAGTTGCTGAGTACGCGATGAAGCGGATTAAATGTATAAATGCATAATTTGATTATGTTATTTGGACTATTGTTGATCATGCAACGTCAAACCATACCTCTACCTCTTTGAAACTGCATTCATGGAAGTGTATTCAGCATAAACATGTGCATTGGCCAGATCGGTCAACAGCTCGGATTTTTTGTATCTTTTATCCAAATTCGGCCGAGGCCGGTCTGAATTTGTTCAAATCTCATCGAAAGCCCTGTCTATACAGACCATGTTTATTGGGCTTGACTGATAACTCTGCCCTTGGACAGTTGCTTCATGCTACAATTTGTTTAGCCTTAATTACATGGTTTGATGCTATACTTTCCGCTTCTGAATTGAGTTGCGGCTAAGTGATGATACATTCGTTCAATATCAAGCTGGAAATATTGGGTCTTGAACCTTTTGATTACACGTAAAAATGCAAAGGGTAAAACTTGGTATTACAATGTCAAGTTTTTCTTCAAGAAAATTTAGGGAAATTCATTTCAATTATGATATTGGAAAAGGAAAAATTCCAAAAGAGAATTTGAAATGGTAATTCATCTCAAATTCTCTTGAAAATTCACAAAAGGAGTTTTTTTTTTTTTTGCATTTTTTATAATTTTCTTTCTTACCTATAATATTTATTTTTTTTATATTATCAAATTTCAATAATCAAAATTTCTTTTTAAAAAATAGTTGTCCATATATCTTAAAGTTTCAAAAAAACCCTTTACAATTTTTCATTTTCCAAGATGTTCCCATTTTCTAAGGAGTTATTCCTAGAAAATTTGGAGTTAATTTGTTCCTAGAAATCACTATTCAAATAGTAGTTTTTCCTGATGCAAGTTTCATTATACTTACTAATTTATATAAACTGCTATGGTAAATTTGGATTTGATTTATTATATAATCGTGAGAAGGAAATGTATACGCCATGTACAAATAAATTAAAAGTCATAAATATCTATTATGTATTTTAAATTTCATTATATACGAATTTAATAAATTTATAAATTTTAAAATAATCATAAAATTAGTATTTATCTGTGTTTTATCCAAATAGTTTTTTTTTTAATTAAATTTAATCCAAAAAAGACTAAATCAAGTTGCAAAATTATAAAATTTTAAATAAAGAATCAAACATTCATTAACACTGCTCCGTCCGATAAAAATAGAATAAGAAGCAAACTCTCGAATGATATCTATTTGAAAAATATAAAAATATATAAAAGAAGATAGAATAAGAAGCAAACTTTCGAATGATACATAAAATATATATATATATATATATATAAAATAAAAGAAGGGATCCACTATTTTACACTACATACTTTCATAATTAATTATTTATATTATTTATATTTTAATAAATCGGTTGTTGAATTAAGCAATATGATTGTTTGTGATGCACGTAAAGTTTTAAATCGATTCAATATATTTATTATATCAATTGATAATACAATTATATATATATAATAGTTTGAAAATTCTTATATTGAACAAAGAGTTGGACATTTTTAATTTATTAGAAACTTGATGTACATAATATATGTAAATTTAACATGAAATATGACGATAAATTAAATAAATAAAAAAATTAATTTAGTTTTACAGTAAAATTAAAAAAGAAAATATTATCGACAGTTCTATTTCTCAACAAATCATTGGCTAAGCTTGGCTGTCTTAACATGCTTCTCTTCTAAATCCCCCATTTTATTCTTTTTTCCTTGTAAGTTCTTTGATTTCTCTTACTTTATGAATATACTTACTTTAATAAATGGGAAACTTTATTATAAAAATTATTCTAATATATGGGGAAAGCCTAATGCAGAACATTTAGATACATAAAAGAACGTAAATTTGTCGATAGTTACAATTTTTTTTTTTTTTTTACAAATTAGATTGTAGTTTTAAATATATAAAAAAAATTATAGATGTTGAGACTTAAACCTAAATCCAATAAATATTATTTTTTAAAAATGATTAAACGAATCAATTGACTTAGATAGAATTCTTAATAGTTGCAATTTTTTCAAATTGAAAGTATTTAATTTTTATTCATTTTTTCAAAAATAAAAAATAAAAACGTGGCCATGTAGAAAAAGATATAATGCAAAAAGGATAGAAGCTTGACATATTGATTGTGTTTTGACCAACGTATAGGCATTTCCCAATAGAATTTATACGTGAGTGGAAGGTGTGCCCATTTATTGCTGCCTTCCAAATTCTCCACTTCAACAACCTCCTTTTTAATATCATAATTCGTGTATTTACATTGTATCATATATTTTTATATAATATAATTATATTTAAAATATTATATATTTATATAAATTTTTATATTCGTCTCATATTAATATATATATTTTTATATTATATTTTAATTATTTATTCATGTTACATTTATATCATATCTAAAATTATTAAATCTATCATTTTTTTTTCTATGTTTTTAGTCCAAAGGGTAATGAATTCGGAAGTTGAATTTGGTGAAAGGTTTCCCTGTCATCTCCACTCACCAGATTCTATTCCATTGGAAGTTTGAAAATTTTTTCCCTATTTCCGATAGAAGTCTACAGGCCATGACTATACTCAACCAAATACCCTTACTAGCCACCTAATTCCATTATTATTTACCAATATCATATTAATAAACAAATCAAACTCTCAATACAGTTGGAGCCAGCCAAGAACCGAGTAATTAAAAAGGGTTAGGGTAAGGTCGAGTCCAATTGATTTATGCAAATGTGACGTCAAAATGTTCAAAAATTTGTAAGTATATTAATACCGTATCGGATGAGAAAAGGAAGATACCATTTTTAAAATATATAAAATTTCAAGCTATAGTCCAAAAGAGAGTAGAAGTGCAAAATTTTTCTAAACAAAGATCACCAGCCATTTCGTTAATATGCAAAGAGAATATAAATAAAAAGGACCTCTGGGAATGGTCGACCAACTTTTTTGTTTCATATCTGGGATAAACTGAATTGATCTTGTGAAATTGCAATGATTTTAATTGAAAAAAAAACACTAACAATCAGTTTATTAGCCCAAATTTGGTTCAGTAATATTGCATTTGTTTTATTTAATTGGTTGACAAAACTATTCAAGTTTAAAATGTTAATTAGGTCATTTAGCATACTAGGGATAATTAATCAAACCATTTTTCTTTTTTCTAATAACAATAATTAAGTTCCAATTAGAAGATCAATATCGAAGGTCAATGGTTGTAGTTTTCACCCTAATTTCCCAAAACCCCACCATTTACGTGACAATTTTTTTGGGTTATTTTTTTGCTTCCATGAAACAAGAGCGAGAAAAAAAAGCACTGCATATTATATCATTATGGTTATATAATGAAGAAAAAAAGTTAGAAATGTTAATTTTCAGCGTAAAAATAATTAAAATATAATAAAAATATTAGTTTAACACAAAAAATACAAATGTTACATGAGTTATTAAGATATAAATATTGTTGTATATAATATTTTAAGTATAATTATAATACAAAAATTTAATACGATCATGATGTGAATGTACAGATCGTCTAAGTCTAAGAAAAATATTAAGAGAAGCGAGAAAGTCATATATAAAAGAAGCACATAGCTTAAAAGCCTTTGTTTTTCCCTTTATTTTTTTTTTTTCAATGGCTACTGATCAAAATTTTCTTTCTCCAAATCCTTGCCGACTTTGGCAGCACCGAGGAAGCCGAGTTCGGTGGAGCATACGGTGAAAATACAGCGTACGTCTTGTAGTTTTTTTTTTTTTTTTTCATATTTTATGGTTTATACATGGCACACAGGGTGAATCCAGGCAGAACAAAGAAGGAAAAAGGTATAATTAATAGTTATTTTTGTCCCAAGTTTTATCTCTTTGTTTATTATTACAATATCAAGCGAAAAAAAATATGGGATTTATTTGGATTCTGTCTCTA
Organism: Adansonia grandidieri; assembly: GCA_038382065.1. Taxonomy (NCBI): domain Eukaryota; kingdom Viridiplantae; phylum Streptophyta; class Magnoliopsida; order Malvales; family Malvaceae; genus Adansonia; species Adansonia grandidieri. The sequence continues at coordinate 1,693,761 of JBBYHK010000015.1, read as the reverse complement.
TAATTTTGATATTTCTCGTTTTTTTTGTTTGGAGTCTTTGATAGTATAACGTTTGATGGTGCTTATGCCTGTTATTAATTCTAAGTTATAATTTATTTTCCCAAGAAATGGATCGGCTTTTGTTCAATTTCTAGACTTGAAGTTTGATATCAAATTTGTCTTGGATATTCTGAATATTTATGCTAGAGTTTATTTGGAATTTTGCTGATTATCTTAAATTAGGTTCAACCGTATTGACATTCATGGACAGTTCCAACTTAGGACTATACTTTAGCAAGCATTGAATAAGTACGAATATTGGTATAGAAGCAGAGTGTAAAACTTAATCTGATTGATTTATGCCAATAAAAATAATATTAAACAGATTTGAGATTCAAGTTTTAATATCCATAATTACTGCTTCAATTTTTAATCTTGTGGTCTTGTTTTTTATATCAACAAAAATTATTACTACGTAACAATTTACTTAATTACGAGAATTTCTAATATCAAACAAATAAAATTGCCATTCAAACTCATATAATCAAATTATAGTTCCTGGCTTTTTTTGATCACTTGAAAATGATGGTAAAAGATCTTAGTTTTTTTTTTTTTTTTTTCAATTCGCATGATCGGAAAGCCATTCAAGTCATAACGACAAACCCACACACTCGTAGAAGTATACTGCCACAGTTTTTATGAACACTATAGATAAACATATCGGCAAAGCACCGTAATTCAGTAATTAAATTAAATCAATCATATTAATGTAAGAAACATGAGTAAATTATAAGAAAGATTAATCCCATATTACTTTGATTATTGTCAATAACCAATATATATATTCACCAATATATATATATATATATAGCATTATAAATTTATTGTTGGCTGATGAATCTGAACGCATTTTGACAAATAGATTTTTTGGGTACATACTCAAAAGTAAACCATCCACGGACTCGTTTCATCATTTTAGCATTCAACGTATACGAAGTTTTGAACTGTTGACATCATTTGTTGGAGGTCCAGGAGGTATTAACTGGTCGTCCTTCATGTTTCTCTGCTCAGAATCCGACATTTTTATATTTAATAGGTTCAATGTCTTCAGTTTGACGACTTGAAAGCCTAAACCTCTTCAATTCAAACTCGATTACTTCAGTGCGGTGGTCCAAGGAGCTGCAGTACTGTCGACGGCGTACTGGGAAATTAGAGAGAAATAAAATGATAAATCCAATATTTTGAAATGGTAACAGATTTTAGATGCAACGCCAAGAGATTTTTGCCATATATAATAATCTAAAAGCTTGAAGTAGTGGCCTTTCAATGTGAATTATTGCCACTCGTTTTTCTGTTTGACGTTTTCCATGTTAGACAAGTTTAACATCTATGTAATTTTGTGCTAACTAATTTCTATTTTCAGCATGCAAAATTAAATTGTTTAAATATATATATATATATATATATGTGTGTGTGTGTGTGTATTTGTGATTAATTCCCAATGACCTATCAAATAATTATTCTTTTCAATTTTATTTGTTCGCAACAACAAAGATTTTATTCTCTACTTTATTGTTCCGCTTTGAATTAGTATTAAGCTCATGTGAATTTCCCTTTTAAGCATTTAAAAAAGCTATGAACATGATTCGTCGGTTAAAAACTTAAAATACTTGACATTAAAGGTTATTCTTACGTACTAAAAATATTCAGAACGTACTAAAAATATTCAGAAATTAAATCAGGTCGTAATTTAAAAAAATTTTAAATTTTAAGCGCAAGTCTGAATTTAATCTAGTTCAACCTGTCCATTGAGGTTTCAATCATTGCTTTTGTTTCAATAAAAAATATTAAAAATTATTTTTATATTAATATTTATATATAATATATTATTTTAATTAAAAATACTATTTCAAGCCAATCAAACTGACTTAAAATATAAAAATTAAGATTTAAACTCAAATTCAATCGAATCAAATATGTTAAACTGATCAGATTACTTAATCTTTGAATAGATCCATTACTGATCTATCCTTTTAATTTCCTTTATAGTTGCTTTCATGGTTTGCTCCAAAGTCAAAATTGTTACTTAGCCAAACTTTTCAGAAAACCTTTTTTTTATTATCTTTATACAAAAGCGTGAGAATTACATATTTAAACTTTAAATATATTAAATATTATTTTTTTAAAAATTATTGAATAAATTAATTAAGCTTGGCCTTGAAACCAATATGTTTTTAATGTGGTAAGAGTTTTATACCTGTTAGAAGTATACATGTATAAAAAAATTAATATTTTTAAGGAAAATTTCTTTGCAATAAAATCCGCTAGAACAGTGCAAACTGGTCGATATTAGTTGAATGATTTGTTTAACACACAAAGGAAAATATATAAACGAAAATTATTATTTCATGCATAAAAAAATAAAAAATAAACCCTTCAAAGCGAAGCTTATAAAAATCGTACAAGTATTAGACAATACACAAATATATAGTAGTGGTTTTAATTAGTATCAAAATTTGGAAACAAAGTCAGATGGCTAAGTTTACAAGTTAAAAGGGGTGTCCATTCTCTTGGTCAACAAGCACACGTGTTGCGAGTTACGACCGCCAAACTCTGGCAATGGAAGGTAAAGGCAAACCGCCGCGATAAGTGCCGGCAACTGCGCACGTGTGTTTGACACTTTGTTTACATTCCCACACTTGACACGTCTCCAAAACGAATTGGATTAGGTTATTACTAGACCTGTTTCATTTTTGGGCCCAAAGTTAGGCAACTCTCATTGATAATGACCCCACAATCCTCCCCTAAACATCTTTTCTTGTCTTTTTCTTTTTTTTTTTAATTAATAATTTCTTGAGCATCCAAACCAGACAATCTAAACCATGTCCGTTTCCAAGCGTTAAACAGGTTTGGTTGTGGATGTATCAGTGGTCAAAAATCACGTCTCGATGGGACCAAAAGCGATAGAATGAGCTTTGGGGTACTGCCCTTCTAAGCAGCCAGAGTAAAATTTACTGCCAAAAATGTTAATTCATATGAGAACTTCAATGGTTATGGTGGGTCTTTCAATTTTTTAGGGGCTTAAAACTTGGATTTGATCAAGTAGCTCTAAGTTCATTTTTTGAAGCCAAAGAGTTCTATTAAGGTGGGTCTTTCACCATCTCCAGAGATGGGTGTTTAAAACCAAGTAAATAAGCACTAAAGGTTTTACACATCAAACGCAAGATATTTGCTTGCTATTAAGCATTGTTCCAAATGACACTGATGCAGGGGAAAAAAAGAGTCAAAAATTACATATAAAGCTACTTATGTATATACTGTGAGTGCAACAGGTTTACATGCAAAAACAGGGAGCAAAATGTCAAAACATGAAACATAATTCAAAGTCTATTCTTCAAACTTCGGAGAAAACTTCACAGCCAAAACTATAGTTTTCGAGGCAGAGTCAAGGGGGTATCTTTCCATGCTTACGACTTCCAACTGTAAAACAAACAACCAACAATTTCGTAAAACAAAGAAAAATAATTAACCATTAATCATTAGTTTATTTTTTTTCATAATAAACCAACACTCACGGTTAAGCGCAGATAGTTCAGAGCTCTTCAGCACGCGCAGCCTCTCCACTGTTGACACAAACATGCTGCAAAATCCAATTCAGAATCTCCTGATATTAAAAATTTATTCATGTATGGTACAATATACTATTAAACAACTGTAATCACAAAACCGGGTTATGTAGTTTTTTGGTAGTACAATTGGCCAACATTAAAGAAAGCAGGATTATCGATAGATATAAGGAATCTAATGCTGTTTTTCGGGAAAAACTAGACGACAAGAAAATTAAAAGTAAAATAAAGATGGTATTCTGCTACATGGTTGATCACTAATTGTGGGAATATAATATATATATATATATATGGTAATAGTATAATCTCAAATTGGATTTAGATGCTTACTGCCATGGGACATCCCCAACAAGCATCCTGTCGCCTTCGTTATCCTCGTAGACGAGTGTATATTCCCCACTACCGTCCAATACGCCTGTAATCGCTTTCTCTTCCTCTTGCTTGTTCACTATTCCACCAGCAGAGGAATCTCTTTGAGCTACACAAGCCGAAAGCAAAAGACAAACAGATGACATAACCATATCTGTCAATTAGGATCACATTCAGATAAGCTATTTGCTTAATTGCAATTAAAACAAGCACAAGTGTCCAAAATTATGCACTCGAACTATGGAAATTTGGAAACAGATTTTACTCCTAATGCTTCCCTCAACTAAAACAGTTGAAAAATTAAAAAGTGATGTGAATTGATTGGTCAATATGGTAACCAGATGCAATACAAAAAATTTCTAATACACTTGTCAGAACAAAATTTGCTAAACCATGCGAAATTAACTGCCAAGCATTGATTTTGATCTTTATATAATTTCATTCAAAATTTACCTGCAAGGAGGCCTCTGAAGAGTTCATCAACAGCCTTTGACAGTTTTTCATAGCTGTCATAGACATTGAGATCTACTTTCCTTCCTATGACGACTCCATCCATGTTGATTTTCACAAATTGGCCCTTGCCACCACTAGGCTCAGTTGCTGCTTTTTCATTAGCAACCTTGTCAGGGAGCACGCTTGGTGATTCAGAAGTTGGTTTTGAAGAGCTGCTGCTTGCAAGATTTTTCCTAAAAGAGCGAAGTGGAGGCCAACCCACAACTGGACCAGGAGCAGTTCTGTTTTCCATAACCATATAAGTAAACAAAAAAAAAAATCAATTCAAGGCCAAAAAATAATAGAGATTAATGAAACAACTAATTACAAGTATGTATGGACCACACAAAAACATCAAGTAAGGCAATCTTGTGACTTATCAGTGAATATCCTCTGTCAAGAAGATTTATTTTTTTAAAAAAAGGTACAAATATATTTATACTAAAGAGATGCAGAGAGACAGAGAGAGATAGGCAAAAAAGGCTGGAGTACCTTTTCTGAGAAGTGTTGGGAGGCATAGCTGTATTTGCAGCGGGTGAAAATGGTTTTTTCCCTGCATTCTGCATGTCTACCGCTTTAGTGCAACAGGGCTGTGATGATTCCTTTGCAATAACAGGTAAGCTCTGTGGGGCTGTTGATGGGAACTTAAGAAATGAAGGAGGCTTTGTCAGCTGCTGCTGATGGTTATGGTGGTGGTTCTTGGCCCATGAAGGGGACAAAACTGACCCAACCGGATGCTGGTCGAGGTGGCGGTCCTCTGGAGATGGAAACTTATGTTCATGTCTTCCATTGCTCTTCATTAAAGAAGAGAAGTACCCAAGTGAGATTAAAGGCTCATCATCTCTCTCTTCTTTATTGTTGTTTTTGGTGGTGCCATTGATTGACCAGTTATTATCTTCACCTGGGGGACCAAGCCTCAGTTCGAGCTCCTTCTCCTCTGATGATCCATGTCCTCTCTCATCTTTTCTCTTAACATGCCACTCTCTTTCTTGAGGAATCAAATCAAGAAGTTGAGGACATGGTTCACCATTCTTCGAGCTACCGCTCTCCATCTCCATAACAGAATAGAATAGATACCTCCAAGTAACCCAAAAAGATCACCTTTTTTTCTCTAACTTTGAAGACCAAGAACAGAAAAAAAACAAAGTACTATAGATTTAGAAGCTTAAATATCACAAAAACAAACTTCGAACAAATGAAAAGGACATAAGTAATGAAATCCAAAAATCAGAAACTTACCTTAATAACTTAAAATGAGAAACTCGACCAAAGCTCAAAAGGATGAAGACCAACTTCATGAAATCTACTGAACTTTCCTTTTAGCAATGAAAGAAACCCTGATAAGAAAGAAGTGATAGAACTCTGAAGATTTAGCTTAGGGAGCCTCAACCATTAAATTTCTTAAAACAAGCACCTTTAAAACAGGAAAAAACGCCAACGTAAAAACGCTACACAAAAAAACACGCCTTTAAAATAGAAAGCCCCCCCACCCCCCTCAAAAGAACAAAGCGTTTTAAACAACTGAAAGTGGTATGGATAAAGAGAGAGCTATGTCAAGAAGGGTGGGTTCTTATCTTTAGCTTTTCCTTTTCTTTTTTTTTTATTTATATTTTGCACGCTTTAGTGGGCTCTTCTTGCGGTCTCTTTCACCCTTCTTTCTTGGACTCGATATAGGAAGGTAATTATTTTTCTGGATGTGGGAAGACTAAGAGAAAAGAGATCTGATAGAACCAGCGAGAGAAATTCACCCTTTACCGAACACCCCAAACAGGAAACAGGGAAACATGAATTAGAACAGCACACGACTCACGCAACCGCATCTCCACGAGCCTGTAAGTTCAACATTGCTTTTGAAAAATTGTGCCACCCTAAAATACTAAAATGAAGCCTAAATAACGTTAGCTTGTTCAGCACAGGAAGCAAAGCTTGCTGTTGCTGAACTCCTAAAGATAACTCCTTTTTAACTCTTCCCCTTTCGCTTTTGTCTCGCTAAGCTTAACCAAATTTCTTCATTACTTCATTTGCAAGCAAAACTTTTAACACATTACCCCGAAGAACATCCCCTTAGTAGAGTCTCGGTTAGACAGATCATTTGATTTAATAAATTCAGTTTGTATTAAATTAAAATTAAATTTTAATGATTTAAGTCAATCAGATTTTTTTTAATTATTATTTATATAATAAAAATAATTTAATTAAAATTAATTATAAAAATATATAAATATTAATATAAATAATATTTTTATATTTTAAATAATAATTCAAATCGATCAAGTCTAATATAAAAAATTGTTAAAATTTTCAAACTGTAATCGGGGATTAGCAGGTCTAAGGGTAAGAAAAAGATAGAGAAACCAACAGGATTAAAAATACCCATATGCTTATAATATAAGCCACTAGGTGTTGAAATTAACTTCATTTTCTCACTTTAAAGCTCAATTTTGTTACAAAGCATTTACTTTATGCTCTCATTAGAGGATTTAGGGGGCCTTATAATCAAAGTTTTAGTTAGATAACACAGAAAAATCACGTGATTTTTTTTCTTTTTTTTTTTTGGGGGGGGGGGGTCATGGAAAGTATAATAGTAGTATTATATTGAAAAAGAAATGACCCTTAATTAAATATAATTAATTGAATGTTACTTAAGTTGAATTGGTTAAAGGAGAAAGACTTAGAGGCTTAAAAACTGGAGTTGCTTTTGAGGTAGTCAAGAAAATGATGGATGTGACGTGATGCTTTTATCACTGTTCTGTTTGTTTTCCATCTTTCTCAGAGGAAAATAAATAAAAAAATAAAGAAAAAATATTTGCATTGCATAAATCATATAATTATTACGTAAGAGTTCATCATTAAATATATAAATTTAATATAATCTTTTTGTAAATCATAAATAATTTAAATTCATAATTAATTAATTAATTATATAAAGGCCATTGTAAGGGCATACGTGCACATCCCAGGATCCTCTATATCTCTCTCATTAAATGTATTAATGTTACGTTAATACAACAATAAATTAAGAACCGTTTGATCTTTTTACTTTTATGTTTTGTTGTTTTTTAACGTTGAGATTTGTGTAGGACACAAACAGAATCTGACACAATTCTTTGATTTAAAACTCTGATCATGGCCAGGGTTAAAGGAGGCACTCTCTTATTGCTTTTTTTGCATATTCGATTTTTTATTTTTCGTAATAAAACAATAATATATCTATACCATTGAAAATGGGGAAGTTGGATTACGAGTAGAAGGAAAACCTGCAATCAATTAAGTTGAAAAATATTTAAAATTTAATATGTTTTAATCTTGTAATTTATTTTACATATATATTTTTTTAAATTTAAAATTATTAACGCTTAAAAAAATACTTATATTTAATAAAAAACCATTTATTTAATTTTTTTACAACACATCATTAGTATAGCAAATGTTAGTGTGAATGCGTGTATATATCTATATATATTTGTTAAACTAAGAAACCAAATATATTACAAGTTTATATTGATAAAAAATTAATTATTATATCAAACAAATAATTAATAGATTTGCTCATTCCTGAATCAAAGTATGGTATAGAATAAAAGTGCAAGGTATTAAAAAAATTAGAGCAACAAGCACACCGATGCATAATAAAACATTGAATAAGAAAAATATAAAAAAATAATTATCAAAATTTAAATTCGAGAACCCAATACTGTATAAAATTGAAAGACTAATTACCCAAAAAAACTAAAAGGCAAAAGTATAAAAAAAAAAAAATTAATTATTATAGTTAAATTTTAACTATATATTTTCAATGGTTAACCATTCCAGAATAATCGTTAATAAAATTCGTCTCATGCCCTAATTCTTAAACATTCTTTTGGCTGGTCACCAAACCAACCAAACTATATTGTCCTTGCTTGTTAATTTTAAAATTACTTTTTAATTTTAATTTTTTTAAAAAATAAACATAAAAAAGAAAATAAAAGTACTTGTATATATATATATATATTGCATAACAAATTAAAGAATTTAAGATAACATAAGAACTTATAAATATTACTTGACAAAACAATCATTGGAGGTATATTCAGATTGACTTTTTTTAATCTTATTTTATGGAAAATTTTTTTTTTTTTGTGAATGTGTTTTTATTCTTGATGTTTCTTCCTTTTATGTGTTAATTTATTTTTTACATTTAAAAAATTTATTATTATTATTATAAAAAAAAATTAAGCAGAGTAATCTGAAGGAAAGAAATTGCAACTTTCTTTAAGCAATTATAATATTAGTAAATTATAAGAAAAACATATAAAATACTTTATAAATCAAACATGAGATACCTAGATTGACTGCTGATCAGCAATTCGATATAACAAAAATAATACTCTCTTTCAGTCTGAAATTCAAAGAACATCCCTAAAACAGCAAGTCAGCCAGACAGCTGGAACTGGAAGAGATTATTGAAAGCAAAGATCATAGGCACTTCAATTTACAATACGACGGGGTGATCAAATAGTTTGGAGATTCTCATGTACAAAATTTAAAGCATCATTGGCCTTGAGAGAGGATTAAGATCAGCGCAAACTAAGGTAAGATAGGACAAGCACATTCCTAAGCACGCAATGATTACCCGGATCGTCATACACAGTGAAGGATCGATTGCAAGCTTGGGAAGTAAGACTTAATGGTTAAGTGCATCTCTGTCTTGCGGTGGCTGAATCTAGAAACCTTTTGCTCTTTGAATGCACTTTCTCGAAGAACATTTGAAAAACCAATGAGTGTTCTCGTTTATCAGGTATGAAGAGAAATAAACAATATAACATTTACGGGCGCAGCAAACATCCACTTAGGTTCTCGACTAGTTACTGATGGTAGTAAAATTAAGGACAGCTAAGCTAAAGAATGTGGCACCTTAGGGTGTGAATAGAAACCTTTGTACAACGTGGGGCCTTGCAAACCAAATATTTTTGACTAATTTGTTGCCCGTAAATAGTTTCTTGAGACATAAGTCAAATAAGCTAAAACAGTACAATGAAGCAGCTCATTACTGCTGCTTTAGGATAATAAAACTATTTATTTATCTAAAAATAAAAATTCAAAGAACAATAATATGTCTGTAAAATTATTTAATTCATTCATAAAAATGTAATATTTTTGGTTAAATAACAGAAAATTTGAATAGCTTGGTTGTAAATTAATTAATTAAAATAAATTCTAAAAATCATTTATAACCTTAAAAAAATTTTAAAAGATGACAACAAACCTTTCGATATTGTCACCTAAAATTCTAAGAATAAAACTCGGCGAGTTAATGTACCTTCACTATTTGACTGAGACAACCTTAACCCTATCAGACTGCTGCGAAGGTTAGACCAACCATGGCAAATGGTTCGGTTAAACCTCAACCACAAGATATGAGCTGGAGTGGGTTGAGCCCTGGTCGGTTAAAATTGAGTAATATATTTACACTTCATTTAAGAAATTGATTTTTATTTTTTTAGCTTTTTTTAGTACTTGATGATCTTTAGCGAGAAAAAGAGTCGTTGGAAATCGAACTTAAAAGATACTTCACAACATTTTTCTAACCTAAACTTGGATGCTTCACAACATTTTTACTGTCACAAGATCAAAAAATTGTTGTTAAAATATATGATTTATTTGTATTTTTTGACGGAGAACTATTGTTAAATTTTAAGACATGTTGTACTTTTACAAAAAAAAATCAGTTAACGGGTATCTATAAGAGCGATAATGGTTAAGTTTAGAACAGTTTTGAAAAAAATTTAGAAGGTGTTTTTTATTTTCAAAAACCAAATCGAAATTGAACTGAAAATAATATAAAATCAGACTAATCCGAACTGAATTTTATTAGTTAGGATCGGTTTCTATTCATTAATTTTTTTAAATTTTTTAAAAAATATTTTTTCTATAGTAGTTTTAAATTTTTTGCACTAATTTAAAAATAAAATATTTACTTTATATTATAAAAACTTAAAAACTAATTAAAAATTATATAAAAATATAATTCAATTCGATTCGGATAATTTTAAATTTTTAATTTGTGAAACTAAAATTGAACCGAACCAAAAATATGTCATTAATATCCAAACTCAATTTAATACAATCTGAACCAAAATAGAATCGAAAACTACGATTTTGATCGATTTTTAATTTTCTTAATTTTTTCGCTTAGTCCTAGTCTATAAGCACTCTTTAATCACTTCAAACTCTTCTTTTTTCTGAAAATTTTTTTATATCAAATAAATTACTTTCACAAAATTTAAAAAATAATATAATAATTATATACTTTTTTTCCATTTTAAAAATCTTAAAAAGTGTTTACTCCTTAAACTTTTCCTCTTTGAAAAACATTTCTTGCTCTACCTTTTGTTGAAACGCAGTTTCAAAATTGATTTACGGGCAATGTACTTTCTTCTATAATTTTACTTTAATTGACAATGGTCCACTATTAGCAATATTTACTTTTATGTTTTCCTTTCAAACAAAGGCTCAAAGAAGAAGTGTTTTATTTTTTTTTTTGGGGGGCGGGGTGTGGGGGAGGTTTCATATGGGAAAAGTATTTGACTCATTATTTTATTTATTTCATAAAATATTCGTAATTTTTTTTTGTTATTGACTAGAAACATTTAATTTTAATTTTTACTTAAATAAGCTTTAATATAAATTTATTTTTTAATTAAAATAAAATTTTATTTGATATAATAAAAATAAAAATTTATTCTATACAATAAAAATATAAACATTTACTTAAAAAATAAAATAATTTAAGATTTTTAAATATTTATATGGTTAACAAAATATGATTAAATTGTTACGTAAAAGTGAAAAGTTTAACTGCCCTTGGAGGAGCGTGGAGGGCGGAACCCGGGAATCTGGCCTTTTTATTTTGTTAGTTTCAATCAAGTACATCAGGTATTACAACAATCCAAATTGTTCCCACGTCCTACCGTTATCAAACGCAGATCAAGGCCGTGCATTACTAACATACTTTTTGATCTGTAAAATGTAAATAAATGAATAATCTTCAAGAAAACAAAAATCCTATTCAAGCCAAAATTAAAAGGATCAGCATCCGTTGATTCCACAATCAAAGGTGATGATGAAGGATAGAGTTTTAAAAGAAGGAAACAACCAAACAGCTCGCGTAGTGAACGTCACCTCAAAAATCGGACTTGGTCAGTGGTGGTAATGATATTTTTTCCTTAGGAAATGATAAAAAAAAAAAATAGAACTAAAATTTAATTGGAAATCAGATAAGGCGCCACTTAAAGGTGGCAGTCTAATCATGCTACTCTCTCTTTGATGGGACAATCATGACCGCCTGATTACCAATGCTGATTTCTGTCCATGATTTGTGATTGGAGTTGGGGACCAAGCTATTCACAGCTAGTCGGCCGCACCAGCAGTATTTCTTGTTTTCCCTTTTTTTTCTAAGAAAAAATGCGTTTTTTTTTTTTTATTTCATTGTTAAGGTTTTGTTTGGATGGTTGAAAATGCAAATGCTAAACGTAAATATATTTGGATTTGATAAATTTTGGATAAAAATAAACGTATGAATATATTAAAATTTATATAAATATATAATATTTTAAATATAATTATAATATAATTAAATAATATAAATATGATATGCATGAATAATATTATATAAACATATTAAACCTTAAATAGTACACTCACCTGTTTTAAGTTTTATGTTAAGGAATTAAGTAAAAAGTATTGAAATTTTTATGAATTTTAATGAAATTTTAAAAAGAATTTTATGTGAATTTATTAAATTAATATGTTATATGTATAATATTTTTTTAATTAATTTTTTTTGAAAATTACTGATGATCTCTTATTGATGTCATTGTCAAACACAAGATTTTTATAAAATACGACATAAATAACAACTCTTTGCATTTGTTTTTAAATTTTAGGATTACATTTTTTGGTGAGTGTGTACACTAATATGCTGGCATCTAGTTAGGTTGCGAAAAGTATGAACTTAAAATATATATATATATATATATATAATTGGTTTCGAAAATTTAGTCAAAAATATAAATTATCTTTGGGTGTGCTCGTGGAAGAAGTATAGTCAAACAAGCATGTCTAGATTTCAGAAAAAGAGAACAAGCATGTTTATAACTTTTAGATTTGATATTTTTGACAAAAGTTTCCTAACTTCCATGATAAGGAAACAAGAAAAAGATCATTTTAGAATTCATAATTTGATCGGTTTCTATAATTAAATTTGTTCAGGATTAAACTTAGACAAAGAGTTTAAAATTCGGATTCAAATTTTTTATTTAATAATAATAGATGTTTTTATTTAAATTTAAATATATACATATTAATCTAAAAATAGTTTATTATCTTAATAATTTTTTGTGGGTAGTAAAATGAGCTTTTAGGCTAACTTGAGCTTAGTTATAAGAAATTTAAAATTTTTGGACTGCAATCTAATCTAACCTATGAATAGATACATATAATATCTCTTAAAAAGTGTTATTTACAAGGTTTGACTTTTAAATTTTAATATGTGCGATTTTTACCGATAATCTCTTGGCCTAATAGTTAAAAGAGTGTTACAATTGAAAAAAAAATAAATTATTTTTATGCTCGTACTCAAGTCTCTTTTGAACTATAAAAAAGAAAACAATAATATGATGTATATATAAATATAATATATTCATATTAGTTTGAAAAGTAATGATAAAATTTCCCTATTAAATTAAAGCTAAGTAGTTGTTATGAAAGATTTCCCTCAGAAGGAGTACTACCTCAGCAACAATTTAATGACAAAATTTCTCCTCTACATCAATAATTCCAGCATAAATGAAAAACCCTTGTGCACCATAATTTTGGAAAAGGAAAAAAAAAACAATTTAATAAAACAAACATCTATCCAAACAATTCCCTATCATGTAGGCTTGCAAAAAGAAGCAATTCTTCTGTTGGTGCCCCAATCTCAGTCCATCTTCCCCTTCTTGGCCACCTTTCTATCATGCATTTCGCACTCTTCAAAAGGACTTGTTTGGGTGGTTTTAAGCCTTAACCCGTGGCCTTTGCGTGTGCTGCTACTACAATAGGCTGCTTAGTCCTTTTTGTTTAAAAATTCTATCTTTCCCCTTTTTGCTTATATATATATATATATATATATATATATTTGATGAAACGATGATATACAAATTTAGATATTATCAATGAAATCACGTTAATAAAAATAAAATTATTTTTATATATTTTTAAATTTTTTAATAAAATGGTATTATTTGATATACTCATAGTCTATAAATTTATATACCATTAATACATTAAATATTAATATCTTTTTTAAAATAAAAAATAGATAAGTTACTTTACTTTTAAAATAAGATATGTTGTATTTTATAAAAATCGTGCATTTGAAACTAATAATGATAATAATAATAATAATAATCCATAATAAATGGGATCCAAATCTAAAATAATTCGAGAGGAGAGTAATAAAATTATCAAGTATTTTATAAAACAATAAGTTTAAACATCAAAATATTGTTAATTGAGTACTAGTTTAGATAGCATGCATGCTATTAGCATATTTCTTGAGGTTTAAGGTTTAAGAAAGTTTAAATCCATAATAATTTCCTCGTAAGCATTAATTAGGTAAAAGTAAGAGGGTAAGAGTCGATTAAAAATCTTCAAAAAAAAAATCATTGTAAAATAGGCAGCCACCGGCCATGAAAACAGCAAACCATCCACAACCATATATATATATATATATATATAATTGATGCATATTTTTCTTTCTTTGTTTCTCAAATACCCCACCAAACTTTTTTTTTCCCTATAAATCTAAAAGTGCATTGATCATGCAGTCACTTTGGATTCATTACCAGAATATACATCCACTGTTTCCTTTTTCTTTTGGCTTTTCTTGTTCAAAGTTTTCTTCACTTCATTGATTACTCCCTCGCTTTGTTTTTAATTGGTTCCCTTTTGCATATAATTTTTCATGCGCCGCTATTGTGTACTATGCCCAATATCTCTTGTTGGACCCATTTATGGATTTCTCCGAACAAACAATTACTTTGGCAAAGATCACTAGTAATTTTTTTTTACACGACATAATTGTTAAAAAACATTATGAATATTAAAATTTAAAAATTTTAAATTTATAATATTTTCATCTTCAAAAAATGGAGTTATGATTAACTGAGATAACACACAAAGATAAGAAAAGTTGCCTAATTGCATATAATGCATATCTATTTTAAAGCATAAAAAGAAACAAAATGACTGTTGCAAAGGCTAAGAATGAGCATAAAAATGATGTAAAAACACAAAACTCACTACAAAATAAAAATTTTTAGTAACGATGTAAAAGGATAATAAAAAAATATCATTTATATTTTGTTTAGTTATATTATAGATGAATATCATTTTTAATTTAACGATATTAAAAATAAATAATATTTTTAAATTTTTTTAAAAAATATAATTTTAAATGATGACTAACAAGATCAAGCTTTTGTGGCTAAAGCTTTTGTAGTGATTTTATACGAAAAAATGCTGCATCAAACATTTTTACAACAATACAATTGACCTTTTTCTCAAATATTGCCATTAAGTGCTTTTCTCGTCAAATATCTACTAACGCTATCAGCCTTTTGCCTTTATCAACCGAGAAAAAAGC
>JBBYHK010000015.1:1598265-1678526 GCA_038382065.1 Adansonia grandidieri | reverse complement strand
ATGGCGATTTCTCAAAATAAGTTGAGAAATCGCCATCTGATTTGGCGATTTCTCAACTAAATTGAAAAATTGACCTATTTCGGTAAATAATCTGATTTTAGCTTATTTTCGTAAATAAAAAAAATTTATATTATTTGTACAAAAAAGTCAAATTTCTAGGATTTTTTTTTAAATTTAATAATATTATTATTTATAATATAAATTTTATTAACAAATGTTTAAAGAATATTTTTAAAATTATTATCATAATAATATATTTACTTGATATATTAATTAAAAAAAAACTAATTTTATTAGCAATCGGCACTTGACGTGGGTCAGGTCGAATCGGATTCGAGTTGAACTTGAGCATAATATTAAAATTAAATTTGTTTGTCCAAACTCAGCCTGGTCTGAAATATGAATTTTAAATTTTATTCAAGCTTACTTATATTTGTAAATAGATAGTCCAAACCCGTTTAGGCCAACTCATATTATATTTTTTTTATAATTTATTTTTTAAAAAATATATTTTTTAAAATTTAATCTTTGTTAATTTAATAATTTTTTTTATTAAGTTTATAAATATAAATAATTTAACATAGTTTTTAAAGTGTACAGTATAATATTATATATGTATTATTTATATGATAAAAATTATATAATACATAAAATATAAAATAAATATATATAATGTAATAGTAAAATGAGTCGGGTCAAATTTGAGCTTTGAAAGTTAAACTTAAAGTCCAATCTATTTTTTAATCGGACATAATTTTTTTGTCCAAACTTATTTTTTAAGCTTAATATATTTATTTAAATCCTTATAAATATTGAACGAATTTTTAAAATTAAATATATGATCCGTTCTTTGAGCAAGTTTACTCGACAATGATAAATTTTTTTTTTTTTGTCTGTTGGATATATTTTAAATTTTCGAATGGAGATCTAATTCTAAACTTCTGCTGCCAGTTTAATTTAAAATTACTTGGATGAGAGTAATATATATATATATATATATATATATATATATATATATATATGACTTGCGTTTTAAATTTTGAATGGATATTTCGACAGTTTGCTCAGAAAATTTGTAGGATGATGTTGATGGAAAGGAACTTGAAAACGAAAGTGTTCCAGTGCTATAATTATAATAGTAATAGCATTAATTCTTGCAGTCTGGACCCATTTCTATTTTCATGGACTGAAAGCAAGAAAAAGAAAAATTGTTCATACTTTAAAATTTTGAAATAATCATGAATATATAGATCAAAAATTTTCTTTTTATGTAAATTAATTTTTGAATTATAATTATATTTAAAATATTATATATTTTATTTAAATTTTAATATATTTATATAATTATGTTTTGTTCGTGTTCTTATTGTGAAGTTGGTTTTGGACCACCGCTCCACTGATTGCAGTGTGTATTACAATTATTGACCCATTTTTTAAGCAGCATTTTAAAAGCAGTTTCTTTCTTTTCAAATGCGATATTCCTTCTAAATTAGAAAATAAATACGGTATTAAACATATTAGGTTTGTTAAATTTTAAAAGTATTTTATTACAATGAAGTATTATTTGTTTTATTATTGTTATCTTTCTTTAGGTTAAAATGGTTTAAAAAATCCAACTTTTTAATTTTATTTTTTAATTTTTATTGCATTTAAATAAAAATTTTTAAAATCTTATTTTCATTACGGAATCGTTATTTTTATGAACGTTTTTTAGCTTTTCGATACAATGATTTTTATTTGACACGTGATAAGATGATATAGCGTTACCATTTATTTTTAAAGAACATAGTAACTCTGATTATCATGGTATGATACGATTATAATCTTAAATTATATAGAGTTTACAAAAATATTATTTAAAATTCACATTTTAAGTAGGGGTAAGCAATAGTGTAAGGTTACTCATGAATCATCTCTTATTGATGGATTTGGAGTGGTTTTATCATGATCTTTTTAATTTGATGAATGGTTCGTGATGTAAAATTTTTGGTAATGATACTTTTAAGATAATCCATAGTTACAAGTATGTATCCACCCACCCTAAACGAGTAACCTTTAGAACCGGACTTACATGAGTGATCAATAGTTTTGGTCTCATATTTATCTACTTGAACCATGCTCACCCCTATTTTTAAGTCATCGATTTTTGTGTAAGCACTTTGATCTGTCAACTTGATTAAATGAAAAATGACATGTAGTATACATGAAATAAGAAAAAAAAATAAAGTAAAAAGTATTTTTTTTCCTTTTTGAAGAAAGATAAAAAAAAATAAAATTCAAAAGTAAACCTTTAAAATTGACAATTTATGTTATATGTTATTAGACTTAACATTAATTTTTATATAAGTTACAAATCTATAATTTCATCAAATTATATTTTTAAATTTTTATTATTAATAAATTAAGTAATTTCTGTTAACTCCGTTAAATAATTTAAATAGAAAAGTTACCTCAAGATGCATACGTGACTAATTTTTATATTTTATTAAGATAATACCTACTAAATAAGTCAAGTATACATATTGAGTCAAATTTTCTCATTAAAATTTCTTGACAATATTAACATAAATAACTTAATTTGTTAATAATGAAAGTTCAGTGATATAATTTAATAAAATTAAAGATTTATATCTTACATAAAATTGACGCTAAGTTCAATATCTTAAAAGGTAAATTACCTTAAAGTTAGAAGAAGAAAAACACAATCCTCCTATAAGTTAATTTAATTTTTAACAGAAAAAAATAAGTTAACTTAATTTTCTATTACATTTTCTTATCAACCAAATACCTTGCTAATGTAATTAAATAATAATGTAAAAAAAAAATGCAAAGAAGATCAGCCCTGAAAGCTGCAGATTGCATGATAAAATTAAAAGCAAATTAAATCTCATAAATCAGAAAAATTAAACTTTTTAGCTGTTCTAGTTGGTAATCAGAAAATCAAATCCCTCGGCAAAGATTATTAACCATGTAATCAGCAAACTTTATGATTTAGGCATAATCATAGTCGAAAAAAAAAATTAACACTTCAATTTGGATATATTATAATTATAAAATATAAATATAATAAAATATAAATAATAAAAATTTGATATAATATGATAAAAAAATATAATTATGATATAAATATATAAATGTATGAAAATTTATATAAATAAATTAAAAAACTAAGTTAAACATAACTATGACATTCACAATGTGAATAGTATCGTGAGATTTAAGCTCGTGAAGAAATCCGCGGGGGGGGGGGGGGGGGAGGCCAGGTGAAAACAACCCATTTGAAACCAAACCACTACAAGATTATGCTTGGAAGAGCCCAACCCCAGTGCAGTGAGGTGTTAGCTGGCTGTTTTGTACATTAAGGCCAATAGGAAGCACCATCGAGCCCATTTTGGTTCAAGATAAAAAATCACTGTGAAGATTGCTAATAGTATTAGACATATTTATATACATATAATATATAAAAAAAATTAATATATGATACATTAAGAAACAATTCTATATTTTAAAGGTTATATAATAATATCATGATAAAATACTAGTCAGGTTTTGTCTACCATGTCCGACGCCATTTTGCCTGTACTAATAAAATAAAGGAACTGTTCTTTTCACGTTAAAGTTTAAATAGAAAAACGAAACTACCAAAGTAAAGTCGTATGACCAAATCTGAAGCCCAAAGTCTTAGGTCTAGACTCTGATAAAGTTAAAGTTTACCCTTTTCGTTTGCCGAGGACGTTACCAAGTAGCCACGTATAATTTACAGTTGTACTTTTATTTTTGTGCAATTGTTGTTGGTGAAGTTAAAAAAGGCAAGGAGATCTTCACTTGAATAAACCTCCATAGCCATAGCTCAAATATAAAAAAAAGCTATAAAAGCCCTTGAATCAAAAATATACCCGTAAATACTTTCCCAATATTGACACCATTTGCCTCTTTGTTTACTTTTGATTTGATTTATACCTTTACCCCTGCACGAAAACTCTGGTCTTAGATTCAACAAGCTTTCACTGATTTAAATCGCATAACTCCAAATTCCCATTTGTTATTGAATCGCCGAAAAGAAGGTTCTTGGTTTTGCAAGATCTTTCGTTTTTTTTTTCTTTTGGATTATATAAACAGAAAAAAAATCCCATTTTTTTGGGTTAGGAAAATGGGGAAGGTTGCTGTTGGGGTGGCGGTGGTATGCGGGGTAGCGGTGGCAGCAGCGGCAGCGGTGGTGGTTCATCGGAAAATGAAGAAGTCAGGGAGGTGGGTCAAAGCAATGGAGATAATGAAAGACTTTGAAGCAAAGTGTGGGACGCCGATTGGGAAGCTGAGACAAGTGGCTGATGCCATGACTGTAGAGATGCATGCTGGTCTTGCCTCTGAAGGTGGCAGCAAACTGAAGATGGTCATCAGCTATGTTGACAATTTGCCTACTGGGTATTTCAATTTCTTTCAATTTTGATTGGATTTTTTGTTGGTGTTTTGTCACTCATGTCTAACATCCATTGTAGATCAATGTTCATTAATATATTGCTAATATATGTGTAGTATTTTGGGTCAACTACAACTAAGTCTTAGGTGAATTTTTGTCAAACATATATTTGGAAGCAGTTCATATGATGGTGTCTGTTGTTTGAGAATGTTTATGTGGGATCAAGTTCTGGGAGACATGCTTGAGTCCATGTGGATGTATCTACATATGTGCAAATCTAGAAATTTATGTTCCATCTGATCCACTTTGAAGTTTGAAGATTCTTCTCTATATGGCTAGGGTGGATGACTGACATGTTGGTATACTATTTTTGATAGTTTATTGTTTTCCTATTGATTCTCATTTTAGGCGGTACACTAGAGACTTCAGTTGATTAGATTGTAATCCTTTTTTTTTTTTTCTTTTTCCTGAATTAGGAATGAGAAGGGATTATTTTATGCATTGGACCTTGGTGGAACAAACTTCCGTGTGTTAAGAGTGCAATTGGGAGGTAAGGATGGTGGCATCGTCAATCAACAATTTGAGGAGGTGTCTATTCCTCCGAATTTGATGACGGGGACTTCAGATGTAAGTGCTTCTGCTTTTCAATATACGAGGGCAAACTGGTTGAGGTATAAAGGAGGTCTCTAATGTCTGGCAGGTGATCTTGATTTCAGGCACTATTTGACTTTATTGCAACAGAACTTGCAAAATTTGTAGCTCAAGAAAGCACGGATTTTCAACTAACTCCTGGCAGGCGGAGGGAGCTTGGTTTTACCTTCTCATTCCCTGTGATGCAATCATCCATTGCTTCCGGAACCCTTCTTAGGTGGACAAAAGGCTTTTCTATAGATGACACAGTCAGTTCTAATTGCCCAGACTCTCTTTTCATACTTATCTCATGCATTAATCTTTCTCAAATATTAAGGGATGTAGAAATTTGCTAAATAAATTTGCCCCGTATATGAAAAAGGAAGTCTAAAAGTTTTTGATTTTTAATAAGTTATCTATACCACTCCAAGGCAAATCACTGCTCTTTGGCTTCTTCATATAATTGATAATGGCAACTTCACATAAGATTTACATTTTTATCTCTCGACTTATATTTCTTTACTGCTATCGGCTGACGAGTTAACAGGTTGGCCAAGATGTGGTAGCAGAATTGACCAAAGCCATGGAAAGAAAAGGCCTTGACATGCGTGTTTCAGCTTTGGTAGGTTTTAGTTATGGGTTTACTTTTTCAATGGTTAAAGGACTTTTATATACTCGAATTTGAGCTATGAACTTGAAACCGAATAATTATCTTGGTTATCATTATTGTTATTTTCCCCCCTATCGTCTTACTGTGCAACCATTTTGATATCAGGTCAATGACACTGTTGGAACATTAGCCGGAGGTAGGTATACCAACAACGATGTTGTTGCTGCTGTGATCCTTGGCACTGGATCAAATGCAGCATATGTAGAACGTGCACATGCAATACCAAAATGGCATGGTTTACTACCCAAATCAGGAGAGATGGTTAGCCATCGTTTTAATTGCTATTAGTAAATTTCCATAGCTTCAAGACTATTTCTTTCTCTAGATGTCACAGTTAAAATCAATAAGGATATCCATGTTAGTTTGAAGAGAACTGTTTAACTAGGTGTCTGATGAATACTAAAGTTGCTGTTGGTATTTGGCTGAAGGTTATCAATATGGAGTGGGGTAACTTTAGGTCATCACATCTTCCATTAACAGAGTATGACCATGCACTAGATGCTGAAAGTTTAAACCCAGGTGAACAGGTAAATGCACAATTTTATTCTGTTCTGGGTCCTTTAGCTTTTGCCTTACTTCTCTTAATGTACTCTGTCCATCTTACATTCTTTTGATATGCCACAGATTTATGAGAAGGTAATATCCGGTATGTATTTGGGAGAAGTTGTCCGTAGAGTTCTTTGTAGGATGGCTGAAGAAGCTGCGTTTTTTGGTGACACTGTTCCACCAAAACTTAAGGTGCCGTTTGTATTGAGGTAATTTCCTTAGGTATTTACGCATCTCTTTTTTGCTCAGGGTATTTCTTTTTGTTTGATTCCGGCTATTGTTCATCAACCGTCCTCTAATTTTTGTATTTTGGTCAATCTTTTTCTCTATAATGCTGTATGCACATGGATTTTCATATTCTTTATGTTTGAAATGACAAAACTGCTATCAGAAATTTTGTTTATCCTTGTGAAGAAAGGTCATTTCCTGAAAACTTATTTTGGGTGAGATCATAAGAACAATTTGAACGTGGAATTGATTGAACTAGGTTGTTTTTTTTTTTCTCTACATTTGAAGAATTATTGAATTTGAGTCGGTATATATGCGGTGTATTACTACGTAGGAGATGACATTTCTGTCACTGATCCTGTGCTTGCTTCTTTGAATTGATGTATAGCCAAATTTTCTTTCATTTCTATGACACCAAATGTTGAATAAATTTAACGGCTGCGGCTGAAATATCCAGTGCAAGGATGGTTAGACAGGTGGTCATGTGGTGACAGTAAGGTTAGATGGTTCTCTTTCTGCTTTACCAGCAGTTTCACTGAGATGCTCAGGCTTAGAAAAGGGAATCTGATTGCAAAGAAGCATCGGTTAAATGTTATTTATCTTTGAAAAGTAGCGTCTGTTTAATGTTATTTAGCTTCAAATACTTATTATTGGAAAATCTTCAATTACAATGTCTACTGGTCAAACTTTTTCATTTTGTGCAGAAGGGGAGAGCACTATAGCACAAATTTAGGATTGCCAATCTCTACTGCCTCTTATCCCAAGTGACACACCATGTTGTCCTGACTCTTCGTTTTTATTGAATTTTCTGTTTTACACCCGTGTTTGACGCATATTTAGAAATGGGTATATTAAATATGATCCTCTAAGGTCCCTATAAAAACATGGCAAAACTTAGAAAAGATTGAACATACCTGGGTCGGACACATTCCCATATCCGATAGTCAAACTCAGGTTCGAGTAACACAGGAGGCAGATATGAGTTCTTTTTACGCTATCAATAAAAAAAAATTGAAAAAGAAATAATTTTTGGAAGATTTTTCCTATAGTACTTTTGCTTAAGAAATCAATAATAGCAGAATAACGGTTTACGTTCTTTCCCTTTCTGATATATGGTTAAACATGAAAATTCTCTTCTTCAAGTGAAGGATGATTCTTCATTAAAAAAAAAAAAAAAACCCGTTGAATTGACTCAAGTCATTAGAAGTCTGTACTTTGGCATGAGAGTAATAGCGGGTGCTTCGTATTATCATTTCTGCTCTGTGTACTTGGTATCGAGCATAATTTATCCTTATATCTTGTAATGGTCTAGCAACATTTTCTTTGACATCGGTTTTATGGTCCTATTTCCATTCACTACCTTTACTGTGAAGCTAATAACCAAGTTTAAGGATTTTTTTTTTTTTAATCGACAAATATAACATATTATTTGTCATTGTTCATCAATGATTTCAGAAGGTTATCAATACTATGCGAAGCATGTATATTATGGTTGTTAAATTATATTGGCTCTTGCACACAAAGCGCCTACTTTTGTGGCTAGCTGTCACCTTCGACTCCAACCTCTACAGTCTTCATCTTAAGTGTTTCTTATACATTGTTTGTTGCACCAAGTGTCGTTTTTAATATTGATTGTTACGGCATAGAGCGGTTAATAAATGCTTCTGGTTGTTTTACTTGCATAATTAGAATTGATTTTTGAAAGTGGTAAAGAAATGTTTTCGTTCAATAGCCTCGGGCGACTGTCGTCGAGGCACATTCACTTGTTTTATATTTTGGAAATTTTATCGGATATTATTGCCTTTTTCTATACTGAAAGATGCACTTTTGTATTGTGTTCAAGACCTGCTGAACAGTAATATTTCAGCTTTGTTAACATGCAGGACGCCTGTCATGTCGGCAATGCACCAGGACACTTCCACTGACCTCAAAGTGGTAGCTGATAAATTGAAAGATATTCTTGAGGTATATTTTAATCTTGCAAAAATCGTTCAGATGTAGTTGTTGATCATCAAACTTGGGTATTTCGCATTTTTTATTCTGTTCCGGAATTTCTTGTTTGTCCTTCATATCTCTAACGGAACTTCTCTGATTCTCTTTGTGGATTTTTTGTTCTTGCATGACACTGGCTGAAGCTATGTTATTCAGGACTTTTTATTTCCCTAAAGTACCTGTTTCCCACACTTGTGTTTGGCAAAGATTCAAACATAAGTGTTGGGATAGGATTCTCTAAATATATGTAAAAATTATTAGAAAATAGTTAATACCCATATCCAACACTTGCCCGAGTAACAAAGGGTTCAACCCAATATACAGTACACTGTCGATTTCCTTGTATCATTGGAATCACTTCCATAACATAACTAACTTATCTTTTCCCCACACAAAAAAAAAAGGGGGGGGGGGATACTGGCTCGAAGCTTCTTTTAGCAGAAAAGTGCAGAGAATATGTTTATAGTTGCAACTTTGAAAGCTGGTTAACACTCAAAAGTTGTTGTGATAGGAATTGAATTATGTTGTCTCTATTCAGTATCTTGTGTGTTTTAAGCAGGTTTAGATCTTTTCCATTTCAGATATCGAATACCTCCCTGAAGATGAGAAAAGTAATCGTCCAGCTTTGCGACATTGTTGCCACACGAGGGGCACGTCTTTCGGCTGCTGGGATACTAGGCATTCTGAAGAAAATGGGAAGAGATACAATCAAGGATGGGGAGAAACAAAGCACAGTTATAGCCATGGATGGTGGACTATATGAGCACTATACAAAATACCGCGAGTGCTTGGAGAACACCCTAAACGAATTGCTTGGGGAAGACGTTTCTCGAACCGTCGTCGTTGAGCATTCAAATGACGGTTCTGGCATCGGAGCTGCCCTTCTCGCTGCTTCCCATTCGCAGTATCTTGAAATGGATGAGTCCTGAGAACAGTAAGAACTGATTCCGCCATTGTTTTGAAGTTATATCTAGGAATCTTGGCAAAGTTTTATCCACAATTTTTTTTCTTTACCTGGTGGATTAGCACTTCATTCCTTTCTCAATTAATAATTACTTCGTGGTTGGATGAACTGTATAAAAGCAGGACCTGACCCAATTGGCTGGGTCTGAAACAGAATATTTTAAAATTGGATCGATCCGAGCTGGATCAGGATTTGGATAAACAAATCTGGACTATTTATGATGCAACATCGAGCCATATCTATGGCAGTAGCTTTTCATGAAGTCTACTTATTCTTTTCACCAATAATTGCAGGCTGCTACAAACTTGTTTAATGATAAATACGGGTTCTTGGTTGCTGCTAAACTTCCGCTACCGAAACCAGCTCCAGTTAGATTTTATATATTATTCAAAATCACACTCGAGAAACTGAACGGTGTTAAATGGTGTTTGGGTTGAAGGATGATTCGTCCAGTCGGAGGATGAAAGGACGTTTGAGAGTAAACCTAAAATGGGAACAAAGATAAAAAGGATGTCGAGCTTTAATACACGCTTTGATATTTATAATCAGAAAAGGTTTTCAGTAGAGTAAGTTTAGATTTTTCTGGTTTATTTCACCGTTTTTAGACTTAGGGTCGTTCGATTTGTCCGCCAGTTAGCAGTAGTCTGCATACGTCTTGTGTGACTAAGTTTGCTATGAATAAGTGCGTGCCTTTCTAGCATAGCTGGTGGTCCCAAGTTAATGGGACATTTTGGGCCTTGTTTAACGTTGGGCTGTAATATGTTTAATATTGGGTGTAACTAATAATAGTCTTAGATTACTTACACTAACGTGTGAAAATTCCAAAAGGTTAAATTGCTGTTGCAATATCAAAGGTTTCTTCAAGAAAATTCGAAGGGTTTTGAAGAAAAGTCTATCTTTCTTTTCCATTTTCATAGAGGATTTGAGGTAGTGGATCCAGATTTCGTCAAAAGTAGTTAAATACATATACTGTTATAAGACCCCATAGCATGAATATGAATGTGAAACTTTTTCATCAATCAACGGAATATAATTTGCTTAAATCATTAAACAAAAGACTAAAACTCCGATTGGAAGTTTCTTATATATATATATATATATTTAAATAAGAATCAAACATGCATTGAGGAGGTGGTGTCACCTACTTGGGATAGTTTAGCTTTGGAAATTTTCTTTGACATGGTGAAAGTATATGATTGCATTTTTTACAGAAATTCTTGTTATAAAAGCTCAAAATGTACTTGAGTAGTTACAGAAATTCTTGTTATAAAAGCTCAAAATGTACTTGAGTAGACTTTAGTGACCGAATACGACACCCCTCTGTAAAGGATTTTAATTAGCCGGTTGTTGATTTTCTTTATATATTGCCAGCAAATGACAGTGGTACGTCCGACAAAGATAGAATAAAAAGCAACTTTCAAATGATATCTCTGTTTGAAAATAAATAAATAAATAAAAATAAATAATAAAAAGTAAATCATTGGCACCAGTGTCTTATTATGCTTCTCTTTTAATCCCCACTTAATTATTTTTTTTATTTACTTTTCTTTTTAATTTGAAATCAATAAAATTATAAATAATATTTACTTTGTGAAAATGTTTTAATTTATGAAAAAAAAAAAATTCCGTGGATAGTTGTATTTCTTCTTCGAATTGAAAGTTCTAATTCCCTGCTATTTTTAAAAGAACATAAAACGAAGTCAATTTAATTTATTTCAATAATTTTTAATTAAAATAATAAAAAAATATTGATCTTTATTATTTTATGTAGATAAAATTGTTATACTATCTTTACATTCAAATAAGTCTTTAATATTTTAACTTATATTTAAATAAAGCTTTAACATTTAATTTGTACTCAAACAAGACCCTAACCTTTAAATTATATTTAAGTTAATTTACTACCCCTGCGCTGCATGGATAAGTTTTATTTATATATACATGTATATACGCAAATACATAATTTTTAACGTTTTCAAGGTATAACATTGAAGATATCAACAATAAAAAAAAATAACACTTTTGATAAAATTTTGACAAAATTATAACCAATGCTATTGAACTAGAACAAGATCAAATTAATTAAACTGAACATAATTTTAATATAGTGGCTAAACAAACAATAATATTCCTAAGAGCTAAGAAGATATAGTATTTACAAATGACTATTATCTTAACATAAATCTATACTGTACTTGAAATAAGGGATTAATTAGGGAGGGATCAAAGGGTAAAAGGTTTATTTGGGTACAAGTAAAATATAGAAGCTTAGTTAAGAAAAATGGAAGAGTCGAAGGGCCTTTTTTAATATTTTAACCAATTTTGGGTTAATTACATAAATAGCTCCTTTATCAATTTTCTCAACTGAGTAACCAGGGAAAAGAAATTCAAATAGGCATATGTACTATCATTTCGTCAAACAAGTAAATACTTCGTACTAATGTCATTAGATAATGATGATATGGTATTTAATATCTAATGAAGTTATGACCATATCATTATTTTTAAAAATGTCACGTCTTATCAGTGGATTAGCTAATAAGTACTGTGTCAATATTTATTTAATGATGTTAGCGTGAAGTACTTACTTATTTAAAGGACGCATGATATAGATACCTATTTAGATTTTTTTTTTCAAATATTCAATTAAAAAAGTGATTTAGTACAAAGGCCACTCGTATAATTAAACCCTTATATATATATATACACACACAGGTGGATAGAGGCTTACATATTGATTATGTTTTGACGAATGTATAGGCATTCCCCATAAAAAAAAGTGAGTGGAGGGTGAGATGTATTGTTGCCTTCTCCAATTCAAATAACCCTTTTTCTGTGTTTCAGTCCAAAGGATAATGGATTATGAGGTTGAATTTTCTCAAAGTTTTCTCTTTCATCCCAACCCCACTCACCACAATATATTGGACGTTGTTAAAATTTTAATATTTCTACTTAATTTCATGACTATACTCAATCCAATGCCCCAACCACGGCATTATTGTTCTCGTTGAAAAGAAATCAAACTATAAATACAGTTGAACATTTTTAGATAGAAATCAAGAAATCACTAAAGGGTGGCTAAATTTGTTTCTGAATTTAACATATACTATAGCTTAATTTTGCCTATATTTTCAAAAGATAATTTCTCTAGTTATATATAGTCCAAAAGAAAGGGGTCCAAAATTTCAAAGACAAAATCAATTACCCATTTTGTTAACGTGCAAAGAGAATCTAAATACAAGGACCATTGGGTATGGTCGACCGACTCTTTTTTTTTTTTTTAAATGTATGGGATAAACTTAATCTCTCTCGTCCTACAAAAAAATTTAACTATTCATATATTTATATCGTATTTTATATTTTTATATTAATTATGTAAATATAAATACAACACAATTTATAATATATTTCTAAATTCTAAACACGAATGTAATTCATGCATTAAATGTATCATGTTTATCATATTTTTTTTATACCTATTAAACTTTTCATATTTGTATCGCGTCAACAAATTAGTAGATCTATATGCAAAAAAAAAAAAAGAAAAAAAAAACTAGGGAAGGGTAAAAATAAGTTCTATTAGCAAGATCAATTTTGCTTGAATATGACATTTTTTTTATTAATTCAATTGCTTAATAAAACTACATGACGATTAAAAGTTAATAAGGTTATTTAGCACACTAAGCATAAATAAAACCTGTTTCTTTCTTCTGATAAACAATAATTAATTAATTAAGTTCCAATTAGAAGATCAATATCCAAATGTCATTGTTGGTAGTTTTCACTTTTCACCTAAAATGAGAAGCCTCCATTACGTAACAAGTTTTTCTGCCCATGAGAACGAGAGCGGGAAAAACACTGCATATATAATATTAACAGCTAGCGGAGAAAAATATATAAAAGAAAGCAATAGCCAATATATCCCTGAGAAACCTTTCTTTCTTTCTTTCTTTCAATGGCAATAGATGATCAAGCTTTTCTTTCTCCAAATCCCTACCGCCGATGCTGGCCGCAACGTCGATGCTGGGATCGGTGAATCAGTATACGTTGAAAAATAAAGCGTGTGTCTTGTGTTTTTTTTTTTTTTTTTTTTTTTTTTCATACTTTGAAGCTTACAATACATGGCACACAGGGTAAGCCAGGCAGAGCGAAAGCAAAAAAATAGTTTATATATATATATAACTGTTATAAGCTTTATCCATGTTCTAACATGGATGTATTTTGTGTTCTTATACATATATATTTATATATATATATATATATATTGGTTTATTATTACAATATCAAGAGAAAAACAAAAACTATATATGGGACTTATTTGGATTCTGTCGCAGTAATTTTGATATTTGATTGTTTCTTCTTTGTTTTGGGGGTCTTTGACAGTAATTAGGTTTGATCCTGCTTATGCCTGTTATTAATTCTATTTTTTTTAAATTTATTTGCAATAGAACTGATTGGTTTTTAATTATTTAATGCCTTCTAGCCTTGAAGATATGTGATTTTGATATCAATATTGCTTGGTATACTGAATAATTTGCCCAGAAATAAATTTGCTAATTATTGATATTTCTGGATTTGTTAAAATGAAGGGAAAAAAAACTGATAAATTATTAGGATAATAGTGACAATTTAATTATTTAATGAAGACAATTCCTACTAATATTGAAAATCAAGGTTTATGGTTTTGATTACCCCCAAAAAACAAAAGAAAAGTGATATATATGCATAATGATAAATATTAATTAAAACTATTGCTTAATTTGATATTTTCATTTCAAATTTATAAAAGGAACAGTAAATTTAATGTGATGAGAGAAATAAAATTAGTTAATTACTCTCAGCTTTTTACAGTTCAAGACTCAGTAACTCTACATTATACTGGTAAAAATGATAGTTAATTAACATATTTTTAGTATAATTGTTTTGAAGATTTTCACTTTTAACTTGAGACAAAAAGATCAGCATCAAAATATGAGAGGCAAAAAGAAATAATAAAATAAAAAATAAAAAACTTATTACTAGAAATTAAAAACTTGAGTAAATTATATATAATTATCAGTAAAACTGTTAAACTCAATAAGCAGAATTAGTAAGATGGCATATATATATATATATAGCTTAAGTAAATTAGAAATATTGAATAAAAACATTGGATGAAAATTAGCAAAAATAGCTAAAACTTGAAAGATTTAATAGCTTTTCAAAGAAATTCTCTAAATTTAAGGAAGCATTGTTGGGAGATGGTTTGATGAGGCAAAGATTTGACTGTTTAGCTTCTAAAGACTGGGTTGTGTTAATGGAGATTGATGGGAGGCAATTTGGCTGCAAATGTGTTTGAAAGTATTTTGAGTTTGGAGTACAAATGATGGGGTTGAAACCCCCATCCCAAAATGACCAAATTTCAATGTCCTGGTCTAAAATGACTTGAATCCCTAAATCTGATCCCCAAGCCAAAATCTCTCAATCTAACCCTTCTATTTAAAGACCAACAGTTGGAGGAAAGGAAAACTCTTTTCAATTTCGATAGTAACAGATATTTTCACTAGCAATTGTTTTGCCTTTTGGAGACTGTGATTTAGAAATAGAATAGGGATGTAGATGGAATTTAAATTCTAAATCTTTTGAATGTCACTTTTTAAATATGACTATATGGTTGATAGTAATGTAGTCCGTTAGTTATGTGTTGAACTTTTAATTTTAATGATCGGAGTTCAAATTTCGACAACCTTAATTATAAAAATAATGACTACATGAACTATTAGGAAGCAATAAAATAATAGAGAAGCAAACTAGAGATAATAATTTACATGCTTAAGCCAATTGTGCCTATATCCACGAACCTATATAAATTTTGATTATTTTCAGGGAGAGCAACAATAATCCATGTGTGACACCTAGCATAGGGTTTTATAACGATAGTTATAAAACTCTAAAAATAATCTTAAAATTGGGCTGAAAATAAAAAATAAATAAATAAAAACAAAAAATCAAACTCCACGCCAAAAAGCCCAACATGAATTGAGTTAAATTTCAAATTCTATTTTATGTTCTTTTAAACGCCTACAATAACTAAAACCTTAAAGATCTGATGATTTATATTGTCTCAATTATGTAAATTTTACCACATTATTGACATACCTTAGCCGTATCAAGGTTTTTGAGATAAAAAAGTTGAAGATGTTTCACTTTCACCCTAAGAGATTGAAGGAGTAAAAAAACTCATAATTAAGGGGCAATTTGAATAAGAGAGTCTAAACGAATTATCAATTGATTTGCATGAAAATTTGTGAGATAGACAATTGTTATAACAAAAGTAACTTTTATGTTACCACGAATCAATCCCTCCTCTAGATCACCGACATGTTAGCCATAAAGCAGTTAAGGACTCGATCGATTGCAAATCTGATCCTAAGCAAAGAGTATCATGTTCCAATTTGAACCATGGTATGCCAAACTTGAAGTTTAACTTAGTTAGTTTATATAGTCAGTTGACATTCAAAAATTTAAAGTTTGAATCTCAAAATCTATAGCTCTTTCCTATCTTCAGATTAGACATCTTTTGTACCTAAAAAACTATGGTCTGCAAAGATTTTTCTCCTCTTTGTTATTCTTGCGAAGGCTGGAATTTTTTTTTTTGTTAATATGAAAATAAAAAAAGAGTTATAGATATTAAAATTTAAATTTTAGATCTACTCTATTAAGATAACTACATAAACAATTGAACTAAATTTCGCATATTTAACTTTTCCTTTGCTACCATCTCTATATCCAATGATCAAAATGAGAGGCCAAATTAACAGATTGGTTTAAAACCAAGTTAAATGTTGACCAATACATAGTGACATTAATTAAGGCAAGAAAAATATAATCAATGAATTACTCTTTTAATTCAATAAAATTAATACATTAAATTTTAAAAAATTAAATAAATCTTAACGATATCCTACTAATATCAATTAATTGACATTGCCTCTACTCTTGTTCCTAATCTTTTGTTGTTACCCCTTTTATTATATAATACAGATATTTATTCTTTAATACTTCGTATTAACCTTGCAATTGCTTCCATCATCATATATGAATTACTAGATCTGTCTAAGACCGGTTTGCGCTTGGTGGAATTTATGTCATTCTTGACATTGAGTCCTAACCAGACTCCGTATACGGATAAAGAAGGAAACTCGATTTATCCTAGAGTCTAACTGACTCTAACCCAGGATCAGTCGTGAAGAGGTTTTATGCTTCAGATTTTCGATCGAGGTCAGGTGTGGGGGTGGACGGGGAGACATTTAGTTAATCAAACCTTAAAACCCTTAAAACCAACTACTTGAAGGTTTGTAAATCAAGATTGCTACCCACAAATGTCATGAAATATTGTTTATTACTTGTAACCTCACTAATAATTTCTGGCATTTGCCTTTGAGTAGAGGATAATTCTTCTTAAGAAAGAAAAAGTTTCTTAAGAGTAAAATTGACCGACAATGAGGACTTATTGAGATCAGTGGAATGATTTGTTAAACACACAAAGGAAAAAAATATATGTAAAAAAAGAAGGATTTAGGATGTTATGTATAAAAGTAAAATTAAGACAAAATCCTCTAAAGTTTGTATAGAATGGCAAAATTATTAGAAAAACAAGAATATTTCCTTCGCTTCGAAAAATTATATTAAAGTTTAAATATTATATTTATATTAATTATTAATATACGATAGATACAATAATTTGATTCTTAAGAAAATAAATTTAAAATTAAAATTGAATCATTATAAAAAATATATATTATATATATAATAGACATTGATTAATTTAAATAAAACGGTCTTTTTCTTCGGCCCAAAATGAGGTGGCTCTCAATGATTTCAATCCTCCCGCAAACCTCTTCGTTTCACCCTTTTTGTTACTTTTATTTTTTTTTTTTCCTTTTTCTAGAGACCCTAAAGCTCATTGACTTTGACACCACTCTCATCCAAACCAAGCAATCTATCCATTTCTAATTGACAAGTGTTAAGCAAGTTTGTTGTTGAAGAATCAATGGTCAAAATTCATGCTTCAATGGGACCAAAAGGGGTAGAATAAGCATTTGAGTCAGTCCTTTTTGAACAAAGAAGGGCAGAATTTCCTTTACCTTCTCCTTAACCCAATGTCAAAAGCACATTTTGAACGGGGTTTATCACGAGGCTGCAATGAGCTTCAATGGGATATGGAATCAAAGAAAAGGAGAAAAGTGTATCAACTTTACAACCCATTATCCTTTTCAATTTTTCAACAACTTATAAACTTGATTTTGAGGCCCAAGTACTCTATAAATTTGGGTTTTCACCATCCCATGAAGGATGTTAATTCTTGGTTAAAAAAAACTAAAGTTAGATTTCAAACCCAAGATATTGCTTGCTATAAGCATTGTTCCAATAAGGGTGAGCATAATTCAAACCGACTTAACCGATTTAATCGATGAAATTTGATTAATTCGATTCGATTAAATCGATTCAATGATTATATCGATTTTTTATGTCGATTTATTTGATTAATTCGATCAGTTATCAGTTAGTAAAATTATAACCGAATTAACCAAATTAACCGAACTTTTAATATTTAATATTTAATAATTATATGTTTATATATATTAATAGTCCAATTAAACCCATTTCCAAACCAAATATACAACCATTAACCCAAGACCTAATAAACCGATTTAACCGAACCAACCGACCAAACCGATCGAAATTTAGTCAGTTCGGTTAATTCGGTTATGGTTAAAAATGTCGGACGGTTCGGTCGATTCCTTTAGTTAAGTCGGTTAATTTGGTTTGAAGTTTTTTTTGACCGAACCGACCGAATGCTCACCCCTTCCCAATGGGCATTGTAGTTAAAAGAAAGGCATGTTGAACAAAGGGAAAGAAGTCAAAAAATTACATATAGATTAACTTAAAATATAATTATATATACTGCGAGATCAACCAAGTTCCATGCAAAATAAGGGAGCAAAATGTTAAAAACATGAAACATAATTCAAGGTCCCTCTTCTTCAAACTCTTGTGGGGGAAAATCTTGAGGCAGAGTCAAGTCTGTATCTTTCCCTGCTTACTGCTTCCAACTGTAAAAAAAATAAAAAAGAAAACAATGCAACCACCAATTTCTTATCTTATAATAAAGTGCAAGGAAGAGCAAACAGAACAATTAATCATTAATTTTTTTTCACAATAAAACCAAACACTTACGGCTAAGGGCGGCGGATAGTTCTGAGCTCTTCAAAACGCGCAGCCGTTTCACTGTCGATATGAACATGCTGCAAAATCCAGTTTCAAAGTCCAGATATTACAAATTTATTCATGTTATAGTACTACAACATATACTATTAAACAAGCAAAACCATAATCAAACAAGCCAGTTTCTTTCGTATTTCGGTAATACGTGCATAAAACAAAGAATATGCTGCCTCAAAATTTAAAGAATAGCAGAATTATGGTTAAGATATTAGGAATCTAATGCTGTTTTTTTTTTTTTCCACGAAAAACTAAACAACAAAAAAAAAATGCAAATGGTAGTCGGTTTTTATGCTCAATCACTAATTGTGGGAATATAATAAGGTCTAAGAGTATAATATTAAAATTGAATCAGATCCCACAGTGATAAGATGCTTACTGCCATGGGACATCCCCAACAAGCACCCTGTCGCCTTCGTTATCCTCGTAAACGAGTGTATATTCCCCACTTCCGTCCAATACGCCGGTAATCGCTTTCTCTTCCTCTTGCTTGTTCACTATTCCACCAGCAGAGGAATCTCTTTGAGCTAACATGGATTGAAAGTAAAAGACAAACAGATGAGATATCAACCATATCAGCCTATTAGGATCACATTAGCATAATCTCCAAGAGTTTAATTGCTAATACGAACAACAAAATAAGTCCAAATTTTTTCCCCTTGAAATATGCAAATTTGAACTCTACTGTTTAATGCTTCGCCTCCCCCACTGCAATTACTTAAAACAGTTGAAAACTGACACTGGTGTGAACTGATTAGTCATATTAGCAACCATATGCAATAGAAAAATCTCTAATACACTGAACAAGTATGGCTGCTGTCAAACACAGGATATGTTGATGACATAGATTAGACCTAAGTTATTCAGACTTAGGTGTGAGTGTCAAAAGGTATGTTCAATTTTTCCTTTTAAAGTTTGTCCACATATTTAGAGGGTCCAAGGAGGGTCGTATCTTCAAATCCATGTTCAAATATCTATCGAACAGGGGTATTTCAAGAACTTAAACTTCAAGGAAAATGAAAAGTTGTAACAACGTAGGATTAAATATTAAACTGTGAAGAAATCAAACTTCCCTAATGGCTAATGGACATGCTATCAAATAAAATTAGATAAACCATGTGAAAATAATTACCCAAGGATTTATTTAGCTCAGTTGTATATTATCTATTTCATTGAATTGAAAATAATAGGGCTATAAATTTACCAGCAAGAAGGCCTCTAAACAGTTCATCAACAGCAGTTGACAGTTTTTCATAGCTGTCATAGGCCTTGAGATCCACTTTCCTTCCAATTGGGACCCCATCCATGTTGATTTTCACAAACAGGCCTCTACCACTACGCTCAGCTGCTGCTGTTTTTTCATTTTTAGCAACCTTGTCATGAGGGACAACACTTGGCGGTTGTGATTCAGAAGCTTGTTTTGAAGAGCTGCTAGTTGCAAGATTTTTCCTGAAAGAACGAATTGGAGGCCACCCCACAACTGGTCCAGGAGCAGTTCTGTTTTCCCATCATCATAAACCATTCAATCAAACAATTAAAAAAATTCACAATTAAGCGATTCGTTTTATTTCTCTCATGTTAATATCTTTTGCCGTGTTATATGTTTAAGTTATTTTGAGATATATATCATATCATATTTTAATTATTTTATTCGTATTATATTTGTATAGTCGTACTTGACATTACAAAAGTCTAATTTATTAGCGGAACGGGCTGGAGCTACCATGAATGAGCAGATCAATAAATCATGTAGGAAAAAAAAAGAACAATTTTTTTTAAAACATCTAAAGGAGAAAAGTGATATTTTGCGCGTAAACCACAAAATATGGAGGTAAATAAGAAAGATTAATTGAGATTTCATGTAACATGAGAAAAAAAAGAAAATGAAGCGAAACTAGCAAGCATGCATGCATGGACCACAAAGAACATCAAGTAAGGTAGGTAAAACTAGGGAGCTGTGAGTGAATATCCTCTGTCAATAAAGATTTTAATAAAAAAAAATAAAAAAGTAAAAAATATGCATTAAAGAGAGGCAAAAAGTTGTGAGAGTACCTTTTCTGAGAACTGTTGGGAGCTGGCACAGCTGTATTTGCAGGTGGTGAAAATGTTTTTTTCTCTGCATTCTGCAAGCCTAATACTGTTGTTTTAGTGCAACAGGGCTGTGATGATTCCTTTGCTGTAACAGGCAAGCTTTGTGGGGCTGTTGATTGGAACTGAAGAAATGAAGGCGGCTTTGTCTGGTGGTTATGGTGCTGGTGGTGGTAGTGGTTTTTGGCCCATGGAGTGGACAAAACTGACCCAACCTGATGATCCTCCGGGGATGGAAACTTTTGTGTATGGTTTCCATTCTTCATCATTGAAGAAAAGTACCCAAGTGAAAGTAAAGACTCGTCTCTCTCCCTGTTGTTTTTGGTGGCGGTGGCGGCGGAGGAGGAGTCTGTTATGGACCAGTTATCTTCACCCGGAGGACCAAGCCTCAGTTCCAACTTCTTCTCCTCCGAGGATGATCCATGGCTTCTCTCACCGTCTCTCTTCATGACATGCCACTCTCTTTCTTGATGAATCAAATCAAGAAGTTGAGGGCATGCTTCGCCATTCTTTGAGCAACCGCCCTCCATCCCCTTCATAGGATGGATTAGATAACCTTTTAACTATAACTTTGAGTTCCAAGAACTAGCAAGAAACTGAAAAAAAAAAAAAAATCAAAGTGTTGCAGGTTTTGAAGCTTTGAGTAAAAGAAAAAGGAAAACCAGAAAACAAATGAAAAAGGACATAAAACCATGCAAATAGACAAACACAGTCTTTAACTAACGAAACCAAAGAAACTTGAAACTTGCCTTAAAAAACTTTTAAATGAGTCATTCATCCAAAGCTCAAAACAACGAAGACCACATCATGAAATCAACAAAACTTTCCTTTAGCTAATGAAAATCTTAGCTAAGAGCTTTAGAGAGCGTCAACCATTAAATTCCCTAAAAACCAACACCTTTAAAAATGGAAAAACCAGACCCAAAACACACATTTAAAATAGGGAAAAAAAAAAGAATAAAACCCCACCAAGAAAAAGGGAACCCCCAAAAACCCAAAAGAACAAAGAGATGTTTTTAACAGCTCGAAGCGCAAAAGGATAGAGAGAGAGAGAGAGCTATGATATTTGATAAGGGAGAGATGGGTTCTAGTCTATAGCTTTTTCCTTTGTTTTTTTGCACGCTTTAGTGGGGTTCTTCTGGCTTTTCTCTCTTTCCAGGAGTCGGATATTATCGGAAGGTGATTTATTGCAGATGTCGAGAAACAAAGAGAGAAGAAATTATATGATAAAAAAAACCAGGAGAGATTCCCCTTTAACTCAAAGGCCCAAAAACAGGAAACAGGAGTTAGATAGGAACATAATTCACGCAACAACAACAATCACAGCTTCCCCTAAATAACGTTAGGCTTGTTTAGCGAAGGAAGCAAAGTGTGCTGTTTGCTGGCCTAAAAAATAATATATTCTTGCTAGGTTGTCACTCTTCCTTCCTTTCCCATCTTTCTAACATGTTTTTTTTTTCTTTCACTACTCCACTCCTATTATAGATTTGTTTAGTTTGGTCGGATTATAACTGATTAGATTTGGCCTGATCAAACTTGACTATTTTTTAATTTAGTGTTACTTTTAATCCATACGCGTTATTAGGGATAAAACAAATCAACTTAGAATGAAAAATTCTACCTTCAAATGAAATTTTATATATATATATATATATATATATAACACTCATTAGCACAATACCCAACATTCCCCTTCATTAGAGTGTTTGTCCCTGTAAAAGACAAGGAAACCAACAAAAATAAAGACACCCAAACGCTTAAAATGAAAGCCACTTTGGATTTAGAGTTCATTTTTCTTACTTTTAAGCATCTTTGTTTACAAACTCAAGAAAATGATCGTGTTTATTAGAGGGCTAGGGAACCTTAATTACAATCAAAGTTTTAGTTAGCTAACAGAGACAAAACTTGTACACTTTTTTCCCTAGAAACTTAGTTATACTAATAATTATTCAGTTCAAAAAAAATAATACTATAATTACTATTAAATGTTAATTAAGTTTTAAAAAAAAGACTTGAGACTTAATTCAAAGTAAATTTCATAGTTCTTATATTTTATTATATTTTAAAATTATATAAATTTTAATAAATTAAAAATTTATATAATATAAATTTTAAAATATATTAATATTATTTTATTAAAATTATGTTTACATAATTATATATAATTATATTTTAAAAGTAAGAGTTGCTTTTGAGGAGGTCAAGAAGATGATGGATGGGATGTGATTTGTTGTTACTAATACTATTCCATTTATTTTCTATCATTTCAGAGTAAATTTAAGGGAAAAAAAGAAAAGATTTGCATGATCCATATTTTGGCAGGAGGGGGAGGGTGGGCTTTTACTTCGGTGCAATGAGAACATGCAGATCCGATGATGCTGTCTGTCTGTCTGTCTCTTTTCTGTTTACTACCGTCCACATATCCTCCTATGGGGTTTTAAGAAATGAAAGAAAAACGACTGAAAGATTACGTAAAAGGATTTTCCAACTAGTAATTTAATGATTTTTTTTCAAAAAAAATTATTACATTATTATAATAATATTTTGTATTTAAAATAATAAAATAAAAAATTAATTCCTTTTATTAATATAATGATTTTATTAATTAGTGTTCTGATAATAATTTTTAAGATTATCATATTTGATAACATCTTTCCATAATGAATTAAAAATAATACATAAAATTATCAAAAAAAATTATTATAAATAATATATTAATTAATCTTGAAAAGTATTTTAAAAGTGTTTAAAAATGTTAGAATATTAGACAAGAGGTTAAACAAATCAGACTTATGATTCAACTGATTTAATTGGTTAAACTGATTGATTTGAAATATGTATTTTATTTTATGTTTAAACATTAATTTAAAGTAAAATAAATATTAAATATAATTAATAATTAATAAAATATATATATTTAATTTAATGATATAATTTTTAATATATAACTAATAAATTACATGTATCAATTTTATTAATTAAAAATAAAATTTAAAAAAAATATATAACAAGTTCAATCCAAATTTTTTATGATTGAACAGGTCTAGCCTGTTTAAATATTAAGGAGTTCTTGTATAATCATTGGATCGAATAAGTCACATGTTCTTGGTTCAATTGATTTGGCTGGACAATTTATTTTTTATTCCATGGCATTCATTAGCAGTGCTTTTACTATAAATAATAATAGAATTTCGTTAATGAATGCTTTTAAAGCAATCTTTTAAGCTAAAAATTTATTAGGAGTTTTTACGTTACAGTGGAAAAAGTATTTAGTTTATGCATTATTAAAGTTAATATTTTAATTTTTTTATTTTTAAATTATAATAAATAAAAAAATAATTAATAGTGTTAAAAAATTATTTGAATACTGATAAAAAGTTAACGTATCATGTGATATAAAAATTTAAATTTCACACAAAAAATAGCTTAAACCCAATCCTAAACTCAAATAAAATTTAAATTTAATATTACATTATACATTAATATTTTATCAATATTTAAATAACTTTTTAATATCATTAATTATTTTTTATTATTTATTATAATTTTAAAAATATAAAGATTAAAATATTAAATTTAATAATATAATAATTAAAATATTTTATTTACTTCAATACAAATACTTGTAGTTGAGTATTATCCTCTTTTAGCATTAATTAATATACTATTTATAACAATATAATATTATATTAAATATAATAATTAATATCTTTATTCATTACTCTTAAAAATATTTATATAAAATAAATTAAAAAAATCCGTATTAACAAAAATTCATAATATATTAACTTATTTTTTAAAAAAATATCTCAAAATAATTTTTTTAAAACCACACCAATAAATTAAGAACCCTTCGATTTTTTTTTTTTTGAGATTTATGTTGGACTTTAAAAGAATGCCCTTTTTGTTGCTTTTTTGCATATGGGATTTTTTTTAAATTTATTTTTAATCAAAAGCACCCAAAAAACTATTTAAAAGTCAAAACTATGTCCGTACAATGATTAACCATTCTAAAATAATAGTTACTAAAAGCTGTCTCATCGCCAAATGCTCAAAACATTCGTTGCTGCATGATTGTATTGTCGTTGCTTATTAAATTCAAAGGTAACTAGAATTGGACAAATTCGTAATAAATTAAAAAATTGATAATTTTTTTAAAAAGTGATAAATTTTTTCATGTAAAAGTAAAAAGTGGCAGTTATTTTTCAGTAAAAAGTAAATAATATTTTCAAGTAAAAATAAAAATTTAATTTTTTTTAGATAATTAAATATTTAATTGTTATTTTAAGTGAAATGACAAAAAAATTAATTTTTATATTTGTTTTAATAATTTTATTTGTTTTTTATATTCTTCAATTAAGTTAATATCATATGATTCAATGATGCCAGGACTTTTATTAATAGTATAGAGAATAATTTTTTAATTTTTAATTTTACTTTTCTAAAAAATTAAAGTAAAAATTAGAAAAGGGAAGAAAGAAAATACAGGCTCTTGTATTCTTGCTCAAGGGTTGAGTGAATTTTTAGTTCGAATTTATGTGGATTTGAGATAAATTTTGTAGATCCAAAAAGGTTTATTCTAATTATTATTAATTTAATTAAAAAATAATTTTACCTAAATTTAATTATAAAATACATATTTTAAAATAATTAGATTAATTTTTTAAACTTGACGAACTAAACTAAATTGAGCATCTATAAATAAATTTTTTAATATTCAAACTCGATTTGACTGGATTCAATCTATGAAGACCTCTAGTTAATGGTTTCTTTTCAATAAAACACTTGATAAAAAGATCATTTGCATATACTTAGATTGACTATTTCTACTCCAATTTTATGGTTGAAAAAATATTTGTTGATAACCAAAAATGAATAATTTTTAAAAAAAATAATTTATGTATTTTAATTTTGATTTTGCTTTTTTTAAATAAAATCAATTTTTTCGATTTGATAGGCTTCTTTCCTCAGCCTAATTATAATCATCGAAGAAAACTTCACCTTTTTTACCATATTTGAGGTTTTTGTATTTTTTTTATATGAAAACAAACCCTTCATTGTTTTCCTCGTAAGCCGCAATTTACAATACTTGCAAAGAAAAAAAGAAAGGTCGGTGAGGAAAAATATACGTACATAAGACAAATGGAGTTCTAGAATTTGAGCAATACTACCTTCTTTTGTTTGAAAATAATAATAACAAAAAAAATACAGTTTTACAGTAATTTCTTAACAGAAAAATTATAGAAGTTTTTTAACCCAAAATGGTAATCCTATTTTTTTATATAGAATTAATTGTGAAAAACTTGTATTTAGATTAATTAATTAAGATAATTCAAATAATAAATGCATTTACAATTGTCTCTAGTCTTTAGAAACTTAAATAAAGCAGCAAATAAAGTACAGAACCAACTTTGGCAAAGGTTAATATGGTCGGCTACATAAAATCATCTTTGTTTGCTTTTGCGATGAAATAGTCAAATGGACTGGTTAATATGTCTACTCGATTCGATTTGATTTAAGGTAATTTTATTATTTAAAATAATATTAAAAAAATTTTATATTAATATTTATAATTAAATTTAAAAATATTTTTATTATTTAAATTTATTTTAATTAATTAATTCTCAAATTAAATTTTATTTAATGTAAATTGAATCTGTTGGATTGCGCGAGCTGATGAACTTATAAACAGATCATTGTGAAAGTAAAGAGACAACTTTAACCCTAGCAGAGTTCTATGAAGGTTAAAACTAACCAAGGCACGTGGTTTAGTTAAACCTGGAACACATGGGTAGGGGGGGCCCACGGGTGGGTTGAGCCCCTGGTCGGCTGGTGCTGGTGCTGGTGCTGGTCTGGGCTTTGGACACTGGGAAACGAAACCTAACCATTAACGTGGAATTAAAGGGGAATTATTATTAAAAGA
Source organism: Adansonia grandidieri (assembly GCA_038382065.1). Taxonomy (NCBI): domain Eukaryota; kingdom Viridiplantae; phylum Streptophyta; class Magnoliopsida; order Malvales; family Malvaceae; genus Adansonia; species Adansonia grandidieri. The sequence continues at coordinate 1,651,804 of JBBYHK010000015.1, read as the reverse complement.
ATAAAAGAAAATTGGAATTTGAGGGTAATGTTGGTGAATTACACATGTCAGATAATTAAATAATCACTTTCTTGGGGCCCACTGAGTCACTGTCTTCCCACTCGTGAGTCGTGATGCTTTTGGCCTCAGACCTCCCAACATGTGTATTCGACATTAACGTACGATCCAGATAGTTTTTTTTTCTTTTTTACAAATAAAATTGGTTAAAATAATTAAAAATATTTTTGAATTTATTGAAATAAATCTTATATTTTTATTTTTTATAAAACAATTTTTAACATAACATAAATTTTTTTATTTGCAATAAAAATTATTTCAATAAAAATAAGAATCAATATGATAAATATAAAACTTTAATTAAAAAAATAAAATAATTCAGCCTAAAATGATTAATTTGCTTAATCGGTAAGGAATTTGTTTTTAAAATGATGGCTTTCTTTTTTTTATTTTTTTTGTTTAGTTTTAAATTTATTCATGTTCCATTGTTGGAATTAATTTAAAGTTCGATTATCATAACATATGATATATTTTATTCATATTTAAAATTGAATAATCTATTTATGATCAAATTTTTATTCAAAGAGTTAAAATTACACATCAATAAAAAATTATGTAATCTATATACAGCAGTTAGTCAAAAAAATATATTTAAAGTTTGATTTATTTATTAAAGAATTTTGTTTAGTTGATTCATGTATTACCCTCATAGATGATATTTAATAAGTTTAATTATCTAAAAAAAATTAATCGGATAAAGTTTAAATTTTAATACCTGTAACTCATTCTCTTATCTCCATGTCACGTCACGTCCTCAATTTTTATCAATATATATATATATATACTAATTATAAAGCTTTGGGTTTTATTTATATCAAGAGTTCGATGACATTAATTCAGCAACAAATAATTATAAAAATATTAAATAAAATTAGTCAATTACACTCATTATAAAAGTGAAGTTAATTAATTAATTAATAGTTTAAAAATCCATTAAAATAATGAGCTTGTATCTTGTTATTAGTGAAAAAGTAGGAACATAGAAAACAAAATATAAAATTGATTTTAGAAATTTAGTAAAAATAAATTAATGACCATTGAGTGTTGGTGTGTAAGAAGTATTGTCAAAGGAGCATGTTTTATAGCTTTTAGATTGATGTTGTTGACCAAAAAAAAAAAAAAATCCCTAATGTTTAATGGTAATGAAACAAGAAAAAAAAATTCGTAGGCATATATAAATTCTCGTACTTAATTTAAAAATTAATGATTGATAGAATTATTTAAGTTTATTAAACATTGGTTAATACAAAATTATACTTACTCTAAAAAATAAAATTTTATTTTTAATTAGAGGTGTTCATATATTGAGATAGATTATAATTCAAATTTTTATTTCTTTACGTAGGCTCAAGTTGAGTTGAATTTGACTAAGGTCGAAAGACAATATAACTAATATTTATAATTTAAGTTAAATAAAAATAAAATTTTTATTATTTAAATAATAATTTCGATCATGTTAAATTATAAATCCTCTTAACTAAATTCAATCAAATATAAGTCGAACCGAACGGACTAATTAACCTATAAACGAGTCTTATTTCTAATCACTCTTACAAATTTTTTCCCTTAAATACCAGTTAATTTAGGTAACCACTTTTAAACAATAATATTTAGTAAAGTTATTTGAATTTCAACCTCTAAAACCCACCTTTCAGTTTTCTTCAAAGAGAGGTAGCTTGTTTGGATGGTTTTTTACTAGCCATGGCCTCCGCTTGTGCTGCTGCTATAATCGGCTGCTTATCCCTTTTCGTTTAAAAATCTCAATCCTTATTTTTTTTATGCTATAAAATTTTCGAAATAAATAAGTTATTTAGCTTTCGAGATACAACACCTACTGTGTAATTTAAAAAAAATTTTATATTTAAAATTAATTAAGAAAAAAATTAAAACTTATTTTACCAAAATTATATATTTTTAAATATTTATATTTAATATAAAAATATAATTTTTTTAATATATAAAAAATTTAACATGCTCGAATTGAATAAAATCATCTAAAATTAATGCATATAATATATATATATATATATCATTTTCAACTTTGAATTATAGGGAGAGAGAGCCTACCAAACACTGTTTATGTAGGTATGCATTGATCCTACCATCGCTTTGGATTCATTCCCCATAAATGATAATATTATATCCTCTAATCGCCTCTTTTCTTGGCTTTCCGTTTCCAAGCTTTTTTTTTTTTTCTTCACTTCATTGATTGCTCCATCACTATCTTTTCTAATGGGTTCGTCCTTTATGTCTTCTCTCTTTTCTCTTTTGCATATAATGTAATAAATTTTCATGCGCCGCTAACCATAAACTACTCTATAGGAACATTTGAACAATATCACTTGTTGGACCCTCTACCGGATTTTGCTCCAACAATAATAATCATGAATGATTGTGAGTTTATGCTTGGAATCAGAATTTGAAATATTTATTCCACGAGATCCGATACAGATAGAATGGTTAATTCGATCTTTAAATAAATATAAATGAAATCTCTTTTTTTAATTACTATTATTGTTTAAAAGAATAGATTATAATTTTGTAACCATGGTGCAATGCATATGGGGTGTGGCCAAATGTGCAGGCATGAGTTTCAACCCCTTTTGGCTCATCAAATTTTTTTAAATTTTAAATGTTTTGAATTAGATATAATAAATATTTTATTTTAATTTTTTTAAAAAAATTATGTTTTTTATTTTTTATTTTAAAATCCAATATAAAAGTTTTGACTTCGAACGTTTTTAAAAGGAGGCCTTCGTTTTATTCTCAAACAAATCATCATAGGTATTGCAGCCAATCATGAATAATGCCCACTTCTTGCACAGGGAGCATTCACGGCATTCATTAATTACATAATTACACTAATTATTTTGCGGATAATTTACACGCTAATTTATCGATAGTAATTTTGATTGGATAAATTTAATTTATATAAATTAAATTTTAGATATAATTTTTAAATTTAAATAAATTTAATTAAAATTTAAATAAAAAATTTAAAAAAATAAAATCAAAGCGACTTGATCCAAGCTTAATCAATAAAAATTTCGAATCATCACTAATTATTAATACAAACAATCAAATGACAAACATCTCATAAATGTAATTTGTAAATATTTAATTCAATAATAAATGTCATATGTCTCTTCGGGCTCAGAGAATCAGATATCATATTTGAATCCTCCTGATTAATAAGCAAATAAAATCATCCAATTAACTTTATATATCACATTTAAAATAATTAAATTTATAATCTCTTGAGAAATTATTGTATATTGAATAATATGTATATATATATATATATATCCAACGGTCAAAATTGAACTTCTATCTTGAAGTTTTGAATTTGAATATTACATTAAAATAAATGAAATGAGATATATAAAAAGGTTTACAACTTATTATATGTATATGCAGGCATATAATATATTATGTCTATATTACAAACTCAATTTCAACGATCACCAATGTTAATTTTAACTCTCTTCCAGGTTCTAACCATAACAAAATAATTGATACCCATGCATGTATCAAAAGTTGGATATACATAGTTGTTAATCTATCTTACAAAAAAAAGAAACAAATTCACTATTTCAAGGACTAAGAATGGCCTCAAAGTGATATGCAAAATCCCAATATTTATATGAAAAAAAATGCATTTAAATTCAACAACATTAGATAAGATACAATTGTACGTTAAAAAAATAACTAAAGTATAATATGATAAAAAATAATATAAATATTATATGAATATATTAAATTTTATATAATATGAATTTTAATTTTTTAAAATTAATATAAATGTATAATATATTAAATATGGTAATATATAAAAATATAAATACGATATAAATATACGAATGGCTAATGTATTGTTATTCTTTTGTCATGTCTCTACTCCAAATCCAGCCTTCTGCTTTCATCACGAACGAGGGGAAAAAAACTTATATGCTCGGAATTAATAGTATGAATGCATTATAGATAAATTTAGGGTTAAATATTTATTTAGTTCTTATATTTTGGTAGGATTTTTAGTTTGATAATTAAAAATATTTTTTAACTTGATACTTTCTTTCATTTCATCATGCATTTTGGTCTCTTAAACTAACACTATTAGTTGAAGATCAATGTAGCAATCAACAACAAATGAAAAATTAACACATAATAAAGATACCATTTCATTAGTGTCATGTCAGCATAAAATACTTTTTTTCAATTTTAAAAAATTATTTAAATTATTTAAATTTTTGTGTTTTTTAAACTTTTATTTTTGTGATGACATGCAAAATTTGTCACATGTCAAGCTCTCATTAACTATTGATGCCATATTAACGTTTAACTAACGATGTTAATCCTAAGGGCTAATGTAAATGACAAAATGAAAATACGGGTATAAAGTTAATAAATTTCTTTTAAAGGTATCAAATTAAAAATCAGGCTAAGGTATAGGGGACAAATGAGTATTTAACTTTTAAATTTAGTTGTTGTACTTTCGTACGGGGTTAAATATAAAATTAATACATGTAGTTTACCTCAATTCTTAGTTTGATATTTAAAAAAAAAAATTTTCAAATTGATACATAAAGTTTCATTCTGTCAAGCATGTTGAAGTGGCAGTCAACAACTAATGAAACATTGACACGTAGCAAAAATGCCACGTCATCATTATAATTTCAAAAAAAAATAATGAAAATTTTATGCTAACATGAAAAATGATGATGTGACCTTTTGCCACGTGTTGATGTTTTATTGGTTGATTGACTGCCATATCAGCAGTTGATTAATGGTAATAGTATCAGTTATTAATATGCTTGACGAAATAAAACTTTAGGTACTAATTTAATAAGAAAAATTCTTTAGATACCAAATTGAAAATTAAAATACAAAGATCAAATATGCATTTAAATCTTTATGTATAAAATATATTTATAATTTATATTTATATTTATATATAAAAACATAAAAAATTTTGAACTCACAAAAAATTGTTGTAGTTGATTATTATATTTTTAAATTAACATGTTGCTTTTTTTTATTTTTCATAATATTTATTCAATTCATACAGGAAATTTTTTGGCCTTGAATTAGGGTATTCAGGAAGAACAGGTTGTTTCGGCTCGATACCGCCAAAAATTCTTGACTATTGCATGGGACTAGGTTCATAATAAAATTTTAATTCATTAAATTTTTGATTATGTATATATTTAATAATAAACAAAAAGAAGTTTAAGTGTAGCATGGATGTCATGATTATTAAAGTTTTAGTTTTTTTATTAATCTTATTTAAAAGTATTGAATATAGTTGATAAATAAAAACATTAAATTTTATATTGAATTTCTTTTATCTTCGTATTTTTAATTTTACATTGACATCAAGATAATAAATTTTATATTAATTTGATAAATTTGCACAAAATAAAATTTATATTTTAATGCAAATTTTAATTAATATATTTTATTAATTTTATTTATTTATAAAATATAATTATATGTTAAAAGTAAAAAATAATAAATATTCGCATGAAACATATGTGGAAAAAAAATGGGGGGGGGGGGAGTATGGCATGGTGCAATGTTATCTCAAAGGCTTTTGTTCTTTACCATCAAAATTCTTCCCTTTTATCATTTGATCTCTTTTTAAAATTTTCAAAACAAAGTACATGCTTTTACATTTGGATGCTTGTGATGAAATAAAAGAAAAGGAAAATGACAAAAGTGATAGAACTTTCAAATGGAATCTTCTCAATAGGTCTACAAAATTAATTTTAAATGTTTATAAAACACAAAGATATAAATTTCAATTTTAATACATCAAACCCTTTAAAGTTTGGATAAATTATGTTTGCCCTTTTGTTTGTTTTTTCTGAATTTTTATTCTTATTTTTTTTAACTACATTTCAATGTGTCATTGGAGGAATTACATTAAATCCAAATATACTACATTATGATTTTCATCTCATTACTATATTAATTAATTTCATTGACCAAATCTCTAATTAGATAGGCTTAAGGATAGGTAGTGAGATTAACTCTAAAGATATTAAAATAGCGATGGCAGTGATATTAGTTATTATAGTAGTGAAATTAATTATTGTAATTGTAAGATTAAAATCAGTGATGGATATGTGTTCAAATTCAAAAATAATGATAGCGGTGGAGTGAATTATAGTGAGAAGAAAAAATATCGTTAGGATATTAAATTAAAATGTGTATATATAAAAAATTATAGTTTATTTGATATTTATGAAATTAATAAATAATCAAAATTTATTAAAATTATATTTATGTCAATCAATAATTTTATTACCAAATAATTAAAAATTAATAAAAATATATCAAATGATATTTTCCTATTTATTTTTCATTAATTCATATTAATTTCATAATTATAAAATTTATATATTTATAATATAATAAATATATAAAGTTTATTTTTATATAATAATAAAATTTATTATACATTTATTTTCGAAAAAGAAACCCAAAAGGGTTAAAACATTTAAAAAAAAAAAAAACAGCCCTCCCGCGAGAGCTTCTGTTCACCTTGATGCCCGGAGATCCATTTAAATCATTAGTGCTGCAATTGAAACATTTTTATGCCCTAATCGCACCTCATCGGAGATTCATTTGTGTTCAAATCAATTTTTAATCTTATCATATGATAATTAATTTTATTATCATTATATATTTTAATCTCGTTGTGTATTCAAATAAATATTCATTAGTTAATTTTTTTCTCCACTTTCCTAAAGAGTGAGTAAAACAAATGAAGCCTTTCACGTAAACTTGTTCAACGGTCGAACTACTTGTTCAAACTTGAAGGCTCGTTTGATATTCGAAAAGGTTTGAACAAAAATATTAGACCTGAAAAATAGGTTTGGACAAAAAAAATTAAGCTTGATTAGAAAATGAGCTGAGCCTTGACTCCAACTTTCATACCCCAACCCGATCTATTGTACTATTACATTCTACATATTTATTTTATATTTTATGTATTATATAATTTTTGTTATATAAATAATACATATATATAATATGATAGTATAAGCTTTAAAATTTAAGTTAAATTATTTATACTTATAAACTTAATAAAAGAATTATTAAATTAATAAAGATTAAATTTTAAAAAATATATATTTTAAAAAATAAATTATAAAAAATATAATATGGGCGAGCCTAAACGGGTTTAGATTTTTATTTACAAATATGGATGGATTTGGATAAAATTTGAAATCTATATTTCAAGCCGAGTCAGACTTAAATAAATATATTTAATATTAGTACCATACTTAAATTCGATCCGAATCTAATCCGACCCTATGATGACCAGGTCTACTTCCACGCACTTACTGCAACGTCAATATTTTTCCAAGTCTTTATGATGACATATGACTTATCTAGCGCAATATATCAACACAAATCATGACCGATTATTAAACTAATGTATTTTTGTTTTATTTTATCCATAAAATTAGTGTTTCATGGACCCTTTTTTTGGCTAAAAATTCAAAAGAACAAAGAGATGGATCATAAAAAAGGCCATAAATATTTTAAAAAAAAAGCATAATTTAATCCAAGATGCATTGTAATGATCAATAGTAAGAATTCTTTTCGTGTCATCCTGTATTTTACTATTAAAACCTTAAAGATCTAATCATAAAATTCAAGAATGATTGCAACGAGAACCTTTTTACCGACCATCCAAATGCATGTATTTGGACAATATGGAAAAGTTGGTTTGGCACAGTGTCATGAAGTCTACAAAAGAGGATATGAAAGCAGACATAATCTTATATTGCTTGTCCCAATTCCTAGCCGCCCATATCCTAAAATGCAAAGTTTTAAGGCTGCTACAAAAATTAAAAGGTCAGCCTTGTTTGATCAAGCATTGAGATTAGGCTTAAACCCATTTAAAAGATTTGAACTTTTAATTAGTGAGTTTGAACCAAAGTTTGGTTATAATATATCTGTTTGAAAAAAAAAAAAAATTACTGCTTGAAGTGATTAATCTGCTGCTCAAAAGGATTTTTAAAATCTGCTCCATAATGAAAGTCTTGTTCTTCAGGCTTGACATTCAACTTCCTTTTTGGCTAAAAATGTAGGGAGCAAAGTTCTGAGTCAATTATGAACTACTTGACTCTTTTAGTTGTAACATTACCCTACATTGTTTTTTCTCTGCCAGGAAATTTGAAAAAGGTAAGGTAATTTGGATCATCCTTTCTTGGTAAATCTTAGGAGAATTAGTACAGTAATTCATCACCATAATCCTTTGTTTAATTAAAAATAATCTTTGTGACTCGAATAAAGATTTTCTTGCTTGTTTTTTTCTTTTAGTCCTTTGCCAATGATTATCCAAATTTCTTGAAAGCAGGTTTAGATGGATAAACAACAGTGCGGTGAGGAGGTTTTCACCGAGTTGAAACCCTGAAACAGTATTTAGATTTCTGAGCATCCGAATGCAGTCTAAGAACTATACGCATATTTGTTCGCTTACTAGCAGAAGGTGCCTTTTAAAAGGCAGGTATTGAGCCAAGCGCTTGGCTCATTTTCTGCGGTCAATTTACTCTATGATTGTTTTAGAATTTTAAGACTTTGGATTTCTTTCTTCTCTTACCGGAAAGACTTCTACTTTTTTGAGTTTGCCCTCTATCGAGACAACTTCCTTACCTGTCTTCCACTATTGCTTAATCCGAGTGATAATCAACCATGTCACTTCAAGCATAAGATGAAATGCCGACAATTCTTGTGTTTATATCAAAATTTATATTTTATTATATTATAATTATATAAAAATATTTTATATTTATATAAATTTTAACAATATTTAAAATATTAATATATTTATATTATATTTGTATTATTATTATATTATATTTTAATTTTTTTTAAGTGTCATGTCTAATATTAACATATTTTCACCCCATCACTTTCATGCACCCATCATATGTATATTCTCGTAATTTACGAGCAATTTGAGGGTGTACATTTTTTTAAATATAGTTGGTTAAAGTTTTTAATTAATTTTATATTTTTTATTATGTTGTAAAGTAGTATTTGATATTCTTTTTAAGATTATAGTGATGAACTAATTATCATGATTATAAGACCATCAAAGTGATTTGATAACTACTGATTTTAAATTACTATATTAAATATAATATTATAGCGTAATAGTGATATAAAATCACTGTATATAATACCGCATCAAAAGAAAATAATTAAATCTATAATACCAAAAACATTCTTATTATTAATGAAAGGCTATTTAATGAAAGTAACCATTTCAATTTTTATTAAATAAACAATTTATAAAATAAAAATTTATTGTTTGTAAAAAATAATAAGGCACAAAATGTTATTAATGAATTTAATTTAAAGTTATTAATGTATTTGCTTCTAATAATCACTTATGTTGTCTTGTATAAAATTAAAAAAAATGGAGAATTGTTTATAAAAATTTAAAATTTGTAGAGAATAAGAAACATATTATAGCAAGTATCGCTTTAAAGGTAAGTTTATCTTAAAATTAATATTTTTAAGTATTACTTTCCCTTGACGATATAAAATATCTTGCCTTTTATAATGGGATTTAGATCACCTCACAATGGGTGACTCAATCACTTTCGGTAATCAAAGACCATTGTGACATATGGTTCTTAAATTATTACCAAATACGATAATTTAATCAAGCAGTTAGATCACCATAAATTTTAAAGAGATCATCCCATACCAAACACTGCCTAAGATGTATGTATCACCCTAAAAATTTCATTCCTAAAATCTAATGATTCTATAGTGAGTAAACTTATTAACGGATTGAGCAGCCTATCCCACTGTTGTTAGCTTGGGTTTGGATAAGAGTTTTGCAAGTGAAACCAATCTAGCTTGAATTAATATTTATTTAATAAAAAATATTTTTTTTACTTAAATTAATAATAAATTTTTAATATTATTTTAAATAATAAAATAAATTTTTTGATCAATTCAAACTCAATAAATTTAGATAAAAAAAATTTTAAATAATAACTTAACCTATCTATGAACACCCGCAACTGCTGGTGGAAATGTCGGGGGTAGAAACTCGTTTTTCAAAACGACAGAGCCCATAAAATAAGGCTTGAAAGTTGAAAACAGGCCCTTTCGAAGGTCTGGACTTTAGTAGTCCAAAATCAATTGTAAGTTGATGCGCAGCTGAATAAGCCCATTTCTTATCTGACGGTTCAAAGGGACTAAAAAAAGGCCATTTTTCTTTTTGCAAAATGTGACTCAATTTGATCCATTTCTTTGCAGCCTCTTTTTTTTTTTTTTTTTTTTTTTTATTGGGCTTATTGATTTAAGTTATTATATGGGTTTCAGCTAAAAACTTATTATAAATTCTTCCATAACAATACACCAATTAAATTAAAAGTTTAGTTCAATTATTTTATATAATCAGTTAATATTTAGCGAGTTCAGAGTTTAAAATTTAATATTTATAATATTTTTCTTATCTTTAGATTAGGGCTTCTTAATTACCAAAAAAAATACCAAAAAAATTGAAATAACACAAAAATACAGGCATTTCCATATGAAATTATGCATAAAATAGAAAAAAAATTAACAAAATTTTAAGGATAAAATCAAAAAGGTTTAGTGCATTAATTCTTTTTTGTTGAATAAGATAATTAGGGATCCAAAGCTTAACTAAATCTAATTTCCTTTTTTATTAAAACCTAAATTTGTTGATGACAAAATTCAATAAAAAATTAAAATATTAATTTATAAAATTTAATAAAAATTTAAATTTTTAGTATAAAATTTAATCAAATAAAAGTAGCGTAATAAATTTATTTATAATTTTAAAAATATAATGATAAATATCAATTAAAATAAATAAAATTTTAGTATTTAACTATAATATGAAGATAAATTACCTCTTTAATCTTTTCCTCTTGAGACGATTTTTAATAGCATTGATGTGTTCAGAATTTTATTTTACAAATACTTCTACAAGAATCAAATCTTAATTTGATAAAGAAGAGATTCCTCCTTACCAATTAAACTAATCTTTTGCATATGTCAGATAAAATTCCCTCAAATCAAATGTAACATTCAATTTAACAGATCTATCATTGCACTTTTGACATCTCTTGTCTCTCAACCCTAAAGTAAATCCATTCTGCAGCTGAAGCTTATTTAGTTGGATTGATTTAGTTTGTATTTTATCGTAATTCAGGTTAATTTGATTTAAATTATTATTTAAATAATAAAAATATTTTATTTTAAATTAAAATTTAAATATTTATATAAAATAATTTAATTTAAATTTAAATAAAAAATAATTTTAAATTATGATCGGACTTTATTACCGTACACTTGGACCCTCTCCAAAGCAAAGGTCATTATTCCTTCAATTTTCTACCACCAGGAACAGGACTTTCATGCAAAAGGCGAAACCATAGAAAAATAATAATAATAAAAATAAAATAATAAATAAACAGCCTTAAGACAAGATCCAAGGTTTGTGGGGGCCCTCTCGAGCAGAGAGACACACTGACATCTTACTATTATTGTCTAATGTTAGGAGATAAAGATAATAATTAATTAATTAATTAATTAATTGACATCCTCCTCACCATATTCTTTAACACTATAAATCCAGTCTGGAAAATTAATTTTTAGTTTACTTGCTACAACAACCACCTTAGCCAAATCATTAAATCTTTGTTCAACCTAATCCTAAGGTTTGGTTTTTCATAAATTCCTATAAATAAAAAAGTCCAAAGAGAAAATGATAAATTATTATTATTATATGAGAAGAAAAGTTAGAAAAAAAAAATGTTAGGTCACATGAAATAAGTTTCCAGCTAAAAAAAAGCACATGCAATGATGCACATGATGTCGACAACAGGACCCCATGATTGATTTTCTTCTGCTTAAACAAGGGGTTCCATTTTTATTTTTTTTTATTCTTTTCTAAAGGGTTGTTTGAGTAGGTTTTCTTGTTTAAGGCTGCCTATTTTTTTTAATTTTCTTTTGTTTTTTTCCCAGACATTTTACTGGGAAAGTTGATTTTTGATAGTGTTGGTGGCAATGGTGGGTGTCAATATATATATATATCATTGTATGGTATCCTAGTAAATTTTGTTTGCATAAGTAGTTTGTGGGATGTAAAAAATTATTTTCCTTCCTGCCAATCAACCATGAATTTTCTCTTTTATTATCTCAGGCTCTATTTTGAAGGTTCAAACATAAAAAAACTACATATTTTGGCAGGTTCGGATTCAAAGTGCCTGACGGGTCTCTTGACCCTTTTGTCTCTTTCTAACTCCTCAAATTCTTAATAATTATCTTAATTCAAAGAAATGGTAAAGTCTTATTTAATTATGTTGATTTCGAAAAACTTTAAACTATTTGTTTAAAGAAAAAAAATTAATGAGTGTTAAATTGTTGGGTTTTGGATCATCTGTTTGACTCTAAGAGCATTAATTTTAACAACATATTTTTTTAATAAATATTAAATATAATAAATAATCAACAAAATGTACTTCATTTAATGGTAAGGTATTTAAAGCAATTTTAAAACTGAAAATTAAAATCTCACTACTTACGGAAATTCTTTGAATGATACAATTAATACTCAAAAGCAATCAAGCATTAATCTAATTCGATCTAATCTATTTTTAATTAAATTTTTAAATAATTAATTTAATATATTTTGTTAGATTAAATGAGTTATAAATTTTTAATTTAATTAATTTAATTAATTATATAAAAATATTTTTAATCATCGTTATTAATAAAATTTTAAACTTAATAATTGGATCCAAAATTTTCAATTTTTAGTATACAACTAGAATAAAACTCCCTTTTTTTAAGTAAGGTTTACTCCAAAACATATAAATATATATATATATATATATATATTTTTCTTTGCTTATGTTGTGGGAAATACGACCAAAATACAAGGTAAAGAAAGCAGACAAAGGAGATAAAATCTTAGTATAACAAATATAAATAAGATAATTTATGTATTTATATTATATTTATATATTTTATTATATTATAATCATATTTAAAATTTTTTTATATTTATATCAATTTTAATACTTTTATAATTTAAATTAGATAAATTTTAAAAATATATTCGTATTATATCTTATTATATTTTTTAATTTTATATATTTTATATTAATATAATCATATCAAATATTATCAAATTTAAATAAATATATACTTTAACAAAATGAAATGAAATGAAATCTCCGTGTTATGTTTTGGGTTTTTGTTGGATATCTTTTGGCGTTTGCTCCGGGCTAAGGTCTCCCTCCTCTTCCTGTCGCTCCTTACCATTTAATAATAATAATAATAATATAAATATAAAAATATCTTTTTTGTTTTACAGTTGTCGCTTGTCCACGTGCGGGCCGACCGAGTCAAACCTTAGTCTCCGATTATTCGAACCCTTCGGGGGAAAAAAAAAAAAACGAAGTCGGCAATGCTTTGAGACCGTGAGTTGAGTTGAATTCGATGCATCTGCCGCCTTCCAAGGTTTTTTTTTCCCGGCCAAAGCAAATGTTTATCATGCTTAACCTACGTTTTGTTTAGGACTTTTATGGATTCGCTTAATTGATATCTACACGTATTAATTAAAAATTATTTTAATTAATATATTATTTTATTAAATTAAATAATATGAAATTAATTATATTTATATATATATATATCACTTTAATTGGTATTATCAAATATTAATGAATATATTTTATTTAAAGTATATTTTCACTCAAAAAATAAACATTTTATTTTAAACTTTTTTCCCAGTCTTCCAATATAAATTGTTGGCTTAATCAAATTGTTATACGAGTGATGTAATATCAATTCAATTAGATATTTATTAAAAAAATCAATAAAATTAAAGCAATATCTTTTAAAAATATAACTATCTAAATAAAAAAATTATTACCATTTCTCTTATTTCGTATTGAAAACATTTATGTTCTCACTTGCATAATGTGTATCTAATTTTCATTACTTATATATAATTTGCTTGCTAGACTTCCCTGTCTCTGAATGTTGCTACAATTATTTTTTGAAGTAAAACTTACATAGTTAATGATGTGCCAAAATGGTTGGATATATATATATATATATATATATACCCATATATGATAGTATGAAAATTGTTTTTTATTATGAAGTATACTTGTCCTAAAAGATCGAATTATTTACTCGGCCAAAGTTAGGCCTAGCATAAGCAAAGTTTTTTTTCTTTTAATTTGGATTGATTTAGATTATTATTGATTGAAATATTTTTTATTTAAATTTAATTATAAAAATATATAAATATTAATATAAAATAAGTTTTTAATATTTTAAAATAATATAATGAGCTTTCAAATAGATCTAAACTCAATCTAAGAAAGGATAAACCTATTTTATTATTTAAAAATATTTTAAAAATTTATTTTTATTTAATATTTATATATTTTTATAATTAAATTTAAATAAAAATATTTTTTAATAATTAAATAATAATTTAAATTAGATTAAACTGAATAAAAAAATTAATTCTTCATCTTAATTCTATTGAAATTAAATTTATTAATTTGAATAAATTATCTAAATTTTGAAGGCCGTAAATAGAGATACAATACCAATCATTTAGGGGAAAAAAATTATTGCCTTTCAAAGTTGTTAAAGCAGGCAACTAAGGCCCCTACCCCTACCACCACGTACGCGTTAAGTGTCGGTAACCCGGGTCAAATGGCACCGGGTTCAAGTCAAACCGGGGTTTTTCGACCTTTTCCACAATTTATACGCCACCCGTACGCTGAGCGTGAGATTTGGTTAGCAGGTATGATCGGCGATCATTGTATAGAATTTGGCGCGTAATTGGTGGGGCCCAGAACCCAAACTGTCCTTCTCACTTCCAGCTCTTCGCAACTTGTGCTCAATCCTTTTCCCAACACCCCCCCACCCTTTCCCGTGAATTTTATTTCCCAATTTACCCTCTACTATTTATTTTATAATAACATTGATCAAAATAAATTTGGTAAATTTATAAAAATAAAATAATTATTTTAAAATATAAAACATAAAAAAAAAAAAAAATCAAGGAATGCATTTTAGAAGAAGTTTCACATTCTTTTTACTAAAATTTAGTTACTATGCTTTTTCAAGCAAGTAAAACAAATTATAAGGTTAGTTACCCAAAAAAATAAAGATAAAATTAGATTTCGTAATCTTATATATTTGTGTGGTATCTTATTATTATTTTTCTCATATTATAATCATATTTTAAGTATAATATATTTTATATAAATTTTGATAAATTAATAATTTTTATTATATAAATTTTAATATATTCGTACATGACATTGTATTTATATTTTTTATATCGTAGCATATTTTTTTCTTATGGTATTCAAATTATTGAATCTAAATAAATACATAAACTTTTTTTAATAGACCCATTTTCAGCCAAGTCGAGCTGATGCCTTGGATTTTTTAATTTTTGTACTAAGATTTGTATCCAATCAGGTTAAAAACTTGAATCATTATTTAAAAATATTTAAAAATATTTTATATTAATATTAATATATTTTTATAATTAAATTTAAATAAAATAATTTTTTATTAATAAATAATAATTTAAATTAAACAATAGCAAATGTTAACTGATGTCTATAACTAAAAATGACAAATTTCTTGTAATTGCTAAAATTATTTTTTAAAATTCATAAAAGAATTAATTTGATGAAAAATTTTTTCTTAAAAAAAAAAGGAAGAAAAAACACATTTAACTCAACCCTTCAAAAATAGTAGGAGGGTGGTTTAGTGAAACAAGGAGGTTGGCCACCCAAAAATATTTGCAGGTGGATGGCTTCCTGTAGTCCTCTTACAATTACAACCTCCTCTTTCTATCTCTCTCTTTCAATTTCAAAGTCCCTTTCTCTTTTTACAGTGGAAGGACTGAACAACAGTTTACCAGAACAGAGTGGGGGAGAAAAAAAAAAAAAACCCAAAACCAATAACTAAAGGAAAACAAAACATGCTCTGTTTGGTGTCACCTCATTCTTTTCTACTTCTGTCCTTTAAACCCACCTCAAAATCCCACTTTTACTTCTTCCCTCCTCTTCCTTCTCTCGTCTTTCCTACCTTCCATTCTGTCAAAGTTTCTTACTTTTTTGCAAAAAAAATCTTACTCTCTCTTATTCACTTAAATCTTTCATTTTCTTGAATTTTTTAACAACCATCTATCTAAATCTACCATTTCCTTTAACACTTTCAAGGACAAGACAGTTAAAGCCCGGATTTTTGTAGACGTAGCTCTAGTTTCTTCACTAACCCTTTACATTTCTTTGTCTGATTTTTTATTTTTGTTTGTTTTAGCTCCATATTCACACTTTTTGCCTTTCATTTAAAGCAGGAGTTAAACCTTATTCAAAGTTTATTAAGTTTAATTTATGTTTAGTCTTGTTTTTGTCCATCAAGTCTCCAATTTTCTTGTGCTAACTTGATTTAGGCATAGTTGTTTGATCAAAGTCTAAAATTTTGATTCGCTTTTACACTTAATTTTTGCTCAAAGTTTCATTTTTTTTTTTCCTGAATCAAGAAAAATGGATCCTATAGTTTCAAAATTGTTGATTCTTCTAACATTAATCTTTCTTGTTCATGCTCAAACCCTCCATGCCCTCGATTCCTCTACAACAATACCCATGAATTGTACGGACACATCAAGATTATGCACGTCTTTTTTGGCTTTTAAGCCACAGGGCAACCAAACTCTACCACTGATCCAGAGCATGTTTGATGTGATACCACAAGAAATAATAGTTGAAGAAGAGGGCAGCCCTGGCTACATTTTCATCAAAAAGAACTGTTCTTGCTTGACAACCACCAAGACTTATGCAACAAACACAACCTTTACAGTGAGATCAAATGAAGGGTATGTTTATGACATGATTTTAGACGCTTATGATGGGCTTGCAATGGTTCCAAATGTTAGCAGGCCAGCAAGGATTGGAGCTGTGGTGTCTTTGAGGCTGTTTTGTGGGTGTTCAAGTGGGTTGTGGAACTACTTGATGAGTTATGTGATGAAAGATGGGGACAGTGTGCAATCTTTAGCAAGTAGATTTGGGGTTAGCATGGATAGTATTGAGGAAGTAAATGGCATTGTTAATCCTGATAATGTCACCGTTGGTGCTTTGTACTATATTCCCTTGAATTCAGGTTTGTCTCAAAACCATTCAATTTGAAATCAGTTTTTTTTTTCACTATCGTTTCTTATTTTTTTAATTGGGACTTTTTATAGTTAGTTTCAGGAATTTGCATGAGGAATGCTATTTGTTTTGAAGATATGCATATTCAGTTGGTTTTCAAGAGATGGGTTTTTATGATGTTTGATAATATTGGCATAGTTTCTGAGGACTCTTATATTCTGCAAATATAGGGGTTAAGCAAGTTAGTAAAATAAGACTTTTTGCCCATAGTTTTTGATAGTCTATAACTACGTTTGATAAAGTCCTGAAACTTGCTATCAGTTCTGCTTTGGCTTGTGTGATTGAAAGTTTAGCTTGGTGATCGGGTTTCATTGTCCAAGTAATTGGAAATGTATGGGAGATGAAGTAAGTTTGGGATGTTGATAAGATAATGCCTTGTCTGTTGTTGGTTTTGCTCGGTTTTTCTGTTTGCACCTCGCAACGCAAACTGGGAATAGTAGTTTCTCTCGATAATTTTGTCGGAATTTACTTACTGTTTATTTCTCCTATCATGGCATAAAGTTTTAAACTAGCTTGTTTATATATATATTGCAGTTCCCGGTGAACCATATCACGTGGAGAATGACATTCCCCCTGCACCTGTTCCTGCGCCATCTGCTGACACAGTTTCTGGTATGAATTGGTAGATCTAAGTGAAGGAAATAACGTAAAGTAAGAATGATGAAACGGGTTGCTGTGTATTAATCAAATGTCATTGACCGAGTCTGTTTATAAGTTATATCAAGTAGTAGGTGCCAATAAATACACAACATGCTTTGCTGTATAATGCTGGGATTTAAATAGTGGCTGCAACATGATATTACGACCACTCTTTTGCGGTTTAAAGTGTTAGTGCTGCTCCTCTCTGCCAAAAGTGTTTGCCCCTTTTTTTTTGGGGGGGGGGGGCGGGGGGAGGGGAGGTTTACAATGTTACTTATGTTTTGTTTGTTTGCCTGAATAACATCGATGTCTGGTAAACAGTCCTCGGTGAGAGGCGATGCGAGTAATAATTGTTTGCTTGATTTTTCTTCTTTTAGCAGCTTCCATAGTCAATGTACATTAGAACATAAAAGCCTTAGCCGTAAGCAAGCAGTAATTCCTTATCTTTAAATCATTAGATTATTTGGCATAGCTATAATTGCTTTAGTGTGCTGTAAAACAATTGTGAAATGCATGATTTTTTTTTTTTGATACTTTTTGTGCAGAAGTTCAAGTAAATCGTAAGGCTAACGTGCCATATGGATGGATCATCGGGGGTTTGGGTGTCGGGCTTGCCCTCATTGTATTAATCATAGTCGTCTGTGTTTCCTTGAGGTCATCAAGCTGCTTTGGTGAAGCTCGAGGAAGTCTTACCAAAGATCGTGATGCCAAGAGTTCTCACAAGTTCCACATTCTTCGGAAGCCAAGTTTCTGTTGTGGTTCGGGAAGATACATTTGCGGCAAGTCTGAAAATTGGAACCAAACCAACGGCGAACCTAGTAACCGCCAGATTACTATCCCGAAAGGTGATTACACTCTGGTCTGTTAATTACTTTCAATTCTATTTGTTGCTAGCTGAAATACTGGCAATGAGATATTGCCAGGTGCTGAATGGAGGTTCCTTTGAAGTGCAAAGGATGTAGGTTTCCCCTTATTGTTCATCAAATATGTTTGCATTAGTTGCTTTCTAGTCATGGTGTCTTAAATTTCTGACAATTGGATCTGAGAGAGAGGTTTAATTTTGTGTTTCAGAAAACAGATTAGCTTTAGATTTGTTGCAACTTTAGCAGGCAGCATAAAGTTGTTTTCTATGACAACTCAGCTCGCTGCCCTGAGTCCCTGACTGATCCAAAATTTGGGAAGTCTAACTTCGTTTGCTTGTCTTCTCTGTCAGCTCTAGGAACTGATGTACTTGATGTTGAGAAGCCTGTGGTTTTCACTTACGAAGAGATTCTTTTTTCAACTGACGGGTTCTCAGATTCTAATCTTCTTGGTCATGGAACCTATGGTTCGGTGTATTTTGGTCTCCTTCATGACCAGGTTTGTTCGATTCCACTTCAAAATTTGGATTATATAACCTGAATAGTAACGTACCATTAAGTTTGTTTATTTGGTTCTTTTAGGAAGTTGCCATCAAAAGAATGACTGCCACAAAGACAAAGGAATTTATGGCAGAGATGAAAGTCTTGTGTAGGGTTCATCATGCAAATCTGGTAATGCTTTTTGTATGATAAAACAAATTTTTAAATTCTGATATCGTGAAGCTTTCTTCTGACAGTTCAAAACCTTTTGACTCCCATTTTGGTTTAATTTTGTTGAAGGTAGAGTTGATTGGCTATGCTGCTAGTGATAACGAGCTCTTCCTTATTTATGAATATGCTCAAAAGGGTTCCCTTAGAGGCCATTTACATGACCCCCTGAACAGAGGTAAGACTATAGCAGTGCTTCTTAATTATTTTTTTTAATAATTTATTTCATTTTTTTAGAATGAATTATTGCGACTTGACTTGTTTGAATGTTTTGCCTCTGTAAAATCTGATAAGTACTGTTTGTATGAATTTGAAGCCAGTTTATCAATGTTGTTGAATGGTAGTGCTAAAATGGATTGAATTATTGTAAATTATGATGCCTGATTTTTCTTAACGTTAATATGTTGAGACAATGCTGATAGCAAATCGCCATGATGAATAAGAGACTAAAATCTTTGCTTGACAAATCTTCATAGTGAGGGCGAGCTTTTTCCATTCTCCTGAGGTTCCATGCCTTATATCAAATTTGTCTAGTGGTACCAACCTGAAGCTTGGGCATTGCAATGACCCGGCATATTCAATTCATAAACAGGTGTAGCCATAGGTTTTGACTTGAGTCCCACCGGTTCAGCCCGTCCAATGTATTGGCACTTTCATGGGCTCGGCTTAGGCTATGACCATAAATCATTGATCTTCCTGATTGCTTGGATACTGGTGAGTCTAAATTGAATATCTTAAGCAAAATGGTAGATTCTCAGTGTTGAAGCATGGTAAGGGTATCTGCTTTTTGCTTGGCTGGACAAGGAAGAGCCTAATGGTCACCTGCGGCTCCCATATTAGTACCCAATTAGCTCCTATTCTTAAACTTTTTGCTAGAATATGAAGTTGCAGTTGGATTTTGGTATTAATGATAACTCTACATAGCTTGTTCCTAGTTAGAATAGGTTTTAAAACCTTTAAATGCAATTCTATGAGGCGTGCACTCTGGATGCGGGATCTTCTCATCTGCCATATCACGTCCTTGTTGAGTCAAGAAATTTATTTGGATTTTGGTGTTAAATGATAACTTTACATGGCTTGACCTAGTTAGGATACGTTTTAAAACCTTTAAATGCAATTCTATGGGGTGTGCACTCTGGATGTGGGATCTCCTCATCTGCCATATTATGTCCTTGGGTTGTGAAATTTATACTATAATTAAACTGCAAATGTTTACTGGCTTGAAGGTCATACACCGCTTTCTTGGATAATGAGGGTTCAGATTGCACTTGATGCTGCTAGAGGTCTGGAGTACATCCATGAGCATACTAAAACTCATTACGTTCATCGAGATATCAAGTCAAGCAACATCTTGCTCGATGGTTCTTTCAGGGCTAAGGTTCTAATATATTAAATGTTGCTGGTTTTTTTTTTTTTTTTCCTGTGATTTAATTGTGCTTGAGAACATTTGCCTGAGATTTTGTTTCTCTATTTAGATTTCGGATTTTGGGTTGTCAAAGCTTGTCGGAAAAACAAATGATGAAGAAGCAACAGCGACAAAAGTTGTTGGTACATTCGGTTATTTGGCACCAGAGTAAGTGATGATATTGTTAGTTGGCTACCATCTTTCACTAAGAGTTTTGAAAACTCTTTTTAACTTTTCCACTATTGTTTTCATATAGATATTTGAGTGATGGACTTGCATCATCAAAAAGCGATGTGTATGCATTTGGCGTTGTTCTGTTTGAGATTATATCTGGAAAGGAGGCCATCATACGAATGGAAGGCACCACAATGAAAAATACCGAAAGACGTTCATTGGCATCTATAGTGAGTTCCATTGTAACACATTCTAAGATACTTATTTTATTCCTAGATAAGCAAAATGATATGTGAGCAATGATATCTTTAACATCTTTTTTCTTTGTTTCCTAAGCATGCAATGTTTGATGCTCATTTCATCTCGGCTTCTTCTAATACTAGTATCTTTTATATTGCAATTTTGAAGATGTTAGCAGCTCTCCGGAACACACCAGACTCGATGAGCATGTCAAACATGAAGGAGTATATTGATCCAAATATGCTGGATCTTTATCCTCATGATTGCGTCTTCAAGGTAAATTTCTGACCTTTATTCTCGTCTTTCTGTCTTGAGAAAAAAGGCTTAACTATTTCATGATCAGTAAAAGGAATACCATCTATCCGTCAAGAAAGACTTGGAATAAGAGATTATGTTTATTAAGGCTTTGAAGAAAGCATAATCAGATTAATGGTGGTCTAATGAACATTCTCGATTGGGAACTTATCGTCGGTTATAATTTCCACATCTAGGCTTACTGTTAATGCTTTTTAGAGTATGAAGTTGCATCCTAGACATTCTCGAAGGCTACAAATAAGCAAAATCACAATGTATCCGATTTAGCTTCTAATCTCGTCCTATGATACATGCTATTATAGATGGCTATGCTGGCAAAGCAATGCGTGGACGAGGATCCCATTGTACGGCCCGACATGAAACAAGTTGTAATCAACTTGTCACAGATCCTTTTATCCTCTGTGGAGTGGGAAGCAACTCTAGCCGGGAACAGCCAAGTATTTAGTGGTTTGGTCCAAGGAAGATAGTTACATGGAGCAGCAGCCATCTTTTCTCCAAACCCTCCCTCCCCTACCACTTTGTGCCCCTGCTTTCGTCTTTATACTTGATGTGTGCATAGTTTAATGTTGTTCCAGAAATATTTACACAGCTTTCTCTTTGTTTGATCTCTTTGTTCCTGTTAAATATGTTGGTAGATTCTTTGAGAAGTTTTTTGACATGGGTGAAAAAAATTTTTGATGTAAAATGGCCATGAAATATGATGTATTAGAGCAAAGATTTGGTTACTTTACAACAAGCATTTTGGGTAAAGCTTGTTTAGATGTTATTTTCTTCGTTCCTTGACCTGTTTCACATCTGCTTCATTTCTGTTATTTTTATTTTCAATGAATACTAGTTAGTAGTAGGGGTGTAAACAAGATGAGCGGAGCTCAATTAAAAAACTTGAGTTTGAACTGAACAGTTTGAAATTCAGCAAATGGAGTTTTATTTTTCAAGTTCGAGCGAATTCAAAATGAAAATTGAACTATTTGAGTTTGTTCAATTAAGTATGCTTATCTAATATGGTTTTAACTTTACAAGTAGGCATAAGCTGTATAACAACTGGAACTTGTGTTAGAAACGTCCCAAAAATGTTTATTGGCGTCTCTGCTTTTTGTTCCTTTTTGGGTACATATTAGGCCATGCTTTTGTGCAAATCCCGAAGCTGCACAAGTGGAAACAATGGCACCGGATATGATATTGTTTTGGCAAAGTAAAAATTCGGAATCAGGTTCACGAATGCCATTTATATCTACTGGTCAAGTCGAAGTTGCTGTCAGTATACTAGAATCATCGAAACACCAAACAAACCATCTGATGCCAAGACGGTTTTCAATGCCGGTTTATCCAGTTACAGAAGCTGCTAGGGATATGGAAATACTAAAGCATCCGATGCCAAGAGCAACTGGTAGTTTATGCGATGCCGAGAGTAATCGGTTGGGATATCGAAACACTAAACCACCTGTCGCCGAGAGGGTCTTCAGTGCAGGTTATCCAATTACAGGAGCTGATTCCATAGGCTTCAGCTTTCGCATCCCTCTAAAATTGTCTAAATGCAGAATGCTTGTTTTCCTACAGTACATGTTTATTATTATTTTTTAACAAGTCTTTCGAATAATAAAATTGCTAATGCGTCTCCAAATATCGTGCAAAACTAAGATGTTGCTCAAGTATTTGTTAATAGGGAGACACTCGGGCCGACTGATCCAACTTATCAAAATTACTGTTTATATTATAAAATAATATTTTTATTTTAATTTAATTATAAATATTAACATAAAAATAAATTTTAATATTATTTTAAATAGTTAGATAAACTTTCAAATTAACTTGAAATTAAGAAATTTTTTTCTCAAAACTATGATCCAACTCATGAATACCTTTAATAGACTATTTTCTCGATCTCTTTATAGTAATCGCAAAGGAAAAAAAGAAAGGAAAACCTATATCTCCACTGAATTAACTATGATCCAAAAACAAATATATGTTGGGAATACAATGGGGGTATCTCACCATCTTGATTTATTTGGCTGACTTAACAGAAATAACACCCAGGGTCAGTCAGGTGCCACCGGCTACAAAACTCCTGAAAAAACTTATAAAAAGGCTACACCATTCAATTCATTTATGCATTGCACCAATTAATCAGAAAAGTCATCTTCAGCTCCACTGTACTGATCGACATCTTGGTGTCGCCCAAGCTTCTGGGGTCGTCCGAGCCCATCTTCGGCGTCTAACCTTCCAATCTTCGAGCTTGAGATACCATCCCTTGTGCTGGAATACACCTGATTGCATACCAGAAAAGAAGACAAAAGGATGTATATATAAGAACTAGAATTCATTATACTTGTTCAAACCTATGTTACTTGACTCTTCATTTTTCTTATCGTAACCGTGTCTGACGTATATCCAGATATGGGTATAGGAATACAACTTTCCAAAGAATCTTCAAATATATGGAAAAACTTAAAAATTTTTATCATAGCCGTGTTGGATACGTAATCGTATCCGACACTTGCAACTGAGTCTAAGTAATATAGTTGCAAACTCTTATAGCTGGGCTTCACGATCATACCTCTGGCTCTTTCAGTTCTATTGCATTAACTGTTGACCTCCTCCTTACAGTAATTCTGGAAGGTATAGGAAAATGTTCAACCTCATCACCAGATCTTCCCTCTCTGGCCCTCTTTTTTCTTAAATTAAGCTTTGTAGGAAGAGGCTGCCAAATGAAATTGTGTTACCGTCACTGCATAATCAACAGAATGTCCACAAAAAATGGATTTGAAAAAGATGTAAATTTTGCTCAAATGTATTACCACATAGCGAGCTTCTCCTTCATCGAACGAAACAAGATATGTTGTTGGGTCGTTTGCATCATCGCCCCGGACCTGCATAAGGAGCAGAAAGATTTTTTGAGCATTTAAGTGGCAGCTCCAGATTGTGCAATGTAACATTATGAAAATCAGGTTACGTACATCCCAATGGTATTCGCGAACCCAAGAATATGAGATATCTTCGAGCTCATCATACATATCCTTCGATAGCTGACACCATTAAAAATGCAAAATTGAATTGCAATTCACTTGGAATCAACAGATTGAAAGTTAGGCTGCATGACAAAAACTGCAGTGCTGATGGATATATGATACAAGGAATGCAAAGGCATATCTACCTCATCAAGAGAAGGCACCATGTATGCCAAAAATTTCTCAGGATTAGTCGGATCTGAGCTTGGTGCCACATAACTTTTCATAATGGCCTGCAATTATAAAAAATTGAAAAAAAAAAAAAATCAAAACCGATATCAAAGGAAATCGATACATGGAATTAGTAGCCATTGTGTTCCCTGCCCCTGGGTCCACTTATACAAGATTTTCTTTTCCTTTCCCAACAATACCATAAAACTAAAAGTTATCGCCTAAAATAACAATGCAGAGTCGACTATGATCATACGTCGACTAAAAGCCACAGAAATACTATCAACTATTTGCAGCATAGTCATTGATAATATTAGGGCCCAGAGACAGCATGCTGATTAATGTCAGCAAAAAGCATGGAACTATGCCAAAAAATGTACTTAACGTAAAAATAACAGGTTCCAAAGAACTCCTCGAGCCGGCAAAAAGATTCAAACACATTTTATGCATATATCACATAAAGCTGAATTACTTTGATTGTGTATTCTAACACTAAATATTGCAGATTAGAGCATTTCTACTTACCAGAAAGCCAAGATATCAATAAACTGCTTTAATGTATGCAGGCAATAAAAAGCATTCTTAACTCACCCTTGATTCATGCTCATCACGAACAGAGCCATGCAGTTTGCCGAAGATTTCTGAGTCAGCAGTAGGAGCACTATCAAATGTGACCATAACGAACTGATCATCGTACCTGGCACAACCGCATCCAGACAACAGATATAAGGATGCCATAAGACAGCACAATAACCGAAGATTGAAATCTAAAAGTTTTATAATCAATCAACCATCATATCCATAGACACCCCCTGTACAAATGCGTATTGAAACACAAACTTTTATAAATACTTGTTATGCTGTTTAGATGCATTTGGGTGAAAGGCAAGGTGAGAAAAGATATACTAGTCACATGTTGATAAAAACAAATGACGGTAAGCTAGTCAATGATTATCGCAAGAAACAGATAAGGTTCAAGGTGGAAAGAGGTTTGAGAATGCAAGAAGGGACAATAGCAGGCAGCTCCAAAACTAGAGGCCTTTTCTTTTTTCCTTCATCTCATTTTTTTTAATCTTTTTTTCCTCCTAATTGAAGAATGAAATTGCAAACTAGCACAGCAAAGCCTATCCTAAACTATAAGCTTACTTAATATGATAGGTTTGAAAAATCACACATCTAAGGATATTAAGATTCACCTACTTATTACGGGTTTGGCCTCAATGAACTTGCTTAAACGTGTTTAGATTACTAAATTAATATTCTTTCCAGAAAGGAGCCTCATAGAGTTAACATTTCTGCACCAGTATGTGGATTCTTTCTGCTAGAAACAAAAGAGACCTCACAAGAAATTGATATATCAGCTAATCAACACCATCAAAACCAGCAAACCATACAATGACACAACAAGCTCCTGCTTATTCGTCTTGATGAACTAATGAACAGGCACGCTGATAAATTAAACGTACAATATGCACAATCAAGATTTTCTTCATGTATGAAAGCCTGAAAAAGGAAGTAAAAACAAAACAGAAAGCCCTTACTAGTTCCATACCTCTCAAAATCAGGTAAGAGGGGCATAACTTCAACGGGCTCTAAGTTTTTATTCGTTGCATGGACAGGACGTAACTTGGATGCCTCAAATGATGCCTCAATTTCTTTTATTTGCCTTTCCCTGATAAAATTGCGAACACTCTTGATGTCAACATGCATCATAGTGGAGATACGCAAGTTTCTTGCAAATCTGCTTCAAATAAAAATCTCTCTTCAGAAAGAGTGGTTGGAATAAAACATACCTATTGTTAAGGTTCTCCAAAAGACTGCGGCCTCCCTTAAGTTCTCGCAGTTCTTTTGCTTGCTTTTCAGTCAAAGACTGCAAGTACCGATGTATTTAGTTTTGACACAGCTTCCAAAAAACTGACAAGAACACGAACATGAACACGGTAGTTAGCAGTTACCTGTTTCGTTGATTCCATACTAAGTGGAGAAATGTACTGTGTTTTAACAAGCCAAGAAACACCTTTATCAGTTGGTCTTTCTTTTCGCCTTATGCCATCTTTCTTTATAGGGGTTACAGCTTCCTCATCACGCAAGAGTTCCTCATCTTCTGGGGCAAGAGGTGGTCTAACACTAGGGGGACTAATTAAACAAAGAGAAAAGAGATAATCAAAACTGTAGTAACACAAAGCAAAATTCTAAAAAAAGGTTTTAAGTGGCTGAAGTATGATACTTGTACACACTGAGGTCG
Source organism: Adansonia grandidieri (assembly GCA_038382065.1). NCBI lineage: Eukaryota > Viridiplantae > Streptophyta > Magnoliopsida > Malvales > Malvaceae > Adansonia > Adansonia grandidieri. The sequence goes on along the minus strand of JBBYHK010000015.1, from coordinate 1,624,721 downwards.
AGCAAATCCAGTGGTATACCAAGATCTGGCTCAACAAAAAGTTTAGGCTTGTACATTTTCTCCAGAGAAGTAATGGTGTATTTTGTAAACCTGTGAGACAGAAGTATACATTAACTAGAAATCTCACAAAGGGACTAAATCATGAAATCAAGAAAAGCAGATCTTAAGTTTAAATTTTTCCGAGTCCCAAATATTTTTCTCCACAGACAAAAGAATACTAACCACAGATACAACATCACTAACAAGAAAAATAAAAGGAAAAAATGGTAAACACATTCAATCAGACAGCCGGTAAATATATTGGATCCTAGATTTTTAAAAAGGGAACATACATAGTCATCTTTCTTTGAAGCAAAAAGGCTAGTTCTTACCGATCTTTATCTTTCTTCAAAGCCATAAGTTTGGGCTGTGCGCTAGGATCGGGAAGTTCATTTCGGAATCTACATAACATAAAATTTTGTCATTATAGGAAGTAAACATTATAAATATTTTTCATACTTAAATAGTCAAACAAGTAATCAAAAGGAACATTTTCCGGCATGAAAAAGTAATTTCATATGGAAAATATGAAGGAAATTGCATGCATAAAATAAAGATCAAGTACAGTGTTCAGCCAAAAAATATTATTAAATATGCAAATGCAAGGAACAGTGGAGAAACACATTTGAAAAAAAAATTCGAATCAATCCCGTTGTTCACAAAACTATTTTAGCCACAACATGAATGAATTCTACAACATGAAGGGGTGAGAACGATATTTTTCAAGTTAATCTGTGGTCCATCAACCTACTCGGGACAAAGAATGCGAATATCAGAGGCATAGCCAGCACTAATGACTCCATCAAATTCCATCATAAGTTATCCAGGGATATTTTACAGACCAGCATAAATGATAAAACTAGGCCAAAAAGACGTCCTCGTTCAACCTAAAATAGATAAAACTCATTAAGGCAAGATGATGAACATGGAAATTTAATAAATTTAATATCTAAATTCGACGTGGCCTAAGAACCAAATAGAATTGTTAATAGGAAGGAAAAATTATTTCCATATACTCACTTCAACTTGCACAAGAACGTAGTTGGCTTCTTTAACCTATTCTCAATCCTCTCGCCACTCAAAAATGGTGTAGCTCTCCTATCTCCCATCCGTGAGCCAATCATTGAACCATGCGTTTTGCCAGAAGATATCATCTGGGCCTTCTGGGACTCCTTCATCTGCTGTCTCTGCTTCTCCTCTTGCCTTTGCTTCTCAAACTCCTTCTTCTTCCTCAACCTTCTCTCTTCCTCCGTCTCCACCCTTCCTGCAGGTCCATTTGGCTTCTTTACAGGAGGCATCATCGGCTTGTGCTCTCTACCTCCAACCCCGTGATTGGAATGCCCATGTTCACGCCTTCCAGGACCCGAAAAGTCCCTATTCCCCCCTTTACTACGCTCACTTAACCCTTTGTCCCCAACACTCTCCTTTGGAGGAGGCGGCGGTGGAGGAGAACTTGGGGGAGGTGGTGGAGGGATTGAAGAACCCGGAGAACTTGGAGGAGGCGGTGGGGGAGGTGGCTGCATTCCTTGATTGCCATATTGTGATGGGTACTGTGAAGATGGATAGTACACTGGTGGCTGTGAGTTGAAGGTATTTTGTGGCATTGTAGGCAAAGGAGGGGGTGGGGGAGGTGGATAGGAAGAATCTGGAGGTGGAGGAGGAGGAGGGGGGTAAGAATATTGCTGTTGTGGAGGTGGAGGAGGTGGTGGCTGCTGTTGTTGTGGTTGGGGGGGTCTTGAAGGAGGATAATGATAATTCGGCTTCAGATTCATTTGATTGTAATTTTGATCATAATGTGGTTGTTGAGGTGGAAGAGGGTTTTGATTTTGTGGTGGCGGCGGAGGAAAGGATGGTGGAGGGAATGGCCTATACGAGGCCATTCTTTTTCTTTTCCTTTATTTCCTTGATCACAGTATCAAAAACAGAGATAAATTAATTAAGAACCACCCCAAAAAAAAACACAGTAAAAGAAAAAAGTTGAGATTTTGAAATCTGGGTTTCTTTTTTTCCTCGAAGTTTTCTTGCAGAAACTGATTCAAATTGGAAACCCTTTGAACTGGGTAACCACTCAAATTTGAAATTCCCAATTTTTCTTTAATCTGATCAATAAAAGCACCCTACAGGGATAAATTTCAAAACCTTGATTTCCCAATTTCCCAAAATTGAGCTGAAGTAGCTAAAATCCTAGCAAAATCCAGAAACAAATTAGAGGAAAATAAAGAGTTAAAAACAGCCAAACAGAGCAAGGATTTGATCTCCCAATTCCACAAACCCTACGTAACAGATAGAGACTGAATTGGAATCTAACCTGAAAAATACTTGAACGCAGAAAATCAGTTCCAAATATATTTTAAAAAAAATAGCCAAGAGAAAATCTGAATTAATTGATATATATATATATTTATTTATTTACAGCTATAAGAGAAAAAAGCATGAGTTACCGGAAAAAGCTTTGTCGGAACGAGAAAGGGGAGACTTTTCTCTTTTACAAGTGTTCTCGCCCTGCTTCGCGTTGGTAGCGGGGTTAATATTTTCATTAATCAATAAATTATTTAGAAACTTGAATTGATGTTATCCCTTCAAATTAAAAAAAAAAAAAACAAACGAAGAAATTATTATTATTATTATTATTATTATTATTATTATAGTTTCTTTACTTATTATTAAATTTTTATAAAATATCAAATATAAATTCTATTAATTCATTCAATATTATATTATATTTACATAAAATTAAATTTTAATGCTGATCCAACACTAAATCATCTTAAAAAAAATCATATTATATATATATATATATATATAAACTAAGGCGCAAACTAAACTCCAATAAACCTTGCAATTTATTCAACAATCATTACCAATCCTTAAGAAAAAAAATCCAATATAAAAATTAAAACAATCTAATTTCAGATGTTATATAATGTATGGATAATAAAAATTTATGCTTCATTTTATATCTTAATTTTTTTAATTAAAAAATTGTAAAAATATCATATGATGAGTACATGTCATCAACAAAGAAACTCAAATCTTTCATTTGTATAAGAACATCTCCCCTGCTTTGCCAGGGATTTTGATTTTTCTATATAATAATTATATTAAATAGTAAGTTTTAATTTAAATATTTTAATATATTTATTTTATATTAAAATAATTATATTTATAGTAGAAAAAACTAAACATTTCAAATTGCATCTTCCTTATAAATAAAATAGTTTATTACTAAATTAAATTCAAATAATAAAACAAGAAACTATCAATTTTTAAAATCAACTAAAAAATTTGTCCAAAAAAAGAAATTTCACTTTATTTTTTTACCAATCGAGTTTAATTTTTAAGTTGTGGAAGCCAAATTGACCAATTACTCTTGCAATTAAACAACAAATATTTTTCATTTATTAGTTAATTTTGTAATTCTTTAAAATCTTTATTGACCACTATTCATTTATTTGTACCGTATTTTTATACTTTTTGTCATAATTTTATTTTATTTATTTATATTTATATTTATATAAATTTTAAGACATTAATATATTTTACGATATTCATGTTAATTTTTAATTCATTTTCGTCTTGTACTTTAGTTATTTTTCTTTTGATATAGTGTAATTTTAGTTACAAAAGTTGTAAAATTTTTTTCCTTCCTACTAATTATTTATTATAATAATTATAAATTATAAATATTCCTATTTTGTAAGTTTCCTGAAAAGGAAAAACCTAGCTGTCAACTTCTTGTTTAAACTTGGGCCAGAGGAACTCTACAGGATTATTTTTAATATTATAGGTATACATTTGGCTGACTCAGATTCGATTTTTTTTTTTTGGTATACATATAGTATTTTTTTTAAAAGATAAAATTAGGAGTTTTTTTTATTAGAATGAAGAATATATTTTTTTCATGAATTTTGATTAATTAGTGTACATATTATATTATTTGATTAAATATTCAATTGGTGATATATTTTAGTCCGAATTTTAATTTAATATTTAAAGAAAAAATTTTTATTCGATCAAACATATTGATTCTTTATTAGATTAATACCGTTAGTCAAATATTATTATAGCAATCAACAACCTAACATGATACATGACGAAAGTGCTATATCACCAGTGACACATTATCAAAAAATTTTATAAATTTTTTTTTATTTGTTTATATTTTATGATAATATGACATTGATGATTTAGAATGCCATGTGTTAAACATTAATTACTGGTTGATTGCTATGTTTAACGTTTAACTAAATACTGTTAGTTCAAAGAATCAAGGAATAAAAATTTAAGTATTAATTTGATCATTTTTTCCTTTAAGTACCAAATTAAAATTGTACTAAAATATAGGTGCCAAATGAATGTTTAACCTTATATTATTTTATAGTAATAATAATATATTAAATATAAAAATTAATAACTTTATTTATCAAATATTATTATATCTAGCAATTTTAAAAAAAATAAAAACACTAGTTAATAAAATTCTTTCTTTACTTTTTTTTTAATACATGAAAGGTTATTGATTATTCCATCAATATAAGTATATGGAAAAAGTGGGTCTCTTTTCTCATAAATTCTTTATTTTGTTGAACTTAAAATTCAAATTTAATTCTTTAATATTTGCTGTATTTATTAGTAAATAATTTTGTTAATCTCCTTGATTTCTTATCTTTAAAATTTTTTTTTTTGTTATATACATGTTTTAATAAATGGAATATAAAGTTGAATTGTAATTAATGAAAATTTAAGAGATCAAGGATACAAAATTCAATATTTTATAAAAAATAATTTTGAAAGATTTAATTAATATTAAAAATAAGTAACCAAAATCGATTAATCAGAATCCTGTTCGAATTTATCTGATTTGATCAGAATATTAATCGAATATTTTATGGATCCAATTATCATTTGATTTTAAGGAGTATATTAGATCGAAAAAAGTTTTTTACTATATTATTTATATCTTGTAAGTAAATCTTGCCTCTATTTCTCATTCTATTTGGAAGAATTATATTTATAGAGTTTAACAAAACATAAATTAAAATATAGAATTTTAATTATTTATGTTAATTTATGTATGTTTTGTTAAATACTTTTTTTTTTTAAAAAAAAAATGGGACTTAATTTTTCTAAAAAAATAGAAATCCATATATCATGGAATTAAACGTTTTATATATACATCATTCCTAGAAATTTATGGATAATTATTTAGATATTAAAAATAAAAAAATTTCATAAGTAGAGTTCATAAATTGTCATATGCCTAATAAAATATATTTAATAAATAGATAATATATAAATAAACTGTCGTATCATCTTATAACTCGACTTATAAATTTTTTTTTAAATTAATAATGTATGAGATAATTATTTTAAATTTATTTGCTATGGAGTTGTAAAATTTTCATTAAACATCTAATTTGACACAAAATTGTTTTTATTTTTCAATAAATAAAATTTTATTTGTCACACAACTATAATGATTCAAACCCAATCTAGCTTTTGGGCTTAAGGCATTGGAGCCACACATAATTGTTTTTTTTTTTTCTTTTTTGTCAACTATACAATTGGCATTATTAATTTTTTATTTTGGTAAAATAAAAAGTATCTATAGTTTCAAAAGTCAAAGACAATCTTATTATCGAAAACATTTAATTCAATAATTAATATATATACTTTTGTTTGAAGAAATTAAAATGAAATATGAATTGATCGACACAATAAAAAGTTAGAGGCATTTCATTTATGAAACTCAAAGTTTAATCATAAAATGACATTCCAATACAGCAGATGCATCCGACCCAACTCGCAATAAAACCTCTGTTAAAACATCTCTCTTCTTATTTGGGGCGACTTGCGGTGTTCGTTGGTCCAATTTGTCTTGCCAACTGAACAATTAGATAATTATCAATAAAAAAATTGAAAAAATTAGCTAACGATTTATGAACTCAATTTCTTTTACTATAAGGTGGGAAAAAAAGAAGGAGTTATGGAATTGGAACCTGAAAATAAGCTTCAAGCTTCTTTTTCAATGTTGCATATTCTTTCTTCAATTGTTGGAAAGTCCTCCTGCATCTGCAGCTTTCAAATTTCTCATTTCACAAATAATGAAAGAGGAAGGCTTTCAAGAGGGCTCAAACTAGACCTGTCTTGAGTTCGGATGGGCCAAACCATGGTCTGAAAGCTTTAAGATAAATTTTTGAAGTTCGGATCTAGTAAAGTTTAAATCGATCTAAAAATTTATTTTATTATCCGTTATTTTATTAAAATATTATTTTTATATTAATATTTATATAATTTTATAATTAAATTTAAATAAAAATATTATTTTTATTATTAAATAATAAATTAAATTAAATTAAATTAATACAAATTTATAAAAATTTTATCTAAAATTCGAAGTATATGAGTTGGTCTGTAATTCTAAGAAATGAAAGGGCGGGCGCAGATGTATTACCCATCTCCATTTGCAGAGTTGCAATATTCCCTAAACAGTGAGCTCTCAGCTTTCACCTTTTTGGCTCCAATGCTGCAACCAATCCAGAATTTATAAAAAAAAGAATGAACATAAATATCAGTGGTTGTACTAAACCGAGCATGTAATAGACGCCATGCCACCTATATGACGCAGATTGTGATTATATGTATCGAGATTTAAATTTTAAATTTATTGAATATTATTTTTTAAAGATGATCGTATAAATTAATTAAATTAAATTTTATATTTCAACTCTTTTGACATACTTAATTTTATGCTTTTTTTTCTTTAAAAAATAAACAAATAAATAAAAGGAGTTCAGCAGCATGTTACCTTGAAGTGCTTCCTTTGAACTGATGCATATAACCATCCAGCTTATTAAAATCAAAAGGTTTCTTTTCCCTGTAGAATACAACAAGGTTTTTAAAAATAATATTTTGTTTTGTTGTAATTATATTTAATTAATTAATATAAGTGGAGGAAATTTGAACTTTACATTGCCTGCTCTATGTTAAAGATTAATCTGGCTGAATCTCGATAGTACAAGGTGACAACTTCTTCCACGAAATTTGGGTTAGCATCATCTTGGAGTTCCTCCAACTGGATGAATTGTTCATCGAGATATCCCTACAACATTTACAAAACACGAACATGACATAAATATCAAGATGTGATAAATAAATTATTAATATTTTAAAATTTATATAAAATAATGTATATAATGTATTAAATTACGATTATGATACGAGAAAATGAGAAAGTTAAAGTTCTGTTGCAAAATCGCGCAAATGTAGCGGAAAACGAACAAATTTAACCTGATCAAACAGGGATTGCCTTATGATTGCAAGCGGCCTGCACATGGGGTTTCTCTCCATCTTGATCAGAAAAGAATGCTTGAGGAAGCAAATGAAAAAAAAAAAAAAAAGAGCTAGAGACCAGAGGAAAGAATTAAAAGACTGGGAGAAAGCCAAAGAAAGAAGAAGAAGAAAGAAGTTGGAAGTGTTTGAGTGATAATGCAATGTAAAGGGCCAAGACCCATGGAGGGGTCTATATATAGTAGTGAGAGATCCTTTCATTTCAGCTACGCCTACTACAAATGTTATAAAAGTTGCAACAGTCAATTCTGCTCATCATCATCTTCTTTAGAATCTCTCTATTTCAATTGCTTGAAGAAAATTACGGAAAGTAGCAACCCTCAATTCTCCGATATATCTATTATATTTAAATTCACATAAATATCAATTACGTATATATTTATTATAAAATATTTTTTAAAAATTATTCATATATTTATATCTAAATATTTTAATAAAAATTAGAATTTCCGTTAACATAGCTAAGCTATATAATAGCCTTTTTTTTTGGCTCTCCTACACTAAAATTATATCCAAATAAACTGAATGAGTGATTATGATGATCCTCGTACCAAACCTGAAAGGGAAGTAAAGAATCGAATGATTAAATACAGCCAACCGAATTTACTGATTATTATATATATGATGATAGCACATCAACTATAATGCTGCCAAGTGGTTAATGCTAATGCCAACAAATGTAGGGCTCGTTCACTGTCAGGTTTTCCCTGATGTAACTACTGAAATGATAGATATGAAATGAAGGGTTTCAGCTTGCTTTTAGGTTTTGAATGATGTAAAATTGTTGTATCGTTGTATAAACAACACTTTGACATCTGTTGCTAATAAGTTATTAGATTTTGATTAAATAATTTAAATTTAATTTAATTATTATTAAATTATTATGATATTAACGGCACATTTATTTATTGGAATGAAATAAAATTATAATAAAATTGTTATTTTGTAAGAATATAATGAAATATAATAATTATAGCAGTAATTAAGTTATGAAATTCGAATTTTTTTGAAAATTTTGTATTTTATTCAAAACTAAAATAGTTATTTAGTGGTTATTCTATAATTTTATGGAATAAAATTGAAATCAATCATTATGCAAAATAAACATTCAATAAACCAAATGATTATAGCACACTAAATTAGTCCATAATGAAATGGCTATTACGACAAACTAAACTGGTTGTGAATGAAAAATATAATATCACCACTTGAATCGAACTTAAAATCAAATTTAAAATTTAACTCAATTAATTGATATAATTATTCTTAAAATTTCATTCAATAAATTTTATAGTTAAATTTTGATATCTATTTTTTTTATTTTCAGAGTGCAATCTTTTATAAAAAGAAAATGAAACCTAGATCGAGACAAGTGATTTTCCCTAATGCCATCAAATACACACTTCAAGGAGAAGCTTAGTGAAAAGATAAAAACAGTTGATGACACGAAAAAGTTGACTCCCATGTTTGCTAATGCTACTTTAAACATACAGTGAGTTAAAAGGAAAGAATAATTACGTTATTTACATCTTATTCTTATTCTAAAAATATGCTAATTGTTCAACACTGATTGATTAAATTCAGTGCATTAGAATCTTGATGAAAGATAAAATGGTTCACCAAGTTTAGCAAACGATTCTACAACACCAAAGTGAAATTCCTTTTATGAAGTCTTTTTCTAATTTTCATTCACTTCTCTTTCGTTTACAGCTGTGCTTATAAATATTAAAGTTAAAAAAGTTAAAATCAGTATCAGAAAGTGCCAAGTGAAGGGCCGAACCAGGCAAAAATACTTGATTTTCTCATTTATGAAAGTTAAAGAAGTGCAAATACTCAAAAGCATTTACCGTAAAAAAAATTATAAATATTAAAATTTAAATTTTAGATATATTATCACTTAAAAACGATCATATAAACCAACTGGGCTATGTTTTAGATTCATAAACTGTCTACTTTGGGGTGGGGGGATTGGGGAGGGGAGACTGACCCGGGCTCCAGAGAACTGGAAATTTTACAAGAAAGAAGATGATATCCATCCTTTTAAAACTCAGAAAGGTATCAATTTAAACGTTTTAGTCAACCACAAAAATCATCAAAAGGGCAAAATCATCAATCCGTAGATCGTTTTGGAAATTAAAATTTTTAAAACATGCCATTAAATCTTCCATTAAGAATGATCAATGTAGAGTCCGAACAAGAAAAGCTATATTGTCATTCAAAGTCATTTATTAGAAAGAAAGGCAAATATATAAGCCTCAAGTTTTATAAGTTAGAAACCATCTTGTTATTTAACAGTAGTATCTTCTTCATCTTTGACATCGGTGGTCTTTCCGTTTCGTTTCTTCACATCCCATGTCAAGACAAGTAATAAATTTAACAACCTTCTTAAAAGGATTTCATTTGGTTTAAATATTCCATGATTATATTAAAGCAAGATTCTCAATCATCCATAGAAAGCATGTAAATCCCACGAAAACTATGCAGTAGTCCTTTCTGGAGATGCAGATGCTATATTCTAGCTTTCTGAAACTGTCTAAATGAAAGGGGAATTAATGGTAACTCTGAGCCGCAGAGTCACTCAAGTGAATCAAATTTCAATTTTTGGGTATAGTTTTGGGGGCCTATTTGGGTATGATTTCGAATAAGAAATGGAGGCTAGGAAAAAACAAAGCTAGAACATATAGATAATAAGAGATTTGTTGATGAACAAAATCTGTAAGTACTCCCCAACCTATCGAAACAAGTTGTTGGAAATGAGAGAGTGAAAGATTGCAGCTAGGACCGTCCATGCAAAATGATATGGGAAATAGAGAGAGAGAGAGAGAGAGAGAGAGAGAGAGAGAGAGAGAGTATTCCTGTCCTATATGCTGCCAAATTATTTTGCAACTTTATCCCCAACTGAAATAATTTTAACCAATTGCCTCTTAACACCAGCAGAAATGAAGGTGAAGGTGTTGATAGAGAGAGTACCTTTGAAAGATTTTGTTAGTACGTGAGGAATTGAAAATACGAGAAATTGATGAAGGCTTTAAGGTGTGTAGCAATGTCACTCTCTTTAAGGTTTTATTCACCTCCACATTAATTAGGTATGCAAAAGGGTTACTGGCATATAAACCTCGATGATACAATAAAATCCTATGATTGACGGCATCAATCTACTATGCACTAAGCAGTATATGACAAAACTATCAAAATTCTATTATAGTTTTCTATCTAGTTTTCTATATATATATTTTTAATCTATGTCTTTCAAATGAGAGGGGTTCTATTTATAGGCAAGTGAATCCCTCGTCATACAGACATAACTTTTCTTAATACATGTCCATTTGGATAGTTACATCACTTGGTAAATAATCAAGAGACATCACTCTTAATTAAATAATTAAGAGACATTACTTTAAAGACATGACCTTTCATTATTTTGAAAATGTTCCAACAATCCCTCACTATTTTCAAAATAAATCAGATTTTGATAATTTTAGAAATCTATTGCATAAATGAAGGTGTCTTACGATTGAACATTCACTTAGTGAAAACATGTTGAAGTTAACCGAAATTGCATGGTTGACTATTCTTTGAACCAGCTATTCCATTTGGTTAACCGAACACATCTCATATAAAGATTTCGACACTAGTTAATGCATAGTATTTGGGGACACTATTATGGCCATGTGTTTGTGTCCTCTTTTCATGAATGATGTTAAAGCCAAGCCCTTAAGCTCCTAGAAGCAGCCACACTTCACACTCACATAGGTAGATCCCATCGAGAGTGTTCCCGTAACTATAACACTCTAACATATATATGTTATGGGTCTATTAAGAGTATATTTACTCATCCTTCCCTTATCATTACGGGTACCTAGCACTTTACTTATGATGATATATTATATAATAATATAGTGCTAGCAACCACATATAGATGATGTACTTTGTCTCATTGAACTCAAGACTTGACGTTATACCAAGCGTTGAGTCGAGTTTTCATCATAGGTGACTAAATATTATGAGCTTGTCCTCATCCCCAAATTACTAACATAACTATGTTAATTTTCATACCACATGGTAGACTTTTATAAATACTTGTATCTTGAAGGTTCATAAGACCAACACCCTCACCATGTAGGAATATACATTCTTTGGCTAAGGAATGTTCTTTAATAATATTTAACGTATCAAAGATATCATTTATACAATACCAATTCTTTGCTTTATAGCATTCATTGTGATCACTTGATCTATTTTTAATAATAGTTACACATTTTTCTATTTTATTTATTTTTTAATTTCATTATCACCAAATGTGTAAATCATGCATCACATTATCCTATTCAACCAAGAAATTCCTTATAATGAGGCCTCAAATCCTTTGGTGAAATAAGACAATATTGTTGCTATTTTTTCATAGCTTGTTGTCATAATCAATACATGATTTTAAACTTATTGTGTATATATACTTAAAATACATGACTTTTTATCAACAAACCATATACACATAAGGGTGTTTCATGTCTCGTTTTAGAACAATAGTCAATATTAACAAACTATTACCAGGCTTACCAAGTGACTATTACATAAATACACCATTCATCAAGGACATTATTAGTCATTTTATTGTTAATAACCGAAGCCTTGTCCTCCACCCAAATGGGATGATAGCTTTCTTCTTGCTATTTCAATATTTTCATTTTTGAGTCATGATTTTTTAAATAGCTTAACTTTTGATGAATTATTTCATATATCCCTTGAGCATCGCCACTTATGATAATTATCAATATGGAAAGAATTAATTAATGGATGACAAAAGCTACAATTCCATTAGTTTTACATACCATGCTCATCCATATTTTATAAATCTTATATCATGATTCCATAATGACTCCTTTGGAGATCATTTACCAATGCTATATATGGTGGATATAAATGCATTTTATCATATTCATAAACAAATTATATATTTATAGCTTGGTTCAAACTATATTCACTTTAATCATATTCATATGCACCATAGCGTACACTAAATACCAAATGAGATCAAATAAAATTATATAGTCACATTTGGATCTCCAAATCCTTGTGGCCAAAATGACTACTATGTTACACATTCTCAATGGAAGATTTTATTTTCATATTAGAATAGTGACTATATTATAAAGGTTTTTACCTTCCTACTATTCTACTTTGACTAGAAAAAATTGATCATGCAAATAATATATGACTTATATCATTTCTAGTCAAAACCACTTCTATATTGATAATAAATTTTGTAAGATAGTCCAATTTTTTATTTCATAAAACCAAAATAAATTCATGTGAAAAATAATAAAATAAGTTAAATACTCATTATTTTGTTTAACCTTTTTAATGTGGACTGCCAAAATGTTTAACCAAATATAAAATCCATTTAGGTTTATGGTTGTTTTAAGCTAACCAAAATGATCTACTTTATATATCCATCTATATAATAAACTTTCATTTAGTTTATTATATATATAATCGCCACTAAACATATATATTTTTTTATAGTCATAATTATTCATGGAAGATCCATATCATAAGCAACCAACAATATACAACAAACATGAATTATAAGACCAATATAATAATTTGTAAGTAAAGTTTAATAGTAAATTTTTCAAATATCTTCATAGATGTCTCATTATAAGTTATTAAGATTTTAATACAACTTAATAAATATCCAAAAATCAATGATTTTACACATAGATAATTAATTTAAATAAAAGTTCACAAAACATACCTGGATGCGGAGCATTATGAAAACCTAACCCTCCATAACATGCCTTTTACACGTATCAATTTTACTCTTGCCATGGCATCTCAAACATTTGTATTTTAACATGCTTATGTTAGGTAATGGTTAATTAAATGCTGGGTCTTACACCTTTCATTGTATCCTCTTTCACCTTCAATCAAATTTCTCGTAAAATTACACAAATAACACCTTGAAATTATTAGTACATGGGGAACCGAAAACACGAGAAATTGACAAAGGCTTTCACGTGTGTAACAATGCCACTCTCTTTAAGGTTTTATTCGCCCCCACCATGGAATCTTATCCTTGGAATTTTCAGGTCAACAACGATGATGGAGATATTACAATAACTATATGCATCAAGAGCTTGCTTGAGAACTTGCTGAGATACATACCAAGCTGGCGGGAATTGACTATCATTAAAGCCAACAAGCCTCCGTTGCTGTCTTATTTCTTTGTGAGCTAACTTTACAACCTCTTCATTGGATAAAACATCCTAAAGGCCATCACTAGCCAAAATCAAACATTCATTTTCGTCAGTCCTAGTCTTGAAAGTAACTTCAAGAACTGAAATTACCCATGGTTTCAAATCATGTTCACTTGAAAACCACACCACGCAAATTAATAATGTAATAATTATACATATAACCAAAGAAGGTGTAAAACACTAAAAACATTAGTACATATCTTCAAATTTTGAGTTGCGAAATTCTAGGTCAACCAGAATTTAAGCGGGAGGAGGTGATACAATGCATTACCATTTGATAACAGAAAACTGGACTGCAACATACAACCTAGTAGATACATAAAACATCATCTGCTTTAATTTTGCAATTCTTTTGGAAAACCATTATGGTAAAAGAAATTCGACAGCTTTATGATGTAATGCAAGGAGCTTGTGTTACGAAATATATGAGATGACTCTAGAACGAGCTTCATTTTTACTAGATATGAGTTATTAAATAAACAAAAGTAATAGAATTTTGTGACATAGTGTATTCTAAATCTAAAAGGAAGCCCAAGATAGTGTGTTTATTTGTATGATAAACCTATATTCTTTTACCACCTAATAATTTGTTCTACAATGCTTGGACTTGGTGAGAATAAGACATGTATTTGAGACGGGTGTTTTCAAATTTTCCAAAGATTTTTCTTATGTTTGGAGGTTCATCTTTAGTATATAAGCTTAGTTTGAGGTGTTATATACATACTGTAGACGTGATAATATTAGATATGATTATACAAATATGACATGTATAAAGTAAAAAAAACATGTCACCACAAGAATACATTCTCAAAATCTATACAATATGAATTAGTAATATACTAAAATTAATATAAATATAAAATACCTTCAACATGATTATAACACAAAAAAAAAATGAACATGACACGAATACACAAATTGTTAAGTTTACTTGACACAGATAGCATAGGTGGTAATGTTGAACATCCAATCTAAAACCAATTGATAATATTCAATAATTAACAAACGTGAGATAATACCACTTAACACTCTCCTCTTGTATAGGTCACAAGGTCCACATGTGAAAAACTTCACAAGAAGTCACAAAACCTAAGCTCTAATATCATGTTAAACACCCAAATTAAAACCAATTGATAATAGTGGAAGGATCTACCTTGTATATAAAACCATAGGAAACCCAATAATTAACAAATATAAAATAATACCGCTTAATAATTGTTCAACATCTAACCTAAAACCAATTGGTAGGGGAAAGGTCTCAACTTGAATACAAGACCACATGAAACTTAATACTTGACAGACGTAGGAAAACACTACTTGACACTACCCTCACGTGTAGCCTATAGGCCTACATGTAGGCTACACGTGGATAACTTAACCGGCGATTGTCAACCTCATATAGAATTAGGCAGGAAGAACAACATAATAAAACCTAAGTTTTTGATACTATATTAAGCATAAAACCTAAAACCAATTAATAGCAGTTGGAGGGCCCAACTTAAATATAAAATCATTGGAAACCTAATACTTAACAGACGTTGAATAACACCATTTAACAAGTAGCAACATAGGGTTTGCCATACAACTCTTGGCATACTTGCAAATTATCTCAACCGTGTGTCCCCAATTTTTATCCTTTGAATGAAAACGAAGTCTGAGCACCTATAATATTCAGATGAATTCAGCAAAACACGAATGAACAACCCTTGTCTTGGCAGAAAAACAAATCATGAACAGAATTAAAGCCAAATAATTATTCTCTAGCTCATGCCATGGAAATAAAGAAATAATAGAATGGCGTAGAAGCATGAAAAACCTCTTGCCCTTGGCATGGAAAGAACTCCTTCCACCCTTTAAGAGCCCCAATTTAGAATTCTAACTCCGCTATTAGTGCTTTCTGACTCATCTGCTCGGTCGAGCTGCAAAAAAGACAAGACCACACGTCTAGCAAAGTGACAAGAAAAGAGAAGGGAGCACCAGGATATAATGCCTATACTTGCACTTTACAGTGAAGCATGTATGTGCCGTCAAAGATAAATAGGAGATAGCAACAACATAGACAACAACCAATGAGATATTTGGGGTCGTACTTTTAGATACTGCGACAAAGACAACGACAGCTTAAAATATCGTAAAGTAGCTTATGATAGACCATAAATGTGACCATAAATGTACTCTTCTTACTCATAAAGTAGGAAATTTTGATACCATGCAAGTAGTTCTCATTTATTTATAAAAAAAGACAAATATTCATTGACATAATAATTGATAAGAAAAAGTACTAAGCGAAATACTTGTTGACACAACAAGTGAAGTACATCACAACTCTAATGTTGAAGTATTAACCACATATAATTCATGCATTCATCAGTGCTAATGGCAGAGACAACCAAATAAAGAAGATGGCTTCAAAAGCGACAAATAATAGGATTTTTCAAATCCTCCTGAAAGCAAGAACATAAAATCTATTTTCCTTTTTGAAGGATCAGGAGAAAAAAGCACAAAGAGAAAAAGCATGTAACACAATAAGTACATATCAACTCTGATGTGCAAGTACTAACCACAAATCAATATGTCCATACATCAGAGCTAAAAGTAGAGACAACCAGATCAACTGATGACTTCAAAGGCAAAAACTAATAGGATTTTCTGATTCTAATGAAAGGAAGAACGTATAATCATTCTCCTTTGCATACGATCAGAAGATGAGATTGCTAAATGTAAGCCACAAGAAAAATGCTTGCCCAAAAAGTAATTTACTTCTTGATCTTAAACCACATCAATCATCATGAATGCTCCTAATCAATGCTAAGGAAATTGTTTATTTGTTTATCTCACAACTTGAAATGAAAGGAGGTTTACAGAAGAATGTTAATACTGCTTAGGGTTGAGCCTTGAGGGTCTCTTAACACAATGATTGCCTAAATAAAGGGCAAGAACTGCAAACAAACAAAATGCTCGCAAAAAAAGGAAAAAAAAAAAAAAAGAAGGAAAAGAGAAAGACATTAGTCTGGAATATACGACTTTAATCTAGTGTTAATGGAGAGATGAAACAAAAAAACCAGTGACAAACCTTATGGTCAACCATCAATGGTGTTGCTTGTGTCCCGTGACAAAGCACAGCCCTGCAGTCACCACAACTAGCAGCAATTATCTGGCAAGGCGAGATAATCACTACTAAAGCAGTCAATCCACAGAGTTGGGTGCTAATGCCTCATCTTTGAAAGCATCGTCAGCTCTCTCATAAGCCTTGCACAGCGTAACCTCCCACCTCTTACTCCATCCATTTAAAGTGCTTCCCCTTTCCCACTCCTCTGCCACAATTTCACAAAGCTCATTTGCACAATAGTTACTAACCTGCAAAATACCATCCAAATGAGAAAAATCACATCAATATGATTTGCTTTACATTTATCGGCCATTACAATCAGGTGATAATTATTTGCTTGTTAGAGTACTTAAAACTTGTTTAACGAGGATGCTATACCATCAAATTGGATTTGTCTCATACAATACGTTTTAAATAGCACACTTTATCATAAATACATTTAATCCAGAGAACATTTACAGTAATACAATCAGAGCTCAGGTTTTCCAGTAATTAATCCATCGTTTCAAAACTCGCAGGTGTCGTGCTCTTGAATGGTCCCCTTCACCTCGAATGCTAATGTATGAATAGAACGCTAGCCAAATATACATGCATCAACATCACCGTTATGACTATGACTTTAAACTTTTGCGACTCTTCAAAATTATCTCAGACAAACAATGTTCTACCTGCATGAGATAGAAACAATATGCACATGTCAAAATGAAAACAAGAGTACCTTAGCAGTACATAACAATTTCTTAATCAGAAGCACTGCAAGGATTAGTGGTCCTAACTAGTCTGTCAAAAATCTCCCTAAATATTCATATTACAGTACAATTTAATTTGAAATCATAGTATTGGAAAGTTTAAAACTGCTGATCGAAAACAAAAAGCAATATGGAATAAACGCTGCATAACAAAATGTTATAGTTAGTTTCCATTCTCAACATCTAATATTAATATGGCATATGATGCCAGGAAAAATCAAGCAATGAAGCGCATTCTAGTTGTACTCGATCTCAGGAATGACATAGATCTTTCTGTCACCATTTTAAACTATCTTAGAAGGCCATTATCATGTAATTTGAAATCTTGATTAATTTAAAAGCAAACTGGCCTAAAGTGAGACCAAAAAAGACAAAGAAAACAAAAGTAGTACAGACAAAAGGTGAAATTCTATCAAATGCAAAACAGTGACAGATTGTACCATTTGCCCGTTGATCTTTAAAGCAAAAGGTTTTAAAGAAACCGATTAAGCACGACCTTGACATACTTAGTTTGGAATGAAAAAGTTCATGCAACTATTAGCATGAGATTACACCCACCATCTATATATATATATATATATATATAAAAGAAATGACTTTATTTACATTATCTATGAAAAGGAAAAAAACGTTGGCGGTGGGGGGGAGAGGCAAGGCTTCATCTGAAATAGATCCAAGGAAAACCGCAAATAGCTTAATACAATGAGTTCAGTAATCAATAAAGTAAGTTAGACAGAAAGGCAAGAAGAAAGGATAAAAAAAATACAGGGATGAGGGAGAACAATACCAAATAACGAAGAGTTAGTATCGACTAAAAAAACCATCAAGATTTCTTTTACATATTGCTAACGAGCAAAGAACTCACTTCTAAGGTTACTACTTACAGCCTGTGCAAAGAACTTTCACCTGTGCAAAGAACTTTCCACTAGCTTACAGCCTACTTTACTCTAAAGAGCAACTGAACAATTGAATTTTCTTCCAAGATGAAACTCACTTCTAAGGTTACTACTCTCTGAAGCACTATGGTCTCCAATATTCTACCATATTCAGACACAAACTAGAGGAAAGATAGGCAAAATTTTAGCTCGAAACTAGACATGATTTCTCATATCAAATATCATATTCCTGACTGTATCCATAAAAACATGTAGAATACCAATGTCTACTTAGATAAAAATTAGAGAACATACATGAAGAAAGAGAGAACAAACGATAGGTATAACTACATAGCAATAAAACAGAGAATATGAGATAGGTATAAACACAAAATTAATTAATTGCTTAGAGAAGTATTTAGCTGTCCTTATTACTTCTAAAGACTCCTATACCTATTGCACATCTAAGGATATAATTTTTGATTGAGCTGTATGCACAGCTACTTGACTCACACTCCGCTCATAAGCTCGTTTATGGCTTTTTTTTTATATGTTAATGGGGCAAAAAGAAAGACTACTAATTTCGAGTACATTTACTCTATAAAGTTAGTTCTTGATAACTTTTTTTTCTTTCGTATGTCTACTTTATGATGGTGTTTGTATGCACTATAACAGAATAATATCATAATTATTTGACCTTGTAAGAAAGAGAAATAAAATTTATTGCAGCTTCAACAAAACCTATTGATAGTTTAAAAGTTTCTACACAAGGTTATCTGCCTTTAAACATTAATGTTTTCAAATACAAATTGAACTAAAATATAATAGTTATATCATTAGAGAATTCCTAAAGCACAAAAGTTTACACTCGTGGTTCATTGAAATTCATGACTAGGAAGTTATTTTCCATTGGCTGCTCAAAGATGGGCATTCATTCAACAATGTAATCAAGTCTTTGTTTGTACAAGAAATAAATTATCGTGATATTCACACCGTTTTAACTAAACATTAGCAGACACTTTCAGTTCAACAAAATCATGCAAACTATTTATTTTCCAATAACTCAAAGATGGGGTATCATTAATGTGGGATTGAGAGATAGCGGCAAAATATCCTAGGTTAAATGGGCCCTCGCCTTTTTCTTGTTTCCTACCTTCGAGTGAGTATTGCGGCTTTCAGTGACATGAGGATCCCCTATCAATTTAAATTTTCAGTCTTACCCACTACAACCATCAAGTAAGCTACACTTAAAGAACTTGGCTCATTGTTTTGAACAAGCTAGGTTTGAGCTTAACAATCTTCTGACAAGACAAGCTTGAGCTCGAAAGTTGGGGCTTCTTTTAAGGCTTGGACTCATCAAAGGCCCAATCCAACCAAGCTCAAGCCAACTTCCCTTATTTATACACCTTTAACCCTGATAACTATTTGGTGTTTACTGCAACGAGAATAAAATCTGTTTCAACAATCCTAGTCAATGAAATGCAATGGATGCTTACCCTGGAAAGCCAATAAATTCAGATAATGGTAGAAAAAATATGTTTATTAAGGCATCAGGATATGTTCTAACTAGAACATTTTTCCTAATATCCTTTCATGACGTGGCAAGCTTTCACCGCCAATTCATTTGTTACTATTTAACAATTCATTACCACTCAAAAAGGAAAAAAACACATATTTCCATAAATTAAGTTAAAACTTTTCAACTTAAAACTAGTGAGCCAAAAATCCGACCCAAAGGATAATAGAATCATGTTAATAATTTAAATGGTAACATTATTAATAATGACACTTAGGTCAAACTACCAAATACTTATCGAGTTAGATCATATTTTAAATAAAGATCTTTAGTAAGGATTGAGCAACGAGAGAATTAGACAAAAATTTTAACTATTTAAGTTATATATGGAAGATCTATAGACAATAACACTTTAGCTAAATCCATTTATGGCACCATCAAGGAACAAACTTAGAAACATTTTGATTCAATTAAGACTAAAAAAAATTTTAAAAAAATGGCAAGATCGAATAAGATAGTGTAATAAAAAATGTTTAGTAATTTCTATTAAAGCCATTCCTTGAAACACAAAAGGGAATTGTCAAGTAAAATTGTCAAGTTATGCCTAAATCATTGCAAATGGAGTAAACCGACTAGAGGTTTATTTAGTTCTATATTTCTCACTTGATATCCCAAGAAGAGATTTGCCTAACAAGGGTATCGCATGGTGGAATCGAAGTCCAATTTAGGCTAAGAAAGGACTAGGCCCTATAAGTCAAACTGATACCCGTCGCGGCATCTTTTCTTGCCTTTCTTCCCTTGTTGGGCTGATATTTGCTTTTAAGTACAAAAGACATGATAAAAATGAAATATGACAATTGTGTTGATAAAGGACTACTTTGCCAAGGTCAATTGGGTTAGAGACGTTCTTATGGCATCGGAGATTTTCTTACATATAAAGGAAGACTCATAACTTCATTTGAAACATAGACCAACTATAACCATGATTTCCTCCTTTTCTTGTTTTTAGGGGTCAAAGAGACCCAACACGATTATGCAAGATCACTATACCCTTCATCCTCTAACATGCCAAAGAATTCACCCACAGCGTAAACTAAAATTACCTTTATAAATTAAATAGTTGGCCCATATATGCCAACAAATCAACACATCAATTTCCCTCACGGAAGACGTGTCTAATCTCCACAACTTCAACGGTCTTTATGGGGCACTTACGATATTCTAAAATCCTACAAAGGATAGCCCTCTCTTAACCAACCAAAACTTTTGTTCCAATTCCACCAATACGGATTATCTACATATCTCATGGACAATCAAAAAGAATTTTTTTCAAAGCCTATATATCCACCAATAAGCTATCAACTCCACCACTACCAACCACAGAACCCATCACTCACCTACCAAGATGATCTCCAATCAAGACCCCAACACTAGAAATTCACTGCTATCTTTCTTTGGCCCGTACGTGTTTAACATTAGCACATTTTAAAGGGAGGTGTCCAGGCTCTCCAACAACACAGCCTATTAGCATCTAGTAGCACCAACTTACAAGTTACCACAAATTTCCTAGCTGTTTCTCGTGTCTCACAAGAAACTTCCTTATACCTTAACCATTCTACTATCGAAGACTTACCCGTTTCTAGCTCTTCAAGCATACCAAGCCACAAACGCAAATACTGCTGACCAGAGGATAACTTCTCTACCAAAAGCTTTAAAGCAAAGACTAGAGTTCAAGCCTACTCCTCATGTTTGTGGCACACTCAATCTCCAAAGATCTGCAACTAATGGATAAATTAGAACAATATGATCCAATGCTACAGTCCCTCACTACTCTTCATATTTATGGCACACTAATCTTGAAAAATATGATCCATGATGGATTATCAACCATATTTTTCCTAAACCTCTTGTTATCGATCACTCCATCCAGCATTCATGGCCAAATATAAATCAAGAATTGTTTCTGAACATTTCACTTCCCACATCCAGTGCAAGATCTCATTCTGAGCATAGGCAATGTCCATTCTTATCCCTGACAAACTTATATGTCGATCATATGGGAAAATGGGCTCACGAGGCATGTAACCATACACTTCTCTTTTCGTTTTTTTTTTATTTTTTTTATTTTTCTTCAAAATAAATGCCAAGCTCGTCAATTTAAATATGCATTTTTCATAATCATAGTTAATTTCAAATTCAGAACAATCTGATTCAAACCCACATGAGGGAAGAATCTAAAGAAACTAAATATATACCTTAAAATGTGTCTCCTCTACGATGGATCTTCCTTTCGACTCTACTAGCTTAACCAATTGCTACTCTTTCCCATGTAACTCTGAGTCAACCCTAATGTTGCCAATTTATAAATCTTTACATCCTTAGTGATTCCAATTAATGATCCCACGTCTCCTACTGGTTATCTTGTAAAGGAGGATTATAGGAGACTCTCTAATAATTTTACATTGTTATAATTATTTTTTAAAGAAAAAAAGAACCTTAGCAATTTGAAGGCATCAACCGAATTCTTCAAATGTATTAGAAGAGGAAGCATTACAGTTTCTCAATCATTCAGATAGGCATAATGCAGCTCGCTTGTTTTAGTCATGTAAAAAAGGCCCAAGGAAGTTTCACTCACAGCCTCCCATTATAAATTGCAAATAGAAAAGCAATTTCCACCAATCGTCAAGTAGAATTTCACGTAAAAACATCAGGAGAAATTTCTTAAACATCAGGAGAAATTTCTTACTTTACCAAATTGCTAATAGATTCCATTTCACTAATCAAATCCTTTAAATTTATTATTCTATACATATAGAGACCAAAAAGTACGTAGTTTTCGAATATTAGCAGAATAATCAAACCAAATAATCAATCTTCCACACATTTATACGAAGGCTTATGCATGCTTGTAAAGCCCAAAACTGAGCTCCATTTCATAATAAACACTGAAAATTCTAATTAATAATGCAAAAATCCAAACACTTTATTGCACTCCAATCCTTGTAAGCAGCCAGCATAACTTGCTTCGACAACAATCCTCGAAGACAAATGCTTGCATTTGACAACCACAAAGACCTTTTCCAAACAGATGCACTGAATCAGTGCATGTTTTAGCAAACTTTTCCGTCGGTATCACAAGTCACAGAATCAATGCTCATGCATACGTACATACAAATATAACCTTTTTTTTTTCTGAAAAAAATTCAAGAAAAAAGCTCAGGGAACTATTAATCAATTATCATCTAGGAATTTTATATTAAATGCACAACAAAGAAAACCAACAAAGGAGAATATTAAATTTCAATCAATTAAAAAAGAAGAAAAATTAATTATATTTCGTAAACACAATCAATTAAAGCCACTTCAATTTCACTGATTCCACAAGAAGAAAACCCTTAAAATAAAACCAAAAAAAAAAAAAACGATCAATTTCAATAAATTCAAGAGTTAGAATCGAAATTAGTGCCGGTGGAGTTGTTAACTTATTGGTGCAATTTTCCTTTTCCTTTTCTCTTTCTTTCTATCATTTTTTTTTCTCGAGGAACAAACATAATTCTTTTAAATGCTTTGGGCATTTAGCGAAACAATTTTAGGGTTTTTTTAAATATAAAAAATTTAATTAAAATTTCTAATTGAATTAACTAATGTTATATTAACTCGTAATATAATATAAATTGGCATTAGAAAAATTTAGAATTACAGTTACAAGAATTCCAAATGATTTTATTTTATTTTTCTTATTCTAAATCCTGGTAACATTAGAGTATCGAAATTGCAAACATACCCAATTTTTTTTTTTCAAAATTAACTCAAAATACTTGGCAATCCTTGTTTTTCAGTTTAATTGTCACAATTAATTTTTTTGGTATTAAAATTTTATAACTATTATTTTAAATATTTTAATTAATTAAATTTTATAAAATATATTTAAAAAAAAAAAGCTTCATTCAAAATTTTTAGTTATATCTTAATATTTATTATAATTATAAAATATTAAAATATTAAAAATTTGTTACCAACAAAAATTAATATGTGACAAGTCTTATGAGGGATAGTATCTTCATTCCTTTTTGTTTTTTTTTTGTTTTTTTTTTTTTTGAATGGGCTTCTTGTATCTATTATTTGGTATTTAAAGTGGAAAACTAAAACTTGAATTATTTTAATTTTTTGGATAAATATAAAACTTGAATTAGCCCAAAAGTTTTTATTATTATTTAAAAAATTAAAATTAAATATTTATATTTAGATATTTTTATAATTAAATTTAAATAAAAATATTTTAATAATAAATAGTAATTTGAATTGAATCAAATTGATCCGAATTGAATAAATATTTATTCAAAACTTAATCGAATATGAATAAGGATTTTGTCCTTTAATTTTACTCTAAAATTTTCAAAGTTCATCCCTCCATCAAATGTATTTTTTTTATGTTGATTTTATCAAAATTTTCCCTTAATATATTTAGAATTTTCAACTTGGTAATAAATATAATATCATAATTAAAAAAAAAAAGTCAAAAAGCAAATTTCACTTCGGTTTTGGGCCTCCAACAAGCTGTGACGAGTGGGCCGCCACGTGGCTCTTCAACTTCCCCGAACTTCGCCAAACCCACCGACTGGCTGTGCAACCACGCGCTGTCAAATCGCGTAAGACAGTCCACTTTCCCCAAAAAACAGAGGAACCTGAGCAAAAACCAACTGCTTTGTCTTTTTCATTACCCGCGTTTGCGTAAATCTGATAATTTATATATTGATATTATATTTATTTATTATATTATATAATAATTATATTTTATATTTTTATTTATTTTAAAAAATTAATATTTTATATTATAAAATTTATATATATTAATTATATTTAATTAATTTATACATATTATATTTATATAATTATATTTAAAATTATCAATTTTTACTTATTTGTGAAACTCTTCCTGGGCCCCACCTTCAAACGGCTTTACCCTGAATGAATTTTGAAAATTAATATTTTATATTATAATTATATTTTATATTTTTATTTATTTTTAAAAATTAATATTTTATATTATAAAATTTTTAAATATATATTAATCATATTTTAAATAATTTACACACGTTATATCCATATAATTATATTTAAAATTATCGATTTAGCACTCTTCCTGGGCCCCACCTTCAAACGACTTTACCCTGAATGAATTTTGATGGTGATTCTTGGTGGGGTCCCCTCATTTAGATGATCCGAATCAGGAGCCCCAGAAAAGCGCGACTCCATTTGAGGAAAAAAGGCGTTACCTTACTTTTGTCTCGTTCGGAACACACGTCTCAAACTGGGTGCCTCCATGTCACTGGGATTAGCTGACAGCTCAGTTCCCCTAAAGGCCACGTTTCAAGTCAATTTGGCTGACCACCCTAGTCGACTAAAAACTGTTTCGAGTTGGTGCGAAACAATTTTGACTCTATTTCGATTGTCAACTCCAAATTTGTCAAACAAAAAGGAAAAAAAAATAAATCATTTTGGCCATTATATATTAGAATTAGTATTTAATACATTGTTGCTAAAAATAAATAGATTAAAAATTTGTTATATATTTTATTTTATTATTAATTAATTTTTATTATATTTAAAGATATATACCATTTCGTTAATATTTTTTATTAAATTCAAAATCTTTATTGACCATAAAATAATTTTTTTTAATTTTATATTTGTTATAAAAGTCAACGAGGTAAAAAAATAAAAATGATTAATAAGTAACACAAAACTAAAACGATAACAAAAAGATTGAAAATTAAAATTTAGATAAAAAAATAAGGGTTTAATTTAAAACATTGTTTTCTTCCATGGGACATAATTATCTTGTTGAAACATCAATTTAGTAAATGAAACTTCAAGAATCTGAGAATAGATAAAAATGGCCAAAAAAAAAAAAAAGAACTTGAAAAAAAAATCCAATTGATGAAATCTATACGTTAAGTCATCATGTGCAAATAAAATGTATAATAGTGAGGATTTTCTTAATCATAAATGAATTATATATTATAGTTTGAATTTTTCTACAATATTAATTTTAAAATATATGTAACGGTTTATATAGAATAAAAACTTATGTTTATATGATCACCAAAGCCACATTCATTAGCTAAATGTAATAAACCGAAACCTTGTGCATGCTTTAATCATTGAAAGAAAGAATATGTTTTATATGTATATATATATTTGTCGGCGGGAGATGATGGGTTAATTTACCTGGTCGCCTCCATGTCCATCGAATATGCCAAAGTAATGCACCGGCGACTTCCCCATGGAGTATTTGCACTCGGGTGCGGTGCAACTAGAGGTGGCAATTGAGCGGGTTCGGGCGGATTCGGGATGGATCATTTCGAGTTCGGGTTCATTCGGGTTCGAGCTGATTCGAGTTCAAGTCCATTCGAGTTCGGGCTAATTCGGGTTCGAATTCATTCGGGGTCGGGCCAATCTGGGTTCGGGCCAATTCAAGTTCGGGTTCGGGTTTAAGTATAGTTTACATCAATTTTTTTATTTTATGTTAAATGTAATCACTTTTACGTAATTTTAAAT
>JBBYHK010000015.1:1555626-1598165 GCA_038382065.1 Adansonia grandidieri | reverse complement strand
TTATAAAAAATTATTTAATTATAATTTCTTCATATTTATTTTTAGTATTAAATTCGGGTTCGGGTTCAGGTCGGGCTTGGGTTTCGATTTTTTTGGGTTCGGGTCGTTTCGGGTTCAGGTTCTTTCGGGCTCGGGTCATTTCGGGTTCGGGCTATTTCGGGTTCAGGCCATTTGGGTTCGTGTTTTTCGGGTTCGGACCGTTGACTTTTTGGTCAAATCGGGTTCAGTTCAAGTTTTTTCGGGCAGATTTTCGGGTTCGGATTCATTTTGCAACCTCTAGGTGCAACCACCGACGTCCTTGCAACAGACCTCGATAAACCCTGGATGGACCGCCGCGAAGTCCTTCATTGGGGACCATCTTCCTTGCTCCACGCTGTATCCCCACAACACTCCTTTGTTGCTACTCCCAGTGCATGTGGCTGCCCTTTTGGCTTGCGGAGAAGCAATGCTGTTACAATTGGTATAAGAGCTGTTAACAACTACATCAGTAGTTGTGTTTTCAGTCTCGACAGCTTTGGTATCGCTGGAGGCCTCCGGGAGAAAGGTAGTAGTGGTGGTGGAATTGGCGTTGGAATCCATTGGTTTTGGATTGGAGTCGTTGACGAAGACGGTGGTGGTGGTGGTGTCTTTCAAGAGGGCGGGTACGCTTGTCGTTGAAGGGATTAAAGACAAAAGCGGGAGGAAAGAATTAGAGAGTAAAAGTTTAGAGAAACAATGTTGGGGGGGTTGATAAACTGGGGTGGGAGGAATCAAGTAAATGGCTTTGCAGCAACGCTTGGGAAGAGCTATGCGGACATGCATGGCAGACAATTTCGGATTTATCTTACAAAAATAATTTTTAACGAATTTAAAATTTAAATTTATAGTTTAGAATATTTTCTTTTGTTTTAGTGACTTCCTCTTTATTTATATATATATATATATATATATAATACATATACTCAAAATTAATTTAATTAATTTATATAATTATTTTAAAATATAATAATTAATAAATTTAAAATTGTAGATTGATTTATATATTTCGCAGAGGCTCTCTACCTGCATGGCAAAGGGTTAGTGTGACAGTTATGGCAGGAGAAGTGAAGCGAAGTTCCAATCATTTGGTGCCACATACTAAGAGTTTCTGCCATGTGGTAGGGTTTGAGATATAGGTGAGGCAGTTTGAGGTAGTCCTCATAGTTTAAGTTATGGGTAAATATAAATATAACAAATATAAAATAATTAAAATATAATATAAAAATATTTTTTAAATTTATATAATATAAATTATTAATATATTAAAATTTATATAAATATAAAATATTTTAAATATAATATATAAATAAAATATGAATATATAAATTATTAAGTTGAAGATTTCAACAGCCATCTGATCTGGCTTGTCAAGGGCCAAGTGCCACATTTTTCAAATGAATTTAAGAGAATTGACCAAGGTAACTACAAGGTTACAAACAGGCTGACGTACCCAATGCCTTTGGTCACTCAACCATACGTGTCCCATTGCAGTGGTTACAAGATATTCAGTCTTTCATTTTCACTTAAATTAGCCGCTACAATTAAGCTTAAAACATTAATTTATTAATTTTTTTAGTTACCTTATAAAATTTGTTTAGAATATTACTGTAAATTAATTGTTGAATATAATTTTATTATTTGATGATTGTAAATATTGAATTTTGAAGATTATTTATTTCATAATTTTACCTTTATTATTGTAGACAATTTTGGATAAATTTTAAAAGACTTAATTTATATATCTTATCTTTTATAAAAAAAATAGATAATTTATTTAAAAATATATTTTTTAAAAAATAAAATTAACGGACCATGTTCTAAATTAAATAAAAAGTAGTTCTCAAACACTTACTTATCTCAATCAATATTTTTTATTGAATATTTTTAATTAGAAAGGCCACATAATATTTTGAACATAAATATTAAGCTTAAAAAATAAACTTAAGCCTTAAAAAAATAAAAAAAAATAAGGCTAATTAAGAAAACGAGTTGAGCTCTAACTTCAATATTTAAGGATCGAGGCTTGCCTAATCTGAATTTTTTAATTATATAATATATGATATTTACATTTATATATATTATCTAATTGGTATTAGATAAAAATATATATATAATATTATAATGTAAACATTAAAAAAATATTAAGTTATATATATTTTAAAATTTTATAAAAATATTAAAGATTAAAAAAAATAATTTTTTTATTTCTTAAAACAATATGAGTAGGGATAGACTCATTTACAAATACGAGCAAGGGACTAAATTTGGGGTCCAGAGTACTAGATTGAGCCGAATTCGATCAAGCAAAATATAATATTGATCTTATACCTAGACCTAATTCGAATCTAGCTCAAACATGGATACCTCTAAAAACATTAAAAAATAAAATCATTACAATTTTTTTTCAATACATTAAAATTTTTCAATGCGTTATCATATATACTAAGAAAGGATAACAACAACCTTGGAGGTATTGAAAACAATGAATCAATTTAGCAGACTTATTCAAGGGTGGGGTGCCACACAGCTAGGCCCAAACTTAGGTGTATTTTTTCTTTGATGTGGGCTAGATCTGCTAGCTCGATTGATTGTTTATTAAATAAAATAATATTTTTTATTTAATTAAAATTATAAAATATATAAATAATAATTAAATAATAATTTATTTTATTTAATTATATTTTAATGATAATTAAAGCCACTAGACTAAACCAAATTCGATACTGATTTAAGTCAGACTAAATTCAAACTTGATTTTAATTTTAAACCTTTTTTAAAATCAAGACCTACCTATAAGCAAGTCTAATTTAGGATTGCATTTATTGATTTGTTAAACGACTGAGGACCCAACAATAAGCGTCACTTATTGTGACACTATTGGACTGGTTGAAGGAAAGATTAAAGAGGAACTAATGAATTTGCTCACAAAAACATGTAAGGTGTGTTTGACTAATCAATTAAAGTTAAATTGATGATGAAGAATAATAAATGTTGCTTTTAGTCATCAATTACTTGATCCAATTTCTATATATATATATATATATATATATGTATATGTATATATATATATATATATAATTAAAGTTTTAGGATTAAGGCGAGTTTGTCATTGGCTTGATATTTAATTTTATTGAATTATGTTGTGATGTTTTCAATTTCTTTGATTTTTGAACAGAAGTAATGCAATTGAGATATTCCACATGCTATTTCGTTAATGCAAGTAGTAAATTTTCATCAATTCATTAATTTTATTTAAAAAAAAGATTTTGTAAGTATACATAGTAACAAAATTCAATTAAAGTTCAATAACAACATTTCACTTGGACTCGTAAAATCCTTAACAAATTTAATCTAATTCAACAAAATTTATGTAAGACTTGTAGAATGGGAAGTACTTTGCCGGCAACTCAATTTGATTGTCCTATTTTCTTAATTAAAGAACAGATCTGCAAATTAATACTATAAATTCAAGGTTGATGGCACGCATTTCACACCCCTTTCTTATATGTGTGTATATACATATATATATATATATATATATATATATATATATATAAAAGAAGATGTCAGCAACTTGAAATTGCTATAGAAGCAAATGTATGCACTCAAAGCCCTTAATGTGGAGATGTAATTGACAATGAAAAACATATAAAACTCACAAAAGACTCAACCAGTTGACATAATTATGAAAATATAGGCTAAATAAATATCTTATAAAATTCTAAACTAAACAAGCCAAACCATTTTTCTTCCCTTTACATAAAACCACTGATAGATGACATTCTGTCACGGCTCAGCATGTTCTAGAAAAATGCAAAAATAACCCAAATGAACAAGAAGGAAAACAGCCCAGGAGAACAGTATGTAAACTTCAGCGAATGTACAAGGATTTGATATGATACGAGAGCCGAGCCATTCACTGCCAAACCTAGCTGTTTACAGCTAGAATGAATAAATGGTTTCCTAGAAATTTGTCTTATGACTAAGTCGTAAGGAACCAGAAATTTCATACTTGTCAAAAAATATAACTAAATACTTTAGAGAAAATATGGTAATGCAAAGAATTTTAACTAAAATAAGATTAACAAAGACCACTCTCCTCTGTGGTTCAGACCGCTTGAATAACACCGGTCTTGCCTTTGGTCAACTCCGTGCCACTAACTGGTGTATTTGCATGAAATGCTGATTGTCGCAATGGTTCTCCTAGCAGTTTCAAGGACGGTGGTGAAGGCTCTGAATGACCGTTCTTAGTTTCTCCTATACAAAGCTGAGACATAGCAACAAGTTCATCAACATTGACAGGTTCCTTGGGAAGCAATGGCATTGGCTTCAGTACCTGATGTTGAGATGCCTCTATGCCCATCTCTTCATCAGGAAGGGCAGGATTCGACGGCCAAAATGGGTAAGGAACAGTTACATAAGGTGGGAAGAAACAATGGACTATTGGTTTGAATCCACCCTGTCCCATCATTGTTTCTTCAGTTTCTTTAACTCTTTCTTGTTCCGCAGCTTCTCCGAGCTTAAATTCAGAGTTGAGGGAGAGATGTAATGAAGGTATTAAATTTGTATTTTCTGCTTCTTCTACCTGTGGCAAAACTTGTTCTTCAGGCACTGTGGGTGTATCTGTTGACTGCAAAAGAATAAAAAGTTTGTCAAACCAGAATCAATGATAAAAACAAAAATATGTTCATTTAGTTTAGAAAATATAGAAACTAGCACAGCCCAAATAGCATATGCACCTAACCCCAATTTAATCGCAATTCAAATGAAAACAAAAACAACCTCAACACAAATCTGACCTAGAACCAAAATCAATTGTTATTTGCTAGCAAAGAAAGCGCAACAAAGGTTATCTGAACCTGCGCAAAACCCAAACTCAAATTGGCTTAAAACTCAACAACCCGAAGCCCATGGCCCAACCTAAACCCATCCACAACCAAATCATGACCTCTGATTTAGATTAAATAAGTTTTTATCTTCTGTGCTATAGAGTGGAGATCAATTTATTTTTAAGCACACATTTGTACACGATGCTCACAAGATGCTACTTGTTAAATCCCTTTTTGCTTTTGACCTTTCGTAATGGACACTGAACGGAGATATTCTCCTCAGCACGATTACAAGTTTATCTTCTTTACATGACAAATCTAATGTGCATAGTTTGATATGCTGCTACTTTTAGCAAATCTTCGGACAACATAAAGAAGCAAGACAAACCATATCATCTGGAACCATGTCGAAAAGGCTTGAACGTCTCTTTCTTCCAGCAACATTACTCTGACGGATGAAGTACTTCTGGGCATGACTTGCTACCTGAGTAGGTGTCCTTGACATAACAAAGTTTCGAGCTATCCCCCGCCAATCCCCTTTCCCTAATTTCTGGAGGCCAATTAGAAATAGCCGATGTTCCTCTTCAGTCCATGGGAGGCCTGAAAAGCAATCAAATTTTTAGTGGTTCTCTCCAAATATCATGAGAATCAATAAGTTACTTAAGTCAAAATATATCTCCATCCCACAAGATAAACCGATAAGCATCCCCATCCTCCCCTCTATTTTGAGGGACTCAAAGTTATAGGGCACAAACTACAAAAAGTCCACTAACCATTGATGTTATTTTAGCAACTTGGTTCGTTGCTTTGAAAGCAAATAATGAATGTAACTAAAATATGTACTTCAAAAAGATAACCAGAAAGCAAACTAACCCACATACCAGTTGTGCCGGAGGTATATCCAGTAGGTTTGGATGGCCTAATCAGCCATGCAAAAAGGAAGAAAATGGGTGATGGAATCACCCTAAAATATGCATATCAGTTGTTGCTTCATACCTAGCAACATAATTCACAGGTTTCTGGAAAGGATCCAACTAACAACAATTACATTTATATGAAACCCAATGCAATTCCAATAAAATAAAATAAAGAAAACCTGATGCAACTGAAACTTCTACGCAAGATCATATTGAATTGACTAGATCAAAGTTTGCTCAAGAAATTTCAGTAGAATTGCTGCTCTGAGTTCATAGGTATAAACCAGTTCTCGAAAACAATGAGGTAAGACTGCATTGAAGCCTCAATCTTAACAGCCACTACTATAAACTTCCATTTACTTGTAAAGAAGCTCACATATAGAGCAGTCAAACAACTCATATCACAAGGTAGGAATCAGCTTACTCAACACAAGCCACAACAAATAGTGTCCTTCCGAAAATTAACAAGAAAATATCTAATAATAATTATTAAACTTAATATAAGGCTTAAAAATTAGCTCAACTTGATGGAACAAAACCCACATAATAGACAGACAACTAAAATTGAAAACATATCCAAGTTCTCGGCCAGAAACTACTATCTTTTTCTGAGGGATAAGAATTCTGTCTCGAACCAAACTATGGAGGGAAATTGCAATCAGCAAGTACAAAATCATTGCAATATCAGTTTCAGAACTAAATATTCATTTACGATGGTTTTAGTCTAAAATTAAGGTTATAAGTATACCCATTAGTGACACCGCATTTCCTACTTTCTAAACAATCTTCTGAGTGACACCGCATTTCCTACTTTCTAAACAATCTTCTGACATAAGTTCTTAGTTCTTACTAATAGTTCTTGGATTGAATATAACACAATATTTAAGCAATCTTGAAAGAAAAAACGTCACTTTAACTTCACATCGTGTATCGAGAGCCCGTTTATGTGTAACTGCTCATACATGCAAGTAAGCCACTTAGGACAGCTTAAAGACTTCTTTTTTTCCCAAAGTTACTCGTAGCAGTTAGGTATCTATCCTAGAAAATGAATGGAGATCATGAATTCATGGAAATACAAACAAGTCTCAGAACCGTAAAGCACAATCCACGCATTAGCTTTTCACAAGGAAAGAGAGAAGTTCTTCATTCATCCCCCTAAACAATAATTTTCCAGAAACAATTTTACCATGTAAGCTCCATTCAGGGTTCAAAAATGGTGAAGTAAAAGAGAGATTCAATTATTAAAAAGCAGCCAATTATCTACCATCCCTTATTCATGTAGTCCCCAAAAGGCCAAACTACCCATAACCAGGACAAAAAAGATATATATATATATATATATATACATACATATATATACACACACACATATATAGAAAGAAAAAGAAAGAGCTAAACTAAGCGAGGCGATTCAAAAACAGGGGAAAACAAGAGTACCCACTTTCAGTATATCTAAGAAATTAACTGAAACATCAATTAATCTCGTTTCTACTAATTTATTAGCTTAATAAATATGCTGGAATAATTGTTTACTTCCTAATCATGGTTAATGGTTATTTAAAAAAAAATAAAAATAGATTAGTAATACTAGCCGTTCAGAACTACTTTTTTTAGTACAAAACAAACAAATAACCGGGGAAAAAAAATACTTATACAAAATCCACGAAAATGATAAATAAAAAATAAAAAGCTCAAAACGCGGAGTTTGGGATTAATCACCTTTCTTCCTCTCTCCGCGACGGTTAGAAGAGGCGTGTGTGGCGGGGTCATCAGAGAGGTAGCCGTCGGGCACGTGGTTGGGATCACGGACGTGATTCGACAAAGGAGAGTCCGGATTAGAAGAAGCGGCGGCCGATGATGAGCTATGGTAGTGCGCCGACGACAAATTTCCCATACTCGCACTCTTCTTCATTATCGACCCGTCCGTCAAACGAACGCCGAATATCTTCACTCCTCCGCCGCCAACTCCACCGTTTCCGCCACCACCGCGAGTCGGACACGTGCGGAAGTTGTGGCCGTTGCTGCTGCAATGCGAGCATCGCCGAGTCATATCTCGCCCGAGCCAAAACCAAAAAAAAAAAAAAACTAAATTTATTTATCTAATATATAATCGGAAAATAAAAATATTATTAATAAAAACTTAATAGATATATAGAGAGACAAAGACAAAGAGAGCTTTAGAGAGAGAAAGAGAGGTTGCATGTAAACGGAGGGGAGACTCGGGAGGATTTATAAAGCGGTGTGGAAGAAAGGACATAAAGGGTATTTTGGGAATTTCGTGATTAAGATCAGAGTTGGAAGAATAGCGGATCATGGCGGGTCGCTCAATTGATAGAAATGAAATAACGGATTCGCCCTTCAGTGGAAAATAACGTCCTGCTTTTTTTTTTTTTATTATTTACTTGTAAAAAAAAAAGTAACCATCAAAAAATATAAACCTAAAAATACTGTTATTTTATACATTTGATATACTTTTCCACAAAATTTACCGGCTAATTTAGCAGAATTGAAAATACCAAAAACATTAATACACGAACATTTTCTTAGTTTAATAGTTAAAAGTTCGTCAAAGTGATATATTGAATTCGAATTCGAATTTAAGTATTTTTTTAAATTAATATTGTTGTTGCATTGCTTATATAAAAAAAATATTAATATAAAATTCTTATCAATTTTTTAAAAAAAGACAATAATAAATGATAGAAAATGTATTCTAAATTATATCATAGTTATTAATTATTTAAAAACAATAATAAAAATATTATCCTTCTCCCTTGTATGATAAAAAGCAATAAATAAATAAAAGAAAATTGTCCTAATATTTAAAAATGCCTAAAATGTTGGGAATTTAGGATGCCTGTCAAGCAAATCATTATCATATAATTTTTTTTAATTAATCTCATAATACGTTGGATTTATCACATGAATAATTGAGTTTTGAAAACTATGAGTTATTTGTTGTTATTTTTCACATCCTTTTGTTTATTCATGTATCTAGTATTTAATTAAATTAAATTTTTTATTTATAAATTAGATAAATCTTGAAAAATAATAAAATATATTTAAAATAATATTTTAAACCTAATAAATAATACTATTAATTAGTTCAAAAGATTATCAGAATTCAAGTTTTTATATATATTATCCACATAAATTATGAATTACATATGCATGCTATTACGAAACATTTAGTCAAGAGAATCTTATTAAATTTGGATTTAAAAAAAAAAAAAAGATGTGGATGGAAAAGGTATGCCCTAATTTATTTATTAGAGAAAAATATTATATTTTTATATCTTTATTTCGAAAGATTGCATAACTAGATAATACATTAAATATTTATATTTCCTAGAATATAATAAATGGTCACTTCATTATTCAACAAATTTAGAACTTTAAAAGTCTTGGTTAATATAACTTTAAAAAAAAAAGTCATTGTTAATAAATATTTACGAAATATATTTATTTAATTATGTTAGGTTAATTTAGTAAGGATAATTATTTTTTATACTATTGCTAGAATAAAAAAAAAAAAACTTTGGAAGTGAAATGAAACATGTTCTACTTATTTATTTTTTTTATTTTTTAAATATATTTAAGGATACGTATTATTCAATTAATTTAACTTACGAAATTTTAAAAAAATAATAAATGAATTAATAAGTTAAAATAAATACCACTTATTTTTTTTAAATATTTTACCGAACATGTGCCAATATGCTAACCTAGTTATGAAATTTTTACATTTTTACTTTTAGGGTATGGGATAATTATTCATTTACTAATAAGCCTTTCTATTAAAATCCAAAATTTAGGGGTATAAAAGTCATTGTGAAAGATTTCGATATGAAAATTGAGGCTAATATTTTTGTTTCCATATTTACGGAAATGGATGGGTAGAGGATGCGAAACAGAGAGGCACAACCTCAC
The DNA here is from genome assembly GCA_038382065.1 of Adansonia grandidieri. Lineage (NCBI taxonomy): Eukaryota > Viridiplantae > Streptophyta > Magnoliopsida > Malvales > Malvaceae > Adansonia > Adansonia grandidieri. Next base: position 1,588,471 of record JBBYHK010000015.1, on the reverse strand, counting down.
CAAATCAGCAAATCTGACAATTTTTTAAGGCAAATATTTAAGATTTTATTGCTCCAGCACTTCATGTCAGAAGAATGTCTTTAATTAATGACCAAACTGCCCTCCCTTTTTTTTAGTTTTTAAGCATTTTATATAGTATAAAGTAGACCACTTCAAAGATTTCCGAACGTAAAGTATTTAAATAAAAATATTATATTTAAAATTTAAATTTAAATAAAAGTAAATTTATTAAAAAAATCGGGTTTTGAGTAAAAAATTTTAAACTTGAGCTTGACTTGGCTTACGTAACTTTGTTTTATTATAAAATTTATCTTTTTATAATATAATTATATATTTTTACAATATAATTGCATATATTTTTATAATAATAGTTATAATTTTATTTTACTAATTTTTTTTACCATAGTCAAGTTGAGTTAAGCTTGGACAAACATATAATTTATTAATATCCTACTTGAGCTTAACTCGACTCATAAACAGATCTCAGTACAAAAGATTAGGAATGTTGGGTAACTACTAAAATTTATCACAATGGTGAAAAAATTATATTTTTTTTAAAAAGTAATTATTTCTTTAAAAATTAATTTTTTTGTGAGTAATTATTTTTTAAATTAAAAGTTATTAAAAAGGATAAATAATATTAGATAATTATTTTTTAAATAAATTAAAAGATTTAAATATCTTTGAATTTACTTTATTATTATAATTTTGATCGGGATTTTATATATTTTCTTTAATTGAGTTGGTATCACTTAATTCATGACAATAACTCGATAAAAAATATTATAATTTATATAAATATTATAATCTGATTAATTATTGTCCATAAACCGTTATTAAAATTTTTTTAATTGTTACTTTTATTTTTTATATCTAATATATTATAAGTTATTTTAAAATATCAAGTTAATTAATATTACTGTGTAGCGTTAAATATTTTTTTATATTATTATATGCATGAAAGATCTTTTGCTTTTTAAAATGTTATGGGTTCAACAAGTTTTGAATATTTGGATGAATGATCACTCTCAAATTAAAACTCCATCCAAACCATTTTATGCCATGGTTATTTAATACAAAATCTATTAATTAAGTTTTATTAAAGGATTTTGGATACCATATCCTGGGATATATTACTTTGGGATAAAAAGGGAAAAAAGCAATGATATATTGAAGAGAATGTTAATTTTAAGTCATTGTAGATGTATTTATTTAATGTTATGTCGTTAAAAATAAACAATAAAAATTTATTAGAAGTCTTTGTATTATAATAAAAAAAAAATTTTAATTTTTATAATATTAAACTTAATATTTTAATCTCTATACTTTTAAATTCTTTTAATGAAGTGGTATTATCTCTATTTATTTTTTAATTTTTTATAATAAAGCGACATTATATGATTAATGGTTAATGTATAAATATATAATATCAATGCATTAAATATAAAGCTACGTTGATAATGCTTTGAAAAATGTTTTATAGATACTTTGACAACAAAAAATAGGTCAAAAATAATTCTCATCGTTCTAATGTTTTATCGAATTTCCAAAAATAATTTTATTTTATTATCGAGGCTTTGGCTTCACAGCAAGAAGAGACCTTGGAACCTTAAGGTCTCAGGTTCAAGTCTCATCAGGTATGAGATTGGTTTAATTTTATGTTGAATTTATTTAATTATATTCTGGTTGATTAGTTTTTTTATTAATGATTTCTTGTATATGAGTATAATGTTTGATTGTGATTGTAAATTCTCGTATAATTGTAATTTAAAAAAATTGATTTTATTTTAAATCTAAGCAATTATTATAATATGATAATATTTATTAAACCGATAATCATTTATTCGTATAATTTGTCCTTAAACCCTTGATTAGATAAGTTTTACTCTTAAACAACCTCATAGACAAAAGGATAATTAAATCTAGTGGGATATCTCAAAGGAAAGAAAAAAGATGGACCACAAAATTTCCAACCACTAACCAATTTCTTAATCATTATCCATTGTATTTTATTAATGTGAGACATATAAAAAGGAATATTATCTTAAGACAAAAGATTAAAGCTAATTTTGTACGACTGAAGGCACTTGATTGGCTATTCAAAATGTAACGTTAAAATTGGATACTTATCTTAGGGTAAAGTACAAAAATTCCCATTATTTTAGGCCAAAAATCATGTAAATTATTGTGTTTTAAAATTCGTTATTTACTAATTTTTATGATTTTTTTCTTTTGAAAATCTACTTAATACCATTTAAAATTTGCATGAAATTTTCGTTTTATACAGTAATAATTTTGAAATTTAATATATGTATTATATTTGTGTTAAAATTTTAATAAATTAAGTAATTTATATCGTGTTCATAATAATATATTAACTTAAAAAAACATGATATAAGACACACATACACGATTACTAAGATTATTTTATATAGTAATAACGTATTAAAAAAAAGTATCACATACATAAAGACTTAATTAAGATTGATATTAATATGATTAAAAGAGAATAATATAAAATAATGACCATCCATCTTCAAAGGATTCTTAAAGAAGGAATTTGTTTAGATGAGACATAAATGTTGCAACTTTTATGCTGTTAAATCAATCTATGCATATAAATACTTTTTTTCTTTTCAATTATGGCCACATATTTCACTTGAATAAAAAATGGGAAATTGCAACATGCATGAGAGCAACATTGATATCACCAAAAGTGAAAGGAAATGATAGTACCAAATTAATTCAATTTGGAATACAATCATTGTTTTACTTTTTTATGACCATTTTTTATTAGATTTTTTTTTCTTTGTAAATTGATGAAAATTCAAACATTTTCTCTAAATTATATAAAGCACAATTGGTTAAAAAAATATTAATATTAATAATAAAAAAATTGTATGAGTGTGAACCACACAAATTTTGAAAGGTAAAGGGAGACAAATTGCTCAAAGTCAGTACCACATCCAATCAACATCTTTTTTATAAGCTATAATTAATCAGACCAACTGGAAAAGATTTTAAGTATTATATAAAATAACAAATAATAAAAAATATAATACGTAATATATATATATATATATATGAAAGAGTTAAAGTTTATATAACAAAATTATTATATATATGTAGAATATTTTTACTATACGGAAGTAATCTTTGGGAAGCAAATTAAAGTGAAGCAAAGGAATTTGTAAATTTCTCAAGCTTAAAATTGATGGATTGGAGGAGAGGTGTTCTTAGACTGAACCGAATTTTGAAAAATTTATTGATTTTTTGTTTAAGTCATTCATTGGCTCACTTATATTATTTATATTTATTATTTATAATTAATAAAAATTTTATATTAATATTTATATATTTTATAATTAAATTTAAATAAAAATAATTTTTAATTATTAAATGTCAATTCGAGTTAAGACAGACTAACTTAAATTGACAAAAAGCTCCAAGGCTCCACCCAAGTAAGCCAGATCTATCAAATCAAACGAGTAACCTAAGTCATGAACGGATCAAATTGTGAAACCTTTGATATTTTGAGCCAGTTATCTCCAAATTCAACAAAATGGTAGTCAAATTAATTTCATAAGAATCTTATGATTAATACAAGGTATTAATTCATTTATTACGGGCTTGATTCATCTTAGTTGTATCAAACATAATCATTAACTACACTTGAACATTTAGTTTAACGATAAATATATACGGTTTTAAAATTTTGAATTTTAAAGAAGAATATGAATTTTAAAATTAGTATAAATTTATTAAATACTTATTTGGTGATAAATTTGAATTACCTATAAGTTTTTATGAATTTAAAATTTAAAATTTAAAATTTTAAGCTTTTCAAATATATAAGACATATTGAATCTTATTTGATTTACGTATAACCTGTGCATTTCATTCCTAAAATTTATACAACAAACTAAATCCAAATTTATTTTGTTCAAATATATCTATAATATATATAAAAGCAATGCCTATTCGTGTTTGTGAATTTAAAATTTAACTTTTTAAGCTTTTAAAATATGTAGACATTTTGAATTCTATGCGATTTATGCATAATATGTGCACTTCATTCCTAAAATTTATATAACAAACTAAATTCAATTTTAGTTTTTCTTTTTTTTCAAATTTATCTATAATTATATATATAAAACACAAATATGGAGAATCTTTTAACTTGAGAGAATAGACATAAATTGTCATTGTAAATATTTTTATTCTAATAAAATTTATCCTATTAATGATGAGAAATTTAATTTTATTAAAAGTCTTTTGTTAAATATATCTATTCATGATAAATAAAAAAGAATTAAATTTTACTATAAATTATTTATGTTTAGAGCTTTAATTTTTTGTGAAACTTAAAATGAAAAAGAATTTATTTGATAAAAAAAAAGAGTTAAATTTTATATTGACTTTTTTATTTTCATAAATTTCAATTTACTTTAAAAATAAAAATAATAAATTTATCAATTTGAATGTTAAACAGTAAATAAACTTTACATGTTAATGCATTTCTTAATTTTAATTTTTTGAAAATATATAACTAAATATTTTAAAAATACAAAAAATAATGTATATTCACGTATGACATACGTGACAATAAATGCTATTATTAGTATTTTAAAAATACATAAAATAATGTATATTCACGTTGAGAATTTTTTTAGCTAACGAAAATAGTTTTTATTATTCAATCTATTTTCAAATTACCATTATAAATACTCTTATTAATAAGATTTGTCTAATTTATAAGTAATAACTTTGATTTCATTAAATCACTTTTTGAATGGATTAATTTGATAAAAAATAAAATTTTATATGAAATTATGTTATCTTAAAATTTTTAATTTTCAATAATCTTAAAAAGTAAATCACTTTTATTTGATATAAATAAAAAAAAAAGAATAATAAAATTTACACTAAAATTTTTTATCTTCATAATTAATTTTGCATTAATATTAAAAATAATAAATTATATAATAATTTAATATAATTTCACATAAAACAAACCTAACCATATTTTAGTTAATATACATTTTATTAATTTTATTTTTTTGAAAGATAATAACTTTATATTAAAAAATAAATAAAATAACGAGTATTAACATGCACAGATACTTAATAACAGATATTAGTGTTTCCAAGAATATCTCAAAGAGTTTTACTTGAGCTTAATAAAATGTTTATTACAAATATTACTTGAGTTTTACCCATAAATTGTTTATTACAAAATAATAAAAATTTTAATTAATTTTAAAATTATTCTCTATTACTATCAAATGAAATTTAATTCCTATGACACGAATACATATTTGTCTCGGTAATTAAATTTGATTGATAATCTTTATATTTGTATTATGTTATCTTTTCGTGTATAATCAAGTTTAAAATATTATACATTTATATAAATTTTGATACATTAAAAATTCATATTATATAAATTTTAATATATTTATTTCTTATTATTTTTAATTTTTTATATCATATTTATATTATTTAATCATATTATATTAAAAATTATCCGATTTACCTACAATATGTATTCCATCCAAACTTTAGCTTTTTGGTGGGCTATGGTCTCCAGCAAAGTGAAATAATAGGACGAGAAAATGAAGTTCGGACAGGGTGTGTTCATTAAATCCTGTTTTTGTTTTAGTACCTTTGGACAAAGATAAAAGCCAAGATAGACAGTTTTCACTTTTCAGAATGGTTTATCAGTCTTTTATAATTTTTTTTACTTATAAAAAAAATTAATTTCACCCCTATATTCTACCATTTTTCATTAAGTATCTAAATTTTTTTTTGACTTAAATAGATATTTGTGCTGTTATTTTATCAAATATATAACAATTGGTATCCAAATTATACCCTTTTCGTGATTTGGTATTTCAAACAAATTTACAATTAAATATCTAAACTTTACTTTCGTTATTCACGTTACTTCATAGATTAACTGTTGATGACGTGTTATTATTAATTTTTTTTCTACAAATGGAAATATGACACTTGGCATTATTGACAAAGCAACACTTCCACATCTGTATTTTTTGAACTTTTAAAATCAAATAAAATTTCACAATAAATTTTTATTAAAAAGTAAATTAAAATAAAAATTCTAAAATTTTGAACTAGCATTGCTGACGTGTCAACAATGTCAAATGTCATGTTTTTACTAATAAAAAAAAAATACTATAACATCAACAGTTAACTCAGAGATTGATATGATTGACGAAATAAAATGTAAATATCCACTTATGAATTTTTTTTCTTTAAATACTAAATCATATTTTTTACTTGTAATAAAAATCAAGAATCAAAACACCACATTTGTACTTTCAGCACTTTTTCAGGCAATAGCTCTGCCAAGATTTTTGAGTTAGGAAAAATTCCCCCAAACATACCAAGCCAAACCACTTCTGCCTTTTTACTTTATTTTTTTTTCCTTTTTTAAAGTGGTAAGAATATTTATTTTGGGATTTTTTTTTCCTTTACATAGAGAAATAACATTCATTCTTCCTTGTTTGTGGCAACGCACATGAGAAATTGTTAGTAATCAAATGGCATGGCAGCTTTGAAATTTAAATTTAAATTATTTTAAATTTATTTTTATTTTAAATATGATTATATACCGTAATTATGTAAATTAATTAAATTAAATCTCTAATTTATTTTAAGAAACCATTTTGATTATTGGCCGAAGCTTTCATCCAAAAATCTACGTTAAAGCTTCGCTCAAATGAAATCCGGTTATTTATTTATTTATTTATTCATGTTGTTAAGCAATTGTGTGGACTTCAGCAAAACTTTGGTCGAACAACCTTAACACCCAAGCCGGCAGTGCCCTAATCTTTTCTTAAATCAGCCCAAGCAAGGCCACGTGTGATTTTCAATATAGATGCAATGAGTATTAAAAGAGTTTGAAACCCTGACGAAAGCCTTTTGACTAAGGCCTTGGACAAGCACACCATTTTTGACACTTTGAAAATTCGTATTTCATGCTGAAACTTTTTCAAAGTCCATACCAACAATTTTTCATGCTAAATTTGACAATTTATCCAAACTAGCAGCGCCCACCATGAATCTTCTTTCCCACCAAGTAACTTACAGGACAAGAAAGAAGAAAATTGAGGAGCAGAACTTGAAAAAAAAAAAAATGAGAAAGAAATGGAAAAAATAAAGATAAAATGAAAGACTACAAGGAATAGCTAAACTGGGTTTCTTTCTAATGACTGCAAATTCTCGATTTTAATTTACCGATAGCTTCGGTAGGCAGGGTTGTACATGCAGCTCTCAGCATACCTCACAAGATCCTTAGGAGGAGGCTGGCGAGTCGCCAAACCTATGAAACAATGAGGATAATTATGTTAAAGATTAAAAATAAAGTGGAGTTGCAATTTACATGTTAAAAAAACAAGAAAGAAGTTTTTACCAAGTTCATATGCTTTAGCTGCAACATTGGCAGCAATATGGGCTGAAATCTTTCTGATGTTTTTGAATGGTGGGTAAACAAGTCCCTTGTCGAAGTTCTCCTGTGTTACTTCCGCAGCCAAAGCCTCCGCTGTACCCCAGAAATCCCCCCCAAAAAAAAAGGTTTAAAACCGAGCGAAATAACATCACGGTACTACTTTTAGACAGCCGAAAAGTAAACGAATTTTGAGCGAGCTTAAAATTTTAGAATCAATTCTATGGCTGAGTAATTAAAAGCATCATACATTGCCCCATCTTATCGATCTTAGGTTCTAAAAATGTGAAATGTTAACTTACAGGCTGCCAGAAGCATGTCGTCGTGAACACGGATTGCACCAGACATTATTAAACCCAGACCAAAGCCAGGGAAGATGTATGCATTATTTGCCTGGAGGACAGATTTATAAACAACTCAAATCAGACCTCAATGCAAAGACAATACCAAAATGGAGGTAAAACGTAAACCCACTTTAGCTACTACCTGACCAGGCACGAAAACTCTTCCCTCATATTCAACAGGGTCAAATGGGCTTCCACTAGCAAAAATGGCTCGACCCTGCAAGTGGACAGAAAAAAAAAAAGGCAAAAACCATTTAGTTACTTGGTTAAGGGTCATAAATAAATACAAATAATATATTAGGGAGTACAAACGACCGACAAGGTTCTTTCTAAATGCTTCAGAGTGGATGACCTATATAATATACTCTTTTTATGGAACTAAAAATATGTTAAATATTGATAAATGATATATACAAGCTGCATGACTGAATTACCTTACTCCACTTATAAGCTTCTTCAGCAGTACATTCAGATTGTGAAGTTGGATTAGAAAGAGAGAATATAATAGGTTTCTGCAAGCAGTCACATATACGACAGATCAGCTTAGCTTAATTATTTCAAAGATTTATAAAAGAAAATCTAGAGAGAGATATAGTACATCATTCAAGGCAGCCATAGCCTCAATGACTTCTTTAGTAAATGTTCTTCCTACTCCTGATGTTCCGATCAACACTGTTGGCTTGATTCCCTGTCAAATATAAGACAAAAGAATGAAGAGTCTTAAAAAACTTTTGTTCACCCTTTTTTTGTTCTCTTGGTGAGGGTTGGGGAGTGAGAAAATGGAGACAGATGGAAGAGATTTAACACCTTAACAGCATCGACGAGCTCCTTGATGGGTTCGTGATCATGTGCCCAGGGCTTTTTGAAATGCTGAAGAGAGTCGATGCGAGATTTAACAATCAATCCCTGCAAAAAGAACAAAATGGATGCAACATTTGATCAATAGAAAGAAAGCAAGGGGGAAAACGAAGAACAGTCTGTCTTGTACAAGGGAACCAGATTCGAATCTTACTACCTTGGAGTCCACAAGTGAAATCTTCTTGCAAGCCTCTTCAAGTGGCATATTTGTCTGCATGTATAATCAAGTATTATTCGGCTTACGACATAATTTAAATAAACCATAAAACATATATAAAAACGATGATCATTAACACAAAGTATAACCTGTTTCGAAATTTCAAGGGCTATGAGTTCTGCTATGCCAGTACCAGCCTGTTGATTACCAAAGAAAAAAAAATCAGATGCACCAATAAAACGGCAGTGCATAGAGTAACAAAAAAATAAAGCAATAGAGAGGCCAACATCAAGGAATCAAAGGACACGTGCAGGAGGAAACCTCATGCAACTCATTTTTATCAACTTAACTAATTTAAGATTTTCACGATTGTTCCCTTTTAGAATGAATCAAAGGACTTTCAACAAATAGTAATAACAACTCACCTCTCCTGCACCAAGGAATAAGAATCTATGATCAGCCAAGGTTCCACCAACTAATTTTAATGCAGCGACAAGCCCTGCAAGGACCACAGATGCAGTTCCCTGCAAACAAAAGTAATTTATCCAAATCATAAGTAAGATGTTTGAAGGCCTAATTGATTTAAGAAAACAATGCTCAAATAATAACCTGAATGTCGTCATTGAAAACCAGATGAGTTGTGCCATATTTTGCAAGCAAATCGAACGCATTGTGGTTTGCAAAATCTTCAAACTACAAAAATATTTAAAGAAGATTCAGAAAAAGCTAACCTTAACATATAAACAAACATATCAGTTATAAAATCCAGCCAATATTTCATACATGTCTTCACCCAAGTCCACTTACCTGAATGAGAACTTTCTCCCCGTAGTTCTGTTTGACAGCGGTCATGAATTCATGCATAAGTTCCGCGTATTCCTACAGTCAATAAGACCAAAGCCACTTAGTATGATAAAATTTTGATTGCAACCATAATTTAAACCAAGTAAGTTCACTATAAGATTATATACCTGCCCGGTAGCTCTCCTTTGCCTAAGCCCTATATAAAACTCATCATTCAACAATTGCTCATTGTTTGTACCCACATCAATGGTTACAGGCAAGCACTGCAAAGTGGTAGCTAATTTATCAGCCATAACAAGAGACACAATAAAGCCAACATGGTTAACGGTAAGATATAGCTAATTGTGAAGCTTTGCTGGATTCGTAACCTCCTTAATATAAGTAATATGCAATGGAGTTGCCATCAGTTCTTACTAATAAAGCAAAGGGTGGTAATAACTACCTTCTAACAGATCATTATGGATACTTACAGCAGAAGGACGGACCCCTCCTAGCGCTGTATATAAAGAAAGCTTCCCTATAGGTATTCCCATTCCCTGAGGACATAAATTACCATCAACCAGTCAATGACACGAGAAAGCAAGAAAATGAGAGTTATTAGCAGATGTTTCGAAGTGTTTATACTTGACATCCAAGGTCCCCTAGACCCAAAATCCTTTCCCCATCAGTGACAACAATGACTTGAATATTCTTCTGAGGCCAATTTCTCAAAACCTCATGAATCTTCCCCCTACAAAGAGCACATATCAATATCAGAGTTAAAAAAAAGGGAAAAGAAGCACAAATTCAAGAGTTCTGTGTCAATTATTATCTGAGGAAACAGTTCTCATGAGAGAAACGTACTTTTCTTTCAAACTGATAAATAGACCCTGAGGGCGCCTGATGATGCTCCCATATTTCTGGCAAGCTTCACCGACGGTTGGAGTGTAAACAACCGGCAGTAACTCCTCGACATTGTCAATGAGAAGTTTGTAGAACAGCCTTTCATTTGTCTCCTGAAAATGAGAGTAAAATGGGCATCAATTCAAAACCATTAAAGTGTTTCACGGAAATTGATTAAAGCATCAAGTATTATTGCATTTTAAGTACAATATATTGCATAGGAATTTTTAGAAATATTTTACATCAATTCACGACAATAGGAGGAAAAAGGTTAGGATCAAGGTATTAATATTAAAACATATCACTTACATCATATGATGAACTAAAGCATCATAAAATCATGCAATCGGGTGCCACTACATATTTGACCATTAAGAAAAACACAGAAATAATGCCAGTCAAAAGACGTACAACTTAACAAGCAAAGCATGAATAAAGAAGTACCTGCAAATCCATCATGGCCATGTACTTCTGCAGAGGAACCTGATACTGGCGGATACTACGCATCATTTTCTTCACCTGGTGAATAGTGGTAAAACAATCATTAAGAATATTGCCCAAATCTGGAAAATCAACAAAATTAAACGGAACAAATAAAACAAAGGTAAAATGATGTAGTAGCAGGGTAGATAACCTGGAGCTCTTGAGAAATAACAGTTGGGGGAAGAAGACCACGCAAGTAATGAGCATCTCTCTCTTTCTCAGTGAAGGCAAGCCCTTTGTTGTGGTGAGGGTCTCGCAACAAAGAATATCCACTGCAGCAAATGAAGAAGAGTTAGGTCTCCAAAAGTATTTAAACCAAAGCGAATTATAATCAAAATTTGATTTTAGAGTAGTACATTAAACACATCATACGTTCTAGCATCAGAGGAACTTCAATCATCTCAAACAGTTAACACACAGACAATGGTGGTGACAGCAGAAGAAGACAAACATAAAAGCTCCCAAATAATCAATTACTAAAACTGCATATGCACTATAAATTACATAATAAAAAAATAATTTTTTTCTTTTCTTTCTAATTCCTAAACTACAAAATTTCAACATCAAAACAAAGATCTGTATTATCCTTGGAATAAATAATTGTTGGCCAGAACAACAAGATCTAGCATTCAATACAGAACACAGTCATGGACTCCACTTAGACACCAAAAGAAAAATCATAAACTTAAAACACAAATAATAAAAATATAAATAGTTAAAAAGATTCAGCCACGATAAAATAAGACCCAGCACTCAAAAGAACAAGTTCTTATCTAAAAAGTACTCAAAAACGATAATACTAGATCTTACAAATATGTATAAAAAATCTCAAACCATCATCACATAGGTAGCAAACATATTAAGCTCATAAGAAAAAAACAAAAAAAAAAGAACGAAAATTGCACAAAAAAACAGTTCTTATTAAAGGAAAAAATATTGGAATCTTTACCTAGCAACAGAGACAGCCCAAGGGGTGACAAGCTGATCCTCTGCGGCGGCGTCATCGTAGAAGACGTCACGATCTCCGCCGGCAACGGTGAGGTTGGAGTCCACGTCAGCAACAGAAGAAGTGCCATCTTCTCTTATTTCTTTCAATGTGTTGTTATTCTCAATCAAAACGCTGCTGTTTCTATCCCTGTTGGGACCTAAAGCTGTCACTTTGACCGAAGCTGGTGGCAGCTTCTTCAGCTGGTAAGAAAAGGGGCTGGACGACCCAGAAATGCCAGTGTTGCTCTGTTTCAAAAAAACAATAAGAAAAATTAAATTGAAAACAAACAAGACCTTTTTAATTCTAGTAAATCTTGAAATCTTTAACGCTATAAAAAAGCTTACTGTGGAAAATCTCACAAAGATTTACAAAACAAATCAGCTATACAAAAAAAAAAGACCTTGAAATACAAAAAAAAAAAAAAAGGTAAAATCATTTGATTTTCAATGTAAAAAAAAGGGAAAAATGAAAGAAAAAAACGAGATTTAATTTCTTTTGGCTTTAGAATTAAATTCTAGGAAATGGGTAATCAAGAAATTGTCGGAATAAAAATGGGTTGATTTGAAATTACCAGAAAACAGCTTCTATGCAAGGAGATCATGGTGACAGAAAAATGTGGTAAGACAAAGTCTTCAGCTTTGTTTGGGCAGCCTTTGATTCTCTCTCTATCTCTCAGTCTCCCTTAATAGAAAATGAGCAAAGAAAGAAAAGAAAGAGACGTTGCTGAGATGTTATATAACATATGTTATATAACATCTATATATATGTGTTATATGTGTGTGTGTATATATATATATATATATATATATTATGCGTCTGTATAAAGGGGAATAAACAAAAGCTGGGAGCAATGCAGAAAGGGACAGGAAATAGCAGAGAAGGAAAGCCTAAGAAACGTGTCCGGTTTTTCCCTCCCCACTTCCCTTCCCCTCTCTCTTGGCTGCAGTAAATGACATGTGGGTAACTCATTTGGTACTTTTATTACGAAAGTGCCACCACCATATTCTTCCCACGTACCACAGTGGAACCCACAAAACCGTGGGTCCCTCATGCTCTTCCTGGTTGCAATATAAGGCTTTTGTTTTGTACAGTGATTTGGTTTGGCATTGGGGTTTTTGAAGTTTTGGCTTTGTGGTTGTGGTCTGATCTTACTAGGGGATGTAGTTGTTGGGTTTGGCTTTGGTGGGGAAGACCATCGTATTCTTTTATGATATAGACAAGGACGTATCCTGAGGAAAAATTATGATAAATCCAAAATCAAACACTATATAATTATATAAATATAAATAAATAAATATATTAAAATTTATATAACATAATTTATAAATATATTAAATTTATCATATTATAATATTAATATAAAAATATTCATATAATATAAATATATAAATTATCATCTTTACAAATAAGACTCGAGGATTAGTTTTGAACTTGGTTTGGTGGTTAGCACAAGCTGGGGCTGGCATGCAGATGAGTAGATTACAGGGTAGACGGAAACCAGTTTGGTTGTCATCAGATTACTTGCGGCCATGGCTATATTAATATTAATAATAATATTTCATTTATAGGTTAGCTTGGGGAAGGCCTCTTCTTTAACAATGGAATTTTAATTGAATTAGGTCAAATTTAATTATCATGAAATCTTCATTTAGTTATAATTAATAAAATTTTAATTCATAATAATCAAATAAATATTTTTAAATTCTTTTATTTGACATTTAATTTCAATATATTATTTTGCCCATTGTCTCGAAGCCAAGTTTCGTACGAGTTTAAAACTCTTCCATAAATATCAATTATTAATAAATGATCAATGACGGTAATGCTAAAGAGAAAATGAGTTTGGTTTATTTATTACCACGTGCATTTGACTAGTGAATTTTTGTTATTTTATTTATTTTTAAATATATAATTATATGTTTTAAAAATAAATAAAATTGTATATTAATTAAAATTTATATTGATATGTAAAGTTTAATTTGTGTAAATTATATCGATTATTATGAAGTTTATTATTTTTAATATTAACGCAAATTTAATAATGAAGATGAAAAATCCGATGTAAGTTTTTTTTTATATATATCAAATAAATGAATTTGATTTCTAAAATTAGTAACAAATTAAAACGTTTTAAGAAATTCTACATAAACTTTTAAATCTTTTTGTATTTAAATATCAAATTAATATATTTAAAATTATTTTAATAAAATTCAACCTTATTTATTATTAAATTAATCAATTTAAAAAAAGATTTAATGAAATTCAAATCTCTTCATGTATTTTTTTATGGTTTTAAAAATTCTACAATCCGATTAAAATATACACAAAAGAAGAGTTCATTTTTTTATACATTAATAATAAGATTTTTAACATTATAAATAAGATTAAAAAATTATTACATATTTTATTTATTTAATTAATTTTAAAAAATTTTAATATATCTTAAAAAGTACGTGTCATTTAATTAATTTATTAGTGAAATTGAAAAATTACAACTTGTGAGATACATTCTCATAGAAAAAAATATTATATGAACTTTTATTATTTGTGTGTTATTTTATATAATAATAACAAATTTGGAGATAAAATTAATGAGAATGTTCTTCAAAAAAAAATAAAAAACAAAATATTCTAGTTTATTTGCCTTTGCTTCTTAAGTCAATAATAAAAAATATTTTCCACTCTTTGTTTTTTTTTTTAATATATTTTATTCTTAGTTTACAGCCGTTTGATTAAGAATTCTTGTGGGTTTTTGCATGTCAATTCCAACATTTTTGGGGATTTTTCTTTTTGGGGTTTTTCTACAAGCCAATATTTTTTCTGTATTTTTTTTCTTTTTTTTTCTTGGTCAAATGAGGGGAGAGTCTTGGATTGGCCGTTTCCTCTAGATGGGATGAATCTTTTAATTGAAGGGGCAATTAAGAAATTTTGTTAAATTAAATTTATATATGAACAAATTTTTATTAAAAAAAGAAATTGTTTTCTTATTCCTCTTTTCAAGAATCAATTGTAGAATTTTTTTTTTTTTTTTTATATATCAATAGAGTGTAAAATTATATGTATTCATACATTATCATTAAATTTAATGATACTGTTTTATTAAAATTTTTAAAAATAAATGTAAATAATTTAATTTTTAATAAGATGATATCATCTCTAATAATGTACAAATTTATACGTAATCAATGTATCAAATATAATAATTTATTTTCTACAATTTTAGTAACTTCCAAGGTTTTTGACTTTTTGGTTGATAATATGGACTCTTTTGAATTTAATGGGAAATAAGAAGGGTATATAGGAGAAATATTGGACATCAAACTTGCAATTGATATCATATATATATATATATATATGTTATTTTGAAAAATGAAAGGTTGGAACACAAATTTATTGGATAAATATTTAGCATAGATTAATTTGAATATGTATTTTGATCCTTCCAAAATGAAGTCGTGGAAATCTCTATTGCTTAAAAGTATCCTTTTCTTCTTAACGTAATTCTTTAATTAAAAAAGTAGACTTATCGATTTTAATTCAAATTCGAAAATTTTGATCAATTCATTTGAACCCAAAATCGATTAAACTTGATTTGACAAAAAAGAATTTAATAACTCGAAATTGACAAATTCAAACCCAAAATGACTTGAATCTAAAATAATCTGAACCCAAAATATTTTGAACTTGAAATGATACAAAATCGAATAACCTGAATCCGGATTGATCCAAACTTAAAATGACTAAACCGGATAAACCCTAGTATTAAATCTAATTGACCTAAAATCAATTAACTCGAGTAGTAAACTCGATTGATCTGAATCCAAAACAAAGCGAATTCAAAATGACTGAAGCCCTATTGATCCGAGCATTAAATCTAATTGACCTAAACCTAAAATAATTTAAAATTAAAATAATCTAAATCTGAAATGACTGAAATTAAAAATAAAAATTTGAAAACTCCGTAATAATCTAACCAGAATTAAGTGACCGCACACCAATGCAACCCTAATAGGTTATTATATTAAATATTTATACGAGACACTGCAAATTTTTTAAATAACTTCTAACTTGCAGTATAAATATAGATATCATGAGGGTTCACGGTTCTTTTGCTTCAAGAAAAAATGATTTTGAAAAATGATTTATGTATATATATATATTTTTTTTTGGTTTTTGTTTGTGAAAATTAATTTGATAAATAAAAATAAATAAATAAATTTGGGTCAATAAAAACTTAACTATTTTTTTGAAAATTGTTTTACATTTTTTAATGCATAAGATATTTTTCGAAAATAAAAATGATCAATCCCCTAACTATAGAGGTCGGTCACTTCTCATAAAAGCTAAATCAATATATATATATATATATATATATATATATATATAAAATCGACCTCTTAAGTATATGACTCGATCATTTCTTATGAGATATACATGTCATTCGGGGTTTATGGTTCACTTCGCTTTGATGAAAATAGGCTTTGAAATATGATTGTTGCACTTTTAGTATTTGTTTTGTGAAAAATAATTTAATAAAAAAAAAGAATTTTGCAAGCTTTTGAAAACGTAAAACATTCTAAAAACCTGAAACTATGTAAAAAGCATAGAGATTAATTCTTTATGGAAGCTAAAACAAAACAATAATAAATAAATAAATAAATAAATCCCTTTGGTGTATGAATTGATCTCAAAAGCTAAAGAAAGAGAAATCGAATTCTTAAATATAGAGCCAGGTGATTTGTATTTGAATGCATATTTAAAAAAAAAAAATTCAAAAAAAAGCAATATTTGTAAAGATTAGATAAATAAAATACAATTAAAATAATAAAATATAATATAATATAAATATATATATTAAAATTTATATAATATAAATTATAAATATATTAAAATTTATATAAATATAAAATTTAAATATAATTATATAATATAATAAAATATATAATTATACAGATCGCAGAATCATTGCAGCAACAAAGCCAACTGTTTGAAAACAGTAACATGACAACCACATTGGTTTTCTGGATGCATGTTCCTTTGCCTGTGTCAGAATCATAAAAGATGGGGGGCTTGCTTTTTGACTTTGTTTTGACACCTTGATGATGTGGCTGATTGCTAAGTTTCCTTTTACGATTGTGGTTCACAAGTTTTTAAAGTTGGAAAGTTCTATTTTATCCCAAATTAATTGTTAAATAGTAAAAAATTATTTTTTACTGTTTAAACTATTATTTAATAATTTAAATAAAGAATTAAAAAAATATAACTTTTATAATTTTAGAAAAAATTAACTTTTAAATAAAAGTAATTTTATTATTTTTCATAATTAAATTTTATTATTTTAAATAAATATTTTAGTATTTTAATTATATAACATTTTTTATAATAATATTAAATATTTTTTATTAACCATTCATTTTAAATAAATATATATATATTTTACTCAAATTTTTTTAAATAATGATGTTAAATAACTCTTAGTAACCTTCGATCCTCCCTGCCTCTCCTTCCTATTGATTTACGCATATCTACTGAAGTATCGATTTTATTTGGACATTGGTTGCTTAGATATTCATCTGCTTTGAAGGGTTATTTTAGATTTATAGATAATTTTAATTCTTTTTAATTTTTAAATTTTTTTAATAGAATATATTATAAACATATACACACTTTCATCACGTAAATCTATGTATTGATATGTAAATATAAAATTTATAATTATTAAATAAATAAAATAAATATAAAATATTAAAAATATAATAAATTATTATTAAACAAGTTCAATAGCATAATTTTATTTAACATAATTTTAAAAAAATTATAAAAAATAAAAATGATTATAATAAAAAATAAAAAAATTAATTAAAATAATCAAATCTTATATAAATCCAAATAAATTAGTAAAAATCAATACAAAATGATATAATAAATATTCATTGATATAGAAATTAAAATAATATTAATAAACTATTGATTTTATCAAAATCAATATATATATATATATATATAGTATAACCTTGATTTTAACCCAATTTCATCATTATTTGGTTTTTGTTTGATTATTTGACCCACGAGTCACTTTATGGTCCCAATTCCCAAGGTGTGCAGTGTACTTTTTTTAAATAATTATAGAAATCTTAATTCACTTGGTGTTTGTTTACTTATTTTGCCCACAAATCACAATATTGTCCCAATATTTTTTTCCCCTCAATTATTATATAAATCTTAATTCACTTTGAGATATCATCGCCATTATTCTTTCTAGTGGACTAATCATCATTTTAGCATTTTAGATCCACTCAGTCAAGTTCATATAGATATATATATATATATATATTTTGAAAATGTTCAAATAAAATTAATTTTAAATTATAGAATAAATGAAGATATATGAAAAAGATCGAAAAAACTTGTGGGTATTTTAAGAACCTTCTTTATATTTAAAATCTCATTTTTTTTTAATATTATACATTTTTTTCATTGAAATTATTTTAATCGAATATGAAGTTAGATTTAAACTTTAAAAAGTATAACATAATATCATGAAGGGATTAAAATTAAAATTTTTACAATATTTTAATTTGATATCAAATTTCATCATTGTACTTTAATTTATTTAATTTTATTTTATGTATTCAATTTATTTTTCAAAAAATAGTACAATTGAAGTATTCTATGAAATAATTTATTAAGAGGAATGAAAATTTTTTAAATTCTGTTAATTTTTTATTAAAATGAGTAAAATTAAAAGTATTATAATAATAAAATTTAATTTTGATCCCATTGTATAATTATAAATTGATTTTAATCCCGATCATCAAAGATTCCTCTTTTCTTACTCATTTTCTTAGTCAGTGATAGATTTATTCAAAGATCGAGTTAAGTTATAATATAAAGTTTTTTTATATTTTTTATTAAATCTTACTCAATAGCTCATATCATTATTTAAAAATATTTTTATATTTTTATAATTAAATTTAAATAAAAATATTTTTATTAACAAATAATATTCGAAGATGCTGATTTGAATTAGAAAAATGTTTTTCTAAACATGTCCTCATACAACCTAAATTTGCCGAGCTCGACGAGTAGCTCGCGAGGAAAATGACCTCGCCACTTGGGTTGGGTGTCTGGGGTAGGTGGCATGGCAAAACCATGTGGTAATTGCAATGGTAGTTGGGAAATTGATCGTTTAAAAACAATTAGCACCTCCGCAACCAGTTGTGTGGTAAATTCCATGTCTTGTTTGAGTTACATTGGTCTAGACTCTAGGGATTATGCAATCAATAACAAGCAACCTATAAATTAATACAAATTATTAAAGCAATACTAAATAGATTTAACATGCCAAACATGTGTCACATATGGGCTATCAATCAAACGTTTACAGGTTTGAGAAATAATTTTTATTAAAAGATAAAATAATTTATAATTGGATTTGATTAGATTTGTCTGCAAATTAAGTTTTAGTTTAATTTTTTTAAAATTTCTTTGCACAGACTTAGATCGAGATGAGTTTGTATTAATTTAAAAGCTTATTTTATTATTATATAAAAAAATAATATGTTAAATTTAAATATAAAATAATTTTATTATTAAAATAATCATTCTTATTAAACTTGATCGATCTCAATTTATGAAAACTTTGTTTAAGAATCTATCCGTAGGAGCTTAGCTTACCAAGTTAGGAAAATAACTTGATCCATGGACAAGCTTAGATACGATGCTTATGAATATAAAATTATGATTATTTAATTATTATTTTAGAAAAGTCTTCTCATCTAATTTTATGAAATTTAAAATATTTACTTTTATTTTAAAAAGTTTATATGTTTGACAAATAATTTGTAATAAGATCCAATTAACCTATACTTATAAAAACTAATTTAAGATTATTTTTTAGTTTTATAAAGAAAATTTTTACATTTAACCTATTACTTTTATTAAATTAAAAAATAATATATTAATTATAATTTTATTTTTTTAAATATCATTTTAACGAGTATTAATAGATACTAATTAACATTTTCCTTCGTAATATTAAAAAAATCACTCGATCATAATTGTATATTATAAAATTCAGCAAATATCCTTAGATAAATGCATTTAGCACAACAAATTACGGTTAAAAGAAAATTATGTAGGCTTGGCTAAGGCTTCAACGTTATGTCGATCCCTGCTTTGGTCCATTTTCCCACGTAGTTCGTTGGTAAAGCCAACGAATTTGCCTATCATTGGTTAAACTTGGTTACAACATTGGTTAAACTTTCATTTATTTTAAAATTTATTAAAATTAGATTATAAAATAATTATGATAAAAACTATGTAAGTATTCAATTTTATAAAATTTTTATCTTTTAGATTTTATTTTCAACAATTAAAATAATTAAAACAAGTATTTAATAAAGAAAAATTTAAAGTTTACCAAAATTAATCTAAATCTGAATAAAAATAGATAAAAAACTGAGTAATTTTGATTAAACCTTGATCCAAATATAATATGATCTTTTTTTATAAAAAAATTAAAAATATAATGATCATACGACATAAGATATAAATTAAAAATTATACGAATAATATTAATCTACAAATAATTTTAATTTATTTTAATAATATTTTATAATTGATTTCTTATTCTCTTTTTTTTTTCTTTTCATTTTATTTCTTTCCTCTCTTTTTTTTTTTTTTTTTTAAATTTTCCTTACAATTGCTTTTTTCACGTAACAAGCAATTCCATTATAATTGAAAGAAAATTTAGGTGCTTCCTTTATTACAATTGAAGGAAATTTTAAGAGATTCTATTCATAGAGATTTTTTTTTTCCCGATATTTCACAAGTATCTTTATTTGTTTTATAACCTGAGTTTAATGCTTTTCGAAGTTTGTAGTTACCCTTCTCAAAAGTACGCTTAAATTAAATTAAATTAAATTAAATTTTGATTATCTTTTATAAACATGAGTTTATCTTACTACTCATGTCATATCTATTTGGGTTTTCATATAGTGTACATAGATGAACAAATTTTTTTTATCATTTAATTTAAGTTTTCAAATTGCGTTGAACTTGTTTTAAACAGGTGTAATGCACAAAAATATATTTATTTTTTCAATATATTTATTTAGATACATATCCAATACATACCCAATTCGGGTAACATAACACTTATGAACTAAAAATTGATAATAAATTGAACAAAAGGATACCAAAATATACATTTGATGATATGTTATTCTAAAACAAAACCTACACATATAAAAATATACAAATAAAACCTAAAAAAAAAAATGTAAGCAAGACTATTAAACAAATTTCATATAAAAAATATATAAAACTACATAAAAGCCAAAGTGAAAAAAGAATAGCCAATAATATTTTTCTTCAAGATCACATAATCTCATATTTTTTACATAGTTAAGCTCATCACATTATACAATTAGTGGTAACTTTTGAAACATTTACTACAATATTACTACATATATCTAGAGAGACCTAATAGTAAATATTTTAAAAGTTACCACTAATTATATAATATAAAAGGTAAGTTAATTTTGAAATATTGACAACATAATGTTTTTATTTATGTAGGTGTTATAAATGTAAAAGGTAAATTAATTAAAAAATTTATTATAAAAAATATTTAAAATTTAAATCAAATCAAAATAAATTAAATACAAGACATATCTCAATTATTTAAGATTATCAATGTATCAAAAAGTTAAATCATCTACACAAAATAATTGTTTTTTGTCAAAAACTTTTAACTTATATATATATATATATATATATACATATAATGATTCGGTTGACATCATTTTTCATACCTTCCCAATTCAATGTTTTTTTTCCCCTTTTTGGGTCTGATTAACCTTTATTTTTTTCTTTTAAAATTTTATTCTATTATAAAATAATGATGATCATACTTGATTTTCTTTTTTACCTTAAAAAAAAAATTTGATTACAGTAACGTACACGTCTTATAAAAAAAATACATTAAATTAAACAATGCAAGCAAAAGATGACACGCCAATTGCATTAAATAAAAGATCAAAATCAAACATACAAAAATGTATAAAAATATCAGATAATTTAGAGTTGTTCTAGTTTAATTAGAGGTTTTGAGTTCGGGTCGTTGGGTACGTAGTTTTGTGAGAGAGTTTTATCACTCTTATAATTTTATTTGACTCGAATTCATTAATAGGTACCGAATCTGATGTCTCCATACCGAATGATTTCAACAAAAAAAACCATATAAAAATCAAATTTGTTTCATCCTTTGAAAATCTTGTTCGAAGCTCAATAATTTGATTTAATTAGTCTGAAAAAATTAAAATTATTTTAAATGATTTTAATTAGTATTCAAACATTTAAATTAAAATTAAAGGGTCATTTGTATAAAAGAAATATTTATAAGTTGAGTCATATCCAAATTTTAATTAAAACATAAAATACATGTTAAATTGGAAAATTGAATTTTTTTTTTTTAAGATTCAAACTCTAAATTAAGTTAATTACTTTAAAAATTTAAGTTAATAAAAGATAAATCAAGTATTATATTTAAAATTTAGCAATATATGTTAATTTTTTTTTTGTTTAGACGTCCTGCTTAGGGTTCACTGTTTTCGCAAAATCTGCAGTACGAAATGACCAAAAAAAAAATGTTTAAGGCAAATTAAATAAGTAAATATTAATACCATAATCTAACTTCAAGTTAATACAAATTAGCTGTATGTGACCAATATTCTTTTCTTCGAAGATAACACAAAACTACAGGCCATAAAAACTGAGAGATTTTAGTTAAACAAACATATGCTTTTCTAATTGATCAATCTTTTGCTTTTAATTAACTCTAACTCCAAACTTCAAAGTTTGGCTTTCGACATCGGGAATTTTGTTTTGGTACAAATAAGGTGAGCACCGCACGACATACGGTTTGAACTTTAAATTTATTGAAAGGTAATTAATTATATAAATCAATTATGTTAATTTTTAGATTCGATATTTAAAATTTATTTTATAAATTTTACCTTGTGAATATTTTTTAAAAAAAAAGAAAGTATTTTTTCTTTGAATCAAAGTCTACTATCCCAAAAGTTCCAATTGTATTAGTCGATTGAATTTGAAGTGAAATTTGGTGATCCTACTTTATACCAAACAATTTTGTGTGGCCCAACCAAAAAAAAAATAAAAAAATCGTGTGGACCATTTCTATGTATATAAAGATGTCTTGGTTCTTTCAAATGCAAGATTTTGTGAATATATTATAGAATAAATATATGATAATTAGTTAGAATTAATTTTTTGTATCAAAATCTTTATTTTAATTTAAACTTTATAATCAAAAGAATAATTTTATTTTCATATGATTTTATTAAAATAATATCACCTAAATAAATATTAAATAATTAAATGTTTATTTTGTCTTATTAAATTATCACGTGATCCATGTTTTTTTCCAACATGTTGTAAGACAGTTATTTGGAAGATGAGGAGAATCGAATGAGCAACTACTATATATAAAATATTTGATTGAGTAAATGGTACGAGTCAAGTAATATAAAAAATTAAATTAAAATTACAGTAATCAAGTAAAATTATGGGCATTTAAGTTTTTTAATTTTTAAAATTAATTATTACTAAATATTAACTAACTTAATTATTACTAAAAATTTTCTTCTAAAGTTTGATAAATTCTAGCATCTATACTATATATAATATCTTTAATTAATTTAATGTCACCTAATCAAAAATTAACAAAAAAATATCACAAAAAATTAAAAATTAAAAATATACATATCTATTCACTAAAATAAACTACTCATTTAAAAAAAATACATCTTTTCTATTTTTTAACACAATTTTTATTTGCATTATTTTCATCCACTTGTTAGTTTATTAGTATTAGTTAGCTTGGTTTGGACATTGAGTTAGATTGGTTGAATGGTGGGCGTTGAAACGCGTCGGCATACCCAGGGCGAAGTTGGAGGCTGGATGATAGTTGACTAACGTAGGCCACGCACTTTGTCTTTAGCAGGGCCAGTCGGTGTGACCTCTCCAAGGGCTGTGGTTTTAGGTAGGCAGGTAGGTATATCGTTTTCCCCATCTGCCACTGCCTTAGTCGGCTTTAAAAGCCCACCTTGTTGGCCAAAATTCCAGGCCACTCTGCCTTACATGCTTACCATGAGTGCGTGCTCTATATTAGACCTGATAATGGGTCAAACTATCCGTACAGATTGAGTCTCAAACAAAATTTTTTATAATTAAAATTGATCTAAATAATTATTGAATAATAATTTTTATTTAAATTTAATTATAAAAAATTATTTATTCTTTTAAGGAAAGTAATGGTGCAATGCATGGATGAATTTGTGGAAAGCCACAAAGAAAATGATTTGTTCCTTTAAAGATTATATATAATTATATATAGTATTATCCTACAAAGCTTTACATTTTCAGGTGCAACTCTTGTAACTTTTTTGCAAATTCAATTCATCGCCGTCATCTATACTGTTATGCAACTGGAGACATGATTTTAGATTCAAAACGGTACCTGACATTGCTAGAAAGATCAAACACCAGGCCTAATAAAACCGAATACACCATATTTGAAATTTGGATGGCTTTACGATTGTCTAATATATTTACAGGGAAAAGCATGATGGTATAGCTTTAAGAAGAATTTCTTGAATAAAACCCTATTTGTTTTTATCTGGTCTGGAAGTTGAGTTTCTTTATGCAGTAGGCAAACATGAAGGCAAAGAACGCTGCACAGCCAACCAAAACTGCGGCAACTGGTCCCATGAAGTCTGAATCATAACCGTATTGGTCTTTGATATACGATTTAATGCTAGGGCGATTGTTGATGCCAGGTGCTTTAATGTAGTCTTCAATATCTCCATATTGGGACACGATGAGTCCGTAAACTGTCCATGCCACCGGGCAAATCCAGTAATACCAGATCCACCACTTGGGAATTCTCTGAAATTTCAACAATAAGTAATGAATTCGTATCAGCTTTGATCGTTTGGATATGATTAAGAAGTGGTTAAAAATTAAAAGCACAACTGCTTGTGGAAGAAGTAAACTTACCGGTCTTGGAATAAAGAAGCCGGAGAAAAGATTAAAGAGAGCATAGAAAGCTGCTGCAAATATAGATGCTATTTGATGGTTTGGTGTGATCGAAACAGTCATCATTCCGTAGTAAGTGAAGTAAAGGAAGGAGAAGAAGTTGACAAAGAAGAACCAGAAGAACTTTGCTGCTGTCCATTGAAATCCCACCATAGCATACACAATGAGCGTATAATATGATGTTTGGAATAATATGTAAGGTATTTCACAAAAAACCTGCATTCCATGTAATTAAAGTTCAATTATTAAGCAGTTTATGTAGTTAATTTGGAGATTAAAGAGATTAATTTTTGTAACGAACGAATGTGACGAAACCCTTTAGCTCACCTGTGCCAGTGCATAAGGTAATGCAGAGTACATCCCGGCTGCTCTTTCACGATAGAACACCGTTCGTTCGATGGCCACTACCGGTTGTACTGTTGAGCAGTTATTAATTCCAACAAACAAGACTGCAGCATACATTGCCCCAATTATCATTGTAAGATCAGTTGTGGTCTCCCTGAACCATGGAACAAAAAAAAAAAAAAATGAAAAATATAAACAATCTATAAGCCTTTTTGTCTAACACTAGATATTGTTGCAGGCATGAAATTAAGGGTAACAAATTGAGCTTTGTAAGCTGGGAATAGGTACGGACCTTTTAGTGCCAACCTGCCAAAATACAGTACCAACCATGAGGGCAGAAACCAAAGTGAAGAAGTATCTGACAAGGTTATAATCAGGACTTCTCCAATAAGTCCACCATTGCTTCCAAAGGCATGATTTGAATTGACCCCATGTGGATTGTGAGTATTGAGAAGTAAAATAGAGGTCTTTAGCTCCAGGGGGTGGTGTGCTTAACTCCATTACTAAGGCCTTGTTTCTCCTGTTCACGGATACATATTTTGGCTAAAAAAAAAAAGTGAAAGGTAAACAATTGAATTAGCATTAATATTGCTTATATATAGACTTACTGATACAAGGATGATGATTTATAGTGTTTGGCAAAGTCAATCCCGAGTCTAACTTCAGCAGCTACAGAGCTCACTTCTAGCATCCATGTAGCTGGATTGTACTTCTCTTTAATTTTGGGGATTCCAGGAATTGACTGCAATGGTAATTAAAAGAGGAATCAGATTAATGCTTTTTTCTTCTTTTTGTTCTTTAAATGAGGATATTAGGTATGAGAATCCTTGCTATAGTTACTTACCTCAAAATATTCAATGATCTTGTGGGAATTTCGGCCCAATGGTCCTGAGTAAATCACCTGACCTCCTCTCTTCATCAGTAGTAACTCATCAAAGGCTTCAAAGATATCAATACTAGGCTGATGAATAGTGCAAACAACGGTTCGTCCAGTGTCCACAGTGTTTCTGACAGTCCTCATGACAATGGCTGCTGCCCTAGCGTCAAGGCCTGATGTTGGTTCGTCCATGAAAATGATTGAGGGGTTAGCAACAAGCTCTACCGCAATTGTCAACCTCTTTCTTTGTTCTGTTGACAACCCTGTGACTCCTGGCAGCCCTACTATGGCATCCTTGAGGTTGTCTAGTTCTACCAGTTCCATCACTTCATCCACAAAAGTCTAAAATATAATAGGAATAGTGTTCAGAGCCTAAATTAAATAACTAATGTCATGCTTTATTTCATCGACAATAACGCAAACCAGAGTTCTTACCATCTTTTCCTCATTGCTGACTTCTTTAGGAAGCCGTAGGAAAGCTGAGTAAATTAAGGATTCTTTAATAGTAACTTGGGGTGAGTGAATATCAGTTTGTTCACAGTATCCAGAAATTCTTGCAAAGGTCTCTTGCATCTTAGGGAAACCGGATATTCTGATATCACCCTCGACATATCCACCGGTCTTTCTTCCTGCTAAAACATCCATCAATGTCGTCTTTCCAGCACCACTGACTCCCATTAGTGCAGTCAACACTCCTGGCCTAAATGCACCCGTTACTTCTTGAAGTAGTTGCAGCCTGTCCTCTGCAACTCCTTGTGCCTTCATTTCCTGTTTAAATACTTGCTTATCAAACCATGCTCAATGGTAAAAACTATAAGATTGATGTAGAAATAAGAGTTGTAGAGAGTGGAAAAAGGGATCTTACGGGTGGCATATCGACATAGTAATTGACACTGTCAAAAGACATTGCTAGAGGAGTGAAGGGAAGAACCATTCCTCTCTTGGGAGCAACACCATTGGCAGCGTTAATTGAAGAATCATTCCTTCTTATTGCATTAGGATTGGTTCGACTGCCCATTCTCTGGATTGCTATTTCTTCTAAAAGATTTCATATAATACAAATGACAATGATTAATATTGATAATTTAGTTAACAGAGAAAACATAATAAAAGCATTCAATTTTGTTAAGTTTCTTACTAGAATTGTTAGCATCTGCAGAAGATAGTGATCGAGGAAATGAATCTTTGCTTGATTTCGGTCTCTTTAACCTTGGTCCTCCCTTAGAACCCTCATTGTTAGCCTCCAACTCTTGTGCTGTTTCCTCAGAAATTACGGCCTGTGGCTTTCCAAGGGCTATTAAGCAAACCAAGAAAATGAAGAAGATTAGTTACCTATAGGAAGATACTGTTAGGCTAGAAGGGGAACACGTTAACCCGACAAAATGTTGAAACTTACGGTTTAGGTACATGAGGGCAAAGGTGAAGAGAACGTTGAAGAGCACTGCGAACCCAAAAAGAGCACCCGCACCAATCCAATACCAGTTTCTGTCGTTAGGAACATCAAAGTTCCTGAGCACTTCTACCCCCAGTGGCGTGACATTGTCCAAAGCCTGCATTATAGAGGAAGTTTCGGCTCATAACTTGCTTTCTTTCAAAATGAAAATGTATTTGTCTTTTGATTATCTCCAACCATTAGATATCTTTTTGAACAAGAATAATCTCCAACCAATAACATACCGGTTGGTTCATCCACCTTGGAGCAAACATTTCATTTACGGTAAAAGCATTGAAACCATAAGTCATAGGTGAAACCCAGTAAGCCCATTCCCACCAATCTGGAATTTGACCTGTGAAAAATAAAGCAATTTATATTAGTTAACTTTTTATTAATGTAGCTCCCTTATCATGACAAACTGAAGAGATTTACAAACATAGGATAATGTAATAATTTCTTCTGTATATGTCCTATTTTCCATTTTCAGTAACTTTGAGAGGTTTAAAGTCTAATTTTTGTTTATGGTTTTATGCTTACCTTTAGGAACAATGAAGCCTCCTAGCAAGAACACAAGGAGGAGAGTGAGAGCCCCACCAGTGTTAGCTATGATCATTGTTCTGCATAATCCAGCGATGAGCCTAAAGAGCCCGGCTGCCATTTGTTGTATTAAAATCACCAATAGAAAGTGCTTGAAAAACCTGGCAATAGGTTTGAAGGGTTGGTAGGTTAATACTAAATTTATCAGCTGCTACTTAACTTGTTGCTCAAGTAAAGATAAAGTTCTGATTAGTATGATGACATGCAAAAAAGTTGTTGCGATTCAATTTACCTGCTGGCCTCGGGTGCAAATCCCATAGTGTAATACGTTACAACCATCCAAACAATGGATTCCAGAATTGATATCGGAACCCTGAGTAAGAAAGTAGGTAGAGTGAACGTCCAGACTGGATGGAATAAAAGGTCCCTTTGCTTGTAGAACACAGGTAGCCTACTGATCATCATGGAGAGCTCAGAGAAACCATTGAACATGTTTATGATCATTGCAAATAGAAGTGCACCTACGTAGATTGCCCCGTCTTGCTCAGTCTTAGTATCCAATTCAGTCCTTAAAAACACCGTGGACGCGATGATTGCGACGATGATAATTTGGACCGTCTTGAACACATAAATGAATGAATTCCTTTTGATCAATAGCCATTCTTTGTCCCAACAGGCCTTAAGAAGTTCCATTTTGGATACCGAGTATTTTTGGAAGGCCAATGCTGCTTTGTGTCCTCTCGATTTGTCGAAAGGCATGGAGAGCTCATTGTCTAGCCGCATTCCGACGTGGAAGCGCTTGAACCGGTTTGCGAATTCATTCACTGTAACGTATCTGTATGGCTTGCTTCTATCTGCCCAGTATTGCTCTTGGTCTTTCCTTGAAGTAACCTGTGTAACAATTTCAATAACTTGTTAGCTTGTATTGCACAATTATTTACATGGTTAAGTAAAATAGACTGAATAAAACTCGAATTTAGCTCAACTTCAATAAGGCCTGCCCAATTCTTGCCAACATTTTGAATTGGGCAAGCTTGACGCTGCAGGGCCTTGTTTAGAGGAGTTGATTTTACCTCTTGTAAGAAGTCAGCAGTTCCTTTCCTTTCGGGACATTTGAAGCCACAACTCTCAAAGAACTCAACAATATGCTCTCGTGGACCCTGATACACAATTTGGCCTTCTGACAAAAGGATGATGTCATCAAATAGATCGAAAGTCTCTGGAGCGGGCTGGAGTAGGGACATCAAGATTGTGGCCTCCGTTAGGTGCACGATCTGCTGCAAACACTTCACTATCTGATACGTCGTGGAACTATCAAGACCCGTTGATATTTCATCCATGAAAAGCGTCTTCGTTGGACCAACAATCATTTCCCCTATAATTAATAGAACTTTTACATTGTTATATAAGACTTAAACGTCAAAAGAGACTTAAAGATGATACAGTAACTTAAGAATGATACATGCATGACGACAAACCCAATTATTAATTAGTATCTTAAAATGATTCTTATCAAATTTTTAACATAATCCTGAAAACTTTTTCTCTTTGGCAATGCATTCCTTAGTGCTCTTATCTTTGTCCATCTTAATTATAGAATATTAAAGGGGAAAGAGAAGACAAAATTAAGCTATAATATATATACTAGGAAAAAGCTTATAGAACCCGAGACTTAGTTTATTATACAATAACTTTTAAAAAATAACATTTAACAGATCTAATGTTCGACAACTTTCTCTATTCTTAATCTCCATCCTCCTTTTGGTAAAGGCTGTGGAAAAACATGGCATTCCCTCTTCTGAAAATAAGGTATATTTCCATATCGAAATAGGGGTTGGTGTTGGTCGACTAAAGTTTGGCTTAGTTTTTAATCTTGGAAACCCTTTGAAAAATTGGAAGTTTCTACATAAAATGGGATTTCAATGTTTCCCACATGCCATTTAGGTACATAAGGTTGTTGAGAGGCAAATGCTTTGCTTGCTGATTAGATGAGATAATTAACAGAACATTATGGACTAAAAACAGATTTTAAATACACTAAGTAAGAAGGCGTTGGGTGCTTGAAAAAAAAAATAATGAACCTGTTGTTACTCTTTTCTTTTGTCCACCAGAAATTCCCCGCTGCATCTCATCTCCGACAATGATATCCTTGCATATGTCAAGCCCCAAAATCTGACCAATTCAACACGAAAACAAAGAATATGACGTTACGAAAATGTTACTTTTATCCATGGTTGGTGACTGTACTTTTCAACCAGTAAAGTGATTAGGCAGAATCTTTGTTTATTTATTTATCTACTTAAAACTTTTCTAAAGTGGGTGTTTAGGAAAATTCATTTTTTTTAATAAGAAAAATTGTTCAACAACAACATCGTTGAACTATGATTAACAAAGGAGTTTAGAGTCTAGGGCCTACTTCAGCTCAAGGGTAAGATTATTCATCTAATTTGATCTCGTTCTTGAATAAAATGTTTTATTAATTTGAATCGGTTTGATTTAAATTATTAAATAATAAAATTATTTAAATTTAATTATAAATATATATAAAATTAATATTAAAATAATATTTTTAGTAATATTATAAATAATAAAAGAAAATTTTAAATTAATTCGATTTAAATTCAATAAAATATTAAAAATTTTAAACCGTAACTCAACCCGACCCAATCATGAATGAGTAGGGTCCATATTATCCACCGACGACAAATAATTGGTGATAAGAAGTCAGAAAGAGGAGAAACTTTTTGACAAAAGAAAATTCTAAAATGTAAGATGGCTGAAACCCTTTGGTTGATTTGGTCGAAAATTTATCTTCTTTTACAAAGAAAAAAGAATTCTTGAATGACTTTAATTAACTTACTTTAAGAGTGTAATCAGTGATAAGGCTGCTTTCAACTCCTTCCATGGCTGTTGCCTGAAAATTCAAAGCAAATAAAAGCATGTAATGAACATCAGCAAAATCAGAGAGAAAAGTGTTTTAATAAATGTGAATAATTTAAGACTGTGGAATTTATGATTTTCTGTTGTTTTTTACCTTCATGAAAAGGTCTACATCAGCTTCTGGGAAAATTCCTGCATATTTTTCCCTTCTAGCAAGCTCACTTAAGAGATCTGCAACAATACAAAAAACATTTCAAGTTTCAGTAAATCATCAACCAAACAAAAAGCATTAAAAATGGGTATTCGATTATGAATTTACGATCAATATTGTGGTACAATTTTGTTTACCATAACGAGTCCCAACACCCTGGCATCTTGCTGAGAAATCTAAGGTTTCTTTTACCGTCATTTCCCCAACATGAACATCGTTTTGGCTGATGTATGCAGATGTCTTCTTAGGAACAAATTCATTAAGTCTATATCCATTGTATGTTACTTCTCCTTTAACCTGTTTGGTTAGCAAGAAAAAAAAAATCAGCTCCGTTTCCTTTTCCAAATTGGTTGAAGTTAAAATTATTGATCAAGCCGAACGTAGTCAATAAAAAGGATTGATTTTGAACTAACCCTTAAGCTTGGGTCCAACTTGCCCGCCAATGCCAGCAAAAGGGTCGTTTTCCCAGAAGATGGTGGGCCAAGTAAGAGTGTCATCCTATATTAAAAAGGAAAATTGTTATATCTACGCAACGTTTTAAATCCGGAGCGGATCACACGGGTGAGATGTTTGGTGTAAACAGTTATATCGGTTGAATCAAAGAATTATATTAAAAAAAGAATCTAAATATTAAATATATAATTTTAATAGTAAATGAGTATTAAATATAATAAATGTTTAATAAAAATATGCATTTGATTTAATTAATATAATCTTTAATATAAATTCATAAAGTTGAAGGTTCAAATCTTAATTACATGTAAAATAAATTTTTATAAAAAAATAAGTTTCAAATAGGTTTTTACGGGTTCTATCAATTTTCTACCAGTTTGATAAATTCAATTATGTACTTGACTAAACAAATCACTCATTTTTAGTTCAATTGGTTCAATCGGTTGATTGATCTCTATGGTAAATAAGTACAAAATGTAGTGACAAATTGAATGATTAGGCCTTAGAAAATAAAGAAACTTGAGAGGTTAATGTATACCTTGACGGTTTAATAATCCCTGAGGCATCTTTAAGAATGGTGAGATTTGTTGTCTTGGCAAGTCTGATTCCAAGCATACCAAGAGCCGATTCTGCAATGTTTCTAGCGACGTTTGGAAGGGAAGGAAGAGCTCTGCTGCCAATGTAGCAGTTAGCTTCAATTGTCAAGTGCTCAAACCTGACTTCCACTGTTGGAAGTCGAATTCCAACCCTGTTGTGATCCCACAAAAAAAAATTCATATTAAGGTTAATTAATTAATCAAGAAAATAACATTTAAAAAGTTGCATATATAAATCAAGTTTTGAATTGAATGAGAAAGTGACCAACTGCAAAGCAAGTTTCGGCAAAAAATATATATATATATATATAGTATGTGTATATATATATATATATATATATATATATATATATATATATATATATATACACGCACACACACACAAATATAACTAGACTAGTTCAA
>JBBYHK010000015.1:1532038-1555526 GCA_038382065.1 Adansonia grandidieri | reverse complement strand
TTATAAAAAATTATTTAATTATAATTTTTTCATATTTATTTTTAGTATTAAATTCAGGTTCGGGTTCAGGTCGGGCTCGGGTTTGGGTTTTTTGGGTTCGGGTCATTTCGGGTTCGGGTTCTTTCGGGCTGGGGTCATTTCGGGTTCGGGCTATTTTGGGTTTGGGCTATTCGGGTTCGGGTTTTTTCGAGTTCGGGCTGTTGACTTTTTGGTCAAATCGGGTTCGGTTCGGGTTAGGGCTCGGGTTTTTTCGGGCGAGTTTTTGGGTTTGGGTTCATTTTGCCACCTCTAGGATTGTTCATGCATTGGACTTGTATAGGATCGGTCTATACAAAAGATTTTATAATTCGGGTTACTTTAATTTAATTTAAATTATTATTTATTTAATAATTTTTTTAAATTTACTAATACAATTTTCAGAGTTTGGATTTCAAAAATAAACTTTAAGATTTTTTATTTAAATATAAAATATTTTGTAATATTTTTTGAATAATAACATAAACTTTTGAGTCTAGATGTTGTAAATAAATTTCTAGATTCTTTTATTTAAATATCTAATTTTTTTAATATTTTTTAAATAATAATATAAACTTTTGAGTATAGATGTTATAAATGAACTTCAAGATTTTTCGGCTTAAATATAAAATATTTTTTAATATTTTTTTGAATAATAATAATACAGGCTTGTGAGTCTGAATGTTGTAAATGAACTTCCAAAACTTCAAAATCCTTTGACTTATATATAAAATATTTTTTTAATAGTTTTTGAATAATAATACAAACTTTTGAATTTAAATATCATAAATAAACTTCAAGATTTTTCGACTTAAATATGAAATATTTTTTAATATTTTTTAAATAATAATACAAATTTTTAAATTGAATATGATAAATAAATTTTAAAATTTTTCTATGTAAATATAAAATATAAGATATTTTTAAATATTTTTTAATAATAATATAGACTTTCGAGTTTATATATCATCATGAGCTTCAAAAACTTCAAGATTCTTTCACTTAAATATAAAATTTTTTAAATTTTTTTCAATAATAATGCAGACTTTTGAGTATAGATACCATAAATGAACTTCAAGATTCATCGATTTTTGAGATTTGAATGCATTAATCACATAATTAATTGCTATACATGTTCATGTGTTTGAGGTTCTTGTTTGTTGGTAGCTTGTTTATTATTATTTGGAAAGGTTTTGAATTTCTTTTTCTATTCCCTTGATGTCAGTATTTGGTAAGTAGTTTTTCGCTTGGTTATGGTTTGATTGGGCTTTGGTTTAAAGAAATTCTGGTTTTTTTTTTTTTTAACTATTCTGCAATCTTTTGATATATATATATATAGACACGCACACACAACTGTCTCCAACTAATTGATATATATATATATATATATAGACACGCACACACAACTGTCTCCTACTAATTGTTACTTGCTTTATCCTTCTGGATTTTTTTTTTTTAATAAAATCCATCTGGCTTAGAAAAAAAAAAAAAGTGTACATGAGCTTTCGCTTGTTTTCAAATAATAAAGATTTAATTTTTTTTATACGAGGATGATTAGATTTGATTATAAGTTCGGTTATTTATCTAATTTGATAAATTTAAATTGGATTACATTTACATATGAAGTTTTATAATTTATGTCAAACTAAATCAAAATTATTATTTATGTAATAAAAATATTTATTTTTCAAAATTTAATTATAAATATAAATTTTTTAATATTTTTAAATAATAACGTAAGCTTTTGAGCTCGGACCAAAAAAAATGGCAAAATTCAAGCTGTAATTTGACTCACTAACGACGATTTTAGTTTCAACAATAAAAAATAACACTGTTCACATCTCATAAAATCGTACATAACTTGTTTTCTTTAGTTCAAATTCAAGATTTATATTTAAGCTTTATGATAGATGCAAGATTGTCAACATTGTGCTAATAGACAACATCAATCGATTTTGACGTATCATTTTAAATTTATTTGATCTATTAAGGTAATCTATTTTAATATATCATTTTAAATTTATCAATTTTGTTAAATATATTTTTTTATATATATAATCAATTTTCAAATAAACTAATAATATATATTAATATATGCACGTGCTAATATATTTTATAATTTGGTCAAAAGAATGAAGAATCAATAAGAGATGGTACCAAATAGAATAGATTGGTGTAAATATAAAAAGCACAACTATACAATACTAATAGCAGTACTAACTTTCTTCAAAATGAATACGTACTTATTGACACCACCGATTTCCATACGGTACCGATAATCAGGATGAGATGTCCTTTTTTTCTTTTCTTAAACAGTTTAGGAAGAAAAAGGAGAGAAAGAAAAAGAGGAAGGAAGGAAAAAAGAAAGAGAGAGGGGAGAAAGAAAAGTGGAAAAAATTGTGATTGTTTTATGTTTTAATTTTTGTATTATTTTTTTATATGTTTAAAATATTAAAATATTATTTATTTTTTATTTTTATATAGAAAGAAAATTATGCTTATGTTATTTTTTATGTCGTATTATTTTTTAATTATTTTCATATTTTTTTGTTATATTTTAACTTATCTCTTATTTCGCATTATTTATTATAATAATTCGATTTGCTATCAATAAATTCAATTGCTTAAGATATTAAATATAAAAAATTTTAAATAATATTTCATAGTAATTCAATTAAAAAAATAAATTATTTTGGTAATTTTTTATATTTTTGATTTGAGATTTGTATTCAATTGGTGCTCAAAAATATTTTTATTTATTTTTTTATTTTTAAATTATGTACTTGAAAGAATTGCTATGTAAGGTTTTACATAAGTGGATTTAGTGTATGTACTTGACTTACCTAAAAAAAATAAATTATTTTTATATTTTATATTTTTTAAATGGTATAGTTAAAGTGATTTATGATTTGTACTTGATTCATTAAAGAATTTTCTTGCTTTATTTATAAATAATATATTTAAAAGAATTTTCATGGAGCTCCCTCGAGTGGATTTATTAGCTCTGCTTGAGTTTTTTGAGAAAAATGTTTTTTTTTTAAATAATATTTTTATGTAATTGATTCGTATATTTACTCACATCTTAATATAAAATTTGTATCTAATTCTAAACAATTATCATAATTTAATTTTTTATAATTAAAATTTAAAAATTAAAAGATAATTATATCTTTATAAAATTTCATTTAAAATTAATTTTTAATTGAGTAATTTAAAAAATTATGAAAGAAATTTCAAACTCGATAACCAAAGAAGGACCCTTTTCTCAAACTATAGTTATCCCAAAAGTAAGCCTTGGATGAAATTTATAAAATCATTTAACATGTGTTTGTTTTACTATTTATCACTATAATATTTTTTTATTCAAAAACTAAAGTTTAGAAAAAAATTATTATAAAAACCAAAAAATTAACATAATTTTTAAAAAAAAAAAAATCGATTATCATATAAAATATGATATCAATTTGAGCGTTATTTAAATAATTTTAATTAGATGTGATAATTTTGGATAGAACATAGTTAAATAACGTAACACAAAAAAATTAATATAAATACAACATGAATATACAAAGTGTCAAGATTCATACAAAATGAATTTTTAAAGTGTTAAAATTTATATATATATAATATATTAAATATAATTATAATAAAAAATAATATAAATATAATATAAGTATATGAATTTTTTAATTTTTTTCTTCTCTCTCCTTTTCTTTTCTTTTCCTTCCCTTGTCTTTTCTTTCTCTTCTCCTTCCTGCTTCGTCACAATTAAAAAGAAATTCATAAATATCATCTAAATCATAATTACTAAATACGATTAATTTTTTTCTAAAAAAATAAAATCACACGAGGAAATCATTTTTTTTTTCTTTCTATAAAAGCTCTGAACTAATGCAGCTGGCAATTGGCCTTCTGTGCCGAATATGTTGCCTCAGTAGAATTAATTGGCAAAATCACTCGAAATCATAATTAAAACAAAAAGAGGGTTAGATCATACTGTAATTGGATTTTAATCACCAACTCCTTAACCAATGTGAGGCATGTGACCGATTTATCTGATCTAATACTTTTTCTCCGGATTGTAAATGCATCAAAATTCTCCACCATGCAAAAGTTTTCGTCGCCAACTTTTTTCAACTCTCGTGTTCCAAAATTCAGGACAATCCTTGCCTAGCCAACACCTTAGGGTTAGGGGCGAAGGGGGCGGTGACCGATTCTTTTTACTTTAATGTACGTACTGTCAAAAAGGCAAAAACAATTTTTCCGTCTCCCAATTGATTGGTGCGTTGCACATGTAAATAGACTTCTCTACGGCCAGACGGATTTTTGGATTGAATCATTCATTCGATTTAAGTATTAGATATATATATTTTTATTTAAATTAAATTAATTTAAATTATTTAATAATATATTTAAAAAAATTAATTATAAAAAATATATAAATATTAATATAAAAATAATTTTTATATTATTATTAATATTTACAATTTTACATAATAGTCTACCTTTTCAGGATCAAATTAGAACATTCTTTTATTTATTTATTTATTGATTTTTGTAATAATCTAATGAGTAAAAACTTTCATTAAAAAAGGGGGAAAAAAAGGTTACTGGAATATTCGGAAAGAAACCCTCCAGTGACTCGGCCTACTGAAAAAAACAATCTTAGGTGTTGAATTAAATTTTAAATTTATTAAATATTATTTTTAAAAATAATTTTATAAATAAATTAAATTAAGCCTGATGCTAATCTTAGCTAATAAGAAAAAAAAAAAAACTCAGATATCTTAATTCAATTTTACGAGGTTTTTCATTAAATATAAAATGAAAATCAATAAATGAGTAAAATTCAATAACAAGATAAATAATACGTAAAAAAGAAAAATTTAAAAAAAATATTATCTAAATAAAAATTTGAGCACTACTTATTTCCTATTATTGTTTTCAATAAAAAATATTTTTTTTAAAAAAAATCAAATTTTATGTAATTCTTTCAAATGTACACTTGATTTAGATCTGACAATTCATACATGCTTTAATGAATTATATTTTTTGAGTTAATTATGTAAACAAGAACACAACATTAATTATTATAACATTTCAAAATCATAAATATAAATATAATACGTATATTAGACATATTAAATTAATCGTGTTTAAATATATTTCTCACATGCATGTTTATTATAATGTTTTATATTTATTAAATTTATTGTATTCATATTATATTTTTATATTGTATCTAAAATTATGAGACGCGTCTCGATTTATATAACAATTGTTTTTTCAATTTGTTGGTTTGAATTGTCAATTTTATTGAAAAACGTTAAAAACTTGCCCTAAAAAGAATCGCCAGTGTCTAATTTGAGTTTTTTCGTCTAAAATGGATGGACGAAATAGAAAGAAAGATTCCATTGAAATTTGAATACTTATTTGGACAAGGGAGTAGCTATATTGCTATTACTATTATTGTTCGTATTGTAGGCCTAGCTAGCTACCAAACGAAAAAAAGTGCCGTGAAAAATCATGATGAAAAGGGTTTTACTTTTCTTTTAAACCAAATTAAAACAAAATTATTCACCGCTAGCATGTGATTTCCATGTCTCTACATCATACTATATAGTAACAAATAGACAAGAAATTCTAAAACATAATAAAGTCTGACAAATAACACTCACAGGGCAGGACCAAAATGTTGAAAATTAATTTAATTTGGGTTGGTCCCCCATATTTTTAGAGGTTATAACTTATAAATGTAATGCTTTAATAAATGAATAATTATGATTAAACATACTTGATTTCAACTCCAAAGGCAAAGGGTTTTTAGTGGGTTGATATCTTATTGCTTTTGAATGTGAGTGTGGTTGAAACTTGTAGTTCTGAAGCTGCCAGTTATTGCAATGCGTATTTCGTTTCTTGCTAGTTTTAATTTAGAGGTTATTAATTATCAAAAAGAAGAATTAGAGGTTATTAATTATCAAAAAGAAGAATTAGAGGTTATTATAATTTGGATCAAGTCAAATAAGGTTTAGATAGTTAAAAAAATTTTATTTATTCAAGGTTTGATTTAATATATTGGATATAGAAATTCATTTTATTATTAAAATATTAATTTTAAATTAACATTTTTTAAAATTTTTATAACTATATAATTTTTTTAAAAAATTAATAATTAAATGGTAACTGCTACCAAACTAAATCGATCCAAACCAAAAACATATGCCTATCCTAGACCTTGTCCAATTCAACTAATTAACCAAAGTTTGTATTCGACTTCAATTAACTAACATTTTTTAAGGGAAAAAAACCTAAAATTGTTAAAGTCAAATTGAATTATAAATGAGATATATAAACTAAAACTTTTATAAAAATTATTATTTTGTTTTATTAAAAAATTTCAATATTGCATTTTAATCATTATATATGCGAGAAACTTCAAGTTGGGAGAAGAGACATGGAATTTTGAGCCTTACACTTTAGGAAATAATCAAGATGAAATTTTCAAAAGAATAGCTTAAATAATTCTATAAAAAAGAAGAATTAATAATAAATTGTACAATCAATATAAAAAATAATTTTGCCTTTTTATTCCGTGCTTTTTATTTTATTTTAAAAAATATAGGTAAATAGTAATAATAAAACTAAAAAAAAAAAGAAAAAAGAAAAAATAAACCTTAACGATTCGCATGAAATTTGCATAGTCTCTTGATCAATCATCCCATGTTTCCTCTTGCTTTGTTTCATTTCTTTCATCGTAAATCTTTAAACTTTAAATTGTAAATCGATTCGAAACAAAATCCGATATGAAGGTATTTGCGCCAAGTGCCGATCTTGATACCTGCTTGCCAATTTCAGCACTGATATGGACTACTTTCATTTTGGCTGGCCTATTGTTTTTCTTATATATATATATATTGTTTTTTTGGCAACAATACAAGAGAATGCTTTTTCTTTGACCAACGAAAATGTTTCATCGGGAAAAAGAAATAGGCTAATACCGACGGATTATAGTTGGATTTCCGACAAATCCTGGAACCAATCTTTACCGACGACATTTATCAATAAACAGAACTGTCAAAATATCATTTTATAATAATATGTTTCTATTTATCTATTAATTTTTATTGGTATGTTCTTATATGGGTTCAGTTCTCCAAAATTAATTGTATATTTTATTTGGATCCAAGTTTCCAAGAGTGATTGATAGTGCAAACAGTTAACGTAAGAAATTATCAATGGCCTGTTTAGGCTATATAATCTTGTTCTTCTTTGTTTAGTTTATATATACACACAAGTATATTTTAAAAGTATTATTAAATTGTAATTTAAAATTTTTTATCTTAAATTTATTTGACTATTTAATAAATATTAAAAAATTATTTTAATTTTTGTATTGATATTTATATATTTTATAATAAATTTAAATAAAAATTATTTTTTTATCAACAGATAATAATCTAAATTAAATCGAATCGGATTTAAAAAAAAATTGTTTAAATTTGACTTAATTCAAATTGGACTTGTTGGTCATTAACGTAGCCCTTGAATAAGTTTAGTGTGCTTTCCTAGTCTCTTAATTATCAGATTAAATAAGCACAGAAACGAAACAACCGAAGGGAATAAATTAAAGAAACTACACTACAGTTCACGAACCTAGAAATAATTTGTTCCTTCAAGATTACATATATGTAGTATTATCCAACAAAATTTTACATTCCCACGTACAAGTATTGAAACTTTTTGCAAACTAATCGTCGTCATCTACAGTATATTATGCTTATGCAAAAGCGATTTAAAGTTCAAAACAGTATCTGAAATTCCTAGAAAACGATCAAACACCGGCCAAATAAACACCATATTTGAATTTTTTTTGGATGGCTTTTCTGTTGTCTATTTACAGGATCACTCAAGTCAAGAAGAATCTCCTGAATGAATCCCTTTTATCGGGTCTGGAAGTTGAGTGTCTTTATGCAGTAGGCAAACATAAAGGCAAAGAACGTTGCAAAGCCAACCAAAACTGCAGCAACTGGCCCCATGAAGTTTGATTCATATCCGTATTGATCTTTGATATACACTTTGACAGCAGGGTCATGTTCGTAGCCTGGTGCTTGAATGGTGCCTTCAATATCCCCGTATTGTGACACGATCAGCCCGTAAATCGTCCATGCAACCGGGCAAATCCAGTAATACCAGATCCACCACTTTGGAATCCTCTGAGATTTTCAAGAAGTAATATGAATTTGTCTCAGCTTTGATCGTGGATAATTAAGAAGTCGTATTGAAAACACAACTGCTTGCGAAACAAGTAAACTTACCGGTCTTGGAATGAAGAAGCCAGAGAAAAGATTAAAGAGTGCATAGAAAGCTGCTGCAAAAATAGCTGCTACTTGATGGTTTGGTGTTATCGAAACAGTCATCATTCCATAGTATGTGAAGTAAAGGAAGGAGAAGAAGTTGACAAAGAAGAACCAGAAGAACTTTGCTGCTGTCCATTGAAAGCCCACCATAGCGTACACAATAAGCGTATAGTATGTTGTCTGGAAAAATATGTAAGGTATTTCACAAAACACCTGCACGCCATGTATTTAAAGCTTAATTATTAAGCAGTTTATTATGGTTAACTTGGAGATCAAAGAGACTACATTATTTAACCTTTCATATAATGAGCTAACTTCAATGAAAAAATTAATTAATTGAAGACGAGGAAAATGCAGGTGACAAAAACCCTTTGCCTCACCTGTGCAAGGGCATAAGGTAATGCTGAGTACATCCCGGCTGCTCTTTCACGATAGAACACTGTTCTTTCAACGGCTATTATTGGTTGTACTGTTGAGCAGTTATTAATTCCAACAAACAAGACGGCAGCATACATTGCCCCAATTATCATTGTAAGATCAGTTGTGGTATCCCTGAGCCACGGAGCAAAAGATTGTAAACAGTCTGGAAGCCATTTGTTTAGTATTGGATTATGTTGCAGACATTAAAGGATGATAGTTTGAGCTTTGTAAGTAGGAAATAGGTATTGACCTTTTAGTGCCGATTTGCCAGAAAATAGAACCAACCATGAGGGCAGAGACCAAGGTGAAGAAGTATCTGACAAGGTTATAATCTGGACTTCTCCAATAAGTCCACCATTGCTTCCAGAAGCATGATTTGAATTGACCCCATGTAGTTTGTGAGTATTGAGTAGCAAAATAGAGGTCCTTAGCTCCAGCGGGTGGTGTGCTTAACTCATTTACTAGGGCCTTGTTTCTCCTGTTCATTGAAACATGTATTAGCTCAAAGCAAAAAAAAAAAAAAAGGGTAAATGATTGATTTAGTATCAGTATTGCTTGACTTACTGAAACAAAGATGATGATTTATAGTGTTCAGCAAAATCAATGCCTAGCCTAACTTCAGCGGCTACAGAGCTTACTTCTAGCATCCATGTAGCCGGATTGTACTTGTCCTTAATTTTCGGGATTCCAGGAATTGACTGCAAAGGAATAAGAGGGGAATCAGATAATGCTTTCTTCTTTTTTTTTTTTTTTTTCCTCTGTAAAATTAATGTATTAGATATGGGAAAT
The DNA here is from genome assembly GCA_038382065.1 of Adansonia grandidieri. NCBI lineage: Eukaryota > Viridiplantae > Streptophyta > Magnoliopsida > Malvales > Malvaceae > Adansonia > Adansonia grandidieri. The sequence goes on along the minus strand of JBBYHK010000015.1, from coordinate 1,545,945 downwards.
CTTTGCTATATTTACATACCTCAAAATATTCGATGATTTTGTGAGAATTCCGGCCTAATGGTCCTGAATATATCACCTGACCTCCTCTCTTCATCAGTAGCAACTCATCAAAGGCTTCAAAGATATCAATGCTAGGTTGATGAATAGTGCAGACAACAGTTCTTCCAGTGTCCACAGTGTTTCTGACAGTCCTCATGACAATGGCTGCTGCCCTAGCGTCGAGGCCAGATGTTGGTTCATCCATGAAAATGATCGAGGGATTAGCAACAAGCTCTACTGCAATTGTTAACCTCTTTCTTTGCTCTGTTGACAACCCTGTGACTCCTGGCAGCCCTACTATGGCATCCTTGAGATTGCTTAATTCTACTAGTTCCATCACTTCATCCACAAAAATCTAAAAATAACAGCAAATAGTGTTTAGAGCCTAAATTATATAAATAATGCCATGCTTGATTTCGCTGACAGTTAACACAAATCAGAGTTCTTACCAATTTTTCCTCATTGGTTACTTGTTTAGGAAGTCGTAGGAAAGCTGAGTAAATTAAAGATTCTCTGACAGTAACTTGGGGTGAGTGAATATCAGTTTGTTCGCAGTATCCAGAAATCCTCGCAAAGGTTTCTTGTATTTTGGGGAATCCGGATATTCTGATATCGCCCTCGATATATCCACCAGTCTTTCTTCCTGCTAAAACATCCATCAATGTTGTCTTTCCTGCTCCACTGACTCCCATCAATGCGGTCAACACTCCGGGTCTAAATGCACCTGTTACGCCTCGAAGTAGTTGTAACCTGTCCTCGGCAACTCCTTGTGCCTTCATTTCCTGTTTAAATACTTTGACTTTTAAATCATGCTCTATGGTGACACTGTAAGGTTTATGTTTTATTTTGCTTTTTTCCTTTTGGGCGATAAGAATATTGATGTAAAAGAGTTAGAGTGGAAAAGGGATCTTACAGGTGGCATATCAACATAGTAGTCGACAGCGTCAAAGGACATTGCTAGAGGAGTGAAAGGAAGAACCATTCCTCTCTTAGGAGCAACCCCAGTGGCTGCATCAATCGAAGAATCATTTCTGCTAATTCCGATGGGATTGGTTCGACTGCTCATTCTCCGGATTGCCATTTCTCCTAAAATTTTACATTTGATGTGAATAATTAATATCGGTAACTGAATTGAGAGAGAATACAGGATCAAAACAGTCCATTTTGTTATGTTTCTTACGTGAATTGTTTGCATCTACAGATGATAGGGATCGAGGGAATGAATCTTTGCTTGATTTTGGTCTCCTTAACCTTGGCTCTGCCTCAGAACCCTCATCCTCACCCTCAGCCTCCAACTCTTCTGCAGTTTCCTCAGAAATTACAGCCTGTGGCTTTCCAAAGGCTATAATACCAACCAAGAAAATGTATAAGATTAACTACCTAAAGGAACATACTGACAGGCAAGAAGGAGAACACCATTAGACTGACAGAATGGTAAAACTTACGGTTTAGGTACATGAGCGCAAAGGTGAAAAGAATGTTGAAGAGCACTATGAACCCAATAAGTGCACCTGCACCAATCCAATACCAATTTCTATCATTGGGAATATCAAAGCTTCTGAGCACTTGTACCCCCAATCTTGTGGCATTGTCTGAAGCCTGCATTGTGGACAAAGTTCCTGCTTGTAACTTGCTTTCTTTTAAATGAAAATGTATATTCATATTTTCCATGAATTGATCTCTTTTACTTGTTATTGAACTAGAACGCTGAATAACATACATTTCTGTTCATCCACCTCGGAGCAAGAATTTCATTCACAGTAAAGGCATTGAAACCGTAAGTCATGGGTGAAACCCAGTAAGCCCACTCCCACCAGTTTGGAATTTTACCTGTCAAAATAAAGCCACTGTATATTAGTTAACATTTCTTCTATATATGTCGAAAAGTCTTTTCTATTTTCACTACTTTTGAGAAGTCTAATGTCTAAGTTGGTTTTTATTTATTTTTATTTTTTTACTTACTTTTAGGAACGATGAAACCTCCGAGCAAGAAAACGAGGAGAAGAGTGAGAACCCCACCAGTGTTAGCTATGATCATTGTTCTACAGGTTCCGGCAATAAGCCTAAAGAGACCAGCTGCCATTTGTTGTATTAAAAACACCAATAGAAAGTTCTTGAAAAACCTGGCAATAGGTTGGAGGATTGGCAGGTTAGTACTAATTTCATCACCTGCTATTTAACTTGTTGCTCAAGTAAAAAAAAAAAAAAACCCTCTGATCAGTGTAGTGACATGTAAAAAAATTGCTGCGATTCTATTTACCTGCTGGCCTCAGGTGCAAATCCGATAGTGTAATATGTTACAACCATCCAAACAATGGATTCCAAAATAGATATCGGAACCCGGAGCAAGAAAGTGGGCAAAGTGAAAGTCCAGACAGGATGAAACAAAAGGTCTCTTTGCTTGTAAAACACCGGAAGCCTGCTGATCATGAGGGAGAGCTCGGCGAAACCATTAAACATGTTTATGATCATTGTAAATAGAAGTGCACCAATATAGATTACCCCATCTTGCTCAGTCCTAGTGTGCAATTCAGTCCTTAAAAACACCGTGGATGCGATGATTGCCACGATGATGATTTGGACTGTCTTGAACACATAAATAAATGAATTCCTCTTGATCAATAGCCATTCTTTGTCCCAGCAGGCCTTAAGAAGATCCATTTTAGAAACCGAGTATTTTTGGAAGGCCAATGCTGCTTTGTGGCCTCTTGACTTGTCGAAAGGCACAGAGAGCTCACTCTCCAGTCGCATTCCAACATGGAATCGCTTAAACCTGTTTGCAAATTCACTTACTGTAATGTATCTGTATGGCTTGCTTTTATCTGCCCAGTATTGTTCTTGGTCCTTCTTTGAGGTAACCTGCCACAGTTTCACTAGCTTGTCAGCTTATGTCGCACAATTTTATTTTTGTCTGGCAAAACTAAACAAAAATTTGCTTTTAGTAAAGAGTCAAGGACTCAAGACCATTAGCGATTGTTAGCCTTCAATTCTTGCCAATATGTCAATGTAAGATTTTGCTTTACCTCTTGCAAGAAGTCGGCAGTTCCTTTCCTCTCAGGACATTTGAAGCCACAGCCCTCAAAAAACTCAACAACATGCTCTCGTGGACCCTGATAGACAATTTGGCCCTCGGATAAGAGGATGATATCATCAAAGAGATCGAAAGTCTCAGGAGCAGGCTGGAGTAAGGACATCAAAATTGTGGCCTCTGTTAGGTGCACAATCTGCTGCAGGCACTTCACTATTTGGTATGTCGTGGAACTATCAAGACCCGTTGATATTTCATCCATGAAAAGTGTCTTGGTCGGACCAACAATCATCTCTCCTAAATTAATCAAATTATTGCATTATTATAGGTAAAACTTAAATCATGACAAACCCAACTGTGAAGAAGATAAACTCATCTTAAAAAGCCCCAGCTAGTCTCAAATTCTTGAAATATTCATTCTGATTTAACTTTTTTTTGTTTTTGCAATACTTAAATCCTTAATGCTCTATCTTTCGCTATCTTCATTATCATAGATTGGTTAATTAATTACCTTTGAATTTTCAAAGGGAAAGTGAAGACAAAATTAAGCTAAAAATATACTGTTAAAAGGCTGTGAAAAAAAGGAAAATCCAAGGAGGGGTTGGTAGGAGGTCAACTTTGAGACTTGGTCAATGAATCAGGAAACCCTCTCAAAGTGTAAAAGTTTCAAGGTCAAGTGGGTTTTCAACTTTTCCTACATCCCTTTTTATGGATTAATGACTAAATGAGATTAAAAACCATAAAATAATGGGATGAAAACCAAAAAAAGAACAAGTTAATAGTAGTAATACTTAATTAGATTCGGGAAAAAAATAAAAAACAATCAACCTGTTGTTACTCTTTTCTTTTGACCCCCAGAAATTCCACGCTGCATCTCATCTCCCACAATGATATCCTTGCAAATGTCAAGCCCCAAAAGCTGACCAATTCAACAACAGGAACGAAAATGACGTCAGAAATTAAATTGTAATTTATCCTTGTTTATAGCCATAGTTGGTCACTCTACATACTTTTTAAGTAGAATTTTTACAGCTTCAAGGTTTTTAAATTGTAGGGTGATTGGGCAGAGTCATTTTCCTTTTTACTTTGGGAAAGTGGTTACTTAGGCAAATTCATTTCTTTAATAAGCAAAATGGTTGAAATTGGAGGAACAAAGGGACCAATGGACCAAGTCCCATTTTATCTACCGACGACATATAAGATAATCGGTGATCGAGTGTCAGAAAGAGAGTAGGTGACAAGAAAATTTTGACGAAGAGAAGTTTGAAAATATGACATGGCAAAAAAGCATTGGTTGATTTGGTTGAGATCTAGAATGTTTTGTATTTTATTTTAAAATTTTAAATATAAATACGATAGGCATTAAATGTAACTTGTTAATAATGTTTAAATATACTGCGTCATCATTTTGAAATAAATTTACTTACTTTGAGTGTGTAATCAGTGATAAGGCTGCTTTCAACTCCTTTCATTGCTGTTGCCTAAAAAATTCAACATTCAAAAGCACGTGATGATACTAAAACAATGTCAAACTAATACATTAGAAGAAGTCAGAAAGAGTTTTAATAAATTTGAATGACAAATCTTTGCTTATGTAAGATTGTGGAATTTATGATCTTTTTTTTTTTTACCTTCATGAAAAGGTCAACATCAGCTTCTGGGTAAATTCCTGCATCCTTTTCCCTTCTAGCAAGCTCACTTAAGAGATCTTCAAAAACAAAAAAATATTTCAATTTTCAGTAAATCATCAGCCAAAACACGAAAGTGGTAGTTAATTATGAGCAAATTGTGGTATAATTTTTACCGTATCGAGTCCCAACACCCTGACATCTTGCTGAGAAATCTAAGGTTTCTTTCACGGTCATTTCTCCAACATGAACATCATTCTGGCTGATATATGCAGATGTCTTTCTGGGAACAAATTCATTTAGCTTGTATCCATTGTATGTTACTTCTCCTTGAACCTGTGCCATTAACAGAATCATCAGCTGTGTTTTCTTTTGCAGATTTCTTCAATTTACTGTTTTTGATGACAAGGATATTTAGATAATCAAGTGATAAAAGTTTTAACGATTGCAACCGACCCCTAAGCTTCGGTCCAACTTGTCGGCCAATGCGAGCAAAAGGGTTGTTTTCCCAGAAGCGGGTGGGCCTAGTAAGAGCGTCATCCTATGCAAAAGACAATAGAAATATATTAGTATTTTTTTATGTACAAATAAAGACAAAATTAAATGATTAGGACTTGTAATAAAGAAACTGGCAGGCGTTTAAATTATACCTAGATGGTTTAATAATCCCGGAGGCATCTTTAAGAATGGTGAGATTTGTCGTCTTGGCAAGTCTGATTCCAAGCAGGCCAAGAGCCGATTCTGCCATGTTTCTAGCAACGTTTGGGAGCGTCGGCAGAGCTCTGCTGCCAATGTAGCAGTCGGCTTCTATGGTCAGGTGCTGAAACCTAACTTCTACAGTTGGAAGTTGAATCCCAACCCTGTGATTCCAATAAAATAGGGTAATTAATTAAAGACAGAACATTTAAAAGATTATTAAAAATTATATATGGATTTAACTGAATTAATTAAGCATTGGTAAAGCATAGATTATATTATTACAGATTTTAAAATTTAGACTTAATTTACTGAATATTATCAAAAAAATATATTTTAATAAGGATTTATGTTTGGAATTAATATCAAGATTTTAGTTCTTACAAATTTAAATTTATGATGATGTTTAGTTTACTATTAATTTAATTAAGATTTTCCTACTTGATTGATCCAAATTTTGTAGGAAGAGAAAGAAAGAGAGAAGTTTTGATTCCTTCCCACCACAATTCTGATTTATAAAACAATTCTTCTTTTGACTTATTTGGTTTTTCTTGATAAAGTAACAGACCGAAGCAAATTGCAGCAATAAAAGTGTGTCAAAACAATACAACTAGACTAAGTCAATAAATGCAACAGTATGTCACATGTTACAATTATCAAGGCAAAACTCGAACTATAGTTTTTTCTTTTTTTCCTACGAAAAGATATCTAATATAATTAAGACAAAATAGTTTTCTTTAAATAAATTATAGAGGGAAGTATGAAATGTGCGGTATAATATATAAAACTCATACAGATCAATAGAAGCAACAATCCATGCAACATTTAGAGGCTGATTTTTTTAAAAATATATATATTTTAAGCTTCACTTGGCAGGAATCAATAGAAATATTCTATAATTCTGGTGTTTAGTCACCATTAAAATGCAAAACAAAGAAATTTTGTCAAATGGAAGAAAGAAAGATGGTTAATTACTTACTTATCAATCCTGTTTCTGAACTTCTTCAAGAACTTCTCATTATCTTCTTCGGCAACCTTGAAGAGCATGTCGATGAATTTTTGTCGGTCATTCATGTCGAGCTTCGTAACATCAACTGCTCTATTTTCCACCCTGTTCCCGACAATTTCGTTGTCGACGAAGGATTGCATGATGCTGGTTCTCAGCCGATCATATGTGGGTAGCTTCTCGATAGCAGCCCATTTGAGAGCTTCTTCATCTTCATCCACACGGCTGCTTCTTCTGGACTGCCTGGAAGCTGAAAATACATAATCTTCCATACTCCAGCTACTCCTGCTTAAGCTTCTCACTATGCTGCTATGCCCCGTTCTTCTGCTGGGATTTCGGGCTCTTTCCATACCATCCATATCTTTCGTCCTAGATTTTTTTAATTTTAGAAGAAACGGAAAATTATCCAAAAAAAGAAAAAAGGTTAGAATTTACAGCATGACATGTTGAAATTGTTATAGTGAATATATTGTTTGGTTGTAAGGAAATGGCGTGAAAAAAAAAAAAAGGATCTTGGATATGTTTGAAATGAGGTTTTCGACGCTTTTGAAAGCAAAAATAACATCCGAACATCAGAAAATCGATTGCTAGAAATTTATGAAAGGCTATAAAGTTACTGACAAACAGCAAAATACAAAACCCACAAGGATTAAAAAAAAAAAAAAAAAACATGGTTGTAACGCTTAAAAACTTCTTCAATAATTCTCTTTTATTTTCTCTACAAACAAACAACAAAGAAATAAAAAAAAAATTCAAGGACCAAGAAAAAAGCACTCACTATGAAGAAGCAAAACCCGATTTACTTTGTTTCTGAGAGAAAAAAAATGAAGAGAATTGCGTTAAAGACGCAGAGAGAAAGAGATAGAGCTTTGGATTGATGGAGTTTATTTAAGACTTCCAATTTCTTTTTTGGGGTTTTTAGTTTCTCACTTTGCTGCACTTTTTTCCTCCAAGAATTCTTGAAAAAGAACTCTCACTGTCTTTGGATAGAGAAGTGCAAGTTCATTGCAGAGTAAATGCGGAAATATATATTTATGTATGCAAGTAAGAAGCGAAGGGAAAAAAATAAATAAAAGAGCCGGCGGGACGGCGGTTAGTCGAGGGGAGTATTGTTTCAAACATGGTAGGCCGTCAACATAGTTCGGATTCTTAAATTATAAAGACAATTGCGGTTGTTTTCATTACTCACCATTAACAACTCAGTTCACGGACGTATTACGCCAGGTGTCGAGATTTATTTAAAAATATATATATTATTAATTGAAGTAGAAAGTCGCCTTTTATTTGTATTTTTTTGTCATAATAGGGTTAAAATATATTTTATATTTATAAAAACTTTAATATATTAATAATTTATATTATATAAATTTTTATATATTTATTTATTTATATTATATTTATATTATATTTTAATTTTTTTATCGTATAATTATATCATGTTTGAAATTAATAAGTGAAGATGTTATAGAACTTATTAATTAATTAATTGTATCACTTTTGTTGGCCGACAATCACATGTATTTTTGTTGTTTCCATTATATGTAGCTATCTTTTAGTTTCATTATTGTATATTAATATTATCAATCAACAAGTAAATTTGTTATTATACTGGAATTACGTAAAATTTTATTATTATATTTAAATCTCGTTGAATTTTATTATTTTATTTTATCAATTTTTAGACATTAAATGACAAATTTAATAGAAAAAAATACCATTTGCATTATTTTGTGGAATATTTCATTTTCATTTTCATTTTTTTAAATCAATAAATAAAAAAGTATAATAATAAAACTTGTCATTTACATTAATAAAATATTCTGCGAAATATATATATATATATTAATTCGTTATCTTTTTTTTCCAAATTAAAAGCACACTGATATATGGTGAAATTTTTTAATATTAAATCATAAAATAATGATAAATTTTATGCTAATCCCTTAAAAAGTCAATGCATACTGTTAGAAAGACAACATCAACCAAAGTATTCTCAAAAGGACAAAATCGTTCAAAGTTGTTGAACTCAAAAAGAAAGTTATAATATTGAAAATCCAAAGGTTAAAAAAAATAAATAAATAAACAATAGTTCATCGTTATACGCAAGAATGAATTTTTTTTAATTTTACGATTGGAATTAAAAAATTTTCATGTCCCATTTATTTCTTAAATTAACATATTTTTATTTTAAAACATACTCAAATTTAATATAAGAGTACCAAAAATTGGATTTTGTCAAAATTCTCGTGAAACTTGAAGTTAGAGGATAAGACGACAAGAGAAAATTATATATATATATATATATATATATATAGGCTCCAACGTTTTTATTATGCAAATTGGGTCCTTTTTCTATTTTTAAATTTTGCAAGTGTATGGTTGGCTAAGTCACAAATTCGTTCTTTTGTCATTGTCTTTGAACAGACATGTAAAAGGATTAGTCAAGTATATTGCTTTGAGGTGGAATCTTCCTTTTATTTTCTTTATAAAAAAAAAAAAAACATGATTAGAGCACCATGAAGATCATTATTGGATTTAATTATTTTTATGATTTTAGATATAATACGAATATAATATAAAAATAAAAAAAATATGATATAAATATATTAAAATTTATATAAATATATAATACTTTAAATAAAATTATAATAAAAAAATAATATGAATAGATAAGTCTAGAATTTAATAATTGTCCAAAACTTGTTTTGGGAAGTTTTGGTAGACTTTTCTAAATGGATTTGGTCACTTGTGAACATTTAATCCTCCTTTGGAATAATAGAAACATATGGGTGTTTGAAAAGTCGCACCGAGATAAATATTCCGAAAGGAAAAGCTGTTCAAACTTTTTCGAGGGTCAAAGAAAATAACTAATTGTTTGTACGCCACTTCTTGCTCCAAAAATGAATTTTTTTTTTTTATTTTTATTTTTCCGCTTTAGAAAGTATTGGAATGAATCAGAAATTTTAATCTTTCTGACACCCTAGAGTTTTAGAATTTGGAACTGTATTTTTATATTTTTATTGAATTTTATCATTGTATTTTTAATTTTATTAATTTGTGAACATAAAATAACATAATTTGATTAAAGTTTGCTATTTGTATTAATAGAATATTATGTAAAATATTTCAATTCAGTTTTTTTTTTAATTCAAAATCAACAAAATTAAAATTGCAATGGTAAAATTTGTCAATCTGTATTAATAGAATATTACATGAAATATTTTATTTCATTTTTATTAAAAGATCAGTAAAATAAAAAAAAATATAGGAACAAAATTCAATATTAAATTATAATAAATCTTAATCTCTCATAATCTCAAGTATTTTTTATATTGGTTTCGCAATTTGATGAGTTATTTATTAATTCCTTAATTCAATTTAAGATAGAAATTTATATAGAATACCAAGAAATTTTTTTTCCAAACATAATAAGAAAATGAATGAAATTAATTAAATCATGAAACGATATCCAATCTCTTTGGATCACATTTTCGATTGGCGTGTAATCTATCATCACAACTTCCGCGGCGTTTCCCAAAGCAAATTAAAAATCTACTAGGAAAAAACATGCTTGCTTGATTGCTACTTTTAATTAAATATTATATTGCAATGACTTTGTAAAACAAGCTAGTCTCTAAAAAAAATCTAAGAAATTGTACGTTAATGTCACTTGGCAGTGTGACCTCAGAATGAAGAAGAAATCGATGGAAACAAAAGTAAGAGTTGACAAGAAGTGGCCAATGTTTGCTAATATATATATATATATATATGTAGTTAAAGTTATAGTTATAGTTATCCTTGGAATAGTTGATTTGGTCTGAGACCTAACACAAACAAATATTTACATAGATATAAATACAAGAAAAAAGTAATAAAAATATAATATAAAATATGATAAGATTAAAAAAAAATAACATAAGCAAATTACAAATATATCAACAACTTAAAATATATATAATACTTTAAATATAATTATAATAAAAAAAAATCACAAATACATAAACTGAAACCAGAACTAAATCAATCCAAAATATCCAAAGATGCAATGACTTTTGCAAAGCCAGAAATAAATCCAACCACAAAATAGTCATGGCAATTCTTAGGATTTGCGACGTTTGAAACAAAGTCGAACCACCTACTTTTGGGTCATGCACCTGGTGTTAATTAAAGCAGCTTCAAAGGTGGCGTATGGCAATTTTCATGGGTGTTAAAATCTTTGATCTTGACCTTCCAATGAACATTTATATATGTGACGTACGTGCCAATTTGTAATACATTCTTTACGTATACAAAAGTTTTCGGTTTTCTTGCAAAACCAAAGCAAATTACGATAAAAGAAATTTAATTTATATTTGGCTTTTCTTACAATTTTTTTCTTTTTCATGATTAATTCATCTAATATGAGAATATTTCGTTGTCAATGCATTTAAATTTTTTTCGTTTGTTTCTTCGGTGGTCATCCTTGTCTGTTAATCGTCTTCATAATTTTTTAAGGCAGTTTGAAAGTTTAAAAGTCATTAGTGGAACTACCTCTTGTGTCAAAAGAAAAACAATTATTATTTTTCCTAATAGTAACTTTTTTCTTTAATAAATTTTTTTGGATATAAAAAGAATTTTTCTGAAATAATAAAACTATAAATGTTATTTTAAAATTTAAATTTAAAAAATAATTATTTAAATTAATAAAATTAAATTTGAATTCTTGTTTGACGAATTTCAATGCATTGAGAGGAAACATAATTCAATATAAATGTAAGGAGTATCTTTTAAGCATTTGATCTTCAAAATGTAAGGAGAAATCAAAGTACTCTTAGCATTTGATAATAGAGATCTGTGACTGCTGTTTTCTAATACTTCGTGGCTTTGTTTCTTTTAAATACCTTTTTTTTTTATTTTTTATTTTTTTATTTGAAGATCTCTTCAATAGTTGACCAACTCATATATATCCTTTTTAAATTAGATTAAATTTAAATATATTTTTTAAATTAAATTATAAAATACATAATATTAATATAACAATAATATTTGTTAAAAAAATAAAATTAATTTATAAATTAGTTTAAGCTATTTGAAAAAAAAATCAGATTGCGATTCTATCTTCACCATAAACACCTTTAGTGTGTACAGGAGTTTTCAATTTTACTTGGGGCCGGTTTAGACCCCGCTGTACCCCCCACTGGGGTGTGCTCGCACCGGCAGGGTGTGCTCGACTTAGACTAGAGCCCTAATGAAATCCCCTTTTTACCCTTTTTTAAATTTTTTATTAAATTATATTTTAATATAAATAATATTTTATAATTATTTAATAAAAGTATAATTTTTATTTTGTAATATATATTTTATTATTTAATATAAATTTATTTTTAATAATTTTTAATTATTTAATATACATATATACATATTTTAATCGAATATTTTTAACGATTATTTTTTATTTTCATCTCATATCTACATCGATAATTAAATTTAAACACATATCTTATTATTAATTTTAATTTATCGCTCTTACTATTTAATTTTATTAAAATTAATTTCACTGCATGTCTAAACGTGCCCTTAATTTTTAACTACTTGGAAATTAGTTAGAACATTGTACACACCCTAATATAATAATTGAAATTTATTTTCGTCGGTTTTCTTTGATCAATGATTTTTTAAAAAAAAAAAAAAAATCTTTGTTTGTTTTCATCATAGATAGAGTCAAAGTCAAATCTCTTGGTACTTTGAATATTTACACTTTGATGATCCGTTATTATGTTTATTAAAATATTAAAAAACTTATTAATATTTTAATAGTTTTAAATATATAAATTTAGATTTAAATTTAAAAATCCATATTCACGAGTCCTATGTCCGTGAATTAGAGGGAGTCAAGTCAATCTTGATTGCTTTGAAAACTTGCGTTCCTTCCTACCATCGATTTATATTATATTTTATTAAAATATTAAAATATTTATATTAATATTTTAATATTTTTAAATATATAAATTTAATTTCAAAAATTCATATCCAAATAACCCATCCCGTGTTTAAAGCAGGAATTATTTTTATGAATAAAATTTAACAAATAATTTTGGCAACTACATTTAAAACATGCATGCTTTCTTTTTGTAGATTATATTATATAAAAATAAATAAAGTTAAGGTACTTCAGATGCACAAACTACATCTAGAATTACATATAGGGCCACAAAAATAATACAATTAGTACTTCCAAGTCTAATGTACAGTCTTTGCATTTTTAATTTATATTCATACAATGAAAAAAAAAAAAAACCTAAAGTATTGTTTAATTTTTTCTTTCTCCTGGACAGTGATCTTTTTTTGTAAGAAATTTCAAAATTTGTCTAATATTCGAGCTCCTCAACAAATCCATTGCATCTTTAACAGTAGTTTATATATGTATATATATATATATCTATATGTTGGAAATAGTTATTGGATCTTTGGTGAACATGTGGCAATTGACTGGCAAAGGTTTAGCCACTGACGGCAAAAATTAAATAGACGAAATCTTGGATTATACATATTTGTGGATTGACTTAATTTAACAATAGTTTAAATATTTTTAAAATTTTTTATCTAAATTTGACTTGAATTTATTTTTAAATTTATTTTATTATTTAAAAATTATTTTATTTTAATATTTTATAATTAAATTTAAATAAAAATTTATTAATTATATAATAATTCAAATCAAAGTAAATCAATTTAAATAAAAAAATATATCAAAACACAAATTAATAAAATTAAAAAAAAAAAAAACTATCCATAGTTAGACCTATGAGCCAAGTCGTGGTCAATTTAAGTGCACCTACCCGACACAAAATTCACACTCGCTCGACTCCAAAGCCTTTTCTTCCCCCCCACCCCCCGCCCTTTTTTTTTGTGTCTTTAATCTACATAACGATAAGGTTACGTTAGCACCAAAATATATTATGGTTTTATTTTTCAGATTTTTATTTTAAATAAAGATTAGTTCCTTTTGGGTGTTTTCCTGTCTTCACCTAAAATTTGATTAAAAGAGTTCAATTGTGTATAACATCCTTTACTCTTTCAAAATTCAAACAACTTTATTACAAAAATTCAGAGGTCGGCAAGTTGCTATTTTCTCAAGTTTAAGGCAAAATTTGTTCAACCTTACAATGACTATATTAGTGCAGAAATGCCATTACCATTAAATTTTGAACCAAAATTAATTCCATCATTGTTGAGTTAGATTATTCGTTTAACTTAAATTGATTTTAATTTGAAACTAATTTTTAATAATCCAATCAATCCGATTCATAAACAATTAACAAATTTATAAATTGATTCAACCATTTTTTAATAATTTTTTATGTTCTACAACTATCAAGCCTTGGGTTTTCTCAATAAATTTTTTCTCTTTTTTCTTCAAAAAATGTGGAATTCAACAACTTGAATACATTATGAAACTTATTTATTATATTCATTATTGTCATTTGTTGTTCCATGCAGTTTACTTTAAAAGCTTAAGAATTAATCTTGG
>JBBYHK010000015.1:1518739-1531938 GCA_038382065.1 Adansonia grandidieri | reverse complement strand
TAAAAGATTTTGATTTTTTATATGTTTTTAAAAACTTTTCATTTATGTGATATTTTTAAACTAATATCTACTATTTTTTTATCCTGATAATTTTTTAATTTTATAATTATATTTAAAAATAAATTAAAGTATTAAATCTAATCAATAATAATTTATTATATTTTTAAATATTTTTATATTTATTTATTTAATATTTAAAAGCTTTGTGAATACCGACTACCTTAATATGTTTAGTGTAGGTAATATTTATAATATTACCAGATTTATTTTGATAATAACTTTTTCCTCAAAAGGAAATCCTATGATATTAGCAAGAATAAATTGATGCTTTTTAGATTTTTTTTTTTTCTTCTTCTTCTTAGGGATCAACCCATGTGAGCAAAGACCATAAGAATTCTTTAATTTTTATAGTCAGAATAATACATCATTTCTATAGTAACAAGTAACATCTTAACATATTCTCGTTAAAAAAAAGAAAGAAAGAAAGTACCACACAAGTAAAGACTTGATTGAGATTCACATTAATATGATTAAAAGAGAGTAACTTATAAGATTACACTTGATCTTTAATGAATTCTTAAATGAATTATAATAAATCTTTTTTAAACAAAATTAATAAAACAATCTTTCATCAATTCCGTAATCGACTTTTTTTTTCATTATTTTTATTATTGTTTTTTTTTATCATCACTTACAATCACAATCAGCAAAATTAAAGCTAATTTGACTAAAAAATAAAATAAAATTTAAAGAAGGAATATGTTTAGATGGAAATAAACATTGCAACTTTAACGTTTTTAATCAAACTATGCATTTAAATATAAATATATTTTTTTTATTTTTAATACTAACCACGTATTTCTCTCAAAGAAAAATCCGAGAGTAATTCTCTCTTTTATATATTACAAAAAGAAAAAAAAATTGGAATATTCATGGGAGCTACACAAATACCATTAAAAAGTGAAGGAAAATGATAGCTCCAAATTAATTTATGGCCATTTTTAATTATATATATATATATATATATTTGTAGATTGGCGAAGTTCAAATCTTTTCTCCATACCACAAAACACAAACATAAAATAATACTACAAATAATAATAATAATAAAAAAATTATATGAATATGAACCACAGAAATTTTGTAGGGTGAGGGCCGAGGGAACAAATTGCGCAAGTCAGTCTCACATCAAATCAGCATTTTCCAGGCTACAATTAATTAACCAACAATTTATAATTAATACATATCCTTCAAAAGTATTCGAGTTCTATCTTATCAAATTATATTAATTTTACATTTTATGTCAATATATAATTATTTTTAAAAATAATATTTAATATATTTGATATTAAATATTTAATATTTATAATTTTTTGTATTTAAACGGTGAAAAAGTGTGATTCTGTGGCTAATGAAAACCCATTAAAGTTTGATCAATATTAAACTAAAAAAAAAAGGAATTATAAAGAAGCAACGGATCAAGATGAAAAGAAAGGATCTTCTAATTATTTAAAGTTCACCCATAAAAAATTTAAAATTAATTAATTTATAAGCAAGCTTTTGCTTGAAGATTACAAAAGATAATACTGGGTTTTAATTTCTTCTTTTTTTGGGGGTCAAATTTAGAAGCAAATTAATTAAAATGAAAGAAAAAGGAATCAGTGATTTTCCTATAAGCTTGAAATTGATGGTCTTGACTCTTGAGACCCTTAATTTGGACCACTTAGTTCTAATTTCTAAAGTCAAGCGTTTTAGCCTAGTTCAGCCGCCCTTGTGACGACTGGGTTTCCAATGATATGGATTTATGTAAAGACTATAGCCTTGTTCATGGACCCCGGGGACTAAGGTCAAGACTTGATAAAAATATCCAAAGTTTGGGTTTGACTTGGTACGAGATATTATTTAAAATTAATAAAGTTACTTTTATTTTAAAACAATTGAATTTGAGCATGTTAAACTTCATTTTAAAAATTTAAGATTTCAATTGAATTTGACATTATCTAATTTAATTTTAACTTAATTCATTAATGCTTTTAATGATCACGTTATATATTAACCTCATCTTCTTTTTTTCTTATATTTTATTTTTATTAATCAATGTGGTATTATTCCTTAATTAAGAACATAATAAAAAAGAAAAAAGCAAAACTCTTACAAAAGGGTGATCAAATTTCATAACAATTTTATGATTTAATGAAGTTATTAAATAATAAAGTTTTCAATTATAACAAGCTTCTGTAAATCTTATGTATGTAAAGTATCATCACTAAGTGCACTGGTACACTCAAACATTTATTAATGAACTAGTTGAGTAAAAAGGCATCAAATAAATTAATAAATTAAACAATAATTTCATTTATTAAATTACTTTTTATAGGTCACCTAATTACTTCATCCATGCAAGTTTTTTTTTTATTGTCATATAAAATAAACAAACTAAGAAATGGGCAATCAATCTTCATTATTATCTCGTGTTAAAATTTTATGGGGCGATGCAATACTGAAAGTAATTTTCCATTTTTAAAAAAGAAAAAAATACAAAAGAAGAAATACAATAGGGAGATATTTCCAAATTTTATATGAGTTAAATTTTTTTTTGAATGATCTTGTAATAATGGATTAATTAGCATCTCAATGTGAAATTCTAAATATATGCATTTAAACGGAATAAGAAAAAAAGTCAAATCCGTTTTATTAGGGTAACTGTCATAAAAAGCTAACGACCACAACAATTGCAAATGGTAAAAGCAAGAGAGATTAGATCATAGCACAAGGTGACAAGATAGACGAGACTAGGTTTTTGTTTTTGGCCATATGGATGATACTAGGAGTAGGTTAAAACAAAAGGACTTTATCCTAAACAGCTAATTTTGTTCATTATATTTTTAATCATCATCATAGTTATCATTATTATTATTATTATACATAAATTATATAAAAAATTTATATTTATATTACGAAAAATAATTAAAATTATATTAAAAAATAATTTATAAAATAATTTAAATTTTAAGTAAAAAAATACGTATAAAAGTACGTGTGAATAATATAAAATTATTAAATTTAAAAATTAAAATTTCACATCTTATTCTGATTATTTAATGTTTTCGAAGTTTTTATAAAATCATCCGGTCATTTTAACTAAAAAAAACTGGAAAAGTAAAAAAAAGAAAAAGAAAAGAAGAAATCTTAGTTCCCTTTTCTTTTTGGGTTAACATTTAGTCGTCTTTTAGGTTGCTGAAACCACATTTTTTTTTCTCTTTTGTTTCATTTTTTGCCCAAATTTTTAACCCTAATAATATTTTTCACATCTGATCAAAAGAAACAGAAAAATAGATAATAAACGATGGGAAAGAAATCAACATATAAGAATGACGTTTATATCTATAAAAGCTATGAAGATTTTTAAAATTTTAATTTTTTAAATTTCATTTATAAAATTAAAAATTTTATTATTACTGTAATGATAACATTTCATTAAAAAAATCCAATTCATATTTTTAACAATTTTATTGTTAATGTAATGATAAAATTAAGTTATCCATTCAAACTGTCCCACATAAATAGTAAAAAATCATAATAATAATAATAAAATCGGGCTTCACATAGAGAAGCCTAAGAGTTAGAAGATGAGCCCAGTTCAAAGGTCCAAATGAGTTCAATGAAATGCGGCTAAAATCCAGAACACCCCACACTGCGTCCAATCCAACTTAATCTAATATAGGGCCTTACAAAAGCGCATTTTTATAGGCCTATACAATTTATGATATAGATTTGTAAGAGTGTGAGGATAAGGCACCACCCCGTTGTGCCAGCAGCCAACTCCGCCGTGTCAGCTTAGTTATCCTCATCAAGCCACTTACTTGATGTCTAGCTTCCCAGTAATAAGATATATAAATCACATATATATATATATATATATAAGCAAAATTCAAAGGTTCAAAAACTTTATAAAACGTTATTGGTAAAAAAAAAAAATTGTGAATAAATAATATCACTGAACTGAATTGGGTTTATGGATTTAAGAAATACTGAAAAATTTTGATCTCTTTCGATTCAAAAATTCAAGATTTGAATTGATGTCCTTTCATTGATTTGTTCTAAAGATTTCATTTCAATAACAATTTAATTATTAACCATTCCTTGTTGAATGGTTAAAGCATCCAACGTACAGTTTTGTAGATTCGCGGCAATGAGACCCTCTAATGTAAAACTTCAGCAACTCGGGCCCAACAACCAAACTACCGAAACTATTCCTAGATTTGCCTAAGCAAGCAAGGTCACTGATCAATTTTAGATTTGGTTTACCAGCATATAGCTGCATTGAAAGTAGAAAGAGTTTGAAACTCGGAAGAGAAAGCTTTGACCAAGAACAGGATCAAATAAAAACCTTTGAAAAGCACACCATTTTTTACACTTGGAAATTTCTATTAGATCTGAAACTTTTTTAAGTCACATAACAAACGTTTTTCATGATATATTTGACCTTCATTATTTTCTTTTAATTAAAATTGTCATGATCTTATCATTTAGTTCTTTTTAGTACTATTCAGGATTTGCACTTCCGATCTTGAAATGGAACCTAAGGAAACGACCAAGCGTATGGATGCTTCTGACCTGCCTCCCAAATGGAGTCTAAGGAAGCTAATGCTGCAATGCATGAATGAACTTTTGAACAAAGTCACATTGAACATAATTTGTTCCTTTAAGGCTATATATATATATATAGTATATTAGTATTATATCCAACAAAACTTTACATTTCCAGCTGCAATTCATGAAACAATTTTGAAAACTACACTCATTATCATCATCATCATCATTTATACTATTATGCGTACATGATTTTAAATTCAGAACGGTACTGAAATTCCTGGAAATGATGAACACAGGACTAAAGAAACTCGACACCAATATTTGAAATTTGGATGGCTTTCCATTGTCTATTTACAGGCTCACTCACATTTTGGTTGTAAAACTAAACTCACTTTTTTCCTTTAGGAAGAATTTCTTGCACAAATCCCTTCTTATCTATCTGGTTTGGAAGTTGAGTGTCCTTATGCAGTAGGCAAACATGAAGGCAAAGAACGCTGCAAAGGCAACCAAAACTGCAGCAACTGGCCCCATGAAGTCTGAATCATAGCCATATTGATCTTTAATATATGATTTAACACTAGGGTTATTGTTGATGCCAGGTGCTCTAATGGGATCTTCAATATCTCCATATTGTGACACAATCAGTCCATAAACCGTCCATGCCACAGGGCAAATCCAGTAATACCAGATCCACCACTTGGGAATTCTCTGAAATTTTCAAGAAAGTAATGAATTTGTATCAGCTTTGATTGTGGATATGATTAAAAAGTGGTTCAAAACACAATTGCTTGCGAAAGAAGTAAACTTACCGGTCTTGGAATAAAGAAGCCAGAGAAAAGGTTAAAGAGTGCATAAAAAGCTGCAGCAAATATAGCTGCTATTTGATGGTTTGGTGTGATCGAAACAGTCATCATTCCGTAGAATGTAAAGTAAAGGAAGGAGAAGAAGTTGATAAAGAAGAACCAGAAGAATTTTGCTGCTGTCCATTGAAAGCCCACCATAGCATACACAATAAGTGTGTAATATGTTGTTTGGACAAAAATGTAAGGTATTTCGCAAAACACCTGCATGCCATATAATTAATGTTTAATTATTTAGCAGTTTATTTAGGTCAGTCATCTTTTTTTTTTTTTTTTTTTTCATACAATGAAATAGCATCAATGTCAAACATAATTAATTGGAAGTCAGGGAATCAACGCATGTGAGAAACGCTTTCCCTCACCTGTGCAAGGGCATAAGGTAATGCAGAGTACATCCCAGCTGCTCTTTCACGATAGAACACTGTTCTTTCAATGGCTACTACTGGTTGAACTGTTGAGCAGTTACTAATTCCGACAAATAAGACTGCAGCATACATTGCCCCAATTATCATTGTAAGATCAGTACTGGATTCCCTGAACCATTGAACGAAGGAAAAAATGTAAACAAATTGTAAGCCTTTTGTCTATCAGTAGATTATATCCCGGACACAAAAGAATAAGAAATGTGAGCATTATAAGAAGGAAATAGGGACTGACCTTTTAGTGCCAACCTGCCAAAAAATAGTACCAACCATAAGGGCAGAGACCAAAGTGAAGAAGTATCTGACAAGGTTATAATCTGGACTTCTCCAATAAGTCCACCATTGCTTCCAAAGGCATGATTTGAATTGACCCCAAGAGGATTGTGAGTACTGAGAGGCAAAATGGAGGTCTTTTGCTCCTGGGGGTGGTGTGCTTAACTCATTTACTAATGCTTTATTTCTCCTGTTCACAGATACATATATTAGCTCAAAGCAAAAACAAAAGTAAACAATTGAATTAGTATCACTATTGCTTATGTCTTGACTTACTGATACAAGGATGATGATTTATAGTGTTCGGCAAAGTCAATTCCAAGCCTAACTTCAGCAGCTACGGAGCTCACTTCTAGCATCCATGTAGCTGGATTGTACTTGTCCTTAATTTTGGGGATTCCAGGAATTGACTGCAATGGTAAGTAAAAGAGGAATCAGATAATGCCTTTTTCTTCTTTAAATTAGGTGTATTAGAGATTGAAAATCTTTCTATAGTTGTATACCTCAAAATATTCAATAATCTTGTGAGAATTCCGGCCTAGTGGTCCTGAGTAAATCACTTGACCTCCTCTTTTCATCAGTAACAACTCATCAAAGGCTTCAAAGATATCAATACTAGGCTGATGAATAGTGCAGACAACTGTTCTTCCAGTGTCCACAGTGTTTCTGACAGTCCTCATGACAATGGCTGCTGCTCTCGCATCAAGGCCGGATGTTGGTTCATCCATGAAAATAATTGAGGGATTAGCAACAAGCTCTACCGCAATTGTCAACCTCTTTCTTTGCTCTGTTGACAGCCCTGTGACTCCTGGTAGCCCTACTATGGCATCCTTGAGATTGTCTAATTCTACCAGTTCCATCACTTCATCCACAAAAATCTAAAAGATAACAGAAAATATTGTTTAGAGCCTAAATTAAATAACTAATGCCATGCTTTTATTTCACAGAAAATCACACAAATGAGACTTCTTACCATTTTTTCCTCATTGCTGACATCTTTAGGAAGCCGTAAGAAAGCTGAGAAAATTAAGGATTCTCTGACAGTAACTTGGGGTGAGTGAATATCATTTTGTTCACAGTATCCAGAAATTCTTGCAAAGGTTTCTTGTATCTTGGGGAATCCAGAAATTCTAATATCACCCTCGATATATCCACCAGTCTTTCTTCCTGCTAAAACATCCATCAATGTTGTCTTTCCTGCTCCACTAACTCCCATGAGTGCAGTCAAGACTCCAGGCCTAAATGCACCTGTTACTCCTCGGAGTAGCTGCAACCTGTCCTCTGCAACTCCTTGTGCCTTCATTTCCTGTTAAATACTTGATTTTTAGACCATGTTTTATGGTAACAATTATAAGGTTTATGTCTATTTTTTCTTTTCTTTTGGGCGGCAAGCATATTGTCATATTAATGTAGATATAACTGTAAGAGTTGTAGAAAGTGGAAAAGGGATCTTACCGGTGGCATATCAACATAGTAATTGACAGTGTCAAAGGACATTGCTAGAGGAGTGAAGGGAAGAACCATTCCTCTCTTGGGAGCAACACCATTGGCTGCATCAAGCGAAGAATCATTCCTGCTTATTCCATTGGGGTTGGTTCGACTGCTCATTCTTCGGATTGCCATTTCTCCTAAAAGATTTCGTTTGTTATGATTAACATATAATTGATATTGATAACTGAGTTAAGAGAGAAAATATGATCAACAGTCAACACAATCCATTTTGTTATGTTTCTTACTTGAATTATTTGCATCCGCTGAAGATAAGGATCGAGGGAATGAATCTTTACTTGATTTTGGTCTCTTTAACCTTGGTTCACCCTGAGAACCCTCATGGTTAGCCTCTAACTCTTCTGCTGTTTCCTCAGAAATTACGGCCTGTGGCTTTCCAAGGGCTATTATGCCAACCAAGAACGTACAAGATTAGCTACTTAAAGGAAAATATAGTTGGGCAAGATAGAAAACACATTAGCCACACAAAATGTTAAAACTTACGGTTTAGGTACATGAGCACAAAGGTGAAGAGAATGTTGAAGAGCACTGTGAACCCTAAAAGAGCAGCAGCACCAATCCAATACCAGTTTCTATCATTGGGTACGTCAAAGTCCCTAAGCACTTGTACCTCCAAGCTTGTGACATTATCTGAAGCCTGCATTGTGGACAAAGTTTTCGCTTGTAACTTGCTTTCTTTTAAATGAAAATGCTTATGTCTTTAGAATCTCCAACCAATTGATATCCTTTGCTTGTTACAGAACAAGAAAGCTAAATAACATACCCGTTTGTTCATCCACCTTGGAGCAAATATTTCATTCACAGTAAAGGCATTGTAACCATAAGTCAAAGGTGAAATCCAGTAAGCCCACTCCCACCAGTTCGGAATTTGCCCTACATAAAAAAGACGTTTTTTATTAGTTAATTTTTTTTTTTAAATTAATGTAGCTCCCTTATCATAGGAAACTGAAGAAATTTAGAGAAAAAGAGATACACATCTTCTTCTACATGTCTTGTTTTTCCCCTATTTTCATTATTTCTGATTAATATATAACTTTTTATGGCTTTATGCTTACTTTTTGGAATGATGAAGCCTCCCAACAAGAACACGAGGAGAAGAGTGAGAGCCCCACCAGTGTTAGCTATGATCATTGTTCTGCATATTCCCGCAATGAGTCTGAAGAGCCCAGCTGCCATTTGTTGTATTAAAAACACCAACAGAAAGGTCTTGAAAAACCTGGAAATAGGTTTGAGGGGTTGGCAAGTTAATGCTAATTTGAGCTGCTATTTAACTTGTTGCTCAAGTAAGAAAGAGCTATGATTAGTATACTAAGATGAAAATAAATTGCTGCAATTCAGTTTACCTGCTGGCCTCAGGTGCAAATCCCATAGTGTAATATGTTACAACCATCCAAACAGTGGATTCCAAAATAGATATTGGAACCCGGAGTAGGAAAGTCGGCAGAGTGAAAGTCCAGACAGGGTGGAATAAAAGGTCTCGTTGCTTGTAGAACACTGGAAGCCTACTGATCATCATGGAGAGCTCAGAGAAACCATTAAACATGTTGATGATCATTCCAAATAAAAGTGCACCAACATAGATCGCCCCATCTTGCTCATTCCTAGTGTGCAATTCAGTCCTCAAAAACACCGTGGATGCAATGATTGCCACAATGATAATTTGGACTGTCTTGAAAACGTAAATAAATGAATTCCTCTTGATCAATAGCCATTCTTTGTCCCAACATGCCTTAAGAAGTTCCATTTTGGAGACCGAGTATTTTTGGAAGGCCAATGCTGCTCTGTGGCCTCTTGACTTGTCAAAAGGCACGGAGAGCTCATTTTCTAGCCGCATTCCAACATGGAACCGCTTGAACCTGTTTGCAAATTCAGTTACTGTAATGTATCTGTATGGCTTGCTTCTATCTGCCCAGTATTGTTCTTGGTCCTTCTTTGAGGTAACCTATAACAATTTAACTAGCTTGTAAGCTTATGTTGCACAATTTATTTATGTTCTAACTAAACTAAACCAAAATTTATTGTTACTAAAGAGTCAAGTCCATAAGCAACAGTTAGCCCAAATTCAATCGGACTTGCCCAATTCTTGCCAACATTTGAATAGTTCAAGGTTAGTTTGCAACGGCAAGCAAGCCCTTTTTAGAGAAGTTAAAATGTGAACTATCCATGATTTTGGTCTTACCTCTTGTAAGAAGTCAGCTGTTCCTTTCCTTTCAGGACATTTAAAGCCACAACTCTCAAAGAACTCGACAATATGCTCACGTGGACCCTGGTAAACAATTTGGCCTTCTGATAAGAGGATGATATCATCGAACAGATCGAAAGTCTCGGGTGCAGGCTGGAGCAGGGACATCAAGATTGTGGCTTCTGTTAGGTGCACAATCTGCTGCAAGCACTTCACTATTTGGTATGTCGTCGAACTGTCAAGACCCGTCGATATTTCATCCATAAAAAGTGTCTTGGTAGGACCAACGATCATTTCCCCTATAAATTGATCAAATTATTACGTTAATATTAGTTTTAGAAAATTTAAATGTCAAAAGAGACTAAAGACTGATACTCTAAGACAAATTTAATTATTAAAAAGACAAACTTATCTTAAAATTCTTCATTAGTATCAAATCTTAACGTATCTTAAACCTTTTTGTTCTTGCAATACATAAATCCTAAATGCTATACATTATGCTATCTTCATTGCAGATTATAAGTTGATTATTTTACTCAATGGGCAAGTGAAGACAAAATTAAGCTAAAATTATACTATTAAAGGCAGTGGAAAAACTTGTCGTTTTCCATCTTCTGAAAATAAGGTACAGTTCCATATCCAAGGAGAGATTGGTGGGAGATCAATAATGGGATTTGGTGAATGAATATGAATATTATTTGCACTTGGCCTAGTTTCAATCTTGAAACCCTATGAAAAAATTGAAAAGTCTCAATACCAAGTAAGTGGGTTTACAACGTTTCCCACATGCGGTGGAAGCAAATGGTTAAATTGCTTATTAGATAAGATAAAAAAGAGAAATTATGGATTAAAAAAAATTAGTACTAGTGATTAAGAAAGTTGGGGAACTAAAATAATCAACCTGTTGTTACTCTTTTCTTTTGACCGCCAGAAATTCCCCTCTGCATCTCATCTCCAACAATAATATCCTTGCATATGTCAAGCCCCAGAAGCTGACCAATTCAACATGAAAACAAGAGTGTGACGTTAGAAAATGTAACTTATAGATGGCCAAAAAGAAAAAGAAAATGTAATCTATCCATATCCATTTGCCATTGCAATGGCAAATGACTGTACTTGTCAACTAGAATGTTTATAGCAAAGTACTTCTTTTTTTTATTTAGGGTGATGGGGCAGAGTAGAAATTTTATTTTATTTCCCTAAAGTTTGGGGAAGTGGGTATTTAGGCAAATTCATTTTTTAATGAGAAAAATTGTTCTTCCCCAACAAAATTGTTGACATTGGAAGTACAAAGGGGCCTAGGGGTGAGGACCCATATAGTCAGAAAGATAGTAGGTGAGGAGAAATTTTTGACAAAGGAAATTCTAAAATATTAGATACCAGAAGACCTTAGTTGATTTGGTTGAAAATCTAAAGTATTCCTGTACAGAAAATTAGGTAAAAAGTGGTAAAAAGACCTTCTTCTTTTTTTTTCCGTAGGAAGAAAAGTTCAAAATGACTTTCTGTTTATACAAAGAGATCATGACTCAAACACTACATTTTATTTTTTTAAAAATAATTGTATAAATTTACGTTGCCGAATCAAATTAGAAAAACTTTTAACTTACTTTGAGAGTGTAATCAGTGAAAAGGCTGCTTTCAACTCCTTTCATTGAAGTCGCCTGAAAATTGCAAATTCAAAAGCATATCATGTGATGATATGAAAACAAAGGTAAAACCAACACTCTCATTACAAAAATCAGAAAGAGTTTTAATAATTATGAATAACATTATTCCAACAAATGACAAATATTTTGCCTTTTTAAAGATTGTGGAATTTATGATTTTAAGTTTACCTTCATGAAAAGATCAACATCAGCTTCTGGGAAAATTCCTGCTTCCTTTTCCCTTCTAGCAAGCTCACTTAAGAGATCTATAAGAAAAAAAAGAAAGTACTTTCAACTTTCAGCAAATTTCATCAACCAATAAATAAATTTTGGTCCTTAATTATGATCAATTTGTGTGGTATAAATTTTTTTTTTACCGTATCGAGTCCCAACACCCTGGCATCTTGCTGAGAAATCTAAGGTTTCTTTCACAGTCATTTCCCCGACATGAACATCGTTTTGGCTGATATATGCAGATGTTTTTCTAGGAACAAATTCATCCAATCTATATCCATTGTATGTTACTTCTCCTTTAACCTGTTTCATTCACAGAAAAATCAGCTTTTTTTTTAAAATTTTCCAGATCTGTTGAAGTCACCGTTAATCTTGAACATTTATGTAATCAAGTTGAACAGGATTAATGGGATACAGGTTCAAATAAAAAGATTGATTGTAACTAACCCTTAAGCTTGGGTCCAACTTGCCCGCCAATGCCAGCAAAAGGGTTGTTTTCCCAGAAGATGGTGGACCTAGTAAGAGTGTCATCCTATAAAAAAAAAAAATTATACATATATGTTAAATAAAGCCAAAATGTAATGACAAATTAAATGATTAAGAAATTGAGCTTTAGTTTAATTGGTTTTTGCCATAATTCTTAAGAGGTGACATAGCAAATTCAGAATTCAAATGTCAGCGGTTACAATTCCCATTTTTATTTCCGGAATACGGGCCTTTAAATGAAAGAAACCTGAGGTGTTTAAATTATACCTTGATGGTTTAACAATCCCCGAGGCATCTTTAAGAATGGTGAGTTTTGTTGTCTTGGCAAGTCTGATTCCAACGATGGCAAGAGCCGATTCAAATATGTTTCTAGCGACGTTTGGAAGAGTAGGAAGAGCCCTGCTGCCAATATAGCAGTCTGCTTCTATGGTCAAGCGCTCAAACCTAACTTCTACCGTTGGAAGTCGAATCCCAACCCTGTGAAGATCATCACAACAAAGATAAGGGTAATTAATCAACAGATCATAACCGTTAAAAAGTCGTGAATCATAAAAAAAATTATTGATTTAACTGAATCGTGTTGATTCATTATGTTAATTTTTTTTTTGGTCTCGTACTAATAATTGTCTAATTTTAGACATAATACGAAGATTTCGATTCTTAATCTTTACGTATGTAAATTAAGTTTAGAATAATGTTCTAAGAGAACAGAAGAAAGAAAGAGATAAAGGTTTGATTCCTTCCTAAAACTCGCTGGATGTACCAAAAATTATTCTTTTGATTTTTATTTGTTTGTCTTTTCAATGAGAAAATGACACACTTAAGTTTGATAACAATACAAGCATACTAGTTCAACAAATCAGACAATTATAGAGTTAACATAGTGTAATTATCATGGCAAGACTTTGAGGTATGGGTTTTTATTCCCAAGAGAAAACGAACTCTCTTGAACGGCCAAATAGTGGGAAAACCTCAAAAGATCACATAAGGC
>JBBYHK010000015.1:1487206-1511429 GCA_038382065.1 Adansonia grandidieri | reverse complement strand
TTTTTTCTGACCTAAATGACATGATATTTTCTGAAGATTTAGAACTTTTATTTTGGCCATCAATTATGCCTTTTTTTTTTCTTTTGAAAATGAACAAAAACGACTGCAACTCCTAATCCTTGAATCCATGAAATTAGTAACAAAGAAATTAGATTGGATGGATTGCTCGGATCATTTGAATTAAAAATTAATAATTGTTCATAAATCGGAGATGAATTTTTTTAAACAGGTGAATAACAGTTGAACTAAAAAAAAACCGATAAAAAGTCGATAAAAATCAGTTTAAGAGAAAAAAGTTATACTGTATGTGAGAGATTTAACCAATTATCCTCTTGAATCTATATCGAAATCTATATTATTTAGTTAAACACATGTTTTTATTTAATATTTATGAGGTTTAATATTTATTTAACATTAAAATTACTTATTTAATATTTTAAATTTTTTAATGCAACCGACCAATTTAACCAATCCGTTAGTTTTATCGAGTAAATTAGTGACATCCAAAACGAAATTTGAAGGGTTTAAGAGAAAATTCTTTTCAAGAAATCAGCAAAGTATTTCCACAGATATTGAGAAAGGAAAAAAATCGAGAGAAAATAATTGAAGCAGAAAACCTACAAATCGGGAGCAATCACCTCAAAGGTTAACTAAAAATGTAACAGTAATCAATT
Source organism: Adansonia grandidieri (assembly GCA_038382065.1). Lineage (NCBI taxonomy): Eukaryota > Viridiplantae > Streptophyta > Magnoliopsida > Malvales > Malvaceae > Adansonia > Adansonia grandidieri. The sequence goes on along the minus strand of JBBYHK010000015.1, from coordinate 1,510,755 downwards.
GAACTTGATTTAATCATTTATGGAAATGTAAAGATTCGATTTTGATAAATTAGAATTGTAGACTCAAATCCATCATTTCAATGAATTGTACAATATCGTCAAAAAGAATATTGAAATTTGAAAATCAACCTTAAAAACTTCAACTTAGATATTTGAATCAGATTAATTATAATACAAAAGCTTTCATGCCATATGAGACCTTAGTACCTTACTAGAGTTTCTTTCTGTAAGAAATTCTAGACACTAAACCTTCTAGATTTTGCAAAAAAGAAAACCTTGTAGAAGTTTTGGTTAGAGTTTCTATATACTTTCATGAATATGGTGAATTTATTAGCATGATATGATCAAAAATATTATTTTTTAATATATATTAAAATTTTATATTAAATAAAGAGTTAAATATATATATATATATATATATATATTCATCTCTGTTTTCGCATGCTGAGATAACAGCAAGTTTTATATATATTTTCTTAGAGATTTTTTTTTCTTTTTGGGCATAAAAAAAATCTTTAGCCAAGAGGTTGGGTTTTTGAAGGTAAACACATAGATCGATGGAAACAATTGATTTGCATATTCCATCTCTCAACCTTAATTAATTAATTAACTCTTTGAAGAAAAATAAGATAAGAGAGATTATTTTTTGATGCCAGGTTAAGTCATAAATCGATAAAAATTTGAAATTAAAATTCAAATTTGATTTGATCTAATACCTCAAATTAGTGTTTAAAAAAATAAAATATTAAAATAATTATTTTTATATTAATATTTATATATTTTTATAATTAAAATTAAATAAAAAATATTATTTAATTAGATAAACGTTGATCTCAATCGACCCAACTTAAATTACGAATGTTATACTCATTCGGGTTGGATCAGGCAGACTCATCCTAGGACCAAGGCCAACACCAATGAGAACTAATTACATTGATTTATAAGAAAGTCATCCACTAATGGAAATTGCTAGTGGGAATTGAATCCAAAACCCACAAAGTGAAATAATCCAATTCTTACCAAACTCAACCAACTCCTTAAGTATTAATTTAATTGTTTTGATTTGTGGTAAACATTATATGGAAATTTCGAAAAAGAAACAATATTGATAGCCTGCTATTGAATTTTAAGATTTTAAATTCATTTTGTTTATTACATTTGAAAGACAAAAAGTGTAAAATTACTCCGTCGGAAAAGGATCTTAATTAGTTTTATACTAAACCAAATTGTAAACATCTTGGGTTGAATCATTGGAAAATATGCTCGTGCATTGTTTGCGTGTTAGGTGAAGGCTGTATTTATAGTATGAACATGTAATATATGGTAGCAAGAAGTGGCTGGTGAAAATACCCTTGCCAATGTCATATTCCCATAATTAATAGGCAAAAAAATTGTAGAAATATTTGCACCACAGGCAAAATTTCTTGCTATAATAGCCATATATGCATATATTATGTATTAGTTTCTAAAGGTTAAAAACGGATGAATTTTTTCCATCAGGCTTTCGTCACGAACAAATTTCATTGCATCATCCGGATGGTCAAATTTCTATATATATATATATATATATATATATATATCATGATATTCATATAACTATATTTCAGAATTGACCCACAAGATTTGCAATCAACTCGTGCCATGAACTTCACGTTAACCAGTACTGATTGTGGTTCACATGATCCACAAACAAAATAGGGCACTGATGATCTGAACCTGAAATAATGTCCCATAATTAAATTGTTAGAGATACTATAATTTGAAAGAAACTGGCTAAAACCCCCGAAACAGACACCGGAAATTTGTGGCACTATCATCAAGATTAAGACCCAGAAAAGTCCAAACTTCCGACCAAATCCATACGATTCATATAAGGAAATGGTATTAAGTCATTTCATCTTGAACTTATATTTTCATTTTGGGTTCAGACTTGTTTAATTACGATTGTACTACGTTCATTGTCATCCTCAAAGTAGCTTGTTCAAGAAACTATGATGCAACCAATTTCTAGCTTCTATCTTCTACAATGAAAAACAAGAAGGGGAAGGAGAGAGAAAAAAAAGGGAAAAATAACCTATAAATTTATAGGTAATGATTGTGATTAATTAGGTAATATATGTGTATTAAGCCAGTGGTACATTTGAGTTTCTTAACTGATTCAAGTCAGAGATTAGGTTCTTGACCACTTCATGCATGTTATTGTCATTTGAATTTCCATGAAATTTATTTACTGTTTATGCTTAAGAATCTTGGGAGTTCACACAGACTATCTCATGGTCTTTGATAACTATAAAGAGTTACTATTATTGTTGTTGTCAAGTCTTTTTACTTAACAATAAAAACGAGGCTCCTGCTTTCAAATAGCTTGTATACATATTTCTATCGCATCAATACTCCGTTCTCAAAATAAATAAGACATTTCATTTCATATTCAAGTTGCAATATATTGGAGTCCCACATCAGATGAAGCTTCTTAAGAATAGGTTATCCTATAACAAATTTGGGCACCAAATCTTTTTATATATTTTATTCTTTTCTTTTTGGGACATCATTAATTATTTCAAGTGTCTAAGCTGTTTTACCAAGGAATCAAAGAAAATTCAGTTCAGGTTTCAGCTTTCTGTGATGATGTTACAATTTGTATGGCAATGGCATCTCTGAATCCATGCCTGAGAAAAACCCTCGGATATCCGTTTTCCGCCGCTGTAGCCGCCAATGATAACGCCATCTCCCTTATTTATTACCTGTGTGCTTTCTGCTTGAGTCCATGCATCTTGCATGGGTGCATGGCGGCCGTTAAAAGCTACATGGCAACGTCGGCATATCTTTATTAGACCGGACCTTTATCCAACGCTTGAAAAATGACACTCGAAAATGTTTTATGTCAAAACCAAACCATTAAAACCAAATAATTACGATGAACTTGTCATTTGAATCTTGCCCTAAACAAAGTACTTATTAATCGAGAGACTATACATAATTAAAAGACCCCATCATTTAAAAGACCCGTCATTTGGGCTTTCTGGGGACATTAGTCGAAGAAATTCCATACAATGGAGAGAGGGGGGGAGGGAGGAACGCAACATAAAGTTCTAAAATTGTAGTTACAATAAATTAAAAAAAAAGCCTGTACTGGTCAAAATTTCTCTAAGCCTACAGAAAGCAAATTCAAAGCGCCGAGAGTTCCAGCTTTTACCATATCTTCAGCAGTGTCTCCAGGGCAGGGAGAGCCCAAACAAAAGAATGGGGCACCTCATGAAACCGTTCGTCCATAACAAACAGAAGCTATGTAAAGATTCTTCGCCCACTTCTCCTGCAAGACCATGAAGGAATTTAGAGAGATTCCAAATAAAGTGAACTAGAAGCCAAAAATTTTGCGAAGTTTATGTATAGCTTCACCTTTACATGTGTGCTAGGAAATGCCGAAGTTCTAAGAGTTTCCTGAGTTTCATCTGCGGGCCTCCTCCTTGGCACACTCAGAACGAAAGCAGCCTGATCCCAAGTTGCTGCAGTAGCTGTTATACGATACCCAGAATCCCACCGCCTATGGATGCCTTCGCTAGGATAAAGGAAGTCAAGTTCAACAACCTGGAATTAAAATAAAAAAAGTACTTGGTTATAGATGCTTCTTTTACGGAATGTACTTGGATAAAATGCCACTAAAATTGATGAGCACCTGGTCAGAAAATCCAGCACCACGGGACATTACTACCCCCCATCTGCTACCAGAAGTGGCCATTGAGGTGACATTGAAACCCTCTCTCCATTTTTTGTTAATCCACTTGAAAGGAAAGGACTCGCTTACTTTGTATGACTGCTGCAAATACGAAGTACCTGAATGCAGCAAATCAAAGGTAAGTAAGTAGAAGCCAAAGAGATTAAACCAAGAAAATCAGATATCAGAACCGTGCACGCTAACCTTTTGACATTACTACCAAAGAGCTCCCATTTGTAGCCCCTGCTATTGCGCTGATGTAATAGTTCTTCTCCCACTGCTCCATTATCCATTCCTTTAAACACAGCAAAACATCAAATCAATCACTCTGGTAGAATCTAAATTCAGAAGCAGCTTTTAACTGCAGGAATACGAAAGCAGATAGCAAAGAATAGAATAGGCACATTAAAGCTAGAGAATTGCTCCGCATCAACGGTCAATAAAAATATGTACCTTATGAAGGAAATATGGTGAGAGTTCATACACTTGCGCAGAGAATCCAGTGCCAGCATCCATTATAAGGGCCCATAGATTTTGGCATGAAGCTACACTGCTAATAAATAAGCCATCCTCATTTCCTTTTTCAATGTGCTGCGCAAGCCTTCCATCTGCCACATTATAGTGATACCTGTAACCAAATGACGAATTAAACTTTCATACTCAAGCATTCTTCATACTGAGGCCAATAGATCACTAATTATTAGTAATAGATCTAAAATGTAGAAAGATGACAATGGACAAAGGCAAACAATAAAATCAAGGTACATGCCCCCAAAAAACGAGCGAAAACACTAATAGGGTAATTAAATTATAAAGCAGTCCTAAACGGAACTAGAGAACAACAAACAACCTGAGGCATACATACCTTTGCTTCATAGGTCTACGAGCATTGTAAACACTAATCCATTGTGTTGCTGGCATGCCCAGACGGAGCTTCTTCTTTGGTTGTTCATCTTCCTCCTCACCCATAGACAACCGGCCTCTCTTTTGACCAACTTGATAAATAAGCTTCACAAGAAATTAAAAAAAACATAGAAGTTGGGTATGTCAAATTTTAGTTGTAATAATTAACATTTACTAATATTTTCGGCACTCTTACACCCAAAATAACTTTGAAAGCCAGAAAAAGGCCCTGTACAAGAATAGATCTTCATATTGAGAAAGAATAACATGTACCTCCAGTGCGCCTTCTGTGTTAATTGGACGGATATCTGGATTTGGACCAATAATCCCATCAAAAAGAGAGATATATTTTGCATAATTAGGTTCTTCATCAAACTTCAAGTTGACCACATATTCAAGAAACTGTTTGAAAGGCAATGGACAGAAGCAACATAGGGCCTCTGGAGACGTTGACATCTTCTTCTTGCATACAAGGAACCCTTTATTCTCTCCCTGACATCATGTTAAAAACGGATTACAAGAAAAAGGGAAAATCTTTCAAGATTATACGCGTGACCAAACACAAACTAGAATATTCATATTATTGAAAAGCCAACCTGGTACCCTTGCCAAGGTAAACGGCCTCGAAGAAGGAAAACAAGTGTATATGCAAGAGATTCTAGATCATCTCTCCTGCTACAAGTTCTCCCTAAATGAGCATGCACGCTAGCATATCGGACTGTTCCCCTGACAGACAAAATTACTCCTTTTCAAATAAAATACTGAAGCAACTTAAATTAACATCCTACAATAATCATGACGTAAGCAGTTGTAGTACCTAAAAACATCCGGCCTCTGGTCATATTCAACATGCAAGCCCGTTGAACTATCCCGCCACCTAGTTGCTGATTGCCAAAACAGGTTAGGATTGATGAGGTGTTAATTTATCTGGGAGTACTTAACAATATAAATGATACTACAAATTACCTAATCCAAGATCGACAAGAAATAATTTTTTTTCATCAGGAGTTCCTGTAGGACCTAGAAGAAAATTCTCAGGCTTTACATCTCCATGCACATAGCTGCCAAAGCACCAGAAAAACTATTAATAAGCTGGAATAAACAAGATATGATCAAGTTAATAAGCTGGAATAAACAAGATATGATCAAGTTAATAACTAAGATTTTAGCTGTTATAAGACAGATTAGACATTAGAAAGCCAAAGAAAGATTCTCATTCCAAGCTACCCAACAATCCCAGGGGGTTGGGCAGCAATGCTTTCAGACCAACAAAAGACTAGGGGTTTCAGGGATTGAATTGCTTACCCTCTAGAGTGCATCTTCTCCAATATGGATATTGCTTCGATAGCGATGCAAGCAACCATTTCGATGGACATTCTGTAGGGAAGAGCAATTAGCTCAAAAAAGGATAAAACCTGCTAGCTGGTAAAAGATTAAAGAATATATCTTGGTTTACTAGCACTCACGTATGAGAGTTATTATTCCAAACATCCCACAGACTTGGACCCAGCATATCCATAACCTGCATAAATAAAGGGTTTAAATCAGAAAGACATTCAATACCTAAACAGCAGAAGCAGGCCAGATTTAAAGGAAGAAGAAGAATGACACAACAGAATAAAAAACACATACCATAACATAATAGTCACCTTGACGGCCCTTATAGTGTACTCGAGGTATACCATGACTGCCACCAAGAGTGCTGTACCAATGTAGAGTAAGTAAGTATTTGCGAATATAATTTTAAAAAAAAAAAAGATAACAAATTAAGAAGTGCAACCAGACTCACTTGTAAACTTGCCACTCATATGGTGGTCCAAAGTTACATCCTTTGCTACTTCTATGCTCAAATTTCAAGGCAACCTAAAACAAAGAGATCATATAGACTGTAAAGACCAAACTCTTTGTTCTTGTTCAAAAAGATCAAAAGCCATGTCTATTAAAAAAAAATGAAACAAGGACATACCTCTAAAGCCCCTGAGCCATTTCTATCAGCATTTACTCCCGATACTCGCCGTCCTACACAGACCTGTCCAAAGCCACCCTTGCCCAATTTCCTTTCAATTTTATACCATGGGGAATCCCCAACCTTAACCTGCAGCAAGGTAAATAAAAATTAAACTTTCAGAAGACATTATGAAACACAAGGTCCAAACCAAAATCTTGTTAATAAATTGTAGATCCAAATGTATGCCTGAGAGAAGAATACAGCAAAAGCAGGAGGGAAAGACCAAATATGACACAGTGGAAACTATCAAAAACAACTTTCTCTTTCCCTTTATTAATCTTACTGAGAACGTGATCCTAAATAGATGGCAATAAAAGCAACAATGCATGTAGCCAACCCCCATAAAGTGGGCACTGGGGAAAACTTTTTTGTTATTACTTATTGGCATAAGATTATAAAATTTTCCTTAAGGACTTAATAAAAACAGAAGAAGCATAACTGAAGTAACCTGTAAATATGGTGTTAATAATGGCATAACATCATAAATATAAAAGTATTGAAAAACCAGAGATGCATACTTGCTACATATCCCAGTTGGAAGGCCAGCACGTACACCTACCATTTATATGATTATAGTAGCAATGGCCATATCAAAATTACCAAACAGAATAAAGAAAATCTTTTGTGTTCAGAGCAAACTCAGGCTATGCCAGGAGAAGAAGTAAAGCAGCATAAAAGCGAGAGATACATTTCACTTCAAGACCTTCAAAAGATGCCAGAAAAGAAAAGCATATACGGTAAGATGCCAGAGGAGAAAAGCATATAACATCTCAATATAATAAAAACAACTTCTTTTATTGTAGTTAGGTGACCAAAATGAGATAGTAATCATATTGCTATGGTAGAACCCCTTTCACAATCCTATTTGTTTATTCCCAACGCTTCACATATCAAAACTTCAGGTCCGAACATATTATCTAGTATATGCACATGCGACCACATGTAGAACTCATTTGATAAAACTATTAGCCCAATAACAAGCTCTTACAAGAACAAAAATACAGCCACATTTATCTCTATACCTCTTATAACTTCTCTCTGGGTAACACCGAAAGGGGAAAAACTAAAATATTTCATCCTGAATTCAATGAAAGATGATATTGCGTACATTTTTTAAACACATTCCTTTTTTTAAAAAAAAAAAAAAATTCACGGCAGGATATCTCCATATATTTCCAATAAATAAATTCAAGTTCTCAGACAAAATGGTACCTTGGTATATAAACCGTTTTTCTCACACAAGATGAACTTTAGTTTAAAGATTACTGTAATGTACCCATAGATGTGGAAAGATTAGTAATGTTATATCATTACAAAAGCTTAAAAATACGCATTATCCTGAATAAAGCCTTTTCTATCCGCACTGTACCAATCTTAAACAAAATATATAAATCCACTAATTTCCAGAATTATATAAATACATATAAAATTATATAAGAATGTTTTCTTTTTCACTAATAAAAAAAAATACACATTGAACACCAAAATTGCAGAATCATGCATATAAAACTGCAGTTATAATTCTTTCACACTTATACCAAAAGACCAGTGTTGTCAAGGGCAAAAAGTGCAATCTAGGCACTAGAGCTCTTATATTGCCTCAGGCACAAGGCGCAAAAAAAGAAAAGAAAAGAAAAGCTCGACTAAGTGAAGTAAGGTGCAATATGTATATGTGTGTGTTTTTTGTATGTGTGTCTGTGTGTGTATATACATATATATAAAATACGCTTAACATATATAATTATGATAATAAACTCTAAGTGTGGTCCAAGTTATCTACAAAACTTGCAATTTTTTTTTTGGCCAATATGCATGATTTCCTTATGGTCCCATGTCTGTTATTGAAAACTCAAATATTGAAAGTTAGAGAGTTTGATAATATCCCCTTATTTAAGGTAGATTTAATGAAAAAAGTTCAAATTAAAGAGAACTTCAATTAGGCGGCTTTCTTTTATACCTCTTGCCTTACAAAAAAGTGCATCTACGCGCACCAGGTGTGCGCCTGATTAAGTGCATCTCGCCCGAAAGATTATGAGGCACTTTTGCTGTCTAACCCTAAGATAGGCACGCCTAGGCACACGCCTTGACAACAATGAATCAAACTATATCCAATGAGACAATTGATATAGTTACATGATAGTTTAAAGTGATACACTTCTTAAAAAGCAAATATCCAGCTAGAAGATGCCAAACACCGAAATGCTGATAAAATGGAAGCTGGGACCTTCCATATAAATCTAGATTACAACCAAGACGAAATCAAGGCTATCAAGGTTATTAAAACAATCCTAAAGTCAAACTTATTCAGCAAAAAATAATCAATTGACCTACCAGGTTTCAAACAATTAATACAAGCTAATTTCGCAATATAAAACCATAAAATCCAGAATTTTTAAGGAAATCTCAAACCTTTTCAGGAAGTGGTGCGGTGCTGCCTTCATCCTCACCAGCATTAACCTTATCTTTGCTCCGCCCTCCTCCGCTATTGAATTCGTCCATCGGCTTCTCCCCAACTTCCTCTTTCTCCACTTCCTGTAGATCTCTATTCTTATTGTTCTTCTCCTCGTCCCTAACTGCCGCTTCCCCAGCCGCAGCGACAGCTAACTTTTCATCGACCCCCTGCGCCCGCTGTTTGTTATTCTTATTCACGCCGTCGCCGTAGTTATTGTTGGTCACTGGCGCAGCTACTGCTGCAGCGGCCGCCGCTTCCGCCGCCCTCCTCCGCCGCCTAGTCCGCGTCGCAATTGCTTCCCCCACCTCGATCGGATTCGGCTGTTGCTTCTGTGCTGCTGCCCGGCCCCTGCGTGCTCCGCTACGCAGTACCGGCATCTTTCATTCTTCTTCTCCTTCGATTCTCATCACCCAAAAAAAAAAAACCCTCAAATATTGAATTTACTCTTCTGTCCCTTTCTCCTTCTCTTCTTCTCCAAACAACCGCTCAATGATCCCAAATTACACCAATTTTCAGAAAAATTTAAGAAAAGAAGGAAAATAGAAGCGCTAAGGAGTTATTACGAAGGAATTGGAGAAAAAAAAAAAAGCACCGAACGGAGAGAAAAATAGTCGAATCGAAGAAAGAAAATTTTGGAGATTCGACGATTGTGAAAGTTGAGAGATCTGTTCTGTACTGTTCTGTTATTCTGTACCCAAACAAAAACGAAGAAAAAGGTCTTTTTATTTTATTGAGAGAGGTTATTACCTGGGAGAACAATCACCGTTGATGATGTGGAATACACGGTTCGATTTGGAGTTTCGTTTTTTGATTAAATTATTAAAAATAACAATTAGAAATGAAAATGGTGTGAAATTACCAAAACAGAGTTGTGAATTTTATATAATAAAACGTTTACTTCCTGACAAAACCTAGGCACACGACAACGGTGCTGCTGCCCGCAGTGCAACGTTTTTTCCTTTTTTTTTTTTAAATAAATAACAAAATTATTATTTTATCAGTAATTGAATATGGTGGTGTGGGCGCGGGTTTATGCTATTCGTGGCGGGTGGTTAAACTCTTACCGTTGGATTGAAAAGTCAAAAAATCTTCTGCTCTTTGTTTTTGGGATTTCCTTAATGTGAAAAAATTTTCATATGTACTGTCTTGTTCCTTCATTTAATTTGTAACTATATATTAACATATTATGCTTTAATATTTTTAAAAATTAAATAATATATAATAATTTTTTTAATCAATTATTTAATTTTTAAAATTTTTAATATTTAAAAGAATTATCTTAATTTTTTAATTTATACATATATATATAATTTTATCTTAATTTGAAGCATACAAAAATATTTTAACATAAATTCTTATCAAATATATATTAAAATTTATATTAAATTTAAATATAAATATATAAATTTAAATAAATAAAATTAATTTGTGCATTATATTATACGAGTACCAAACTAATTTTTTTTTTAAAATTAACCTACACTGAAATTTAGAGCTTGTTCTTATTTTAATTATAATAAAAAGAATAAATAATGAATAAATTCACTTTTTTTAAAATGTTTTTTGCTGGATTTTCTTTACTCTGAGTTGGGCAAAGCCCACCAAGCCCAGTCTGCAAAGAAAAGTATGGCAACTCGACAATTAAGTATTCACATTTTAGGCGTTTGGTTGGGGCTTTCAGCCTTGTCAAGTCTTAACACAAATTCATAGTAAATGTGTGTGTGTGTGTGTGTGTGTGTGTATATAAATTGCTATATATATTGCCCAATGTGTTCTAGCTGGCAGAGAGTCGAAAGAAGATTAGGCTCATAGAAGTTAATTGGGTTGAAAAGTGGTCTCTAATGTCGACAATGCCATAAACTCCCTTATTTTATGCATAAATAAAATTTGAAAAGGTTATTTTTATATAAGATTGGAGGGATAGAAAAAAAAAGTTTTGAAAATTAGAAAAGTGAACTTAAAAATATATATATTATAAACGTTTAAGTAATATTTCTCCGTGACAAAGCAAAGTCTAATGGTGCTTAAATATTTAATTAAATAATTTATGCATGTTTTTTTTTTCTTTTACTAAAGATTGAATCTTTACGTTCTCGATGTTGAAAAGAATGACACTATCATTATAGGTTTTACTGTCTTCCTATAGTCAATCACAATGTTGTCATAACCAGATCTCAAATATTTTAATTGTATTTGATAATCAACAACCTATCTATTTAGAAAAAAGGTTGTTTGAGCCAAAAGAATATCAAGCTAGTAAAAAAAATAATCAACCATCTAGTTGAACAAGATTTGATGGACCAAATTTCCATATTTTTTGATGCGAAACTAAACAAAGGATTAAAGAATGACACTTGTGCATGTATAGTGGCTCCTATCTATAAAAAGTTCGTGCAAATTATAATACTAATTAGTATTTAAAATTTTAAAGTACTCATTTTTTATTTGAATGTTTTTTGTTATAAGTAGTAACAAATATCATAATCCTCTTGAAATATTGTTTTATTTTTATGCATTTTTTTAAAATTTTCCTTTTAATCCTTCCTCAAGATTGAGCAATAACAAATCCTTTTATAAATATCCTGATTACTAATCAGATCAAAAATAGAATAATGATAAGTAGGGCGTCAAAAAATGATGAGTTGTCAAATGCCCGTCTAGCTCAGTCGGTAGAGCGCAAGGCTCTTAACCTTGTGGTCGTGGGTTCGAGCCCCACGGTGGGCGTCTTTTTCCTCCCATTTTCTTTGTGGGATGGGCTGCTGTTCTTTTTAGCCCAATGCCAGATAAAAGTTGGTTCCCTTGATGCTCCAAGACGATTCTTGGGCTTGGCTCCTCGTCTTTCGTATGCCTGAAAAATATGATATTTTAAATGAGTTGATTATCTATTTAATAAATAAAACAATTTATGTTAATTTATTTATAAAATTATATAAATATTAATATAAAAATAATTCATTTAATATTATAATATATTCTAAAAAGTAAAACACGTTTTTCAGTCTAATACGTTTAATTGAAAACGAACATGTTTTTACTATTTGAACTTGACTAGACGTTTTCTTTAAACAGCTTTACTCGAAATTGCAAGTGCTCTTGCATTGGATTTTAATCGTTGCTCAAAGATGCTATAGAAGTTGAAAAAAAAAATTCGAATACTCAAGCAACATATTTTTTGTCTTATAGGATAAAACACCCATATAGGTAAAGATTAGAATCTCTTCAATTGTAATATTGCTATGATACAATCATAGAGATGAATTATTTGATCCCAATGAGACAAAAAAAACAAAGGGATGACAATCCATAAATCCCTTGTCATTTTTATCAAAGATTTTCTCCTTCTTTCTTTTTTTGTCTTACCTTAAAATGTAAGGTATTAGATATGTCTCTATATCACATACTATTTTGATATACATTAATTGAAATGGAAAATTTTAGTGGATAAGGATTTGAACTTAAAAATTTTTGGAAGAAAAAAAAAGGACAAAATAATTAAAGTTTGGAGAATCACTAGCTCTTCTTTCCTTGTCTATAGAGAAAAATATATTTTAATTTGTTTAATGGAAAAAAAAAAAAAGAAAGTAAAGTAGTTCATGATTATTTTACAATTTTTATGGTGGAGCTTCTTCCATCACTAAGCATTTGGCAAAGGAGCACAAATCTTCTATAGTGCAATCCATAATATTTGTTAGGTAATGCTAATTTTTTGTCCTTTTTGAGTTTCTTATTGGAATTCCCACCTAGGTTTGTGAAAGTTTGGCCAATTAGGATAAGCCAATTAATATAATTTGCGTTATTTTTTTTTTTTCAATAATTTCTAAAACTATATACTTTTTTCACAGAAAAAAGGTTTAAAATAATTAAATCTTTAAATTATTATTTAGTCTATTTGTTTGCCAAAAAAAATTTATATTCAATTAGGAATTTTAATTCTTATAATTAAGCCAATATCGTCCTTCTACCAATAAATTTTTATTGTTTGTTGTTAATGTACCTAAAAGAAATGCATAATTTGTTATTAAAATTTATTAACACTGGCTCTTGTAAAAGGTCAGAAAATTTATAAAAAATTCTCCACATTATATAAAGAAAACGTTAAGCACTAGTTAAAGTGTTGTATAAGAATATATACATTTATAATATTAATGCATTACATGCATTTGAATTTAATGAAAATGGTGCATTAAATATAGAAATCTTTCTTTAAATAGCATTTTAACTATATATAAAATATGCTTATGTATTGGCATACATTTAACCAAACCCTTATATATTTAAGCTTTACATATATACTGTTGTAATTATAATCAAATTTTAATTTCTAAACATATATGGCATTGAATTAACTATTAAATTTGGAAAAATAAACCACATTAATTAAGAAAATTAACAATTAAATTGAAAAGAAATATACTTATTATGGAACTTGAACATAGAACCTGAAGATTCAAAAGCTCTCCTGTTGTTGCATATCATAAGAATATAATCTACCTAAATAAGAAAATTTATTGCTTTTGTCTAATTGATAATTTTCGGAAAGATTTTAACGAAATATTATTTTCTTCATTAATTAGTATAAACTTGTAAACAACTTTCAACACCTCCAACTAATTAATTTTATGGTCAACAGTTGCTAAATTTGTTATTCCAATTAAAAAAATATTAACATAAAGTTTAAATTTTCTTTGCAAACTTAACTATTAAGGATTCTCAGATTCTTAGACAACGATTCGAGATCCTAAAACAAATCTTAATTAATTTTCTTCTTTGGGGTTTGAAAAAAAAAAGTTTACCCATAGTTTAAGAAATCGAAATCCATTTTATTCTTTATTTATTAATTGATTTTGTTAATTAACCTCCTTTAAAAACATCCTTAAACCCAACATTAAGCAACCACTTTTTAATTAATTAATCCAAAAAATTTGAAGATTAATTTAATGAATCTTCTCGAAGTTTATTAACCTCATCATGGTAGATTTAATTATAATTAAAGTAGTAATTAACTTTTTCTCTATCAAGGAAACTTTATAGATTTTTTTCTTTGTAACAAAAAGATACGTGTAGCTTGGTCTGAAAATTGATGGTCCATGTCTTGGATTAATTTCTTTAAACATAGTATAAATTTCAAATAAATAAATATATATAGTGCGTATTAATTCCACGTTTAATGTCAAAAATTGAATGGATTTAAATTATTGGTTTAGCTTTCAAAAACTAATATGACACCTGGAAATGGTGAAGGAGGGAGGAAGAGAGATTATTACTGAATTAAGCATGGAGTCCAATAATTGAGCACTTAAGCCTTTCACCCCTTTTTTTTGGTTCGTTTTCGAGACTTGGCTTTTTGTAAGAAAAGCTTACAACTTGCATTATTTTACACATTTTTAAAAACCCAATTCTCCGAACAAAAATTTTAAAATTTATATTTCATAATATATATATACACCTATCAGAATTTTTTATGGGTTGATCAAATCTAAATAATAAAAATTACTTATTTAAGACTTGATTTAGCTTATTGAACTCGAAAAATTCATTTCACTATTTAAAAATATTAAAATAATAAAATATATTTTTATTATATTAATAGTTATATATTTGTATAATTAATTTTAAATTAAAATTATTTTTATTTATTAAATAATATTCTAAATCGAGTTAAACAAATTTGAATTTAAAATATCATATCCCAAATTTGATATTCAATTTAAATTTATCGAACCAAATGAATACTATAACTTTTAGACAAAGCTAGTTACAATTTATGTAAGCATATACATACATCCATAAATTGTCATCTCAATCTACCTAAATTTTGCCAATAATTTTTATTAAAATAACAGTCAATGTCTTAATCGCATGTTTCACATTACATTTTAAATCGTTAATATTATGCATATAAATCTATGTCTTTGACATAACTCATATATAAATATTATATTTTACGCGGTAAATTTTTGCAGAAGGTTTTGTTACAATCGGATACTTAATTACAGTGATTTTGATTGATGCAACACTTCCAAGTAAAGCATGATAAATCAATTTTCGTCAAAAATTCCGATGAAAATTTGAAGTATCATATAAAGGTGAGGAGCAGCTGGTGCAGTGGGTTCATGTGTATTGCCGTATTGGCATGTTTGGAAACTTCGCAATAGATGCCCTTTTTTTTTCCCCTCCTTTTGAGGTGAATTTGGTGCGGTTTATCGGTGCAATATTTCAAATTATTTTTAGTATGTGAGTGACTTTATAAAGTGCAGGGTGCTGGTTTCTTGAAACATAGTCGCAGACGATTACTTGATAAATATCTATATCGATCTTCATATAATAAAGCTTGGCTTGAATCATTTAACATGAAATTCACTATCCTTGAGAATTTGAATCATATAATAAACAAAAATGACATTTTCTCAAGGATAGTGAATTTGATATACATAAATTATTCATTCAAAAAAGAAAAAGAAAAAGAAATGCATAAATTATCCATTCTATAATTGTAATACTGGTTTCTCTGTGTTTCTCATAGTTTTCTTTTTATTTGTTTATGTCAAGAACAAAATTAAAATCCCAAAAAGAAATTAAACCATATATAAATTCCAAACATGGAAAATTATCATCAACAAAAGCATAAGGGAGTTCCCTTATAACTCAGCCATTCTCTTATTTTGCTGCTTCAAATCCTTGTAAAATCTGTTTATGAAATCCTCGGCAGCTTTGTCGATGGAGCCATTGTCTTCGTCCACATCCCTCAAAGGAAAAGGAGAGTCCGTTATTCTAAGTTGCCTCGCCAATGGAGTTTGTCCGAATCCTGGTAACATGGGGGAAGCAGCAACCATGTTGTTGCTGTCGTTGTTGTTAAGCATCTCCAAGACAACCTTAACGGCGTTCATGGTCGCCATGTTGTCGTCGTCGTCGAGAGTAGAAGGCGCATGGGTGCACCCTAAGAAATGGTGGTAGAAGTTGTTTATGCTGTTTTTCTTCTTAGTGGCGAGGTTGAAAGGGAAGATGTAGTTTGGGGTGTTGCTGCAGCTGAATTCATACTCATGGACTCCTTCCGCCACCGAAGCTGCCGCCACCATGGAGGATGTCGAAACCTGGCGGTTGTTGTGGTGGAACATAAGGCTGCCAATGGCTTTGGCGCCGGCTATTTTGCCTCGTCTAAGCATCATGTTAAAATCAACCATGAGCTTTCTCTTTGATGAAATTCCTTTCTTCATCATGAAAAGAACTGCTTTTACTATGCTCCATACTCTTTTGGCCATCACAGGTAGATTTTGTTCCATTTTTTTTTTTCTGTTTTTTGTATTTCTTTGTTTCTCTGTAGTTTGAGAGTGAAAGGAAAGGAAAAGATTTCTTTTTGATTTGAGAGAGAAAGGAGAGGAAAAGATAGGAAAGAGGAAAATATATTTGTTGGGGTTAGAGGGAAAGAGGGGGGGCAGAAGGGATATATAAAGGGAAGAGAAGGGGGAGAAGACACAAGGAAAGAAGAAACTAATTAAACGTGAATTGTATTTTTAAAATGGGGACTATAATAACCAATGGAAGCAATGCACGACTGGATATTATATCGTATTATGATGGTATATAAAATATTTTATATTTATATAAATTTTAATATTTTAATAATTTATATTATATATATTTTAAAAATGTATTTTTATTATTTTATACTAATAATAATTTAAAATTATAAAAAATTTTGCTTGCTTCAATCACTTTGGGTCGGTGATAATTATGCGGGCTCAAGTTCAAGTGAGCCTGGGGGTGATGAAAGTGCCATCTGGCTGTCGGACCATTATGTTAAAATTGATCAACAAGTTGAGGAGGATTCCTACTCTCCATCATCATTTTTTTAATTAATTTATTATTATTACTACAATTTTCTTTTACCATGTGTTTATTTATATATTATCCTCAACTTTCTATAGCAATTTTTTATGAATTTATATTTAACATATTTTTAAATATAAATTTATTTATATTAATGAATTATATTATATTATTTATGAGTAAATAAAGTTATTTATATTTATTTTTAAAATATTATATTTATTTATTGATGAGATGACATGAGATAATTTACTAAAATATATAAACTTATACATTTAAAATATATCAAATATAATTATTTTTTTATTTGTAACCAAATAAACGCATGATAAAAAAACAATAAATGTTCTGTGAGGGACATACGTATTGGACTCATTTAACCAAATTTGTTACTTTGTAACTGTTCCCATAAACAATAATGAGGTGAAAAGCTTTACTTATATTTCAAAAGAAAGCCAGTTTTTGCAGCAAGTTAGACGGGCTGCATTATTATACTTTTTTTCCACTAATATCCCCAACCTTTATGCGAGGATACAATTTCAACTTTCGCCTAATTAACCTATTTACCAAAAAGTAGGAGGGGTATTTGTGAGAAAAGGAATATAAAAATTAAAAACCCAATGCTCTCCTTGGAATTTGCAACCATCCCCATGACTTTCAACGCATGAAGGAGTTTCCTTAGCCTATAAACAAACACAAAGCCATGGCTTTGATAAGGCCAAGTCTCCCTCTATTTTTGACAAAATAAAGGAAAGAAGAAAAAATGGGTAAAGAATTCAATTTTATTTAAAGTTCCATTATTAGATCTGTTTGTACTATCAAGTTAAGGATTGACCAAAAAGAATAGCGTGGGAGTATTGAACCAATTTTCTTCTTTTCTTTCGTCTCATCAAGAACGTGCCAGTATAGTAATGTTGTTGTTCTTCTTTCAATTTTTAGTATTTAAGGTCATTTTTTACTTTTTTTTTTTGGGGGTTTTAAATATGACACATTTTAGCCGTAAAATTTTGGATGCATTCGTCTAGTTTAAAATTTTTGAAATTAAATATGTATACAATAAAAAGTATATTCAATGGATAAACTTGTGGATTAAAGCATTCATTAAAGTTGCATATAAGTCGAACAGTTCGCTCAATTAGTATTAAGTCACATCTAAGTAAAAAATTTTAATAATTTGCATCAATCTAATTTAAATTAATATTTAAATAATAAAAATATTTTTATTTAAATTTATATTAAATATTAAATAAAATTGATATTTTTAATATTATTTTTAATAATGAAATGAAATTTCAAGAGTGCTTGTCCAAGCCCGAGGCAATAAAAAAATTTTTGAAGGCCACGACTCAGCTCATGAGCAAATATAGTACTTATATTTAATACTTGTATCTGAAATATATTTAGACATATATATAATATGATCATTTAAATATATATATAAATAATATAAAATTAAAAAAATTAATATCAAATATATATCATATCTAATATTTACTTCGAATGTGGATTCATGACGTATAGATCAAAAGAGTTTCGGTTGTTGGGGGCCTTCATAAGCTCTCCTTTTGACAGTCTACTGCCTACCCCCAACGTATGGTAGCAACCACTGATAAACCTTTATGACTTAAATGGAAGTTAGGGGTATGAACATTGCTTTGCTTACAGAAACAGAGTTCAATATAGGCAGAATTCACAACTATGTTAGTTTCCCATTTAATCCAATTAGCAAAAAATAAACTGTAATATCTAAGATAGATACTTGGAGAAATAGACAGTTAGTTCTTACCAAAAGAAGATTAAAAACTCGAAAAAAAAATAAGTTCAAAACTTGAAGGTGAAGATAATAAGATAACAACATTCCCAATTCTTTTTTCCTTTTTTTTTTCCCTTTGAATTTGGGTTTGAGGGAAGGGAGGAAGTGAAAGAAACTTATCTATTTGACCTGGTATAAATTATCTAATGGCAGCGTCCCCATCGATGACAATAAGACAGCTTGTTAGAAACAGAGTACACTTACAATATTACTTATTTAGTTGCAATACTAATATAATGGTAATTGATATCGGCTAGTATTCTTTGAGTGCAGTGTACGCTCCCAGAAGGCATTAGGTGATTTGATTCTTTAGAAACGTTCATCAAAATGTTATTACTATTATAAATTTTCTTTTCCAATTCAAGTTCAAGAAAATCCAACTTCACCTAAGTACATTGACTGCTTAACAAAGCACAAATCAGATGACTTATGTATAGGGCTCATAACAAATGCAAAGAAAGACCTTTGAGTCTCATCTTCCTAGTAAAAGAACATGTCAGTCATCCCTTTGATGATTCCCACCAGGAGCATGCTTATGCCTTGCAGGGCCTTGACATTATTGCTCTTTTTGTACCTTTTAGGAAGAATGATATGCGCACAACATATAGAATTGAATCCTTCTTCATTCATTCACATCTGCATATGCTTGAACATTTGGTCAGAAAGTGATTTGATGGAGCCCTAGAGATGAAATTTTGA
Source organism: Adansonia grandidieri (assembly GCA_038382065.1). Classification (NCBI taxonomy): domain Eukaryota; kingdom Viridiplantae; phylum Streptophyta; class Magnoliopsida; order Malvales; family Malvaceae; genus Adansonia; species Adansonia grandidieri. The sequence continues at coordinate 1,491,338 of JBBYHK010000015.1, read as the reverse complement.
GTTTATGAAACTAAAGAGATAAGGAGAAGAAAAATCATTTGACAACTAGGCGCCTTATTTAATTATATGTATAAAATATTATTCTAGAGATTAGAAGGTAAAATTTGCTACATTAATGAATAGATCAAGAAAGTTGATGCATCAATTACTCTTTTCTTTAAATATATATATATATAACCTTAACCAATGTCATTAAATACTAGGTAACATTTCCTGTCTTTCCATAGATAGCTTACATACTTTAAATTGCTATCCCTAAGGCAAGCCTTGGAGAAGCTTATTAATGTGGATTTAAACAAGGAAAGCAATCATTGGAGCTACACCTAAAACAACCTTTCTTGCAAATTAATGTGGTAGTCTCACTGTTAAAGAGGAAGGAAAACCTGATGCTTTCTATAATTGTAATACTAGTTTCCCTCTGTTTCTCATAATCTTCTTTTTATTTATTTATGTCAAGAACAAAATTAAAATCCCAAAAAGAAATTAAACCATATATAAATTCCAAACATGGAAAATTATCATCAACAAAAGCATAAGGGAGTTCCCTTATAACTCAGCCATTCTCTTATTTTGCTGCTTCAAATCCTTGTAAAATCTGTTTATGAAATCCTCGGCAGCTTTGTCGATGGAGCCATTGTCTTCGTCCACATCCCTCAAAGGAAAAGGAGAGTCCGTTATTCTAAGTTGCCTCGCCAATGGAGTTTGTCCGAATCCTGGTAACATGGGGGAAGCAGCAACCATGTTGTTGCTGTCGTTCTTGTTAAGCATCTCCAAGACAACCTTAACGGCGTTCATGGTTGCCATGTTGTCGTCGTCGTCAAGAGTAGAAGGGGCGTGGGTGCACCGTAAGAAATGCTGGTAGAAGTTGTTAATGCTGTTTTTCTTCTTGGTGGCGAGGTTGAAAGGGAAGATGTAGTTTGGGGTGTTGCTGCAGCTGAACTCGTACTCATGGACTCCTTCCACCGCCGAAGCTGCTACGGCCATGGGGGATGTCGAAGCGTAGCGGTTGTTGTCGTGGAACATGAGGCTGCCAATGGCTTTGGCGCCGGCTATTTTGCCACGTCTAAGCATCATGTTAAGATCAACCATGAGCTTTCTCTTTGATGAAATTCCTTTCCTCATCATGAAAAGTATTGCTTTTACTATGCTCCATACTCTTTTGGCCATCACAGGTAGATTTTGTTCCATTTTTTTCTCGATTTTTAGTATTTCTTTTTTTCTTCTTTGTGATTTGAGAGAGAAAGGAGAGGAAAAAGAAAGAAAGGAGGAAAATATATTTGTTTGGGTTAGAGGGAAAGGAGGGAGAAGGATATATGAAGGGAAGAGAAAAGGGGGAAGACACAAGGAGAGAAGAAATTAATTAAACGTGAATTGTATTTTTAAAATGGGACAATAATAACCAAAGGAAGCAATGCATGGATGCTTTTGATAATACATATAATTAAATATAAAATATTTTATATTTATATAAATTTTAATATATTAATAATTTATATTATATAAATTTTAAAATATATATTCGTATCATACCATATTTAATTAAAAATAAATAAAATATAACTATGTTTTTATCGTATAACCAAATAAACGCACGATGAAAATACAATCAATGTTCTGTAAAGGACATACATATTGGACACATTTGACCAAATTTGTTACTTATAATTGTCCCAATAAACAATAATGAGTTGAAAAGCTGTACTAATATTTCAAAAGAAATTCAAATTTGGAGCAAGTTAGACGGCTGCAATATATATTTTGTTCCATAAAATATCCCCCAACTTTACGCATATGTACAATTTCAACTTTAGCCTAATTATGCAATTTATCAAAAAGTAGGAGGGGTATTTTGGAGAAAAGGATTATAAAAACCCAATGCTCTCCTCAGATTTCTAACCATCCCTATGACTTTCAACGCATGAAGGAGTTTCCTTAGCCTATAAACAAAAGCAAAGCTATGGCTTTTAATAAAGCAAACTCTCCCTCTCTTTTTGACAAAACAAACGAAAGATGAAAAAAGGGTAAAGAATTCAATTTTATTGAGAGTTCTATTATTAGATCCGTTTGTACCGTCAGTTAAGGGATTGACAAAAAAAAAAACCGTGGGAGAATTGAACCATTTTTCCCCTTTTCTTTCGTATAATCAAAGAACGTACCAACACTGTAAGGGTGTTCAAAACGTTAGCATGGATCCGGCGATCAGTCCAGTCTGATTGGATCCCAGTTTTAACATTTTTATTTTAAATTGATTTGATTTGAAATAATAATTTTAAATTAATTATAAAATATATATATTAATAAAAATATTTTTAATATGATAAATAGTAATTTGAATGGACAAGTATGAGCACACAAAATATAAATTTAAACTTGATATTGAAAAAAAAATTCGAATCGTGATCTAGCCTAATCCATGCCCAACACTGGGTTATTCTGCTTGTTTCAATTTTTAGTATTTAAGGTCATTTTTATACTTTTTTTTCTTTTCTTTTTTTTTTTGGTTTTAAATATGATAAACTACATATTAGCTGTAAAATTTTAAATGTCTTAGTCTAGTTTAAAATTTTTCAAAGTAACTATGTAATACAATAAAAAATATATTTAACGAGCAAACTTGTATATTAAAGTTTTTATTAGATTTACTAATGAATAGAACAATTCGTCTATCTTGTATTAAGTCGAGTTTAAGTAAAAGTTTTAGTAACTTAGATTAGTTTGATTTGAATTAATATTTAAATAATAAAAAAAATATAAATATTATTTTAAATAATAAAATAAGATTTCAAACATGCTTGACCAAATTTAAGCAAAAGCAAAAAATATATTTGAGTCACTACTCAACTTATAAACAAATATAATATTTATATATAATATTTATATCTAAAATAATTTAAATATGTATAAATAATATGATTCTTCCAATATATATAATTGAGGAAATTGATATCTAACGTTCACTTCGAGTTCTTATTGTTGGAGGGTCCTTCATATGCTCTGCTTTTGACAGTCTACGCTCTACTGCCTACCCCTAACATATATTAGCAGTCAGTGATAAACCTTTATGGCTTGAGTAGATGTTAGAGGTCTGAACAATGCTCTGCTTACAAAAACAGAGTTTCATATGGGCAGAATTCACCACTATGTTAATTTCCCATTTAATCCAATTAGCAAACAATAAACTGTAATATTTCCTAAAGATACTTGGAGAAATAGATAGATTGATCTTACCAAAATAAGATCAAAAACTCGGGAAAAAAGTTCAAACCTTGAAGATGAAGATAATAAGATAATATTCCCAATTCTTTTTCCTTGTTTTTTGTCCCGTTTGATTTTGGGTTTGAGGGAGGGGAGGAAGTGAAAGAAACTCATCTATTTGACCTGGTATAAATTATCTAATGGCAGCCTGCCCATAGATGACAATGAGACAGCTTGTTATAAACAGAGTACCACTTATAATATTACTTATTTAGTTGCAATACCAATACAATGCCAATTGATATCGACATGTATTTTTTGAGTGTAGTATACGCTCCAAGAAGGGATCAGGTGATTTGATTCTTTAGAAATGTCCATCAAAATGTTATTACGACTATAAATTTTCTTTTCCAATTCAAGTTCAAGAAAATCCAACTTCACCTGAGCGCATTGACTGCTTTACATGGCACAAATCAGATGACTTATGTATAGGGTTCATAACAAATGCAAAGAAACACCTTGGAGTCTCATCTTCACAAGTAAAAGAACATGTCAGTCATCCAAAAGGTTTCCCACCAAGGAGCATGCTTATGCCTTGCAGGGCCTTGGCATGATTGCTTTTTTTGGACATTTTAGGAAGAATGATATGTGCACAACATGTAGAATCGAATCCTTCTTCATTCATTGACATCTGCATATGCTTGCACATTTGGTCAGAAAGTGATTTGATGGAGCCCTAGAAATGAAATTTTGAGGCTATGAAACTAAAGAGATAAGAAGAAGAAAAATCATTTGACAACTAGGCACCTTATTTAATTATATGTATAATACGTTATTCTAGAGATTAGAAGGTAAAATCTGCTACATTAATGAATTGATCAAGAAATGTGATGAATCAATTACTCTTTTCTTTATATATATATATATATATATATAT
>JBBYHK010000015.1:1469242-1484807 GCA_038382065.1 Adansonia grandidieri | reverse complement strand
ATTTTCATTTTTAAAGCTTAATAAAAAGAATTCAATATTTCAACAAGCTAAATAATGTGATATTATATAGGATGCACCCTCTATTGGTTCATTAGTTTTTCATCTGTTATTTTCCCTTAATTATTGGGAACAATTCATGGACAATTTTGGAACAGACATGTTAATTTCCAACAAAATTAAACATGAAAATAAGGCTTAATTTTCTTAATTTTCGAAGTTTTTTATGCCCCATTTATACTAAAAAAACCTCACTCACATCTAATTTAGGGTTTTCTTTTTCTTCCTTCAATACACCAAAAGGACATAAAATTTTTCATATTAATTGCTTCACCTGTTGATGAACACACAACTCAACTGCCCCCAAATGGAACAGTAGTGGTGAAGGCGAACACTGAAAAAATATCCTCGAAACTTTTCCATGATATGACAATGATGGCTCTCCTTCTCTATATTAAGATGAACACTTAGCTTTAAACCGAAAAGTCGAAAACAAGTTGGCATTTTCTTGAAAAATCTAGCATTTTTTTTAAGGCTAAACATGGCCCCGGGCGCCCTGCACAGCTACTGATAGCCGACATGTGAGTCCACAAGATCCACACATAATTTCACTCGGTAGATACAAATGAAAGGGATCCCACCTGCTATAAATAACGTGGTTTCATGCACTTAGCCCTGCATAACCACCAATTTGAGTTTGACAAAGAATCTTCCAAGCTCTTCTCTAAGTTTCTTCACTTCCGATAAGCTCAACTCTTAGTTCAATTATTATTTCTTGGTAGTTTTGCACTAAGTTTCCCAATAACATGGCACCGCATGGAGAGGCTATTACTGGCACTTACACCAGGAGAAATAACTTCCCCAAGCCGCCAAGACTCTCAAAGGACAGCCTCCACCGAACCAGATCGGATATCTCTTTCCAACTAAGCAAGGAAGTGCTTGAAAATTATAAAGAAGCAGCTGCCGTGGCTGTGGACGAGAAACAGCTCCCACCCATCTCCGAAGTCGAAAATGCAAAGTGCGAGTGTTGCGGGATGACCGAAGAGTGCACCCCGGAGTACATCGAGCGTGTCCGCAACAAGTTCTTGGGGAAATGGATATGTGGGCTATGTAGTGAAGCAGTGAAAGAAGAGATGGAGAAAAATGGGGGCAAGATAGAGGAAGCTTTAAGTGCACATATGAACACATGTGCTAGGTTTAACAAGTTTGGGAGGGCTTATCCAGCTCTGCTGACAGCCGAAGCCATGAGGGAGATTTTAAGGAAGAGTTCGAGATCTGAAGGGAAGAGTCTTAGGGCCAAATCTTTTAGCCCTAGGGATAGATCAGGAGCTCAAAAGACTGGTGGGATCGCTAGGAGTTCTAGTTGCATTCCAGCCATTACAAGGGAGATCAATGATCTATGAGAAATTGACCCAATGGCTTCCTATATTTTTATTAACATATTCTATTCCTCCCTTTTAAGCCTTAAGCTTTCTAATAAAACCCTTTTTCTTCATAGCCTTTCATGTATGAACCAAACCTTTTACTCATCATCATCACAACACGTCGAAAGTTTTTTGGGTTTGGTCCAAATCTCTTTTATACATGAAACCAAGTCAAGGAGTATTATTTTTCAATATCCTTGGTTTATTAATTTGTATGATTTGCTAATTTGATCTCTGATCTTGCTTTAGACTTAAGAGATTTCCTTCTCTTCTTTTTTTCTTAATTTTTAGGTGGGCACCAAATTCATTCCTGCTTTTCTCTCCTCCTGGGATATGTTTCTTAGAACCAAAAACTTAACCACCTTCTAGCTAAGTAGGTAGCTAGTTAGGGTTTTTTTTTTTTTTTTTTTTCTGTTGGCTCAAATGCTTCTCCTTTGTATCCTTTCCTTCCTGCCATAGATTCTTCTATTGTTATAGTCATCTTTGTGATTAAAGAGCTAGCCTTTGTCGTCAAGTAATGTGGAGAGTCGGCATCCTTTGCTACTTCATTTTACTGATCTAGGCTCAAGCTCTTTTAATACTAGTTCCTAGCAAGGTATTGCGACTCATTTCTATGTACTGAATCCATATGTATCAATAAATGACTCCTACTTTAAGTACTAATAATTACTTGTCTGGCAGCATATGGAAGAATCTGCTTCTCTCAATACATTTTTATTTTTATTTTTATTTTTGTCTATTTCAATCACGTGAATGGATTATTTCAAAAACTTTAAAAAAAAAGTTTTTTTTCATCTTTCGATTAACCATAATTTTTTGTTTTAATTGGACACACCATTTATGCAAAAGCAACCGGCACCCTGAACCCGCTTACCAATCAAATATCGCTGAGCTTTGGAGTTCGGCACCATCAGGGCTTGCGTCAGGGCTGAACTTGTGTTCAAGCCCTAATGCCCTCACCCATCACCCAACCGCAAGTTAGAAAATAAAAATCCTTTCAAGTTTCATCGGGGTCTCTTTTCTGACTAATACACTTGATGTATGGCTTCACAACCAACATTTTAAATAGTAACTGATTTGATGCATGATTGGCCAACATTTTTAACTGGTTTCAAACCCTCCAAACAACTAATAATTGAGACATGACCCTCAAACCAAAACAGAAAACATACTTCACGTGGACTGTTATGAACATTGGCTCTTTCGGTGGGATTTATGGCTAGGAAAATTAGATCCTATTGACTTGTCTGGTCCACAGTCGAGACCAAACCAACCAGATTGGACCTAACTGAGCTCACTCTCAAATCCAGAATGGTTAAATACAGTTTATTACACGCATCATAAATCACTGATTCGAGCATAAGATTCCAGTAACATTAGGAACAGTCTTCAAAAGTATGGTGGAATAACAGGCCGGAAGATTTAACATAAGGTTTTTGCGAAACTACAGATAAACAAACCAACAAAACATTTATACGATCATAAGTCTCACCTTTGTGGTCCGAAATTAGACAAAAGACCAGTTGATAAACATAAAGCAGATGCAATGAGCAGTCTCTTCTTCATTCAACACTTTCCAAGCTACTGCTCTTTCGAATGAAACAGGTCTTCCCATGCTTGACAAACAGATCCCCCCCTGTAGACAAGCAAAACCCTACCAGGAGAATTAAAAAAACATGTCAAGACAAAGCACAAAATTCGGTAAAATCTAGAACGTAAAATTAACATTTTAATACTTAGAATATCCATTAATTGGTTTTCATATTCAATGATGTCGTTTGCTCAAAGTTAGAAATCAGAATAGAATGCTAGACCTGTTGCATTATCTGTGGGAACTCCGTGCAGAGAGTTTTTCGTCCATGATCATCAAATATTTTTTCCAAAGTTATGTCCTGCAAGGCAACCAGGGTCGTTTCCAGCATGTCAAGCCCAGCCTGATTTGCGAAGGTAAAAACTGGCAATGCCTGCAACAACTTCTAATGGTTTTAGATTAAAACAAATTTAAATAAATGCTATTGTTAAAATTTATAAAATAATGAAAACATAACAGCCATAAAAAGAAAGGAAGAGAAAGGAAATTCAGTCCCAACACTAATTCACAATTTACTGCTAACGCAAAAGAAAATTTTTACAGTATTTTAACAGTAAGATGAAAAATCATATGAAGAAACAAGGCTCCAGGCTTTTTATTTTCTTTTGATAGATTATTTAAGCATATCATGAAGTACAAGGTTTTATCCGTTGCATCTTGATGTTAACACTAAATTGGACCTGGCAATTGGTGTATTTGGGTCATGTTCGAGTTATTTTCACATGTTTTAATAGTGTTTAAGATATTATATGGTTATAAAAATTGACGCATTAACGATGTCTATAACATAGATTTTGACATGATTGTACATATGTATCGTGTGGTGTTCATATTATTTTTTCGTGTCATGTTTTGTTTTATATTTTAATTATTTTTCCCATGTCATGCCAAGTTCTAACTAAAACAAGCACCTTCTACCATGAGCATACAAGCATCCTCTGTCAAAAATATATAGGTTCAATTTGATATGGCCTTAGGCTGACACTATTCCAATAAAAAAGAATTCATATTTCATACAGCAAACAACAAGACAAAGGTAGGAATCAGACAGGGAATGAAGGAATTAAGTGCTTCACATGTTACCTTAAGAGAGCAGCACATGATAGCATCTGAGTTTTGCCACAAGGTCTTAAGGACAGATTCACTCCCATCAGTGCTTGATTTTAGCAGCTCAACACCCATGTAGACCCTGCAAATTAGAGATGAATCATCAATGGTTCAAAAAATAACCGCAATTTGTTCCTAGCACGCACATTGCGCATATGCAACATTTTCAGAATGCATGGTACAGAATACACCAAATTCAACAAGTCAGGTTCTCAAATCTATCATTACAAAGTGTAAAAGCATAAAAGACTAATAATTTCTATTAAATTGACCTCATTGATTCCATGCATTTCTCTGCTCTAAAACAAGACATTCACTAGAAAAAGTTCATAGTAGAGTGTGATAGATCAAATCACAAAAACCAAATACGGAAAATAACACCAGACCAAATGACAGCAAGTATCTCCTATTTGACACTGCAAGAATAATCCTGTTAATACTGCTACCGTTTCATAGTTGAGGCAATAGCCTGCCATGGTTGAATCCGCTTCCCCAACTTAATATCAAAATAATATTACAAAGAATAAAATTCATCCTGGAAAGAAAAAAAAAAAAGAGCTGATGTACCTATAACTCTGGCAGATCCAACGAGCAAGAGTCTGTGCTTCAGGAGTACCTAGTGGGGTTCTGAGACCTGCTTGTGAACTTAAATATGAAGGAGAAAGTGCCAATGCCACCCTCTGCACAGAAGATATAATACTACGGACATATTGACGGGCCATAGATGCTACATGTTCTTGCATGTGGCTCTCAAAGGCAAACTCAAAAGCTATGGTCATCACAGATCTCATACAGCCACCACTAGCTGAGTAATCATTAGATGCTTTATTTCCAGCTGGCCCAATCTCGAGAGCAGAAGCAAGGTCAAGGGTGCGATTTGGACTAGAGGCTTCCTGCATCACTTTCCAGTGTTTAATAAGAAACTCCACAAAAGATGCATGAAAAACTAAGAAAAGACCCCGCTTAACGTCATAAAAAGATGCCAACCTTCCCAGAATCGAGAGGAATGATGCGAAAACCAGAAGGCAAAAGAGGTGCATCATCAGCAAAAGAAGCATCTATGGGAGCAAATATAAGTTCAGCACAGGTGCCCACAGCATTCTCATCCATTCCACTGCATAGCTATAGAACAATAACAGAGTAATTATGCATGACAAAACTAAAAATAACATGTTTCATAGCAAGTAACAACCATGATGAAAAGTAGAAGAAAAACAAGAATACTTACTTGCAGGAGAAAAACATCCCTTGGCATTATTGCATCTTCAGGAGAATGTGCAATTCCCTCCAATTTGATAACCTCTAACAGCTAATAATAATACAAAAAAAGGTCACATACCATTAAATATATATATATATAAGCTAAACCCAAAATGCCATATCATCAGTGCAGAAAGTTGAAACTAATAATATGATAAACACAAAACACTTTTTAAGTGCTATGAAATTTAATTTTCTTACCTCTTCATGCTCAATTGTATGTGCCAGGGGAAGTATAACTTGACTGCCAAAACCTCCTATTCGAGACCCTCGTAAGCTACAGGGACCAACTTTAACAACTGCGGCTGAGTAGGCATCAATGCTGCTGTCTGCCCATTCTGATCTGTGCTCCCGCAGAAAACGAAGAAGGATTGCAGGAGGTACATTCTAAAAGAGAAAAACCAAAGAAGAGGAGGACAAAAATAAAATTATTTAACCAAATAAAAGACATGTTGATATAATAATTGCAATTACACAAATGTTATAGAATATTCAGATAATATCAAGACTTTCAGTTTTGACAAAGATGGGAGGTGGGGGAAGGAAAAGCCATCCAAAGTAAGCATCGCACCATGGCAAGCACAAAAACATGAGAAAGCATTGAGTTCATGAACAATTAAGAAACAAAATTATATGCTTCCCAAATAGTTCATCAAGACAGAAACATGTGAAGCATCCTCACCTGTAAGAGCATCGAGGCTTTAGCACATAAGATCGCATTGCTGACAGATGGAAATCCACTAGCGAAGGAAAGATTCAGGCCCATTAGCTTGTCAGGAGATGAATTCACAAGGATAGTGACATCATCCATGCCATCATTTCCCATCATTGACCACCCCTCATCAGTGAAACCATTGACAGCATCGTTAAAACCCCTGCCAGGAATCATCTATCAAGTTATAAATAGCATATTTAACAGACAGAAAATGCTTTACAACAAGCACTTTGAAACTAACCTGCTCAACCTCTGGCTAAGTGTCCGTAAGGCTGCTGGTCGCCGGCCCCAGCCATTCACATTAGACTGCGAAACCTCCTGAGCTATCTGCCTCAGTTGTCGTAAAGCCTGAAAGAAAATCAGAAAATATGTTCTCATCCTTTTTCTAAAGCTACAACTGTAGACATTTTGAAGCCTTCCTCCAAATAGTTTCAGATGTTTGTGACAGGAACCGAAAGGAAAAAGGCAGTAATAAGTAACACACTAACTGGGCAAAAACAATCATACCGCCATCGTTGCCTTTTGAGCAAGCACTGTTGATGACTCATAAAGCGGGCGCAACACTTCTGGCACACTCCATGGCTGGTTGATAAGAAGAATTTCAAATTAAGTATCATGTTCTCGTAATATATATGTAGTTTAAACATTGAAGACAATTTACATAACAGAGACAGGAGTACCTCCAAATCCATATGATCAACAATGTGTATGATTGAACCACCCCCCTCACAAGGTCGAATAAGGTATCCACTCGGCAACATTTCTGCTCTCACAAAATGCTGCACTGGAGGCATGCTAGGGCCATTTTGAGTATTTTTCAGCGACCTCTCACAGACCTAAGCATTGCAAAATGCAATAAGAAAAAAACCTTTTTTTCACGAGATAAAGGATAGGTGCATCCATGTTATTAATTGTTTAATACCCAAAATAAAATAGCTTATAAAACCACATACCACAAGGCTTCCATCTTCTAAAACAGAAGTATAACGCAACAACCAGAAGTCGCGAGCAGGTGCCAATGTTGTTGGCGCATAGAGCTACATCAAAAAATTTCAAGAGAACCTTAAACAACAATGCACCAGTAAAGTCTGACAAGCACAACAGACTAATGATCACTGACCTGCATGTACAGCAGCTCGATGGTTCCACCATTCGCAGTAGGCAGCACATTTAGCACATCCACAGCTCGGCAATCGCGGAGCCACGACGGCCTATCCTTGAGGAGTTCTGCAACCTGGAAGAAACATAGTTATTGAACTTTAAAGTTCATAGTCAATGTGAGGAGAAAATTGTAGCAGGGGACAAATACAATTTGACTTACCCTTGTAGGTTCAAGACTCACAAGGCCACAAGCACGTGCTGCCACTCCAGGGCAACCATGAGAAATAGCAACGATTCCTATGGAATCCGGACCAGGCTGTTAAAGTCAAAAAGAGACAAGGAAATAGATTAAAAGTCAAAAGTTGCTGCTCAATGAAACAATTTATGGTTATCCTTATGACATAATTTTACCTCCCAAGAGATTACATTCTAACACAGACACAGCAAACCCAGTAAAAAAGAAGAAAATAAGCAGGTCAAGAAGCTTCGTGATTTTGAACTTGAAAACAATAAGTTCTATTGAAAGTTTTATGTTGTTATCATGTACAAAAACAGTAGTAAATTTAGTACCAGATGTTAGAGGGGAAAAGGCCAAGAGATACCTTCATTCCAGGCATTTGGACCCACTCTACAGCAGTTCCAGTGGCCTTTGAAAGAAACTCTGCTAAAGTCTCTTCTGCAATGGACAAAAGCCTGGGGAAAAAAAAATACAAGCATCAATTATAACCCACAAATACACACGCAACAAAGTTGTAACAAAGCACGATGAAAGAAAAGGACATAACCCTGCAGGACTAGCATCTCTCGGAGGATGCTGTGGTGCCACGCGGTGTTGACCGCTAGTCACTGCCGATTCACAGCTAGGATCTTTGGTTGCAAGTGTCGCCTGCAAGAAAAACAAACCCAACACTTCTCTCTCAATTTCCAAGTGAATGAAATTCATCGAAAGTATATAAAATTTCAAGCTCAGCTCCAAGTTAATTGCTTAAGTTGAATTGGAAAACAGTTAAACTTCCAAATTTCCTTTTGTACTTCTATAAAATATAAGCAGATGAAAAGAACAACAGCTAGAAGCAACAACCCAGAATCCAAAAAAGCATAAATTCTCACATTCTGGGTATGTTGGCGAAAGCAGCCGTTTTCATACACCAGCTGTGACACCTGCTTCTGCAACCTATCATTCTCCTCCATCAAAAGCTTGTTCATTGCTGTCAGCTTCCTATTTACAGCTTGAAGGCGTGATGCCTCTTTCCTCTGCTTCTCTCTACATCTGACAAATCAAAAACATGAAAGATTAATATGCATTACTAATATTAAAATAGTATTTCATCTAAAAATAAAAATCTGAACAACCAAGAACAAGATAAATACTAAAATCCCAGATTTCATAAGTTACTTCTTGTTCATTTCCAGTATCATAACCAATAAAACTGAACATAAATACATTGAAGCAGATAAATTGCAGTAAGCAATGACGGTGAACAAAAACCAAAAGCAAACCTTCTATTTTGGAACCAAACTTTGATCTGTTTAGGCTCAATGTTGGAGAGAATAGGGCACTCCCTAATCAGCTGCTGACGACGAATCGAACTAGGCTTGGGGCATTCATGATAAAGCCTTTCAAGGGCCTCAACCTGCTCAGGTGTGTACCTTACATATTTCCCGTTATCCAGGCTCCCAGGTTTACCATCCTTGCAGGACATTGCCATCTTTCAAACTTCACCCTCAAAATTTTGCAGTTACCTAAAAACTCCCCAAATAGCCACCCTTTCCTAAAACCAAACAACCTTTGCAACTTCCTTCCCTTAAACCGCAAGCAACTGACCAAATGTACTAAAATTCAAATCTAATTACCAAAGAATAAAATTTTACAAAACCCACCAAAAAGAAGCAAGGAATTGAAAGTTTTTCGTTTGGTGTCTCTCTTCCTCGAGTTAACTCATTGCTTGGACATGAAGGATACACAAATCGAGTTTTTTTCCCCCTTCTTTCGCTTTTAACTAGGTTTTCATCATAACTGCCTGAAATTTTACAACTTTGGAATGGCTTTATGCTTGACTTTGAAATGTTGAGAAAAGAAGAAAGGAAAAAGAAAGCGACGATTAAAACACGACAAGGGACAACAATATCCTGATTGGAGATAGATTTCTCCTTGGACCTTGTATTTTTTTTTTGGCACTCTTAGGGGACAGCGCCAAACACCGAGAAAAATCTCGTAATATCTTTCGATATCAGAGCTTCCTATGCCAAACAACCGATCTAATTCACTGAACCATTTTTTTCCCTCAAATAAAAAGCTTTCTTCTCGGACCGAGTTACCAATTCAACTCAGCTAGTCTTCCGATTCTGAGTCACAAGGACGCCTCCTTTAAAACTAAACAGGCCCAAGACTTAAAAAAAAAAAAAACAAACAAACAAACAAAAAAAGAAATGTTTCCACGCTTGACTTTTCTCCGGATTCAAAGCACCCTTGTCACCTTCTCTCTGAAAGACAGAGAGATCTCCGGTTTAACGCCCAAGAACCACCTTTAACGGCACCGTTTCACCGGTCTCCATTTCAGGATAGACTAAAATCGTCCCTAACCTCTAAAACATCCTTCCTTTCTTTCTGGGGATTCAATCGACCAAAAAAATAACGAGAGCTTCACTTTTCACCATAAGAGTTTCTCTTTCTTTTTTTTCCTGAACAAACAAAAAAAAAAAGATTTATAAAACAACAGAAACAGATCAAGAAGAAAGGAAAAACAACAGTAGAGACTATTGTTGTTGGTGAAGGGTTTTGGTGGTGTGTGAAAAGGAAGAGAAAAACCAAAAAGAAAAAGCAAGAACAGGCAGATAGAGAGCAATACTTCGATGGGTTATTGCTTTTGGTTGCTTTTAAGGGTTCTTTTTTCAACTCACTAGAGGTTGGTCTTTTGTATTTTTGGTTCTTATATCCGCAAGGATTTCCATTGGTTCGTCACTTTCGGCATCTAACACTGTAGAACAGAGGTAGAGAGAGAGAGCCTACCACTTCACCGTGCAGAGTGCTGACCAGTAGAGGAAAGTACGCGAATTTTTTTTTTAATGTTAACTTTTAATTGGTCTTTTAAAGCAAATGGCCTCTTTGCCCTTTCCATTGCTTCCAGCACAATACTCTTTCTAATTATAGCCTTTCGTTTTTTTTTTTGGCAGGGGAGGTGCTCGAGATACAATATTGCCCTTGCCTTTTTCTTTTTAATATTTAAAATTTTAATGAAATGATAGATGATTTCACAAATACTTAAAAAACTACATATTTTTGGATGATTAAAGTTTATTTATAATAAGTAAAAATATAACACTTAAAAATATAATTAGAATACGAAAATTTAATTGAGACTCAAATAAGATTATAATTTCAATTAAGAAATTATAGTTGAAAGTAATTATCTTTTTTATTTAATTTATAGTTGTGATTAAATTTAACAATTGTAGTTAAATGTAATTCAAATCACGATGTGAAATAACTTTTAAATTCGTTAAGAAATAAAATGATTCCCTTTTAGCAATTTAATGAATAACAAAATTGTTTTTTTTTTCAATATAATAAACTAAAAGTGTAAATGTTTTTTGTTGACATAACATTTAGGCATAGTTTGATTAGACAGCATTTCATTAGCAATAGCATTCTCTTTTAACAGTGCATTCAAGCAACTTTGGTGATAAAATTTTGTAAAGACCATCTTTTTGGTAATAACGGTTTTTAATGATGGTGTTTTAGTTCTAACATTTTAATATCAACATTCCATTACTTTTAAGTATTTTGCTTCTCAAACACTCAACAGTACAGCATAATATATAAGTTGTGTAATGTGTCTCAAAGGAAACTCAAAAGAGTTTGTCAAGATGCATAACTGCGTAACGAGTAATTTTGTTAACTTTAAAATGAATGATAATATTCTTGAATTTATTTTATTTTCAGGATGTCTTAAAGAGTATAAAGGTGCAAATCCAAAATCAATTCCTCATGAAATTATAATTTATAAATAAAGATTATAAAATAATACGATTTATTACTGGAGACAAATTATAATTTTCACGTAACTTTTACTTTCATAAAAATAAAACTTTGATAATTCTAATATTTTTTATGAAATTACAAATAATGATCGTATTATATCATTAGAGATTTTTTTATAATTTGAAAGCTAAACTTGTGAAATTCTCTTTACGGTTATCTTAACCATCATGATTTCATCTTCCTCACAGTCCCTTGTCATCGAATTTTTTTTTTTTCCAAAATCCACTCTAATCTTCTTCTATGTTATATTCCATTATATTTTATTTTACTAATTTTGTAACGTTTTATCGTCCCATCAAAATAACTTACTTACATTTTAGTGAAATGTTCGACAAGTGGTGCTTAAGGGAATATGATTGGTATAAAAAATGTAGAAAATGATAGTAGAAAAATTAAGGTTAAAAAAAAAAAAAAAAACTTGTACCGTAGAATTAGAAAATGGAAGACTTGAGAGGTATATCAGAAATGTAGGATGGCAAAAGTGTCAAAGAAAAACTCAAGGAAGGCAAAACAAAAAATGTGGAAGTGGCAGAAGTGGAAAAGAAAAAGAAAATAGAACAAGAAAAACGAGGGGCAGAGGAAACGCGGGAGCGATTAGGATTTGAGGGAATCCGGTCCGGTTATGTCAAAGCAATTTCCTTTTACGGAATTCAAAACAAAATAAAATACACTTTTATTTTTATTTATTTAACTTTAATCAATGCCTCTTTTTATATTTAAAAATTAAAAATTTCAGTAAATGAATGCTTATAAATAAAATTAAGGATTAATTTTTTTAAAAAATTAAATTAATTATTTTTACAAAATTAAAAATAAATAAATAATGAAACTTAACCAATGACTAAAGCTCTCTAAAAATAAAATACAATAAACCAAAGGCAAAGAGAAAGAGAAGAGAGAGAGAGAGAGAGAGATAGGGTGGCGTGGGTCAGAGAGGACACCATGATGAGGTTTTTGCATGCGTCTCGATTTCCAAGCGCTCTCTCTCTCTCTCTTCCCTTCCCTCTCTCTGTTTCACATTTAATATTACTTCACCACCGTTTAAAAAAAAAAAAGACTTTTTACACTAGGAAATAAAATAAAGAATTAAACAACCACTTTCTCTGTTATTACTATTACTAATAAATAAATAATAATTTTATTTATTATTTTTAATATATGATATAAAAAATATTATTATTATATATAATAATTTGAAAAAAAAATTAAAACACTCAATCATAAAATTGTAAATTGAAAATTAAGAGGCCATGAATCATCTTATTAAAAGGTCATGAACAAGCATCATATTACCATAAACATGACATGATAGCATATTAATGATTTTGTAATATAAATATTTTTTTAATAACTAAATAAGGTAAATTAAGCCTACAATTAATAGTGCTATTATCACGAATAAATTTTTGTTATTTTATGATTTTTTAAATATATAAATATATATTTTATAAATTAATAAAATTAATAAAATATTCATTAAAAATTTTGTATTAACTTATAAAATTTGTTTCATGTGTACATTATATCAATTTAATATAAAATTTATTCTTCTAATGTTATTAATGTGAATTGAAATGAATGAAAATGAAAAATTAATATAAATTTTAACTCTTTTTATTAATCAAATAAATTTATTTATATTTTACATTTAATTAAAAATTAAAACTTTGAAAATAAAAATATTATTGTAAACATTAACCTGTTTATTTTTTTATCAAACAAATTTATTTAATAAAATTTTTTAATGAAAGTAAAGTTATTAATTGCAATTTGGATAAATATTATTAATAATAAACATTTTGCAATAGCAATATAAAAATTTAGTAAATAAATTTATTTACATTTTAGGATTAACGAAAAATTTATTTTTTTGAGAATAAAATAATTTAATGTAAATGTTCACTTATTTATCATAAAATAAATTTTTAAAAAGTTTTTTAATGAAATTAAAGTAATTACTTATCGGTATTGAAAATTTTATTAATAGTAAATAAAGATTACAATGACAAGTTAAAATTTAGTGAAAAATAGTGATCACTTTGGTTAATTTAAATTTTTTTTCATATTACGCTTTTAAGCACGTATATATATTTTTTAAATATAATATATTTAAATTTATAAATTATATATTTATATCATCTATGCATTAACTATATTATTACTAAATGTATTATTTGAATTAGTATCACGAGTTAATGAAGTATTAATTAAATTGGTTAAATGTCACAAAATCTAAGAATATGTGATATCAAATACAATTAAAAAATTTACATAATTTACTAAAAAATATATAGATTTCATGTATGACGTTGTAAATTCTTTTTATTATTTCAAAAAATTGTCCATACCAATAATTTTCATATTTTTCTTTAAAAAATACAAACTTTTTTATATTACTAGATTATTTATCTCAAAATATTTCTACATTCATTATTTTTTATAATTTTCAGCCACATTTGTGGATCAATAATATCTAATATATTTATTTTATGTCATATATATATATATATATATATAAAATTATATTTCAAATTTAAATATAACTCGGCGGATTGACCCATTTCTGTCATACTCAATTGCAACCTTTTTGGATGTGATTTGTTTTCATTTTTCAAATTGTAATTGTAAGAAATTACATCATTGCTTTTACAATAAAATAATACTTCTCAAAATGAAAGTTTTTTTTTTTTTTTAATACATTCACTAAAATAAAATTGAAATACGGTGAAGAAAATTTCTATAAAATCGTTAAGACGAGATACATAATAATCTTTATTAATATTAGTACTATGATATCATTAATTTATGATTAATTAATTTTTAGTGATCTAATATTTTGTAAAGTATATATCTAAACAAGAATTTATTTTATCGGTTTATATTTATTATATCAAAAATATATATTTATATATTATCAATAAATAATACATTTTTATTAAAAAATTTTAAAAATAAATAAAAAAATTATTTTTAATCACTTAACATTATTTGATTTATACTGTATAAATTTATACATATTCAATGTATCTAATATAAATTATTATTTTATTGATTATCAATTAAATTTTAAAATTTGACAAGTTAAAGTTAGAATCGAACAATGACAAATCTTTAAATACATTAAAAAAATTCTCTTTACATCATTCGTAAAGTTTTTTGACAATACAAAAGAGAACATATTATGTGTAATTATTTTTAATACAATCTTATAATTATCAATTACAACACATAATTCTATACGGTTTACTAATCAAAAGAATGGATTTTTTATAAAATAATATTTTCGTATGTTTTATATAATCCAAAATTGTAATTAATTAATATGATATTTAATTATACTCTAGCAATTATAGGTAATACTCTTTCACACAAAATGCCTCAAAAAACCTTGTAATTTTTGTGAAAAATCACTTAGCCCTGTTATGCTTTAAAAAATATTATTTACCTCATTTGTTTTTTGTAGTCTATTAAAATACACTTAACGTTGTTTAAAAATTGCATTAAATATTTGTTTTATCTTTTAAAAACTTAATAATATTCTTTTAAATTTAGTAAAGGTAAATTGAACATTTTATAGAAAATTTAAATAACGTTAAACACATTTTGAACAAACTAAAATATTGAGAAAGTAAATAATAATTTTTAAAGTATACTTTATAATATATTTTCAAAAAAATATGAAAAATTTTTAATTACAATTGCAAAATTAAAAAATTATAATCAATATATAAAAACAATTTTAAAAAATAAAAATATGTGATATTTTTAATTATATTTGTAAAAAAAATATTATTGATGTATTGAAAATGAATTGATATAATAATAATAATAATAAATGATGATGCAATGGTGAGATAATGAAAATACGAGATGAGAAAGGGAGAAGACAAATGACTCAGATGGGAGGACATGAGAGATGGGATGGGATGGGTGGGTGAGTGAGTGAGTGAGTGTGATGGAATATTTGTGAGGCTGGCTGCCGAGGGGGGCTGATGGGAAGGAGGGGGTGGGGACAAAATGGCGTTAGCAGGCAGACCTTATCGTTGGATCACATTCTGATGTGTCCCTTTCTCTTCCCTTCTGCTCTTTTTTTTATCTAATTAATAATGTCTGCAGCAAATACTATTTGACTTCAGAATTATGGGTCACAGTCACAGGGTTTTTACTTGGAGTTGCTGCTCCACCCCGCCAACCCCCTGTTTGTATGATTTCAGCTTTCTGCCTTACCTATTGCCGCCATCGGAGCTCAGCTAGGTTCAAATTTTTGTTTAAAAAGACTTTAAATGATTTGTATTTTTACGAAGAATATTACGAAGAATTAAAATATA
>JBBYHK010000015.1:1449254-1469142 GCA_038382065.1 Adansonia grandidieri | reverse complement strand
AAAATTATTTAAAATAAATAAATATTTAAAAAATTTATATAATATAAATTATTAATTTATTAAAATTTATATAAATATAAAATATTTTTAATATGTTTATAATATCAATAAAATCAAGAATATATGAATTGTATAATCTTCTCAAACATCGCTATAATTATGAACAGTTTAAAGTGTGTTTCACAAGTAGCTGCCGAATTGAAACCCACAAATCCAAAGCTAATTTCGTTTTCAAAACTCTTTTTCAACATCAATAAATTTGAATTAATTAATTATAATTTTACCTTTTAATTTTTCTTCATGCAAAGAACCCTAACTACAATTACCTTTCTCTCTCTCACTCTTCATCTCTCGTGTGTCCCACCAACCGTTCTCTTTTTTTTTTTTTTTAATTTGTAGTTTCTTTTTAAAGCTTTGGTGCTCTCGTGAAGGTTTCGGGTTCTTATGGCTTTAGTGATTTTGATTGATGAAACCCCTAACGTCCTTTCGTTTAAAAATAATGTTTCTGCAAAAAAGAAATGGTGGTTGGCTGGCTAAAATGCATATGGCTAGTTTAGGCTTTCACGTGAATTTCTCAAACTTTTCGCCATCTTTTTTGAGAAATTATTTCAATTTCATTTTTAAAAGCCAAATAAAAAAAATTTTAAAAAGTATTTATATTTAATATAATAATAATATATAAATTTATTTATAATTAATAAATTAAATGATATATTTTATTAAAAATAAAAAATTATTTATATTTATTTTTAAAATTTTTAACGAGGTTTTATTCCTCCAATTTTCTATATTATTTTTTCATTTCTTATTCCTTGTTGGAAACCATTTTTTATAGCATCAATTTTGACGGTAAAACAGTAAAGCTCAATGATTTTAGTCTTCGATATAGCTATGGTTTATGACATTAAGATTTTATCTATATAATTTCGGAATAACATGCTTTCAACCAAACTAAACTTGAAATTCTGATTTAATTTTCTTACTTTTTGAAGATTATACTCTCTTTATACCAATATAAAAAAAAATCAGATTGAATTATTTGATTGATCAAATCAATCGAATTAGTAACATATTCAACGTTGAATCAATTTTAAATATTTATTTTGATATTTAATGTTCAAAAAAAGTTGTAAGCAATAAGATTTTGAATTTAATATTTTTAAGTTATTCATTAAAATTAAACTATTAAACTAAATGCATGCTTTTATTAAACATTTTTTATATTTAATATAAGAATCATGTTTCAATAACAAAAGAGTCTTTTAGTTGAACTATTTAGATTAGAAGCCCATACAACGCTCAGCAATTCAATCTACAGTTTTATGTTTAAAACGCTACTTAAAAGGTAAAATAGAACTTCACCTTCTGTATAAATGACAAGGCAAAATCCTTAAGTTAAATTAAAGTTTTTTTTTTTTTTTTTCTCTCTTCTACAAACTAAAGGACATAAAAATTTCATATTAATTGAATCACCTGGAGATGAAGATGAACCAACAATCTAAGAAGGATAGCAACGGTGAAATTGAACCGCAAATAATGTCCTCAAAAGAACTTCTCCATGAAATGACAATGATGCTCCTACTCCGGATTAAGATGAACGGTTATTATTAAACCCAAAGGCAAAATTAACAAGTTGACATTTCTTGAAAAATCTAGGCATAACTGGCCCTCTGGCTTATGCGGTTGTCGATAGCCGACATGTGAGTCCACGAGACCCACAAATAATTTCACTTGTTAGATACAAAATAAATGACCGCACCAGCAATAAAAAGGATAGTTTCATGCAGTTAGCCTCCTCTATATATATACCTGACTGCCACCATTTGAGTTTGAAACAAGAATCTTCCAAGCTCTTCTCTAAGTTTCTTCACTTTCAAACTCAATTCTTACCGTTCTTGCTTAATCGTTTTCACTTGTTTTGCTACTTAGTTTTCCAAATATCTGCACTTTGGGTTTTAGTCTTTTTAACATATGGCACCGCATGGAGAGGCTATTACTGGCACTTGCACCATGAACGACAGCTTTCGCAAGCCACCAAGACTCTCAAAAAACGACAGCCTCCACCGAACAATATCGGACATCTCTTGTCAACTGAGCAAGGAAGTGCTTGATAAAGCGGCAGCACCGGTAGTAGTGGATGAGAAACAGCTCCCACCCATATCCGAAGTGGAAGATGCGAAGTGCGAGTGTTGTGGCATGAGTGAAGAGTGCACCCTGGAGTACATCGAGCGCGTCCGCAACAAGTTCTTGGGTAAATGGATATGTGGGCTATGTGCTGAGGCGGTGAAAGAAGAGATGGAGAAGATTGGAGGCAAGATAGAGGAAGCTTTGAGTGCACATATGAATAGATGTGCTAAGTTTAACAAGTTCGGGAGGGCTTATCCAGCTTTGTTGACAGCTGAAGCCATGAGGGAGATCTTGAGGAAGGGTTCGAGAATTGAAGGGAAAAGTCTTAGGGCCAAAACTTTTAGCCCTGGGGATCGTAGAGGAGCTCAAGTCAAAGGCGGGATTGCTAGGAGTTCCAGTTGCATTCCTGCAATTATAAGGGAGATGAAGGATCTCACAGTTGCAAACTGATCATAATCTATAATTTCCTATAATAAATGGCTTCATATATTTTTATTAACCTATTGCCTTCCCACCTTCTAAGCCTTTGAAATTCCTAACTTAAGCTTCAATATTTTTTCTTTTCATGGCCTCTCTTCTTGATAGACCGAATCTTTTACTCATCACCTTGAAAGTTTTTTGGGTTTGGTCCAAATTGAACTCTCTTCTAAATTAAATCAACTCAAGGAGTATGTATTATTTTTCTTTGGTTGATTTGTGTAATTTGCACTCCAATCTTGCTTTTAGAGTTTTCCCTTTTTCAGGTGGGCACAAAATTCTCCTGCTTTTCCGTCTTTCCATGGATATGTTTCTTAGAACTAAAAACTTAACCGCCTTCTAGCTAGGCTAGCTAGTTAGGTTTTTTTTTTTTTTCTGGTTGGTTTAAATGCTTCTTCTGCATCCTTTTTAGTCCCAGTCCCAGATATTTTGCCAGTTTTATAGTAATTGATAGGAGTAAAGAGCTCGGTCATCGGATCTGGAGTTTAATTGAGTTAGTTTATATCGTTATTTTTAATAAATATTTAAAAAAATAAAAAATTTAAATGTTAATATATATAATTTTTTCCCCTATTCCCAAATTACTTTGTAAAAAAAAAAAAAAAAAAAAACTATGGTATTAGTTGTAAAATAATATTATGGAGCTGGCATCCTTTGCTACTTCATATTACTGTTGTAGTCTGTAATTCACTTCCATGTAGTAAAATCCATGTATCCGGCGACATTAATTGTATGGTATCAATAAATGACTCCTATTATTTTGAGTATCAATACTATGGTAGGTGTAGGAAATCTTTTCTTTTTATCTCATATATATATATATATATTTATATATATGCTTTTTCTTTATTTCAAGGTGAAGCATATCATGTGTCAAATGTAGAAAGGGCAACAGGGTGAAAGTAATATGCAAAATCAACGTAAAATTTTAAAAATATAACTTAAAACTAATTAATTATAAGTGAAAAAATTCAATTTGAATATAAAATTATATTAAAAAACCCCAAAACTTAATATACATAAAATAACAACATTTTAGCATAACTCAACTTTACGTACTAAACCCTCGTTTCAACTTGTTTTACTTTAAAATTTTGCACGAGATAATAATCCCATAAGTGATATAATAAACACTAATTTCTTAAAAACAAAAAGGATTTGCGTATACCGTCAAGACTTAAAGAGTTAAGAGTTGAAATTTATAATATCCTTCTCTTTTACTAATTTGTTCTTCAACAAAAATATAGTTTCAGTCTTGAGTTATGGCTCCCTCAAGGCTGAGCTTTGGAAGTTTGAAGCGGTTTCGATATCCGATGCTGGCCACAAACAATTTCAAGATTACACCAAACTCCGAAATTGAAAATCTTTTCGTTTTTAGATTGAAAAAAAAAAAAAAAAAAAAAAAAAAAAAAACCTTCTCAATATTGAAATCCATTCAATGGTCTTTTTTCCCATATCGAATTGTCTCACGACCAGCTTTCCTATGGATAGCTTTTGACGCATGATCGGCTGATAATTTTAACTGGTTCAATTGCACATAAAAGCTACCTCCCACTTCTTCCACCGTAAGCAGTGTTCTTTACCGACACGTTCATTGACATACCATGCTCAACTTATTCTTTCATGTCAGTATCATTCAATTATTTATTTTATATCGCAAACATGTTTTCAAAACCATTAAACCTGGATACACCATATCATACTATTTTAGTAAGCTACTTATAACTAGAAAAATTAGATCTTTCTAATTACTCTGATCTTAAGACTAAAATTGTCATATGAAATCTAAACCTGATAATATTTGATATTATTATACGGATACGACAAGATAAAAAAACACAACACAACATAATTACATACTTAAAATTTATATAATACGAATTATGAACATATCGAAATTGATATAAATATTAAAAAAAACTTTAAACACGATTATAACATGATAAAATATATAAATATAACACGATTACACAAATTGTAAGATTTAATCAGACCTAATCGAGCACACTCATCAAATCGTGAAGACAGTTTTTACAGGCATTGTCAAACAACTGATTCCAGTAACATTTAGGCAATCTAAAAGGTGTCGAAGAAAAACAGGCCTTAAGAGCGTAATACAAGGTTTTTACCGACTAAATTTAAACAAGCCAACATAACATTAAAAAAGGGGGGGGGTAATTCAGGAGAATTTAGCTCCTTTCTGGTCCAAAAGTTTAGACAAAAGACCAGTTGATGAACATAAAGCAGATGCAATGAGCATTCTCTTCTTCATTCAACACCTTCCAAGCTACTGCTCTCTCATATGAAACTGGTCTTCCCATGCTTGACAAACAGATCCCACCTTGTAGACAAGCAAAACCCTGCCACGAGAAAAACATAGCATTGATAAAAAGCATAAAATTCTTGGGGGGGGGGGGTGTTGGGGGCGGGGGATCCAGTACGAAACATTTTAATACAATTGATACAATGATTGGTTATTGTATTCAAACAGGTCATTTCTCTACTTAGAAATCGGAATAAAATGCTAGACCTGTTGCATTATCTGTGGGAACTCTGTGCAGAGAGTTTTACGTCCATGATCATCGAATATCTTCTCCAAAGTGATGTCCTGCAGAGCAACCAGGGTTGTCTCCAGCATGTCGAGCCCAGCCTGATTTGCAAAGATAAAAATGGGCAGTGCCTGCAAGAATACAATTAGTTTTAGATAAAAAAACAAATTTAAATAAAGGCTAGTATTTGCATTTTACGAAAATAACAAAAAATTGTAGCCGCCAAAAGTAGGATTAAGACACTGGGAAGTCAGTCCAATACTGATTTGTGATTTGATGTTTATGCAAGAAAACTTCAATGGCTCAAATTGGAAAAATTCAAAAGGGGAATAATGGCTCAGAGATTTTTATTCACTTAATAGATACTTTAGACATACCTTTAGAGAGCAGCACATGATAGCATCTGAGTGATGCCACAAGGTCTTGAGGATTGATTCGCTCCCTTCGTTGCTAGATTTGAGCAGCTCAACACCCATGTAGACCCTGCAAAATTAGAAACACACATCCATGGTTCAAAATATGGTAACAGCTGTTCCTAGCTCAAATATCCAGCTTATGCAACATTTTTGGCATGCACGGAAAAGGATACATTAATGCGAGAGCAGATGCCAAATTCAAAAATCCAGATTCGTGAATCCATCATCACAAAGCATACAGTCATAGAAGACTGATGTTTTATGGTATGATGACTTCTAGGAGTCGATTTGTTTCAACTAGCAACATTTTATGGACTCTTGTTCTAAAACAAGAAGATATTCACTTGGAAAAAAAACATTGATGGTAGAGTCATAGATCAAACAGAATATAGAAAAATAAACCCCAGGCCCAGTGAGCATAAGCATCTATTATTTGACAGTGTAAGAGATCATGTTAATAATGCTCCCCTTTTACAGTTGAGGAATAGCCTGTTGGCGGCCACACCTTACCGTCGAAGTTGAATCCCCTTCCCAACTTAATATAAAAATAAATAACAAATGAATAAAACCCATCCTCTTAAGGAAAAGAGAGCTGGTGTACCTATAACTCTGGCAGATCCAATGAGCAAGTGTCTGTGCTTCAGGAGTACCCAGTGGGGTTCGGAGACCAGCCTGTGAACTCAAATGAGAAGGAGAAAGTGCTAATGCAACCCTCTGAACTGAAGATATAATGCTGCGGACATATTGTCGGGCCATGGACGCTACATGTTCCTGCATGTGGCTCTCAAAGGCAAACTCAAACGCTATGGTCATCACAGATCTCATAGAGCTAGAATTACCCGAGTATTCATTAGATGCTTTATTTCCAGCTGGCCCAATCTCAAGAGCAGAAGCAAGGTCAAGAGTTCGATTTGGACTAGAGGCTTCCTGCGTCACTTTCCAGTGCTTAATAAGAAACTTCACACAAAAAAATGCAGGAAAAAAAAAAAACAAAATACCCTGTTCTAACATTTCAATGCCAACCTTCCCAGAATCGAGAGGAATGATGCGAAAACCAGAAGGCAAAAGAGGTGCATCATCAGCAAAAGAAGCATCGGTGGGAGCAAATATAAGCTCAGCACAGGTGCCCACAGCATTTTCATCCATGCCACTGCATAGCTACAAAACAATACCACAGTAAATTAAGCAAGAAAAAAGTACTAAAAAGAAGGAGAACTTCTACGAAAGGCTTGTAGCACTCCATAAGACTACAAGAGAATAATCCCCCATCCATCATATCTTATTCCAAAACTCGAAGACACTACACTACAAATAGAAACATGCTTTTATTACAAATCAAAAGATCACATATCCAAGGGAAAACCCCATTTGCTAAGCCAAAAACATAACCAAATAACATTTGATTGCACTAGTCAGCCTCTGAACGTCATTTGTGGTGTGGGTTCAGCATGGGTTCCCTTTCCTCTTATTCAAAAATAAATAAATAAATAATTGCAAGAAACTGCGTAGTAGACAATAAAACATTATCCCAATTGAAGCAGTGTGTTTAACAATGGGTGAAAATAACACAAGAAAGAACAAAAGAAACCTGACGCAAAATCACTCAACATATATTACAGCAAGAAACAACTATATAGTTGATGACGAATGAAAATAAGGATACTTACTTGCAAGAGAAAAACATCCCTTGGCATTATTGGATCTTCAGGAGAATGCGCAATTCCTTCCAACTTAATGACCTCTAAGAACTAATAACGACATAAGACATATTTTTCACGTGTTAATTAATACATATAAGCTAAAGTCAAAAGGCCATATCATTAATACAGGATGTTGAAACTAATAGTGTGGTAACACTGACACAGTTTTAAGTGCTGTGAAACTTAATGCTCACCTCTTCATGCTCAATGGTATGTGCCAGGGGAAGTATAACTTGACCACCAAAAGCTCCTATTCGAGACCCTGGTAAGCTACAGGGGCCAACTTTAATAGCTGCAGCTGAGTAGGCATCAATGCTGTTGTCTGCCCATTCTGATCTGTGCTCCCGCAGAAAACGGAGAAGGATTGCAGGAGGTACATTCTAAAAGAGAACCAACAGTAGAAGAGGGAAAAAAAGGTGAAAATTCTTGACCGCATAAAGACTGTTGAAATGATAAAATGATTAGCAACTATGTAGATGTTACAGAACATTCAGATAATATGATGCTTAAGAAATTCAATTCTCAAGGGCTAGTAAAAGATGAGATTAACTGACAAATGCATCCAGATGACACAAAATGCTACTTGTCATTGTGGAAGCAGCAAAAATTGAACATGCTAAGACTGGCAAACACCACAAGAACTTAGAGGGAAGGGCAGGGTTTTTGCCTCTTAGAAATGCTTAAATAAAAGGACACAAAAAAGATCACGACAATCTATACCCAATCTAGTTTTGACAAAGATGGGAGGAGAGGGAAGGAAAAGCGCTCCAAACTAAGTGTTGAGCATCCAACCAAAAACCAATTGATAATAGGTGACGGGGTGATTTGCATATATGACTACAGAAAATGCAGGATTTAACAAGCGGGATAACATCATTTACCAGTTAGTAAAATGGCATCATAGCAAAAACAAAAACATAAGACAACATAAGTTATGAACAATTTAGAAACATTGTTATATACTTCCCAAAATAGTCCCCATGAACCATCAAGACTGAAACATGTGGAGCATCCCAACCTGTAAAAGCATGGATGCCTTTGCACATAAGACCGCATTGCTAACGGATGGAAATCCATTAGCAAAGGAAAGATTGAGGCCCATCAGCTTGTCAGGAGATGAGTTAACAAGGATAGTGATATCATCCATGCCATCATTTGCCATCATTGACCAGCCCTCATCAGTAAAACCATTGACAGCCTCATTAAAACCCCTGAAAGGAATCATCAATCAAATTATAAATAGCATATCAATTTTAACAGACAAAAATCACATGACAACAAGCACTTGGAAACCAACCTGCTTAACCTCTGGCTTATTGCTCGTAAAGCTGCTGGTCGACGGCCCCAGCCAGTCGCATTAGACTGAGAAACCTCCTGAGCTATCTGCCTCAGTTGCCGTAAAGCCTAAAAGAAAATCAGAAATTAGATCCTACCCTTTTTTTGGCTACAATCCTAGAAATTGAATAGAAAGAGCCTTCCCCTAAACAATTTCAGCTGTTTGCGATAGGAACCCAAAAACAAAAAGCAGTAATAATTAACATGCTAACAAAACAATCTTACTGCCATTGTTGTCCTTTGAGCAAGAACTGTTGATGATTCATAAAGTGGGCGCAACACTTCTGGCACACTCCATGGCTGGTTGAGAATAAACTCTCCAAAGTAAGTACCACATGTAATATAGTTTAAAAGGTTGAAGGCAATTGACATACAAAGACAGGTGTACCTCCAAATCCATATGATCAACAATGTGTATGATTGAACCACCCCCCTCGCAAGGTCGTATTAGGTAACCACTTGGCAACATTTCAGCTCTCACAAAATGCTGCACCGTTGGCATGGTAGGGCCATTTTGAGTATTTTTTAGCGACCTCTCACAGACCTAGGTTTAATTGATGAGATTAAAAAAACTGCTTAAGCATCTTTGAATTTTTAATAAAACCCAAAATGAAGTAGCTAAAGCATATTTGGTTCCATGATAAACCAAAAATCAGAATTCTTCTTAAACCACATACCACGAGGCTTCCATCTTCTAGAACAGAAGTATAACGCAGCAACCAGAAGTCACGAGCAGGCGCCAAAGTCGTTGGCGCATACAGCTATACCATCAACAAATTTGAAGAGATCACTAAATAATAATGCACCAAAAAAAGTCTGACAACTACAACACAGCAACGAGCACTGACCTGCATGTACAGCAGCTCAATGGTTCCGCTGTTGGCAGTAGGTAGCACATTTAGAACATCCACAGCTCGGCAATCGCGGAACCACGAAGGCCTATCCTTGAGGAGTTCTGCAACCTGGAAGGGATATAGTTATTATTGAACTACAAACTTCAAACTCAAAATTAAAAGTTGTAGCAGGTAACAAAGTCAATTAGACTTACCCTTGTAGGTTCAAGACCCACGAGGCCGCAAGCACGTGCTGCCACTCCAGGGCAACCATGAGAAATAGCAACGATTCCAATGGAATCCGGACCAGGCTGTTCAAGTCAAAAAGAGGTGACGAGATCGGAATAAAAGTCAAAAGTTGCTGCTTAATGAAACAATTTTAGGCATCTTTATGTCATAATTTTATTTTACCCCAAAAAATTTACATCCTAACCTCGTCACAGGCTCACAGCACTTGAGGAAATAAGCACGTCAAGAAGCTTTGCAATGTTTTAACTTAAAAAACCATAAATTCTCTTGAATTTTTAGGTTATTATTATAAGGAAAGAGTAGTTTATTTAACATTAAAAAAAAGGTCAAGTGATACCTTCATTCCAGGCATTTGGACCCACTCCACAGCAGTTCCAGTGGCCTTTGAAAGAAACTCTGCTAAAGTCTCTTCTGCAATGGACAAAAGCCTGAGGAAAAAAAAAAAAAAAAGGACAAAGCATCAATCAATTTATAACCCACAAATACACACACAACAACAAAGTGGTCACAAAGCACGATGAAAAAGAAAAGGACCTAACAACCATAACCCCACTAACCCTGCAGGACTAGCATCTCTCGGAGGATGTTGAGGCGTCACGTGGTGTTGACCGCTCGTCACCACTGATTCACAGCTTGGATCTTTGGTCGCAAGTGCTGCCTGTAAGAAAACGACCCAACCCTTTCTCTCTCAATTTCGATGTTCAAATTAAATGAAAAAAGAAAATGCAAATTCGGCAGCTCCAATTTACTTTCTGCTTTATTTAGGGAATTAGCAAACAGTTAAGACTTCCAATTTTTCCTTTTATATTTCTACAAAATTGAAGTAACTGTAAAGAACACAAGTACAACTTTAAAAACCAAGAAGCCAGAAGCATAAATTCTCACATTCTGAGTATGTTGGCGAAAGTAGCCATTTTCAAACACCAGCTGTGACACCTGCTTCTGCAACCTATCATTCTCCTCCATCAAAAGCTTGTTCATTGCTGTCAGCTTCCTATTTACAGCTTGAAGGCGCGATGACTCTTTCCTCTGCTTCTCTCTACATCTGACAAATCAAAAACATAATTAAAATTAATATAATATTTCACGTGAAAAAAAAAAAAAAGCTACCAACCAAGGCCAAGATAAATGATAAAAATCCCACATTTTATTAGTTCCTTCTTCATCATTTCCAGAATCATGAACGATAAAACTGAACACAAATTCATCGTGGCAAAACAGTAAACACAGGCTGAACAAAACCGAAGCAAACCTTCTATTTTGGAACCAAACTTTGATCTGTTTAGGCTCAATATTGGAGAGAATAGGGCACTCCCTAATCAACTGCTGACGACGAATGGAACTAGGCTTGGGGCATTCATGATAAAGCCTTTCAAGGGCCTCAACCTGCTCAGGTGTATACCTTACATATTTCCCATTATCCAGGCTCCCAGGTTTACCATCCTTGCAGGGCATTGACATCTTTCAAACTTCACCCTCAAAGTTACAAAATTATAGCTTCCTTTCGCAACTTATCTTCACAAGAAACTGAACAGAAGTACTAAAAACTTTATCCAATAATCTAAGTTTACAAATTTTTACATAAATCCACCAAAAGGAATGAGGAAAAATGAAGGGTTTTTTTTGGTTGGTCTCTCTTCTTTGAGTTACTTCATAGCTTGAAATGAAGAAGACACAAATGGATTTTTTTTTTTATTTTTGGCTTTCGACTAGGTTTGCATCATAAGTACATGAAATATTACAACTTTGGAATTGTTTAATGCTTGATTGTGAAACGTTAAGGATAAGGAAAGAAAGGAAAAAGAGAAAGATAAAACCCAGACAAGGGACAACGATATCCTGATTTGGGATAGAGTTATCCTCGGACCTTGCTTTTTTTGGCACTCTTAGAAGAAAGCCCCAAACACCAAGAAAAATCTCTTAATATCTTTCGCGATCAGAGCTTTCTATTCCAAAAAACCGATCTGATTCTACCAACCATTTTTTTCCTTCAGAAAACGGAGTTACCGGTTCCACTGAGCCACCCTTCCGATTCTGAGCCACCAAGACGCCTCCTTTAAAATTAAACGGGCCAAAAAAAAAAAAGAAACAAAAGATAGGTTTCCACGCTTGATTTTTCTGGGATTCAAGCTTCAAACCACCCTTCCTCTCTCTCGAGAAAACAGAGATCTCTTCAGTTTACCACCAAAGAACCATCTTTAACGAAACCGTTCGGCCGATCTCCATTTCGTGAAAGACCCGAATCGTCCCTAACCGCTGAAACATCGTTTCTTTCTCTCTGAAGATTCAAACACCAAAAACAAGAGCTTCAACTTTCACCATGACAGAAAGAGAAAAAAAATAAAAGGAAAACAACAGTAGAGGATATTGTTGTCGCTGGTGACGGGTGGTATTGAAAAGGGAAAGACTACAAAGCGAATAAAAAAAAAAAAGAGCAAGAAAAGGCAGAGACAAGACAGTAGTAATTGCAAGATGGGTATTAGCTTTTGGTTGCTTTTGAGAGGTTTGTTTTTCTACTTACGAGAGTCTGGTTTTCGTATATTTGGTTCTTTACCTGTGTAAGATTTTCATTGGTTCATCACTGTTAAAGAGAGAGAGAGAGAGAGATAAAGAAAGAAAGAGATTAAGGAAGAGGCTTCCACTTCACTGTGCAGAGTGCAGCCAATTGGAGGAAAGTGCAAGAAAATTTTTTATTTTTTATTTCTTAAATGCAAATGGGCTGTTCCCTTCTATTGCTTCAAATCAAATAATAATCTTTCTAATTATAACTTCATCGGCGGTAGGGAAAAGAGTGGCGCTCCAGAATTCAGATAGAATATTGCCCTCACATTTTGGTAGATTCAATTTATTTGCGTAGTTTTTTTTTAATAATTATACTTAAATTTTTATATATTTATATAAATTTTATATTATATTATATTTAAATTATTTTTTTATTATATAATTATTTAATATCTAAAATTATTAAATTTATATTTTAAAATTTTTAATTTATATGAATATAATATTTAAATTTTTTAAAAATAATCAATCTATTCAATTAATCTAATTAATTAAATCAAGTAAACTCATAATTAATGGTTCCCCCAATTTAGCTTTCGATTTAATTTTCTTAATATTGACTAAAGCCCATTAGAAAGTGTTATTATAATGATTAATGTAATCAAAAATTATAATTAAAAGCGATTTTTAGTATAAAAGGTATCTTAAGAATAACTCTTCGTTATCCAAAATTTTTTTATCATATTAAAATCAACAATTGTAATTAAACATAGCTCGGATCACAATATCAAACTAGTTTTCGTGTCATATTTTTTAAAATGAAAAAAAGAAGTTTTTCTATAAACAATTTTATCGAAAAAAATGTGTTTTTTTTTATAATGGGAAAATTTTAAATTTAAGAACAAAGACTTGTACCAAAATTAATTTTAGAAAAAATAGACTTGAGAGGCATTTAGAAACATGAAGGATGGCAAAAGTGTCAATGAAAAACTGAGGAAAGCAAAAGGAAAAAATGTGAATTGACAAAAAGCATAATAAAAAATATTATAAATACATATATTGGTAATGCGGATACATAAATTTTTTGTTATATAATGTTTAAGTTATTTTATGTATTATAGTATTTAAAATATTATATAATTATATAATATTTATTACGTTAGTAATTTATGTTAAAATTTTATTCCTGCAGATTTTAAGAATGTTTTTTTTTAATTATTATATATGATTATATATTTACGTAATATAAAATAAAAATAAATATAAAATTATCAACTGCTTCATTTAATTTAATATATTGTTACTATAAATAATATATATAATTCTATTTAACTGATTAAGTAACAATCAAAGATCGACTAATTAATATCTAAAAAATGTTTTTACATTTAATATTATTTTTACTTAATTCAATTAAAAATAATGTATTAATTGTAATATATATATATATATATATCATCTTAATAGTATCACTACAATAGACACTAGTTATCATTTTTTACATATATCATCTCAGGACATCCGTCATCATCATATAAATCTTAATATATTTATATATTTATATTATATTTATTTTATTTTTATATTTTATTATATTTTGTATTATATAGTGTGGAGTTTAAAATAAAATCTTATTAACAGATACTTATATGCACATTTCAATCATCCGAAACATTTTTCTTTTGAAATTTTTTTTTTTATAAAATTAATTATTTTTATGAATTAAAATATATTTATAATAATTATATTTTTTTTCATTTTAAAAACTTTAATTAATGCCTATGGCATTCTTTAAACTTTCTGTAAAATAAGACGTAAATGTTAAACCAGTGCAAGGCTCTGTTAACAACCAAAATAACAAATTTTTATAATTATTATAATTTTTTTATTCTATAAAAATTATTAATTTAATGTAAAAAATTTTTTAAAAAAAAGTGAGAAAGGATATTACCCGAATAAAATAGGGTAAGGCAAAGGCATGAGAGAGAGAGAGAGAGAGAGAAGGGGGGGCCCTGCGTGGGTCACAGAGGACACAATGATGAGGTTTTTGCATGCGTCTCGATTTCAAAGCTTTCTCTGCCTTCCCCTTATTTAATTTTGTTTAATAACACTACACCAACATGTTTCCTTTTTTTGAAAGGAAAAAAGTAGAAAGAATTAAACGAACACTTTATTTATTTAATAAATAAACACCCTACTTGAGGAAATTTGGAAGGGCTCTCGAATCATGATCAGTTAACATGACATGGCCACATGTCATGGTGGATAATATATTATAATTCATGATTTTCTAATTTAACGATACTTATTACATATACTAACTAAATAAGATAATATTAAGTATTATGTTTTTTTGTAAATAACACCATATGATCTCTCTCTCTCTCTCTCTCTCTCTCTCTCTCTCTCTCTCTTTTTCCTTTAAATTTGTATGATTAAAAATGAATTATATCATTAATTTCCTCCAATAATTTTATTAAAAATATAATTAATTACATGCAGATTAAAGAATATCTTTGAATGTAGAAATTATTTGCGGGCGACTGTGATGGAATATTTGAGAGGCTGAGGTGTGAGGAATGGCGACAATTCGGATGTTAGGAGCACTTAGCTGTAGGCCTTATCGTTTGGACGTGTTTCTGTTCCTCTTTGCCTTCCTGTCTTATTCTTCAAGCAATTATAAAAGTGCTAAATAATTTCTATTTTGTAATTGCTTCCATTTTTTAATGAATCTGATAATTTTAACCCAGTATGAAAATATATTATGAATATATATATATATATATATTAATTCATGTACATTCACTTTGTTAGTAAAATTAATAAATAATAAATTTTTTTTTGCCAAATTTAGAGATCGGAGATTCTAATTCCTTTCTTCAAACAAAAAGAATATGCGCCAATTATTATACCAAATATTTAGTGCAAATAACGGACAAAAAAAAGTTAAATAACTTAAAGAGAAAAAAAAGTAGAAAGTAGGAGAATAAAAACGAAAAACAATTGCATATATAATATTATACAAGAGATAGAAAAGAGTGGCAAGGAATGTTAAGGTCTCATGTTCAAGTTCTATCACGTGTAGAATTTGTTTAGTTATATTTTTGTTGATTACTTTATTTAATTATCAGTAATTTTGTAATTTCTTATATATAGATGTAAAAATTTGATTGTAACTTCTGAAAAAATTTTGTAAATTCATAATTATATATTTAAAAAATAAATTATCAATAATTATATTTTTTGAAAAAGATAAATTACTAATGTAACTATATAAATATATGTGATTTATTTTATGATTTACTTTTTACGTGCTTTCTTGACTTAATTAATATCAATTAATTCCTAATAAACTCACTCATTTTTTAATAATTAAAAATTTTATTCCAAAATCCAAAAAGAAGGAGAATTCTGCTACATGGTGTATTTTGGGTGTAATCCTACTATCTAATACTCCACTTTCTACGAAGAGTATTATTTACATCATTTACACTAGTATTTGACTGTATAAAACCCAAACTCTCACATCAGCAACTATTAATTGAACCAGCTCGTCTGGTGTTATTTGTACATGCGAATGTCTTTGTGCATTTCTCCCCCTTGAATGGAGGCTGTCCATGTAAATTGCACTCGAATAGACTTAAAAGATTTCCCCCTAAGACTTCGCTGTGCCCATTGAAGATCATCAGGCTAGCTAACAGGTACCCTGTCCACCGAGAAGTAGCTTAATACTTTTTGCCATAAAACTCACTCAAATAATAGTATATATACATTGAATATAGACTTGGAGAGTTACATAAAAGACAGTGATGGTAATGACAGATAAGTCAAATTCTAACAATCTAGCCAATAATGAAGAGTGCAATAATAATTCTTATTATTTTGGCACGCAAATATTCATGCCTCCATTGCCTTATACAATCAAAGAAGGGTACTTAATCTAATTATTGTTTTATTATAATTAAACCAACATTTTTTAAATGTTAATAAGTTTTAATATATTTAACAATAATATCACTCTTTAGCATTTGGGATGAAAAAAATTTTGAATTTGAATGTTTAATTTAAAATTGATTTAAGATAATATCTTATTAGTTAGATTAGCCGCAATTTATGAATATTAAAATTGATAGTTTTTGAACTTTAATATATATATATATATATGCATGCTTTTACCATTGAATTCTTCAATGAATATGGATTTGTGAAAATCAAAATATTAAAACTTTGTTCCATCGATAGTCTTAATATTTATTTAGTTTTTGCAAAAAAATTAAATGAAACCATGTGTTAGCATTATTGAAATTGTCTTTGGTGTATGCCCATAAATGAAATTATTAAACATGATTTTTTAAGAAACACCTATATATAAATATATATATATATATATATATATATATATATTCTTGTGGTGTCTCTTATAATCATGAAGTTTAAATTATACAAAAATAGGATGAAAATATAATATATTTAATAAATATAATATTGTGTATTTAAATATAATTAACATAATAATATTAATAAAATAACAGTTTATATTTAATAATTTATGTTGGTACAACTGGCGAAGATTCGAAACATGAACGATCCTCGACCAAATTCATTGCTATTTATTATTTATTTATTTACGTAGTTAATATGGCCCCACAATTCTCCTCAAGGCTTGGAAGGGGTAATCATTTCCACGGTCCATCATGCTAATAAAATTTCAGATCATCAACATCAGCCTTTTACTTACATACCAAGCTCGTATATGCGTCAAGTAAATAGCATATGGGAGTAAGTTTTTGAATTTACGATTATATAATATAATATGAAAATAATTAAAATAAAAAATAAAATATTTAAATATTTAAAATTTTATTTAATATAAATTATTAATTTTTTAATATTTTAAAAAATTATGATATATATAAAAATACATAAGACTATACAACAGTAAATAAAGGAAAAGGCAAGGGACTACATCATGCACACCGAATAAATGTGCACGTGACACGCACATGTTACTATGTTTTAGGATTATTTATTTTTAGGTACAAGCATGAGCCAACAAGAAAATTGGTGGGATCCTCTGAATGGTAGTATATCATCTTGTAATTTTTTTTTTTTATATTTTTGTAATTCTTTAATCATAATATAAAATTATATAAAAGTTTATTACTTAAAATCATAAATTTTATATAATATTTTATAAACTTTATATAATTTAAAATTATAATTAATTAATTATATTATAATAATTATACGTAATATATTTTTTGAATAAATGATTTTGATTTGCTGGATGATAATGTGACATTCATTTTTTAGGGACTTTTCTTTATCTTTTATTTCTTATAATTTATTTTGAAATATGTATTTGATACACAGTTAATAAATAAATTTATATATTATTAATAAATTAAATAATTATATTTTATTAATAAATTGTAAAAATAAATCACGTATTTCATTATATAATATTGATTAGATGTGCATCAAATACATATACATATATCAAAATATATATATGCGCGGGTGTATACATGCATTCATTTGCGAATTGATTGCTCTTGGCCGTCGCTTAACATTTGTGGTGCATGCATAACATGCTAGAAAACGTGCAGCTATATCCTCTGCTTTTGTTTTATGTTATGGCTGCGACCAAATTTTTCAAATTTCATCAAAACTTTTTCGGCACCATTTGTGATGCTTACAATATTGTAAGAGACACCACTGGCATTAACATGCGTATTGGATTCATAAAGACAACCCCCCCTTTTTTTTTTGGGTTGTAAAATTGCAGCATATTATATTCCTACCAAACTAATAATTTCTTAAGCAATAACTGTGATTTTTTTTTGTTTTCTTCTTTTAGATACTTATTGCATTACGCCCTAATTAATTTGATAATTATGATGTTCATGCAAAATATGAAACGGTTGATTCGTGAGGAGCCCGAGAAATCGAATTTTATTTATCATCATATACATCAAGTAATATGGTAAAAATCCACTAAAAGACTCTGTACCATAATGAATAAAGTATTTTAATTTTTAGATTATTAAATTTAGTATTTTAATCTCTATATTTTTAAAATTGTAGCAAAGAAAAAAAAATTGTTAACGGTAAAACTGTTTGAATGTCGATAAGGTACTAATGTATAATATGATGTAAAATTATAAATTTAATACAAAAAATGACTCAAACCGAACCCTAAACCCAAACTTATTTTTGCATAAAATTTAAAATTTTAAAATATATGATACATCAATATTTTATTAATATTTAAATAATTTTTTAATATTATTAACTATTTTTTTATTTATTATAATTTTAAAAATATAAAATTAAAATAATAAATTTAATAATATAAAATTAAAATATTTTATTCATTATAATACAATAATAAATTTTACCCGTACAATGTTAATAATTCTAGCTCTGAGAGTATGTCTTGTACCTTTGACAGTACTGCCGAGGACCATATGGCAGGTTGCTTGGGCTCCTCCTTACTTCATGCTTTTATGATGGGCTCCTGATTCCATGGAAGGCAATCAGAAATGAATGGGGCCAGACTCATATTTTTGATAACCATAAGTCATATGTTAATTCGATTGCTTGGGCTCCTCATGAACTAGGACTTTGTTTGGCAATATGTGGGTTCAGTTTTCACTGAAACTGGCAAATGGAGGCTGGGACGTGTCAAGGATTGACCAGGCTCATCCGGCCGCTTGGTGTAACTTCTGTTTCGTGGACTCTTTGCATCAGCTGCACCCTGTTCAGAAACTTCGTTCTGGTGGATGTGATAACACAGTAAAGTATTAAACGATTTTAAAATCCCTGCTTGGAGGGTCTTAAGGTTATTGACTATGTTACACAAACTTAAACGTGAATAATAAATATAAATATATATTTAATATATATTATTTATATATATTTTAAAATTTTTATATATTTAAAAAATTTTAATTTTATAATCATATTTAAATATATATAAAATATAATCAAATATAAATATTTTAAAAACGTAAAAAATTAGAGTAACATAAATAATTGGCAAGAATCAAATTGACTGCAGCTGATGGGAACAGCAATGTGACATTCTGGAAGAAGCTACAGATGCGGAGTTGGAACAGGTAAACATTTGGCCATGTTGTGGAACCTATTTAGCCGTATGAGAACTATCAGCTTTACCGTTTTACAAAACTGCATGGTTTTGAGTAACTGTGACGGATACTTTAGAACTCAAATTTTGAGCTTAAACTTCTGTCAAAAGTCCTTGCTAATTAAGAGAATTAATGTAGTTTGCAGACCATGGTACAAGAAAATGCTTCATCCATTGGTAGTATGTTTATCCATTGATTTGTATTGCTAATATCCCATAAATTTTATATGTTTATTGCATTGCTCGTCACTTTGATTGGAATATTTCATCTGGGGGAGTCTAATTTACTATCATGTGTTGAAACTTAAATAAAATAGTTAGACATTATTCTATCGGTTTAAGTTCTTAGCAAATATGTATAAATCCCAGACTTCAGAAGATGGGGAAGAACAAAGGGAAAAGATTTATATCTGCTTACAGAAAATAAACTCCTCAAACATTATGTCGTTTATCTGTGACTAGAAAATCTATAAAAGAAATTTATATTTGCGATGGTCCTAATCTCTCTAGATTTTTAAATGCATGTTTGCTATTGGAAAATGTGTTTTCA
>JBBYHK010000015.1:1375033-1388405 GCA_038382065.1 Adansonia grandidieri | reverse complement strand
GGATATTTGAGGAAGTTAAAGTGCCATTATAATTTATAAATAAACAAAAGCCAAATGAAACAAATCTCCTTTTGGTTATTACTTATGGCGAATGAGATATGATGGTCAATTCTTCAACATGGCGTTAACGGCAACAGGCATGATTGTAAGTAACTCAAAATTTTACCTTTGGGACGATGCATTTTTCTTTTGCCAGATACCCTCGAAGGTGATATAATTAGGAATGATAATCATATCTTAATTTGTATTTTTATGATGACTGTATAAATATAAGCATAATATTAATTAGTTAATTAATTAAAATTTTAAATATGAATATTTTATATATTAAATATATTTTGTTAATTGTATGTGAATATATTATGTTATCATTATTATAATATTTTTCTGTTTGTTAAATACGTTATATTTATACCGTACCTAAAACTATTAAATTTAAATATAACTATTATATATGCGTGATTGCTGTGTAAAGTTTGATGCCTGCCTATGAAGTTGAAGACATGGAATTATAGGAAACTTAATAATTGTCTTGTAACATTCATGCCATTTAAGATGATTTTAACATATCTCACATCAAAAAGAATTCAGCAATTTTTTTCTAGAGGTTGTCTCGAGCTAATAATTAATTATTTTGTCGGTGTAAATTTATAAGGAAGAGAATTTAAGTTTCGAATCCCATCTATTTAAACAGAAGAATATATACACTTTGCCATTCATATATACAAAATGTTGTGGAGTTTGCCTATAATTAATTAATTTAAGGAATTATTGGTCTTAATTAATTCACTAATAGTCATGAGATTAAGAGATAGAACACTCATCTTTCAATTCAAATTGATTAGATCGAGTTTAAAACCTCTTTCGTCGGTATAAACTAGAGTAGAGACTAGCTAGCTAGCCTTAGTGTCTTTTTTTCTTTTTTTTTTGAATTGTTTCTTTCAATGAACAGAGAATATTCAGTTTGTTTTCGAAGCATATGGAATTCATTTTGATTACCTCCATTATCTTTCTCTTCAAAATGCTTTCTCAGCCAGAAGATTTCTTCCCCCCCCCCCCACGCCCCCCAAAAAAAAAAAAATCTAATATTGCTTACACATTCAACATTCAATTCACTTTAAACAAGAAACAGTAACTCCATTAAGAAAATTATATACCGGAATTTCTTCTAATGATCGCAACCCTTGAATTTTATGGAGGTTATAAAATGACTGATCAAATACTTGTTGATTATAAACAGTAGTGTGGACGACAACCAAGTCAAAACCAACCCAAACTTAGGGGAGCTAACGCGCTTGAAGGCTATAATTAAACATATCAGTATGAATCAGAGACTAAGGTGAAGTGGCAAGCATTGTAAACTTGGAGTCAAGGAGAAAGAACGAAACACGAACCCCCAGCCTAACCTAATCGATTCATGCAGTTAACCTTAAGAAGTATCTCAGGTTCAATGTTCTTTACTCAAAAAGGAAAAGTATGGAACATTTTTAGTTAATCAAAGACATAAGAGCCATGTCCTTAACTAAACAAACGACGTGAAAAATTTTGGGCAGGCTGTTAGATTTTTGGTTCTTCAGCATTTTTTTTTTTTTTTTGGTTTTTTTCCTCAAGCAGACATATACGCAAACCCTTAAGCGCTACAAGACTGATTATATTTTATGTGCTCTTGATTTCTGTTAACACAGCGGCTAATGGATAGAATTGAATTATTGTTGAGGACCTAAGCCTGTATGTATAAATCATTCAATTAAGGGTGAAAGTTTATCTGGCACATCTCATCGATAACGCTAAAGGGGGTAGGTCCCCTGGAAATGACTTGCAGAAAGTGTAAGATGTCTAAGTATTTCTACCATAATTCAGCAAAAAAAAAAAAAAAGATCAACAGGGAGGGACAAAATTCCATATTGATGACCCTGTCATGGACCATAAATTTCATTGCTGTGCCCGTGATCATTTTCTTTGCAATTATGGTTATGAAGCACATTATTAGGGGGAGCTTTCATGAAAAGGAAAAAAAAACGTAATCAGTATGCTGTTAAATGTGGTTAAATGAAGGATTAAAAGTAAGCTAAACAAAAGGCATTTCGTAAAGCATAAATGACAGTTTGAATCCAACATGTTTACTCATTAATGTTTCAAAGACAATGATGTGAACCTAATTATACTGCATGACAAAAACAAAAAAGGAATGGCATGGATTTGTTAGCCCGGCCAGTGGCAATAAGCCTTGGAAATACTTCTTGATCTTCATTGTGTAAGTTAGCTGCCATGCCAGCTATAGCCAGAAGGTTTTTTTTTTCCTAAAAAAAAAAATTTTAAATCAATGATACATTGGTATTCAGATACATATAATACAAAGGATGGTTGATCTATATTCATTGTGTAGTGCAATGCATTTGGCACCAGAGTCAATATCCTGATCTAATGAATCTTCATTTAAGATAAAACTGTGTCGAAATTTAGAGCCAATTAATTGGCAAAAAAAAAAAAAAAAAGAATTGCAATCTTGTTCATTTTGTTCTGCAAACTTATGACCTTCCATGTTAAAGATGGCTCTGGTGAGGGGTAGATATAAGGAATTATTATCATATAATGACATTAAAACATCTGTCATGCATTAAAATCTGGTAATATTTTTTGCAGATTGGTTGGACCATGCATGGAGTAATTAAAAAGCGTTTGTAGTTGATGATCAAGATATTCTGCTTAGTTAAGAAAAAAACAAAGAAAACCCATCAACGAATATTGAGGAAGTGGTTAGAGTTTTAAATGAGATATTGTGTTTATTCCTTTGTAACTTAAAACTATGATAAAGATGGAAACCTAAACGCAGCAGCACAATGAAAAGGGAAACTATGGAATATATATATATATATGTACTATAGCCAAAATAAACCACATATACTGATTGCATTGTCGGATTCGGGGCCAGTGTCAACTTCGAAATTAATTAGTTTTAGGTATGTTTTGATAATTATAGCATTGAGAACTTCATCTAATCTAACAGACTGACACCGGCATGTAATAACCGGCAAGTTGGCCTTTTAATGATGATAAAAGTAATGTTAAGTGACAGAACCATCACCACGATAATGGAAGGTTATGCATGAATATATTGGCTGCGGCAATGAAACTTACACAAAAAATGGCTGATATTTCTTCTTCTAATTTGCTCCACTTAAATGTCCATAGGTTAGCCTTGGTCCTTTTTTTTTTTTTTTAATTTCTTTGCTTACACTCAAGTCAAACTGACTCGAAAGCTCGGTATATTATCTATAATAATATTAAAATATTAATTTTATAATATTAATTTTATATTTTATAATTAAATTTAAATAAAAATATTTTTTATTAAAATTAAAAGTTTTAGGCTGAGCTAAACTTGAACAAATCTTGTTCAAAGCACATCTTGTACGAATCGAATGAATAATTCGATATGAACAAACCGGACAAATAATGCAGTCCATGGATAGTTCTAGCTCCACCTCTTTCTCCCTCCGATTGTATTATTATTTAAGGTGGATAGCTATACTTGGTTGTCGTGACCAAGCAGCGTAGAGCATCTAGCTCCACATTGACTATTGAAGAAATCTTTTGCGAGAAAATCTAACCTGGAAATTCGATTGGCTATGGAAAAGCCAATTCCAAGAGAAAATCTAACCTGAAAATTGGATTGGATGTGGAATAGCCAAATTCCACCATGTTTTTTTTTCTTTTTTACCACTCGATATATGACATAGCTTTTGGCTGCTGTGAGTTTGTCTGTTTCCTACCGACCTTATCAACTATATAACATGAGAAACGCTTTATGTCGACAGTGGTTGAATAAATCTTTTGCTAAGAAAAAAAAAAACTGAAATCTCACAATGACAAATGATCTTGATGAACGGAATTATCTATCAAAAATCAATAACATGTCAAAGGAAAATAGCAATAATTTTGGACATATTGATATTATAATAGAATTGTTAATTTTAGACATTAATCCATACGAATACGTAAAAAAAATTTAAAATGTAATATAAAATATAATAAAAAAATATCAAATATGATATGAGTATCTAAATGTTGTGTCTATATTTGGATCTTCCCCATGGTTCACTAAAAGTTGAATGTAACAAGAAAAAGGAAACTTCAGAATTTCATAGTTGCAGAATCGACAGGGCTACAAGGTCTGGAACTAATCAGTTAACCATGCTTGCTAGACCATAACCCCATGTCTGTAATAGACTGAAATACAATAAATACTGCAAGTAAATGGGAAAATAGTAAAGACGTATTATTATGCTGTTGTGGGGAAGGTGGGAGGGGGGGGCTGTTTTCTTTCACTGCAACAAAAAAATGATGGGTAGTCAAAGATGAAAGAGGGGAAGAGACGTTTACTGTTTTCAGAGAAACTTGCTATTTTTGGTGAAATTGCTGAAACTGATACAGCAGTATCAATTAATGAGCTGCTGATTTTGACTTGTCACACCACTGTAATCGCTGTTTGGTTTAAATGGGCAATGGCATCATCTCCCTCTCATAAATTCGGACTACCCAAATTAATTCAATTTCATCGATATAGGAAAATAATTTATAAACCTGGCAACTTGTGTTTCAATTGATTTCATACGTGATAATCTTTTATTTAAAATATTATATATTTTTATATAAATGTTGAATATATTAATAATTTATAATTTATAAATTCAGACATATTTATTTATTTTTATTATATTTTAATAAAATAATTATGTTTTGTTCAAAACTATTTAATCTTTATCCAAAGTTAATTTGAATGCAAAGTTACAAGAGCTAAGGTAAAAGAATGCTCTTGCTGCTGTGCTCAGCTCAGCTCACCTGTGACATATGGGCTCTCCTTATTCATCAACCCAACAAAGCCCTTTCAGGGCCACCTTTTCTGCCCATTATTTTAAGCAATAACCATTTTTGATTTTGTTTTGCTTTCGCAAAATCTTTGTCTAGTAATTTAATTGACTGTCTCTTGGAAAGTGGAATGTAATGATTCACAACATATTTTTGCTCTTCAACAGTTCATACTTTTAGATGAACAGATGTAAATTGCATGGGCATGGGGGATCGAACGGCAGCGGCCATTGAATCAAACTGTTAGGCTCATAAGCAAAACATGGCCCAGATCCAGTGACAATGCTGTGGGTGGAGGAACGAACAACTTTGGTCGTATGCTTTCGTACTCGAAATCAAAGCTTAATTCCTATACGAATTGCGGCCAGCAATTTGATCCACATTTTTTTTTTTTTGTTTGAACTTCTAGAAGTAGCTTTGTAACATATGGAATGCATTTCTTTTTTCTAAATAACATCATGGTATCTTTAGTTTTTGTTCG
Source organism: Adansonia grandidieri (assembly GCA_038382065.1). NCBI lineage: Eukaryota > Viridiplantae > Streptophyta > Magnoliopsida > Malvales > Malvaceae > Adansonia > Adansonia grandidieri. Next base: position 1,383,055 of record JBBYHK010000015.1, on the reverse strand, counting down.
GATCTAATTTTTGAATTCCGAATTTACTCTTAAAATGCTTTTCATAAAAATTGAACCCTAATTATATATATATATATAATTGAGCCGACCTACTTGGGCAACAAAAATGGAATAATTTTGCTTTCTGTAATATGTATTTTAATCACTAATCAAAACATAAATTGTTAGTTACATTTATCTAAAACAAAGTGATTAGATCCTCTCTCTCTCTCTCTCTCTATATATATATATATATATATATATAAAAGTTCAAGAACCAAATTACTTATTCAGTTCAATTTGAACTTAAGAAAAATATAAAATAAATTATTTGAAAAGCATGGAGAGAGAGAGAGAGAGAGAGAAACAGAATTGATCTATTATAAAATTTTATAGTTGGGTTTTCTCCAGATCTATCCGATATCAAATTATTTGTTTGATCCAATAAATTTTATTTAATTTAAGTTAAATTTTAAATATAATATTTAAAATTAAAATTAAATTAATTTTTATTTAATTTTAATTATAAAAATATGAAAAATTTTAAATAATAAAATAAATACTTTTACTCCAAAAAATCAAATATTAAGCAAGTAATCTTTTTACTATCAAATCTAAGCCTGTCTGATTCAGTTGTAATAAGTAATAATTCGGCCTGTCTTGTCTTTCTTTTGGGTTTATTAGATACTTTAATTCAACAAGTTTAGACTCTTGTAACAATTTCAAACCCCAGCCAAAGTTTTGAAAATGACATTTCCATCATTTCATTTAAAAATATCTGTAACAGAGCAACAAAGTACTTAATCGAGGAAAAACCGTCCAATGTTCTTTATCTTTCTTACAATAATCTAAAAGTTCATTGAATAAAATTGAAAAAGAAAAAAAAAAAAAAAACCAGAGTCATGGATAATATTCTTAGAAACTAGTTATATTACTGGGAATTTATCAGGAAATTAAATAAACAGCCGCTCGTGTTTTTAAGACTAGCAACCCTTGAATTGGACAGAGTTGTAGTTGAAGATTTTAAGCCCCAGAAAAAAATAAATAACATCATTGGTCATCCATTGGACAAAATGCTGGTTCTGTTTTCCAGATTAGCTTTTCATTTTAGAGTTGAAGACATGATTGTTTACAAATATTCACATTTGATATTCGAATATAAATATAGTAATTAATAATTTATAATATTATTTTTTTCTTCAGAATGGTAAAAACAATTATTACTTTATATTATTTATATTTATATATATATATATATATCGCATGCTGTATGCAATATTTGAGGGTGGACACTTGAGTTTGGTGTTCTTCAAAATTCGAATTGCAAAAAACCAGAGCTACTACTCAGTTAGTAGCACTAGGCTTAAGTAACCAAGTTGTTTTGAATAATTTGATTTTAATGCGCTGGCCTCCTTGATCCTGGATCGGTCCTGAAATTGCATATCTGTCTTCTGTAGTTTAAAGCAAAGCATATGGTGTCTTTTAGTTTTAAGAGAGAAAAAAGAAAAAGCTGATTTCTTTTAAAATGTTTTTCAAAATACTACTTTGATTTAACTTCTACTTTTAAGAGAAAAAAGGTTGTTAAATGTTTGAAAATATGTTGATCAAATTGATACTTAGTATTTTATGTGTGTACATAAAGCTTGAATGATATATATATATTTATGTATGTATGTACATTCCACTTTGGCTTGGAAGTATGTGTCCAAAGTTGCAATCAAGCCGCCCCTTAATAAAAATCCCAAACAATAAAATAAAAGAAAGACGTGCAATTATGGTGGTGCGACGGCTTAAAAAAGTATTTTGATAGTAAGAGGAGATTACTTTTAAAATATATATTTATACGGTATATATTTATAAATTATTAATAAATAAAATAATATTATATTTTTAAAAATTTTAAAAGTAAATATAAATTTATTTATTTTTTATAAAGTAATATAATTTATTTTACTAACAGATTGTAAATTTATATATTATTAATATATTATCTTTAGATCTTATATATATTTATTAATTTAAGTATTAACTTTTTGTCAGTCAAATAATTGCACAAGATAATAAAAAAAAAATACGATCAAATGTAGAGAAGTATTAATCGATTATCAGTAGATATTAATTAAAATAATATTTATAAAAAATTAATATATTATTTAAATTTGATGAAAATAATATATTTAATATAAAAAATTTATAAAATAATAATTAAATAATTTTTAACTAATATATATAAATACTTAAATTATAATAATAATACCAAATACGAAAACATCGTATATTCAAACCTAAAGACCCCCCCCAAAAAAAAATATCTCGACTGAGAACACTGTCCACCAGCTTTTTTGCCCCACTTTACAACAAAGCAAAAGCTTAGCAAAGAATACTAAAAAAAAAAATAATGGGAATTAAAGGAGGAAACGAGCGCAAAGCACAGCAACCTCACCCTTGGTATAAAAATTTCTTTCGAAGCCATTGCCAGAGACTCAAAGTTACTGCATCCTCATCTGATATAAAGTAAACAGGGGATCGGAGGGAGAGGGACGGTTAATAATGATTTTAGCAAAGCAAAAAGCCTGTTTGGTTGAGTGCATAAAACAAAAGGAAACTTAGCAAAGTGATAGAGAGAAAAGTTAAAGCGAAAAATAAAAAAGAGAGGAAAAGGAAGATTTTTTGTTTCTTGTGTACAGGTAATTGTGAGGTGAACATTTTTTTTTAGAAAGATCAAATTAAGGGGAATATGGAAAAATTGTAGTTTGCTAGCTTATCATCAACAACAGTGCATTTAAGCAAAAACAAATGATGGCAGGAAACCCTAGCTGGTGGAGCATGCAGCATCCACCTTCTCAACACCATTCTGCTTTGTTAACCCCAGTATCCCCATCTCTCTTCCCTCCTCAATATGTTCTTGGATCTTCTACCAGTCCTGCTCCTAATTCTTTGCCTGTTAACCAGGAGCTTCCAGTACAGTCATGGAGCCAACTACTCTTGTGAGCTCTCTCAACTTCTTTTTCATGCTACTTTTATAGTTCTATTCTTTCTTTAATCTGCTTAATGTCATGGGCTTCTTGATCCATAAATCTTACTTCTTCCGTCTCGTAGTTTACAATTATTTTTGCCTTTGCCTTTACCTTTTAACTTTTCTCTTCTCTGATCAATCCTTTAAACCATTTCTTTTATTTTTGCATTTTTATTGTTTGTTTTGGTTACCTTAATTAATAAGGTAGCGTTTTCTTGTACATATATTCTAATGCTATATACTATAATAAAGTAATATTTACGGTTATGGGTTATTATTTTGGTCGTTAGGGGAGGATTATCAGGCGAGGAAGAAAGGTTTGGCCCAAGTCATTATCAGCCTAAAAAGTTGGAAAATTGGGAAAGCCAAATCCTAAACCCATCATCTCTGAGGGTTCCTGTGGTTGTTGACGTAAAGCAAGAGGTTAAGGTTACTCAAAATAAAAACTTGTACGGTCATGTCGATGATGAATTTCAAGCATCTACACCTGCTGCTGCTGCTGCTGCTGCTTGGTCCCATATCATGCCAGTTTCGTCTCCTAGATCTTGTATTACTAGCATAAGTAGTAACATGTTAGACTTCGCTTCCAACAAGGCGACAGATCATGAAACTACTGTTACTCGACCTGGCTTAGATCCGTCTTCTGAGGTAAGAAAGACGACAACTAAACCAACCCAGCTTTCTTTTTCTCTGGGTTTTCTTATTTTTCTTCTTCTTCTTCTTTTTGGTGTTTCGGCAGTGTAATAGCGTGGCCAGTGGTGGAGCCTGCAAGAAGGCTAGGGTTCAGCCATCTTCAAGCCAAACACCTCTAAAGGTAACACACCACTCAGAATCTTTATTTGTTTCTCTCTCTCTCTCTCTCTCTCTTTATGTCGTTCTTGATTGTCTATTTTCAAGCATGTCTTATTCTTTTCCAGCTATTACCAGCTAAGCAACCCATGTTATAAAAACAATGGGTAAAAAACAGCAAATTAACGAGAGTTTGCTGATTGTTTCTGCATTATTATATGTTTATGCTAAATCCTTCCAGGCGAGAAAGGAGAAGCTCGGAGATAAAATATCAACACTTCACCAGTTAGTTTCCCCATTTGGAAAGGTGCAGAAAGAGTTTTATTTTAGGACAAAACCCCATAAAGAAATTTCTTTTATTCATATTATATGTGAATTTCCAGTAATGCACTGCACTGATTAAGGTTGAAAGGGTTTTCCCTCTCAACCCTTTTTTTCTTTTTTATTATTATTTTTTTTCATTCTGGCTTTTTGTCTTTTAACATTAAAGAAGGTCTGAAAGCTGATTTGGGGCTTTGTGTTGTGCTTCGTGTGCACTTTTTTGCAGACCGACACTGCTTCTGTCTTGTTAGAAGTTATTGGGTATATAAGATTCCTTCAGGATCAAATTGAGGTGACGCTTTCTTCCCCAATCTTTTTCTTATACTCTCTGCCCGAGCTAGCAGCTCGGAAATCAGTGTGAAGCAAAGCTTCCAGTTTTCAATTTTCAATAAATTTATGCTTTTTTTTCTTCAAAATATCATCTTTTAGTTATAGAAGTCATAAAAAAAGAATTACTTTCCTTTTTTCCCCCACTTTAAACGCAGGCTCTTAGCTCCCCTTACTTGGGTACTGCATCTCCAAACATGAGAAACCAACAATCTGTAAGTACCAATACACGTGCGCATATATATATATATATATATATATACAAAATATTTCCGAATGCAACTATATCATATATTGATTATAATTAATGGTAAAATAATTGTAAATATTATTAAAAAAAGTAAATAATTGGTGGGTAATTTTGATTATTGTTTATAGGTTCAAGGAGAAGGGAATTGTGCATTTCCTGACAAGCAAGGACAGGTATGCTTTATTGGATCGATCACCTCACAAAAGCAAAGAAGGGGGATTGGGGGGTTTGATCATATACGGGAATTTATCTGTTTTTAGCTTAAAGGGAAAGCTGGTTAAAGCTTCGTAAAAGGAAAGGAAAAGTGTAATTATTATATTATATTTTAAATTTTGTAAAAGTAAATAATTTAAGATAATAATTTTTTTAGAAAAAATTTTTGAATAGTTAATAAAGGTTTATAAACTTTCTTTAACCAAACTTGGAAGTATTATTTTATTCCTAAAGGAAAGCATTGAGAAGAACAAGGTTCTCATCTTTAAAACACTTTTTGAGCTAATAAAAGTTATTCAAAAGCATGATTTGGGACGGCATAAAATTAGTATATATAATTTAAAAAAAGTAAAAGAGTTGAAGATAGAAGTAGTTCTATTGCTTTTCCCCCTTTCCCCTTTCCCCTTCCCTTTTCCAATTCTATTGTTTTTAAAATTATCTATTGAATGACACCTAGCGAAAAAGCAAAGTGAGAGGTGTTGATGTCTTCTGGGTTCAAAGAATTGGATGGGAGAAAATATTGGAGAGGGACAAACCGTCAAGGGACCCAGGAGTTGGAACTCTAGGTGCACATTGATGCTAAAATGAATAGGTAATTCGAAGAACAAAATAAGTGGCAAGAAGGAATGAATAAAAATATGTGCTCTAGGGTTGCGAACCTTACTTCATATATTTTATGCACTAATTGTTCAGTTATAAGGTAATTATTTATCATCATTATCATTATACTCTTCATCATTACTGCTATCATACTGTTTTTCTTTTCCTTTTGATAACCAGGATAAGCCAAAGGACTTAAGGAGTAGAGGGCTGTGCTTGGTTCCAGTATCTTGCACTACTCATCAAGTAGAAAGTGACAATGGTGCTGATTCCTGGGCACCGGCTTTCGGCGGTGGGTTTTAAGGAGGGCAATAGTGTTTGATTTTGCAGCATCATGCTCTGCTAACTAAGGCTACAATAGTTTTCAATGGGATATGGAATGGAATGATATAACATCATGAGCAGTCACTCTGCTGAAAATCTTAAAAGGCTGATTGCTCATGATGCTATTGCATTCTTTTCTAGCTCCACCTGAACAAAGTGGCCATATTAATTGTTCTTATACCCTTCTTTTTTTAATAATTAATTCAGGGAGAACTGAAACAACAATTCACTGTAATAGTCTCTCACTATAATTAATGATGGTCTTTGTGATTAGAATTCAGACTCTTATACCTTTATCTTTTAGTCCTTTGTCACTTTGGTCTCCTTAATCTATATAATTAAGAAGATCGCTTTTATTTTTGTTCATCTCAGAACAAGAGAAATTTTAAAAAATTTGGGTTGAGAATCTTGACTCTCACAAATGTACTGATAGGTTCTCTTCTTTCCCTTTTTATTGGTACCTTCTTTTTGAAGGAACGATCTTTGCAAGCTTGAAAAAGGGTCTTTCAACTACCTTGAAAAGGAATAAGCAATTAGACTAATGATAATATCTCTATATACATAACCCAAAATTAAACATGATCATGGAAGAAAATTAAATTTAATAATTTTCATTAATCACACAAGAAAAAAAGGATTCAGATCTCCAAACATTTTATAGTATGATTTAATTTTATATACTATGTGTAGTAGCATTAAGGAAGAAACGAAAAGAAGAAAAATTACATATATTTATAGCTAATTATTTTGTGTTTATGGTGTTTTAATTGTTTTGTTGAAAACACTAAGAATATACTACTAGTTTGGGGTATTGAACGTAGTGTTGATAATCTAATTATACAAAAATACTGAGCACTGAAAGGGAAAATTTAATTAATCTTCTTTCTTTGAAAAGTCGTTAGGTTTAATTTGCATGTTAATTTTGTAGAACATATATATATATATATATATATGCAGACGATCAAACTTTGTATGTACGTTTTGCAGGTGTATCAAAAAAGCTGATTTGACCCGGTGGTATTAATCAATCCTTTTGTTGGTAGGGGCAAACAAGTTTCAGCTTCAAATTTAAGCTTCGCCTTTTGTAGTGAGGATGAAAAGAATAACGAATGATTTTAATTTTATGTCTGTTGATGTCTTTTTGGGTACAATCGAAGGAATATCACAATTTGGATTTCGTTGGGTTTTGAGATATGTTTTGATATTTAAGTTAAGTGATATTTGATCACCAAAAATAAAATTTTAAATAGTATAACTTTTTCATCGTATTGGATAACTCAAATTAAATTTTATTTAGTAAAAACGTGTTGAATAAGCAAATTAGATAGAAAATTACTTATTACTTAATGTAGCATTAAAAATTAACATTTGAATTCAATTTGTTTTGCCACCAAAGATTATATATTTAAGTTAACCCTTTTAATTCTTGGCTAGAACAATATAAAATATTATATTAATAAGATTAAAATTATTAAATAAATAGTTTTCAAAATTCAACATATATAATTTATCAAAAAATATAATTATATTCAGTAACTAATTTCAAGTAAAATACTAAATAGTTTTTATAATATAAATTCAATACTTAATAAATTCAGTACTAGAAATTCAGTAACTTAATTTTTTTTTAATTTATCAAACAAAACTTTGATGGGTATTCAAAGAGAAATAAAGAGGATCAAAGAGAGAATGGATAGAATATAATGACTTGAGGGTTTTTAGCCTTACCTCGTGCTTTTTTGTATCAGCAGCTATGAAACATAATTATCCTTAAATGACAGTAGTTTCAACTTAATTTGAACGGATGTTGACTCCTCTTTGGAGTTATCTAATGGCTTGATTCTCGTCGGCTTAATGTGGGCAATAAATCTTGAAAATATTAGAATAGAAAAATCTAATGAATTAATTAAGTTCCAAAATCATTGATTGAAATTAAAAAAAAAAAAAAAAAGGTACAAATATCATAATTAACCATCTTCCCTTTCTTCGAATTTCCCATTAACATATAAAAAAAATTGAAATTTATGTGCAATTAATATTCTCAGGGCTTTCTTTTTGCTTCATGTTGTTCATTGAAAATTTTCATAATTAAATCACAATTTTGTTAGCTCTATGACTTCTTCGTTATTTTTTAATTGGTTGCATACTCAAACTAGTGTGTTATAAATGGTTGTACCAAAGATACATTTGCATGCAAACTTGA
>JBBYHK010000015.1:1334542-1364768 GCA_038382065.1 Adansonia grandidieri | reverse complement strand
GTTGGATTTAAAATATTGCACAAGGAAAAAGACGTAATTGTCATTAATGAACTCTTTGAATCATCTGAAAAAGAAAGACACATGAATTGCAGTAAACAAATCTATGATTTCCAATTATTTTAATAGCACGAAACTTATTGAATAGGCGTCTCTCGTTTTTGTTTCCGCAATCAAAAGGAATCTTAAGAAACCTCAATTATTCACTACCAAAAGATTGTTTGCTACTGCCATGACAAACATGAAAATGCCACCATTGATGGCGAACCATTTTAGCGAGGAACTCCTTGTCTGGAATAAATGAATTGAATACTTCACAGTTAATTACAATAATATTTTTTTTTTATATTAGTTCTGTTCGTAATAATAACATTATGATAAAGAACGCATCTGTAAGTGTAGTTTTAAATCTATGTTCTCTCTCTAATCAAAACAAGAGGAACATCATGATAGACAAACAATTCCCCACTTTTCTTTCGAGCCAAACGCAAGTGATGTTTGTCCACATTTCGTTGTCCTTATACTCGTCGGCACCCGCCACCTTTGATTCTTTTCCTTCCGAGACACATCCTATATAATTCCCACCCCCGAATCGATGAAAATGAAAAAAAAAAAAAAAGTGTAAATGGGCCGTATCGCGGTCGGTGACACGGTTCCCGATGGCACTCTGTCTTATGCTGATGAGGCTGATCAGATTCAAAACGTGTCCGTACACTCCCTTGCTGCCGGTAAACAAGTCATTCTCTTTGGAGTTCCTGGTGCTTTTACTCCCACATGCAGGTTAAACCCTTTTGAAAATATATATAACGTGCAGCCTGCAATTGTTGGCCTATGACCTATCGAGAAAGCTTTAATTAATGGTGCTACCGATGAATCCATCCGTCAAATAGCAATTCCAACCTAGAGTTATTGTAATTATTTTTATGATTTTAATTTTAAAATTTTTTTATATTTATTACAATTAAACATAATAATTATATTCATAATTATAATAAATAGAACTGTTAAAACGTCAAAGCTATTTAAATTTCTAATGAATCAGACTGATCTTCATAGCATTTTTTTCGCTATTATTTACTTAGAAAATTTTATAGATAGGCCTTTAGCTCTTATTTATTTTTCTCCTAATTTTCCAAGTTCCAATACGGTTGGCAGCTTGAAGCATGTTCCAGGTTTCATTGAAAAGGCAGAGGAGCTGAAGTCAAAAGGCATTAGTGAGATTTTCTTAATCAGTGGTATTAATTAACTTTCCAACATACACTTCTTTTACTTCTGTTAAAAGCAAAAGATTTTGGGAATATGGGGTTTGAACAAAATTTTTTTCCCTTCTTCCCATTCTTTGATCATAAATTTGATGATGACCAAATTATGTTTTGATTATTATGAAACTGGCAACATACTTAGGGTTTTTTTCTCGCAGTTAATGACCCATACGTAATGAAGGCATGGGCAAAGTCATATCCTGAAAACAAGCATGTCAAGTTTTACTCAGATAGCTCAGCAGCTTACATCAAAACTCTGGGTCTTGAGCTGGACGTCTCCGACAGAGGCTTTGGGATTCGATCGCAAAGGTTTGCTCTCCTAATTGATGATCTCAAACTGAAAGTTGCTAACGTCGAATCCGGTGGGCAGTTCAAAGTTTCCAGCGCCGAAGACATGCTCAAGGCTCTCTGATTGCTCGCTGCCTTCATCAAATTCTACTGTCTTTTTATTTGTAACTCTTAACGAAAAAAGGGTGTTGGAATCCGATGTACGGTTAATAAACTTTGGGTCTTCTAATGAAGTTTTCAATGCATGTTCTCAAGGAAATAACAGCTTGCTACTTCGTTGCGGTTTCAGTTCTAAGGCATTGAAATGTTCCAAAATATATGTATAAAATAACAAAAATTTAAGATAGCAACGATAATAAAATCTTTTTATTTTTAAAAGTGCAAAATTTTGAGCTTCTTAATTCTGGTTCTCAAGCTATGATTTTAACAGCAAAATTCAAGTCTTTTTACCCGTTTAATGTTGCTTTTAGGGTAAAACACAACATTTGAAAAATCATGTCCAAAGCAATGCCATACGTGAAAAATTAACAAGCTATAAAATGACAATGTTTATAATCTAACTTTGATCATGTCAAACCTGGTACTCGTAATCAGTCCGAACTGAAGAAACAATCAAAATTTATTTTCTACTGATTTATAAAACTTATCAAACATATATTCTCTTATCTTTTTCTAATTAAGATAGCTGAATTAGAAGCATTTTCTAGAAGCCTACCTGAATCGATCTGATCACTTGGGGCAAAAGCATTGACCAAAAGTTTTAGGGGCTCTTCCCTCCTTGAACTTCAAGACATTCAAACAAGAAAGGAATCGGCAACTTTTTCCTTGAGGAAATTAAGAAGAAATCAAAAACTCCAAGAAAAAAAGAACAGTCTTTGATCAGTATCTGCTTTTATCTCTTTGTGATGGGGTTGACCACTGCAGTCTGATTTTTTCTTATATTGAGACCTTTCGATATGGTTGATAATTAGGGATCATTGCATTATGTTTTTGTTGAGCTAGTCAACAATGGTGGGCAGTGGATTGAACATAATTTAACAGAAAACAACATCTTTCCCCCTTTTGTTTTAGAGTTAGAAGAGAGCAAAATGAAACTGTAGATTCAAATCCCAATATCTACAACTTATATTCTCAGTCAATCTGTAGATTATTCAGTATTCACCATTAAATGAAACTTCAAGGTCTAGTAAGAACGAGATAGAAATTTGAGAAACATCATTGACCTTGCCACCTACCCCACAAGGAGGAAAGAGGGGCTCTTTGTGGAGGAGGAGGTGTGAGGAGGTCAAGCATAGTTTCCTTCTCCTTTGGAGTCAATGGAACACCTCTAACGAGGTTCAAAGCCATGATGTGCACGTTAGTCTTTTGTCTATGCTTTTTGTAAGCCCACACCCCGGCAGCAGCACCTGCAACAAGAAGCTGTCCCGAAATCCTTCCATTTTAGTTTAAATATGAAATACGAGAAAAAGATTACAATCAGAGTTCCTAAGATCCTATACTAACCGGTGACAGCCACAACGCTGCAGTCTGCAGATCAAACTTAGGGGCATAAAGCACCGTCTCTCCATAATCCTCTTCAAGCTTTTTATAAATCTCTTTGTCACTCTTTCCAGCTCGAATATCATCACGAATTAACTGCAATAACAAAATAAAGGTTGGAATTCTCTCTTCAGAAAGTTGCCAGAAGATAACCATAGAAGATAGACGAACAAAAATGATTTGACACTAAGAGTTAAAGGAACATCTTTAGAAGAGAATGTTATCAAATGGTAGATTTTGCAACCCAAAATACAGTTCATAGTTTTAATTATTCAGAGTAAAGAGAGGGCACATGCAGCTGCACTAGAGTTTCATTGAATGCCGAGAAATAGGAGTTTTAGAAATACCGTAACATGCACAAGTTCATTAACGCAAACAACAAGAAATGATCCAATTGCAGATCTACAGCTCGGAAGTTATCAAAATATGATAAGACAACAAGGCCTGAAAAGCAAGCAATTAACCAACAAACTACGAGTTCAATTCAAGTAACAATTTCACCATGTTGTCAAAAACTTGATCAACGAGTCCCACCACGGTCAGGAAAGCCCAAGTGTATAATAATAGAAATTAGAGATTTAAAAACAATCTAAGTGATAAATTCTAATGAGATTATAACAGTGGAAATGCGTTAACAAGCAGCGACTTCATCTGGTTGCTAATCCCGAAAGAAATAACTCGGCTTTTTTTACAAGCCAATAAAATAGTGTACCTTTCTGAGGAGAATTGCGATATCCGCTTGTGAATCTTCAATGGACTGACTCCCACACTCCGTACATCGCACATTGTGGCTGATATTTCTTGCCCTGGCTTCCACAATTTGTGCCTTCTTCACTTCATCGTCTTTGTCTTCCATTCTCAATATAAAATCACTTCAGTCTCAAACAAACTATCAAAATCACACACAAGATAAAACATCACACCAAATTAAAATTTGCAAGGCCTTTCTTTTTCATCACTGAAGCATTTTATCGAACAGTTCGCTTGAGGAAAAGGGAGAAGAAGAAGACGAAGAAAACATAGCAGATCGACACGATTTTTCTCAAGCCTTTTCTTATAATCGAATGATTTAATTCACCCAAAGTCGAAACCCCCCCCCCCAAAAAAAAATTATAAAGTTTACTTAAACATGGTGGATTTACTATCAAGTAAGCAGACCTCTTTCAACTGAAGCTAATAACTTTCTATTTCGAAAAACAAAAAAGAGGTATTTCACCCCCTTAGTTAGAATGCAGCACTTGGGTTTCTTTTTCTTTGACATTCCCATCAACCAAAATTCTCAAAATTTTTTCAGTTTTGTTTTCCATTTTCTATATTTTCTGGGTCACCCAAACGGGACTAAGAAAGCATAGAACAGAGTAAGAAAAAGGAAGAAGAAACGAAGGCTGCAGAGAATACCTTTATTGGCTTTACACTCACTGACAGATAATCAATTTCGGCATTTGCGATTTGGATAAAAGGTTTAGCTTGTTAAATGAGTTTTGAATTTGATTTTCTTTTCTTGGGGGGTGTGGGGGGTAGCACTGTTAGCGGCTAATGGTTAAGCCCATATATAGTGATTTAAAGAATATGTTTTAAAATTACTTTCCATGGATTTTTTGCTTATATAATACATTTTCTTATTGATGGCTATAGTGGATTTTATATTAAGGTTATCTTTGTGGCGGAAAAAGAATCCTTTTTACATTTGCATAGGTGAGTTAATTTTGATCTTATTATTTCTATTAATATTTATTTATAATAGTATTTATTTATAATAGTATTTCATTACTTTTTCGGCTTAACTTGCATGGAATTGTAAAACTGCAACTACGGGTGTGTAAAATCTCAGGTAACCGAATTAATCGATCTGAAATCGATTTAATTTGATTTATTCAGATTAGTTTTTTTGATTTTGGTTACTTAAATAAGGATTGATCGATTAAATTTAATTTAATTGATTGATTTATGATTTTAATTTTTTAAATCAAATTAATCGTTAAACTGACCCTTACTTATGTAAATTACATATGTACTTTAAACCCAAATACCCAATAACCCTGACAAGTCCATTAAAATATCCCAAAACCCAATATTAGAAGCCCATTAAAACAAACAAACTAATTACCTATCAAAACACATAAACTTAATCTGTAGCTGCTTGGTGGCCGATCTCCAGTGCCTCTTTCTACTGCCTCCTACTTGTTGGACAATTTTTGAAATTCAGGTAACGCCTAACCAATAGTCACTGATTCATTCCGTAGGCCTGAGGGTTTTGGCTTAAGTTTGCTCATTGACTTGCTTTCTCTTGGTCTATTGGCTCCAATCGTGAACCGGTATTTCTATTTTCCTCTGGTTGATGAAGGTGTTTACTGTCCCATGTTTTTCTAGCATTTTCTTTTGCCTTAATTTTCTATCTTCCCAATCACCCTCAATTTGTTTGGTTAAATAATCTATATTCTATAGTACTGGTTGCTAATCAATTGCTTTGGGGTCTTGAAATTCATTCTTAATCTGAAATAATTGGACCCTCTATATGTATCTTTGAAATTCAGTATTCATTGAAGGTAGCTTTGATTTTGGATGAGTTTAGCTTAATATTTTCTATTAGGTTTTGTAAACGTAATCAAGGTTATGGAAAACATGCTTTCAAACCGAATCGATTTTTTTGGGTTCGATTAAATCGATTTTAGCTCTTAGATGCGATCGGTTCGGTCGGTTATGAAAGGGGAATTGTTAGTTCCCCCAACTGTAACAATGGGTGTAGCACGTTTTTGGCAAAACCTGACTAGTAAATCAAATATTTGAATTTACAATATTTGATGTGCGAAAATTGAATTGAATACTATCAAATATTCCTTTTTTTTTTTTTTTAACTGAAGGAGAGATGATAAAAAAAATTGATTACCTTTTGCTGTAAGTTACCTGGAAATTAGACAGTTTTCTATGATTAAAGTTCCAAGCTAATATCTCATGCATAATTCATTGTCAATCAACGCAATTCATGAATTAAAAAAGACATCATATTACTCAAACTCAAACGTGAGGTTGTATAATGGAGTAACTTACATTGAAGCTCTCAACCCATGTTTCAACAAAAAAAAAAAAGAAAGAAGCGCCTCATACAATTTACATGGGCCTTGGAGAGTAAGCACCTTATGAACGTGTTCATTCTATTTACTTCCATCTATGACTATCGAATCGCATCGTTTAGCAAAGTTTGTATCTTTGGATTTTGATATTTCAGGCAGGGTTTGATGCAAAAGACAATGGGTGCAATGAACAAACTTAAAATATTCAGCAGCTCCCTGCAAAAATAACATGGCCCCAAATTCAGGGGGATAGACAGAATCAATGTATGTGTGCTCTAACTCCTAGTTTTTTTCAGTAGTATCCATGTCCGACACTTACGTGTAACGCATATGCAGAGATTGAGTATGAGATATGACCTTGCAAGCATCATTCAAAAACATGGACGTATACATGTATCCGATTCTCACATCTAAGTTTGAATAACATGAGAATCCAGTTGTAAAAGCTCCCCTATTGAAACTAGTAAATGTTTTAGCAATTTTTACCTTTCCAAGTTTCTTTCCCAATCTTAAAAGCCAACAACTAGACAACCTAATTGACTGTAACAACGGGGGTTGGGGTTCCAGAACGACACCCAAAAAACTAATTTAAACTATAGTTTAATTACCTATATATTTGACTTAGGGCTAGTTTAGCATTGCTGTTGGATAAGTTTGGATTAGAAAAAACTTGGGTTGAAAAAATATACTGAAAAAAAATGTGGTTTAAGAATTGTTAAGTGTTTAACATTGCTGTTAATAAATGTTGTAAAGAATTGAAACATCAAAAAATGATATGTTTAAAATAATAAAAGTCATTTTATCCAAAAGCCAGGTCGCAAATGGCAAAAGCGAACTTTCTTGGGTTTCCTGTTCGAGTTCCCAACCAGGTTAGCATGCAGTTTTTGACCTGAAAAGCTAAGCCGACAGTTATGCTAAATGAGGCCTTAATGTACTATGTCCACACGGTTCAGATAAAGAGAAGAAACTGACATACCTCTATTCTGGTGGAAGAAGTGCAATTTCAATCTCTTGAAGTGATTTTCCTTTAGTTTCCAACACATTTTTCTTCACAAAAATTACTCCCAGCAAACAAAAGTTGGCAAAAATTGTATTCAGGACTAATGGTCCAATCTGCTCCAGTAACCGCAAAAACAACAGACCGACAAAGAAATTTATCACCTGTTACAAAGACCAAAGATGGTCACTGGACGCTCACTTAGTTAAAGAAGGAAAGCAGGAGAAACAAAATAGTTATATACACTAGCATAAGTGCGTCAAATATAAACTTTAATGAGGTGGCATCATCTGATTCACTTATAGCGTACAGATATATACACTATCAGTACATCAAATGTAAACTTTTAATAAAATGCTTTCAGCAGATAGCCAACATCATTACATTTCATAAAAACAACCAATAAAGAAAGAAAACTCACCACAATTGATTAAGAATCCTAACAGTCTATTCACAGGCAAATAAACAAAGAAATAAAATCCCTTGTCTAGCAAGCAGCAGGATGTTAGAGAGGAAGAAGAGTTAAAAACTGGTTACCCAGTGGACAGCCATGCAAACTGACATTGCCCTTGCCCTAATCCGACCAGGAAACATTTCTGATAGGAGGAGACCTGGGACTGGTCCGGCACCCATAGCAAAGGTCAAGACAAACCTGCATTCTCACATCATCATATTTGTGTTAAGAAAATGCCACACCACAAAATGATGCTGCTAAATATAAATGTTTCCTTTGAATAGCCTTCTTAAAAGTCTGCAATGAGGTCACCTCAAACACAATCTATGGCACCCTACTGAATTAGAAAAAAAAGTTAAATTAACTAGCATATATGGATGTATCCCACTCATGCGCTAAGTTGCGTTTTCTCAGTGGTAAATTGTAATTGCATTCAATGGTCAGACATCTATCATCTCATGAAAAAGGAAAGTTTAAATATTTCAAGGGTTTAATAAGCTTATTCCACCTCCAAAAAGAAATATTTTGATGCTCAAAGGATTAACGACTTACATAAGCATGCCTCCAACAGAGAGATAAACTTCATTGCTGCTCGAGACTAAGGAACTAGCTGAAGTTGCCTGAATACCCATTGCCACTGCCTGAAACACAAAAGCATAAAGCAAAGGTCACATTGTTAAAATTATATTAAACATAATACAAATTGTTAGGTCCAAGTCTAACAGGCAGAAAATATATTCCATAACATTATCAGAATCTGAAGTTTGTTAGGTTTAAGTCTAATAGGCAGAAAAAAAAAATGGACCACAACATTAGCACAATCAGCTATACGAACATCCTATGTGAATTTCATACTCTAGCACTGCCACTATATTTTCAGAATTTGTAGTTCTTAGCCTTCAAAGTAAATGGCAACTGCAAACTGCATTAACCTAGTATATATTATAAGGTAACGTTGCAGAACAATAACTAACCACTATTCTAAATTGCCAAAAAAGGATAAAAATTTTGAAGCTCCAACAAAGTCCACATAATTCTTATGCTTCCACTAATAGAATTCAACATTTAAATGCCAAATTATAAAAACCATAAACAGCTATACAACATAATCATATTAGGAAATTTGATATCATGTATATACTGCTAGCATGCACTAAACAATAAAAGACTAGCCAAATCTTTTCTTCTTTACCATGCCTGAAAAACTTGCGATGAGGAGTGCCTTCCTTCCCAGTTTATCCATTAAAAGCAAAGCAACAAATGATCCTGAAGACATATAAATAGCATTAAGAAACACTCCACCATGATGCACGAGTTAGATGCTTGGTAAAGTAGCCATTTATACCTAACAAATTGGCAATTCCCACACATATGTTTGCAGACTCTGAGGGTACACCAGCATTTTTAAAGACAATCGATGAGAAATAGAAAACAGCGTTTATACCAGAGAGCTGTTGTAAAGCGAAAAGGATAGATCCAATGAAAACAACTGCAAATGGAGAAGTTGATAAGTAATCATTTAGAAAGAAAAGTATAGATACCATGACTTAAAAATCTTACTGATAATTATTGGCATGTTCACCTTTACGATGATGACCATAAAGTAGCTCTGAGAACTTGACTGTCTCTGCCTCATCCCCTCTCTCTGACTTTGACAATTCAGCCATTGCACCTTTCACGTATGGTCCTCCCAAAAGTTTCTCAAACTCAGCTTCAGCATCAGCACCTCTTCCTCTCTGAAACAAGTTTATAAAGTTTATTAAGAGTCTACTGAGAAAAATGCTACTTGAAGATAAACAAAGAGAAAGGATATCAAACTGTTCACATCCCCTTCTTTTCTTTCCTTTTTTTGCTTAATAGATAAATGGTGAAATTCACCCATTATAAGAAGAGATGATATCAGGATATAGTGACATCCACAACACAGAAACGAACCTAGCTTTTCAGTTGGTATGTTATGCACTCCTGTGGTCTATCATATTTAAAATTTCAGCATCAAAAGAGTCTATTTAGAACAATATACTGAGTGTTGTCCTATCTCAACACCTAGAGCACCTGCACTGTAGATGCTTCTAAGATCTTTACTTAGATATTTGATTCAGATGTAAACCCACGCACTATAATTTTTTTTTTTTCAGTTAAATATTTTCACAAAGATAATCAACTGCACAATGGCTTTATATTCATATCCTTAAATCTAATTGCAATTGAAATCTAACTTATTAATTTAAGTGTAGTGCTAAAGCTTGATATATTGATGTATGTAAAGCTAATTGTTCACAGTTCCAGAGAATATAATAATGTAAAATGTAAACATAATATGAACTTTTCCTCTTTTTTTTTTAATAACATTTGCATATCTCTCTTCCTGGTTCTAAGATTTATTAGGGCAAGATGAAAGTTAACCGATGCTGACCATGTAATGAGAGAATCTAAAATTATTGTTAGTGAATATGAAGGTAGAGCAGATGACCTTGAAAAGCCAATGGGGACTTTCTGCAGAAAACTCCATAAAAAGAGCGAGTATAGCAGCAGGAACAGCAGATACCCAGAAACATATGCGCCACCTGCACACATCATCAAGTTATGAAATATGTTATCAAGCTATGTGCAGGATCCAAGTTGTTAAAATATGCTTTCGTGATGACTTTTTTTTTTCCTTGAAAAAAGAGAATGTGACACCAAGCACATCATCTTGTGGTGGCATGATACCATCCTAAAAATTGCTTTGCTTCAAATAACCGTAAACAACAGATTAAAGCAACATTTCTGTTGATTATCATTTTCAGAGCTACTACTAATTCACTGATCATTTCTTACCAACCCTCGGTTTCCTTAGCAGGGATTCCGATAAATAGAGCACCCATCAATCCTAAGCATGTTGCAATTTGAGTGCAGCTTCCATATGTACCTCTTACATAAGCTGGAGACACCTGTTCATGTATCACATTACCATGTGTAAAAAGAAGAAGAGAAGAAGACTTGAAATATCACAGAAAAAGTAGTACATTAATCATCTTTTAGATACCTCTGCCACATAAAGAGCTGCAACAGGTGGGCCAATACCCATTCCAGTTCCAACGAATAACCTCCCTAGCAGCATGCCCCAAAGGTTTTTTGCGGTTGCACTGCAAGAATTTTTTATTTTTTTTTAGTATATAAGCATGTAAAATGAAGACACAATTGAGATTGCAAGCATGATGCGAAACAGAAGTCCCTAATTAATTCTCTATAATTTAATTTGCTTTGCGAGAACCAAAAGAAAAAGGTAGGAATGACTCCATATCTCTCAAAAAAATGGCTTAGGAAATTAACAAGATAAATTTATCAGTTAAACTGAATTTCTACCTAGAGAATATTAGTATGAACTGAAGTCCCCGAACAAAAAAAAAAAAATTTTCTGAACAAACCGTCAAGACATATCATATAAAACATTTAAGCATAATGGATAGCCTATTTGAGATGAATTCAGAACAAAAATGCTAGAAATTAATATTGCAATTACCTCATTATTGATCCAATTATCATAGGTAAAGCACACAGCTGGAATGCCCTGCGACGCCCAACCCCATCTGCAATCAAACCACTGAACAGCGATCCAACAAAGGCACCCCCTAAACATGTACTTACAACCAGACCTTGATTTCAACAAAAGACAACATATTAGAGTGGTTTGTCAAACAAGAAAAAGAGCTACAAATTCATTGATCCAATACCTTCAGCCATGGTATTCCCATGAAAACCAAGGTCACGTGAAATACTTTCTAGCGTTTCATTAACTACTCTGCATTAACAATAGGAAGCATTAAGAATACATTATTTACACAATTTCAAATAAAGACCCAAAAATTCCCAAAAAGAACATACCCTAGATGGTAACCAAATAGGAAGGAAGATAAGGTTGCCACGAGTATATGCGGGAATGATCGCTTCCAGGAAGGGTTTCCAATATCTTTGCCCACTCCATTCAGCAAACGTACTTAAAAGACCACATAAAGAATCAGAAAACGGTCAGTACCTATTGAAACTAATCAACACAACCTTCATTCAAAAAATGCAAAATCTTCTAAATATTCACCATCCTAATTTATGGGTTAAAGAAAAAAAGGACTTCAAGCCATTCCACATAGAGCAAAATGCATGCAGATAGCTGAGATACTAAAAACCCATAACATAAAAAAGCAAAAATAAAACTTTGAACTTCATGCAACTTGCACTTTTTTTTTTTTTAAAGAAAAAGGTTATTTAAATTGTTTCCTAAGCACTAACCATCTTTAATAACTTAATCACTAAAATTACAATTTGCAGCCCACAAATTAATAGTAGACGCCTTTGCTTAATAAATTCCTGACATAACCAAAGTTAATAAAAAATTAACTATTTTTTAATACCAAATAAGGTAAAAACAAAAAAGAATGGAAAGAACACCTGAACCTTGTTCTTTGTCGTAGGCATAGGCATTGATAACGTAGTCTCTGGTACCACGCTTGTACATGGAATAAGAATCGACGTGCCGTCCCCGCATTTCCACGTTATTATGAACACCCTCCCCAGAAGTATATACAAAACTCTCTGCTGTTAACTGCAAAATAATTATTCAAAGAGCAATTACGAATTAATCCCATCCCAGCTTATAAAGTTTAATCTTGAGATCAAAAAACTTTACAGGGATCAGAAATTAAAAAAAATTGCTTTAACTCCAGATCTGATCCCGGTACAGTTTTCTTTTTTCTTTTTTTTTTTTTTCTAAAAAAAAAGAATTCATTAGAAACTTAATAGCTCGCCTGAAAACAACAGAAACAAAGCTAATGGAAACGTTGTCGTTTTTTTGCAGGATCAACCAATAGAGAAAGAACAGAAAAAATAAAATAAAATAAAATGATGAACGATGGAGAAACAGAGTAGAGGTGGATTTAGCTGAAAAACGCCAGCGTTTTTCGTTCGATCAAAATTTAAAGAACTCACCATTTTTAGCATTAAAAGAAAGAAACAAATTCAAGAAGAAAAGTTGAATGCAAACAATTTTTTTAGTTTCAAAAAAGTACAGAATTTAAAGATGGAGAAGCGTCGATATACATATATATATATATATACATATATGATACAGAAATAAATATACCTGTAAGATAGAAATGAGAGCATTAGCAATTAGCTTTGAATTTTGAAATACCGTGACAATGGCGATTTGTTTTTTTTTTTTTTCAAAAAAAATTAATTAAAAGATGAGAGCTTGAAAATGAGGTAAAAGGAGAGAAATTCAGAAATGAAAAACAGACAGGTACTAAAATGCGCCGTGAAGGAAGGTGACTGATGATTTTTACTAACATGCACGTCTGGTTTCACCTTTTACTTAAAAATAAAGAAAGAAAGAAAGAAAGAGACGTACACCTGTCCTGTGCATTGTGGAGGGAGGGAAGATCCGGTGTTGCCATTTTGCAGTGCCAGATGTCTCCTTTCGTTTTTGGAGTTACATTTTATATACCGTGCGTAACTTTATATATTTACACTTAAATTAATGATATTATTTATTAAAAATATAATTATTTATTTTTAATTTTAATTTATCGGTAAAATATTATTATTTAATTTATCGGTACTATATAAAATTATATATTAATAACATATCAAATGTAAATTTTTTAAACTACTTTATTTGTTTGACACGTGGAACGGGTTGTATTCATTTCTTTTACCATTTAACTTAACAAGGAACAAGAAAATTGATTTTTTTTTATCAATAAATCCATTATTTGGTCCAAATAATTTAATATTAATTTTAAATACAATATAATTATACATTACAAAATAAAAAATTAAAAAGCAACATAAAATAAGATACGATATGAAGTTTAAAAATATACTAAAATTTATATAATATGTATTATTAATATATTAAAATTTATATCAATATGATTTAACATAAGAAAAATGACACAAACACGTATTGGATGGACACAGTAGTGGCATTAAATCATCTACATTTTTTTATTTTTTAAAAATATCAGTGTTTGATATATGCATTTAACGTATTTAAAAATTATTATAAAAATATAATTTTTTAAAATATATAAAAAATTTTAAAAATTGAATATCCCACAGTTTAAGAAAAAAAATAGAGATATGTTTTAAACTTATCATTTTCTTTCTTTCAAAATGATGAATTATAATTCTCATTCATGTTTAAATGGATACAATTTCTTATATTTTTCCCATGAAATATTTTTTTATTAATTTTTGCAGAATATTCCCAGACTCCATGAGAAATTATGAGTATATTGTACAAAATATTTTTTTATTAGATTAGTTAGATTATAAAATATAATGGTAAAAAGACAAATTATCAAAATAAAAATTAAATGATAAATTTAGTCAATCATCTTATCTAACAGTAAAATTTAAACTTTCATTCAAAGATTACTAAATCAAAACTACTTTACTATTGCTAATTTTTTTTGTCTGCTTTACTTTTTAAATCTATATTAATTCTTTTCTAAGTTAAATTTTTTTATTGGCCACAGATAAATAGAAAGCTTTAACATTTGTTCTTATTTATTTATTTTGCACTCAGCCAGTCACATGTCACCTTCCATATCAAATGTTTATGGGAGAATGAATATCAACTTTACCAATGGGATCTTGTCTTTATATTCAAATAGACAATTACACCTTATAAGTTGGGTTTGTTTACCAATTAAATTGGATTAAATTAAGTTTGGATAGTAAAATTTTTTACTTAATTTAAGATATAGTATGATAGATCCCAAAAATTTTATTAAAAAAGTTTAAAATATTTTTTTTAGTGAAATAGTAATAATAGCCGAATTGTGCAAAATTAGAATTGAAAGTCTCCAATCTCAAACCCAACCAAATTCGTAACGACCTTTAGATAAAGTCTACTCTGAGCATTGTTCTCTTCCGGATTCACCTTGTTTACCTTCTTTGCCTTCTATAATCTTTGGTGTAACTTTAGTTTCCTCCATTATTTCTATGATGTAATCTGTCCTAATACCATAATTATGGGCCATTGTATTACTTGAAGCAAGTGGAGATTTAAAGGCAAATGAAAAAAAAAAACTCATTTTTTTTTAATTCACACCCATTTGGATGAACATGATTGATGTGGTTTAAGGGGTTATAACAAAGGCAGGCACTAACCCAGATGCAGAAATTGACATTTCTGATCACATGAAATTTTTAGTGTTTGGGTATAAATGGATAGATTAGAATTGGGGAAACACATGTTCGATCAAGATGGAAGATCATGATGCCAATTTATTATAATGGAAAGGCATGCTTTGAAATTTGTTTTGAAAATCAAACTTATATATAAAATTATAAAGTACCCAAAAGAATTAACCCGAACAATTTTAGAAAGATACAAACCCATCGTTTAGCATATGGTTTGGAAACATTAACAGTACTTTGCAAGGGAAAGAGAAAGCCTAGCCTCTCGTACGCAAGACTTGACGATTTATGTATGTAAATCATGTTTTCATTTTTTTTTTTCAGTCTGTTCAAATATAAAATAATAAAATTTATTAAATTTATTAAAATTTTAAGCATAAATACAATAATTATATTAAATATAGTATATTAATCACATTTAAACATGTTATATCATGTTTATGGCATTGTTTTTGCGTTTTTTAACATGTCTTACTGTTGTACCACGATCAAAATTAGTAGACCTTCTAAATCCTTTTATTCTGGCCACAATGAATATCAGACATAGCTTGAGCTGCGCATGACCCAGAAACCACCACAACAAAGTTGGCCAAGCCTATAATTTACTGCTCACTTCGCCTCTGTTCACTCCAGCTATAATGGTTTCTGGTTGTTCTTATTTCATAGCACTTGGCAAGGCTGGTCAGAATTGTTTAATGGGGGAGGATATGAAGCAGGATTTCTGTGACAGATGCCCACTCAGCATCAGTTAAAACCATATTCAACCTATCCCGCTTGATGCAAGTCCAATCAGTTTATAGTAGTATAAATACATACGCATATAATATCCTCTTTATTACAATATACATATACATCTATATATATATATATATATAATTAGGTAAAACACATTTGTCAAATTAAGATTTGCTCTATAAAACAAACTAGAATACATTCAGAGTTTGACAAGCGCATATGCTCCCTGAATCCCTCAAAAACCAAGCACTTGCATAAAGCACAAAACCTTGAACGGGTGATATTACAAGGACAAAAATTCTTGAATGACCATTGCATTAACTAGATCTACTATAAATATATCATTCACCTCAAGCCTTGGAATTTTTACCACGAAAATGAAAATTAAAAAAACTCCCTTACGAGGTGTTACCCGCAGAAGCACTCATTATTTGGATCTGTCAAACACAGGCAGGCAGCTTTTTAGCATAGTATGTAGAATCAGCAAAATAAATAGTTAATATTTATAATTATAATAAACAAGATAAATGAAATAAAAAAAAAAATCATGAGATAAATTTTGAAACAAGAAGAAAAAAAGTACCTTATTCACAAGCAAGTTTACTTGCTCTCTGTACATTTCCTTCAAGTCCGCGATATCAGCTCGGAGTTCCTCCAGCTGCATAGTTGATGCAACCACTCAAATGTAAGAACATCATGAATAACAACAGTATCATATAATATTCTCATTTTATTATGGGAAAACTAGAATGAATGAGAAATACAGCAACTCTGATGAGACGTGATATTTGAAATGTTATTGCTTCTATGAAAAATCCTTTTCATCATACAATGTTTGGGTCTGGATCCCCTCCATTACTTTTCTGTCCATTATTACCCCATACAAGTTCAATCACCATTCATAAGTTTGATTTTCATAATTTATGAATGGCCCTACACACGTAAATGGTGATGATTAGTGTACCAGAAAGTAATGGATAAGGTCTCAGCCCATGCTATTTAGTTCAGCAAAGCTCATATTGTCTCTTTGCTTTAATGATTTAGTGATACCATACATGAAAAGAAAAAAAAACATCCATAAGCTTCATCACACATCGTTGAATATGAAAATTTGTGTGCCAGCAATAAGAAAGGTTCCAAATTAAAAAGGCATGTACCTCCTCATCACGTTCACCCATTAGCTCCAGAGCAGCAGAGTGTCTCCGCCTCAAGGCTTCTAGCTCTGCCCGGATTCCAGGCAAGGTGGCGGCCTCTGCCTTCAACTTTTCACACTGAAGCAAATGTAAACAAGGTTAAAGGCAATGGATTTGATGAAGACACTGAATAGAATATCGATGAATAAAATTTCTCTCGCATTTAACTAGGAAGCAGATGGAGAACTCACCTGTGCAGTCATTTTGACTAACTCCTCGGCTAAAGAGTCACGGATAGACTCCATGGAAGTCTGAAGTAAACAACAAGCAATGCTAGCAGATATAAGCTATTTAAACATTAAACAAGATAAACCCAAACCTCAGAATCAGGAAATATTCAGTATTGAGCACACAATTTGAACGTGTGGTGACAGAGATATTTAAATTCAGGTGCTCAAATAAATAAGTCATACCAAACGAGACACGTAGGATGCAAGTTCACCCTCTTTTTGACGAAGGGCAGATTCAAAAGCACTAGGTGTCATGCTCTTCATGTAGAGTGGACTTAATGTTGCCTCTCCAATATTTCTCTTCTCAGAGAAACCATCAGATGCGTCCAAAGATGCCTGCAGAAAATAGCTTTCCTCCATGCTTCCTATGCTGCTAGCAGTAGAGAGTTTCCGAGACAAGCTTCCTGTACCACAATCACACAATAAGTAAAGAAGATAATAAAGATCAACTACATCACAACACAAAGCATCACACCATTCTCCAAAGCGGAATTATGCCTAGCTATTGGAGCTTGCTCGGATACAGCCGTAAAATGCGAACGCGCAGTCCTTTCCAATTCTAACCGAGTAGCTTTCTCCCTTTCTACTTCCTGTAGCAAATCAAAAGCTTCATTCAGTGAACTGAACCAAATGATAAAATCTAAAGCACAAACAGTTAAAATGCTTCCCATGTTCATATAGTCATAATAAACTCCCAATACCTCATTTAACATCAGCAGATAACTTTTATCATCTGCAATCATGTGAAGAATACAAGACGCTCTTCCTTTTTATCATCTTAAAAGGAAAAGGAATTCAAGAATGCAAAATTGAAGAGAGTTTATTTGAAGCAACAGGTGTGAAAGGGAGCCCATTTGGTAAAGCACATGTAAAAATATTAACAGTAATTTAAGCTAATGAATCAAAAGCAAAACCTGCTGAAGAAGTTCTCGGTGCACAAGAGCATCTTGCAACTCTTGCTTATGTTTCCGCCTTAGTTCCCTAATTTCTTCCTCAAGCTGGTCTGCCCGACCTTCTTGGGTATCAGCTTCCTCCTTTGCTACAAGGTATTCCTGTCTATTCTCAGCAGCCCTCTGTCTCTCTTTCTCAAGGGACCTGCTTAGCTGTGTTTGTTCTGCTCTTAGACATGAAATCTGAAGGCCATGCAAAGCAAAGCAAAGGTTAAGCCAATATCTAGAAATGTTTCAGCAAATAAAACCTAAATCAGCCACAAAACTAGAACCTGAGCTTCAAGAACATTAATTCGTGATAAGGTTTGAGATAGGCGTTCATTCACAGACAGCTCTCTCTCTTCGGCAGCTGCAGCTTTCGCCTCTGCTTCCTGCAAATCCAGTAGAATAGATAATTATGAGAACAGGAATTTGTATAAGCTTCACATGCGATCTCATATCATGTAATAACATTGTGGACACCTGGAGACGAGAATTTAGAGATCTCTCCACAGCAGCCCAAGCTTCTACTCTTCTGGAAGTTGTTTCCTATTAAAATTAGAGCAAACAATCGATATAAAAAAAAAAAAAAGAAAAGAAAGAGCAATAGTCCTTGAAACTTGTTAAAAATGCATTAGAACAACATACTTCACCTGCATAGCTTCAATCTGCCTTAAAAGTGGCCTCGTAGACTCAGGCACTTGTGTAATCAACTCCTGACACCGACGCTCACTTGCCTAGGAAACAAAATTAAAGCTGTGAACTACTTGAAACAAATTTCTTAAAGAAAAGGCATCAAGGAAAGATTTAATATCTAAATAGCCGGCAGAAAATCAGCTCACTTGATAACGTTTTTGAAGATCTTCAATATCCCTGCGAAGCATGTCTTCTCTAAACACTGCCTACTTAGTTAGAAAACAACAATAAAATCATAACTTTCATGTATTAGCATGATAAAATCTTAAATCTTAAGCTTAACTAATACAACAAAAAACCTGCTGGTCTTTTCTGCTTAGGGTTCGCCTTAATTCTTCAAGTGTCTGCACTAGCATGGCTTCACGTTCTTCAGCCTCTCTTAAACGACTCTCCAATTCAGTTCTGGCTTCATTGTTGGCACGTGCCTCTGCTAGTGCTTCAGCCTCCCTCGCGGCATTTAGAGCATTTGCATAGAAGTCTTTCTGAGCTGCAAGTTCCGCTTGGTGTTTTTCAATTGTTTCTTGTAGCAACTTCTCTGTAGCCGCCTTGTCCTTCTTGATGCTCTCTACCTTGTTCTCTTCGACCTGAAAGCAGAACAAGGAACACATACAATCAACAAGTTGACATAACTTATTCGTAAATGACAGAATTCTTTCTATGCAGTTCAAAGGAATTCTTGGGCATAAATATGCCCAGAAAAAAAATGATATAATACTAAAGGTCAAGACGAAAGTATCCTCCAGCTCTAGAACATATTAGGGGATTCCCAATTCTTCCCAGGTCTTATGGAAATGATTAACCTTCTTAATTTACGCACGTCACTCGGACAAAATGAAATAATAGGAACACTAGTAACAAATAACAAGCAGTGTTTCTTTTTGTTTTTTTTTTTTTTTCACCTTTCCTGTTTCTAAGTTCTAATAGGTGAATAAACAAACCAATAAAGCAGCACCAACAGCATGGCAATCCGACTACAAGGCTAAATTTACAAAAGAAAAGATCTATAAAACTAACAGCCCCTGTAGTTCTATAAGTTCTGCCTATTGAACCCAAAATCTCCATGCAAAACCAAGTATAAACGAACAAAGTGCAAATACAGTATGAAACAAAAGGTCTATTCCAACCAGTGTTTTACAATTATAACAAACAAAACTATATGATACAAGAATACTGAATTTAAGCCTAGCATTACCATGGAAAAACCAAATAACCTGAACGACATTGTTTTCCTCAAAGGAGGTTAAAAATTGAACATGGTATAGAGTTTCATATTGCAGCTCATATTATCTTGAATTCTAAAACTAATAGGGGGAAGACAAAGTAATTAACCAACTACATTCCAATTTTAAGAATGCACTTGCCTGAAGTTTCGTAGTCAGACCTTTCTTCTCCTCTTCGAGCTCTCTAATCTAGTATCACAAAAATACGATGGAAAAAAGGAAGAAAGTGAAGAGAAAGAAAAAAAAAAAAAAGAAGAGACCATTTACCATAATTTAGAAAACCCAAACAACCACCAAACATATTGTCATACCTGAGCCCTTAATTTCCTGATCAGAGCTTCTTGATTAGCCTGCTTCTTTGAAAGCTCTTCACCTGAGGGGATAGAAAAATATATTGTAATAAGAATGCATAGAGAACAAGGGGATCAAATTTTCTTAAGAGTCATCTAACCATCTAGGTCTCAAGCAGACACAGAAGTAGATGCAGTGATGCACCCAAGGATACTCATTTTACACTAAAATCCATACATGGTAAATTATAGAAGCTTCCCTTAGATTTTAGCTCCATTATAAGGGTTAGGTAGATATGAAGAACTTTAACCATTCCTTTTACAATATATTCCTGTCCATTAATCCTCCTTTAAAATGTATTGTCTGGTAATCCTAATCAAGAAATAACAAAGTGCGCCCATATATCCTCCATTATACGTGGGCTCTTTTTGCAGAAACTCCATTACAAAGAAATGAGGTGAGGACTAACAGATCTAAGAGAAGAAAATTATATTCTTTTGAACAAGGAAAAAGCTACAGGGCATCGTAACAAATGTAAATAGGTGTTTTCAGAACTCACCTTCAGCCATCACTTGATTAATTATTTCATCTTTTTCTTTTAACAGAGCAGCAGCATCACTTTTTTTATTCTGCTCTCTTCGAAGAGTATCCCTTTCCTTAGTCAGAGCATAAACCTGGAAAAAAGCATACCAAGAGACAACTGCACTTAAAACACTATATTTAGCTTAAAAGGACAACCTTTCCCAAAGTATATGTCCACTTATCATCATGTTCTACAAAAGCATGCAATTCATTGACACCATTTTCAACTAATTGCAACTATAGGGGACACATATCATTTAGTCCTTTTCTAAAATACCCTAAATGAATCAAATCTCATGCAAGAAACTTCTTAGGTAATGGCAATAATCGCAACACAGTTAAGAGAAGGCAAACTATCATTGGGGGGTAATCTTCGAGTTAACAAGGGACTCAAGCATTATATCTCGTTATTATTGATGATGCTATGAGAATGAGAAAGAGAGAAAAAGCACTGCTGAAAACTAGAGATCAACCCATGTACTAACCTCATATTATACTTCATCTCATACATATAGTCAATAATACCATTTACCCAACAGACTCCAAAGATAATATTTTTCCTTTGCAGTCAAGAAATTAAGACAATTGAAAAGTGCCAGTCATAACTGGGAATCTATTCCACAAAACTAAATTAATAAAATAAACCTAGTATGTGGTTACAAACGCCACAAAATGTTAATAAAGGATTTCTAGAACCAGTGTTGTCAAGAGCGGCACAAGAAATTACAACAGAAAAGCAAGAAAAGGAAGGAGGTGCTGAATGTCTAGAACATACCTTCCTTTCAAGAGTCGAAACCCTTTGATGATATTCCTCTCGCAAAGACTCAATTTCTGCTTCATTGGATTTTCTCTGTTTCAAACTTTCAGAAGTTAAATTAAAATCCTTTTTCATTTTTATTAGGAGAGAGACATTGGAGTATCCTTCTAAATATCTAATTAGAAGTAGCTACCACTCATCTCTTCAACTGTTTCATGATTAATTTAGAAGCCACATAAAAAAGGAAGAGAATGTGTGGAAAATGATTGACTTATGTTTAAAAAGAAAAGAATAAAAATAAGGACAATCAAACTCGACAATGTCATAACAGTGATGAATTATGATGTAGGTTCCAATAATTTGACTGACATATCATGGGAAGCATTGACAGAGTAAAATCACATATACGTTTCTCATAGAAATGTGATTGTATGTGCCATTAAATTAATTCAACCAAGAACTAAACCAACCAACCCCCATTGCCAATTTTTCAAAGAGAATTTGGCCATAAATAACCCATCATTGAGAACAATTTGCATAAACGGAATTCCAACCACTGCTAACACCCGCATTCATAATCCACACAAACCAGAATTTTACAGCAATCATCCTCATACAAAATATACTAGGGAAGAACAGAACTTCACCATGGGGGCTCACCTCAAGTCCAATATGAACACCATACAAATTAATATATAACAGAAAATTTCATTACATAAGAGATTCAACCATCTTTCATCTATAAGATATCCAATATGAAGACACGTTCATAGAAATCAATGATTCTAAGACATGTAAAGGTTTATATTACTTTTTAAACATGGAAGTAAAACCACATCAAAGCAACAGAAAGCTTGATTAGCAACAACAAAACATCTACGCATATACGATCAGAAGCTTTTCCCAATATATTTATAAATCTATCTAACACAAACGTCCAGAATGAAAAACAATCAGAATAACCATCTACGCATCAAGCTTTTATCAAGCACCAGTCATTGACTGAATTATATAAAAGGCCATGTCTTCAACCTGAATATTCTAATTGATAATTTGGATTTTGTTCATTTTAACCTCAATTGAGGTATTGATTTTTATTCAAGAAATTAAGGTGTACATAGAGCGGTACGCACTGCAAATTAACAGACAGAAGAACAAACGTATATAAAGTCACTATCACATAGACAGCCAAACCATGTTAAAATATCTAGGGTGAAGAAAAATGCCCATACATACCTTCAAATCCTCAATTACAGCTTTAAGTTGCTCGTTCTCATTCATTAGCTTTGCAATTTCATCAGCTTTTGCCTGAAAAAGAAACAAATGAAATTGAAAATTCAAGAACTATAAACCTTTAACCATAGGGGATAATATAAAATGGGATTTCATTCTTTAGCGCCCTCTCTCAGACAAATGTAGCATATGATACCATCATCAAATTAGTGGAAAAGAAAGTAAAGCATAACCAAATAAATCAAGGAATATAAGCTTCCCTTCTAATTTTACTGTAAAAGCATCTTCAAATAAGAGGTAAAGGCTGAAGCCTAAGATTTAATCTCTGAAAATCTGCCTTGCAGAGAATGACATATACACCACCGTCCAAAAACCCCCCAATCCTCTTATCTTAAAATGAAAGAAATGCATTAAACAAATAAGCCTTCTGGAAATATGGAGCATCATAAAGGATCTAACCTTTATAATGTTATTTGTTCGTGTAGGAAAAGTGCCATGCATATGGGAAAGAAAGAGGAACATAATCATGAGCTATAGCTAAACATAGAATGATATCAGTCAACTCCTGATAGAAACAGCAGCATGCATCAAATCGATCTCACATTTGCATGCTTCCTACATAAAATAAGGGAAAATGTGAAATACCTGAGCTTGCCTTGCAGCACCTTGCAATGCGGATTCCATCATTTTCATTTCCATCCTCACCTTCTCCAATTCACGTGTAGAATCAGCTGAGGCAGACATGGTAGTCGCAGAACTCAAGTGTAGATCTTCTTTAACATCAGTTTCACCATCATTAGTCTGCCGATCCGCTTCAACTCTTTTAGTATTTACATCATTTTCAAGAAAAACTGATTCAGAGACCGTCCTTTGAGCCTCATGTGAAGGAAGCATATAGGGCAATGGAAATTCCCGAACACTGTTATTCTCCTCAACACTGATAGAATGTGAACTCGAGGGCAACGGCTCTTCAGGGCCACCACCAGCTATCCTATCACTTGATTCCTCAGATTTAACTGGAAGACTTTTCTCTAAAATCTCTTCCGTTTGTGTCTTCTGTTCATCTTTACTTTCATGTATGTCTACAGCATCACTTGACTCCGCTGGCACAGGCTCAGCATCCTCAACTTGGTCTACTTCTGCGTTATCTAATTTTGCTTCCTTGGAGTCAGAGTCTTCAGAAATGACTACATCAGGGCTTTCTTTATGTTGTTTACTATCAGGAGAATCTGAGGACTCAACATTCTGAAAGACAGATTGAGAAGGCTCGGCAGAAACTGGTTCTGATTCAGATTTAGCTTTACCAGGGTCTGAACCTCCGGTATCGACTCTCTCCACAGCCTCAGAATGTTCGTTATCTTTTTCTAACTCGACAGCTTGTTGATCATCTTCAACAGTGGTTTTCTCACGAGAATGGTTTAAGCTGTCACTTTCAGCCTCTTCTTTCTCCTCAACTTTGGGTGGATTCAGTGAAGATTCAAGTTTTCCTGATGATTCAACAGCAGTCTCCTCACCTTTTTGACCCATAAAGGCCATAACTGGATCCAAGAGTGCTTTTCTGTCTGAAGACCACAATCCTGAAGCTGGAATAAATGTAGACAGGAAGTCATAAGCATGATTGGTCCAAAACCCGCATTATAACTTCCATGCAATAGTGAATAAGCAATTGGAAGCAACTTTTCCTTTTCTCCTTTTCTTTATCCTTTTTGGACATCAGACCAAAAACAAAAAGGTCACCGGCATGTAGTGTTTCTTTAAGTATGAGCTCAGCACTAATCTTTTCATGCGAGGAATGTGAGAAAAAAGGATAATAGGAAGAAAACTTCCTTTCAAAACAAAGACAGAAACTGAGTTAGGGAACTCCAAACTCCATTGTATTCCACAGGAAATGGGAAATAAAGCAGTTATTGTATAGCAAATAGGCTTTATTTTCCGATTATTCCAAACTCAAATAAAATAGTAAAAGAAATAACCCTTCACTGGATTATTGGAACAGAAAATAGTCAACAATATTGTATTTCATGATTTTTTTTTGTCTTATTTTGACATTTCTAACTCCAACAATAAGATTAGCACTCCCATGGATAAGTAGAGGAAAAGTACAAGTTAGGTTTCCTAATTGAATTCCCGCAAAATGAAATTAAAGCAATATGCTTTATTGCAGCATTCCACTAGCCTAACAAACTTTACAACTAGCCAAATAATTCACACATTTGTACAAGGTAATAACAACAGCCATTACCTAATATCACAATCCAAAATTTATGACAAACAGAGGCTTACACTAGAAATTTGCATTCAAATACCTAAAGACTGCGTAAAATACCAACAATGTTAGCAAATTTAAAACATACCTTCATTACTGCTTGATTCAGGCTTCTCTTCAAAACCGAGAGCAGTATCAAAATTCTTCTCGATATTCTTCACACTCTCCTGAAGTTTATTAACTGCCCCGGCAAGATCAGGAAAGGCCCCTAAGGAGACCTTCCCGCTAAACCAAGCCATCCTTTTTTGAAAAACTCAAAATACCTAAATCAACTCGATCCAAAAACTCAAATCCACCGTTTCAAGCATATTAGAAACCCTACGTTGACATACCGCAAATAAATTAATAAATAATAACAACAATAATAATAATAATAATCATAAAAATGCCATGATCCAAAATTTTCAAATCAGAATCTAACAAGATCTAAATCGTAAATTGCGTATTAGGAAAGAAATTTACGAAATTACAATCTTTACAAGCAATTAAAAAATGCTGACAACTGAAATGAAATTATGAAAAATTACTCTCGTAAACCAATTAATTAATTATAAGCAAATTAGCGAAAGTGAAAAAGACACCTCAACTAAGAAGGATACGCAGTTAAATCGATTTGAAATATATATATATATATATATATATATATATATATATATATACACACACACACACACACACACGTTTTAGAAAGATAAGGCGAGACTCAAATTAGTGAATCAAGAAATTATTATCTTTCGAGAAAGCATGAGTAGTGAGAATTGAACCTGATAGATATGGGCGTGGATTTGAGATTTCAAATCATTGAGACTGCTTCTGAAAAAGTTTGATTTACGGGCTGAAAGAGAGGTTCGGTGGATCGAGAGAGGGGTCGATCTGGTTTACTCCGTAACTTTTTCTCCTTTTTCTATTCCTTTCCCATTTTTTTTTTTTTTTGATGCTGGTATGAGGTATGCAGCTGATTCATTTAAGGTACGTCGTCGTTTTACAACCTGCTGAAGGTTTTAATTAAACCTGTTTTCAAATATCGACCCAAAATAAGAAGTATTCTAAAAGGATTATTTTTTAGAAATAGATTCCAGCCCACCAGGCCCAACCCGTGAAGAATCCAGCCCCTCCCATTTTGCATCGGGTTGGCATCAAATTTGGACCGAACCCAAGTTATTATTTTGGGTATAATGTTTTTACCTTTGTTTTTTTAAATACATGTATGTATATGTACATACACACACTCATTTTTCTATTTACTTCACTTTTTATATTTATTTAATTTTGCAATGTGTTTTAAATATCATAAAAAATAATATTCATTTGTTTCAAATCTAGAATTTAATTTTGATAAATAAAATTTAAAATAAAAATGATTACTTTTTAGAAGAAGGCCTCTAAAAAGAATTATTTAAAAAAAATGAAAAGAACAAATTTTATTTTAATATCCGGAGTAAAGATGATTAGTGACATGTTATCGAAGGTATTGGGCATCTCAAACATTATTTTTACATGGTTTTTCTTTAAATAGCTAGTAAAGTATTTTAAAAATTGTTGAAATAAAAAAAATTTTAAATTTTGAGGAATAAGCCTTAAAATAAAAATGATTACTGATTTAAAAATCCTCACTATAAAATAGGAGATTTTTAATAACGATACAAGAGGATGATAAAAAAACATTCTTGCTATTTTGAATTTAACAATATTAAGGACAAATGTCGTTCCTAATTTAATAGTATTGAGGATGAACATTGTCACAAAATTTTTTAGAAATACAATTTTTAATGATGAGAGTTAGGGTTTTTTTTTATCTTTAAAACTTTTAAAGATGGTTTTTTATATTTTTGAGATAATTATTGACTTTAATTTTTCTAAATTTTGTAGTGCTCTAATAGGAATTTTTTATGGAAAGTTAACGTATGAATTTTTTATGGAAAAGTTTTCTCCAAATATTTTGAGTAAAAATAATTAATAGGACATTACCAAAAGTACCGGAATGTCCCAAAAATTATATTTACAAAGATGAATCACGTGCATTTTTCACGCAAAGCGTTCTAAAAAAATAAGCAAGGTGCATTAATCCCACATCAGATAAGAAAGGAAAGGTCTTTGGGCATATAAGCAGATATTCTACACATCCCGTCGTGCATATCTTTTAGAAAAAGAGTAATGGGCCTATGACAAGTGGTATTAGAGCCAACCCTTAGTTATCCGATTTCAGGCCGAGCACCTCAATAGGTGAGGTAGGCAAGGTAGACCAACCATGACTTCACACCTAACATCCCGAGAATGAGATAGGCAGAAATGGTGAAGAAGCCCGCAATTGAGGCATTTATTTCTATGATTGCTAAATCCATTTGCTTGTTTTATATGATCCACCCTCGTATAAAATTATGCTACATTTCAACATATGTAAATTAAGTATTAAAAACATATAGTTTGTATAAGGCCCAAGAACGAATTCCTCGTTGTATGACTAACTAGCAATTACTAGTGACTTTAGCTTCATGCAGGTGAGTTATAGCTTGCAATCTAAACTAAGGATAGGTTTTTGGAGTTAGCTCACCCTCGGGGGCTCACGAGCCTTTGTCTCACCCATTGTAGCACATGTGTCGCCTAGGGTATAAGGGCATGATGACTTGACATCATTCTCACCTTCCTTCGACTTATCACCGACAGTCTACTAAGGGTTCCAAACTCAACGGTGGCAACTAAAAACGAAGGTTGCGCTCGTTACGAAAGGAAGAGACTCATAGAATGGCAGAGGCAAATAAAGCTTTTGCACATTTTCGTTAATTCGTGAAAAATATATACACATATTGGATCCATACATCTTGATCGAAAAAATCAATAAAAAGAAAGAAAGAATCAAAATTGACCGATATATTTATTGAAAAAAACATGAAAAAGGAAACGAAAAATGAGTCATAAATCATGGATCAACTAAGCCATCTTTGGGACTTGCTTAAGAATAAGAAAGAGGAATCTCATGTAAATACCACGAAATAAGGTTTGATCTTATTCATGTGGATTTCGTAAATATTCCACTCCAAAAATAAAAAGTTCAAAACAATTGGGTTTCTTTTAAAGATTAGGTATAGTTGCTAATTCATGATCTAGCTTGTATAAAATGAAAACTTCATTCTTAATTCTATGAGAATTTTTATGAAAACCTTTCATTTGCTTATCTTCGATGGAAGTTTTATTTTTCAAGAATGTATCTTAATTTTTGGACTAAATCTTCTTCTAATGATCGATTCAACCTCTGATCAAAAAGATATACTTTGTTTATATGTCATCTCTTCAGCAAATATAGTAATGAGCATAACGACCCTAATGGTATTTTCTTGTTTATATTTAATTTAAACTTATTAAACTGTATGCATCCCATCACATAATTGAAGACTTTTCATACTTTGGATATCTAAGTTTAGTGACTAAGGTGTCACGAGATTGGATGGGATAGAATGTAAAGCCAAGCATTCTAAGAAGTAGGCAAGATACATTAATCTTACATCGAATAAGAAAAAGAAGGTCTTTGGGCATATAAACAGGTGTGTTGCACATCCCATCAAGCATGTCTTTTAGGAAGAAGATAATGGCTTTGTGACACATTCATGCAAATAAGAAAGTGAATGTGAGTCTAATTCACAAGTAGTAATTTTGATGAAATCTTGAGATTAAAAAAAGTTAATTAAATATTACCAAACATGTTGAAGTATTTAGTGAGATTTTCTACGTAAATGATTCTTGCAATTTTCTTTAAAAAATAATAAGAATTAGATTTTGTTCTCATAAAGCTAGAAAATTAGCTTGAAAAAAAGTTGTGTTAAAAAAAATATTTAAGGGAATTAATCTTAAATATAAAAAATAAGATCAGTTTTTCAAGGCTAAAGATAACAAATGATTGAAAAATCTTATTTTTAAATGAGCATCGTGGGATGTCAATACCTTCCCATGCGTAACATCATATTCTAGAATCATTGCAAATTTAGAGAAATTAAGGACGGGCAATAATTGTCTCTTAAAAATGAAAAATCATCCCTAAAACTTTTAGGGATGAAAAATTATCCCTAACAATTATCTTCTAAAATTTTGTTTTTGAAAAGTTTTCGACATCATTTATCTCTAATAGTATCATTCTTTCTAAATATTCTTAAGGACAAGACAAAAATGACCTTTTTCATTAATCATCTATTTATCTCATTCATAAAAATCTCTGCATTTAATTTTTTAAATAAAAATAATCTTTTTAATAATTTTAAAATTTTATTACGATGATAAATTTTTTAAGATAGTCAATCATGACTACTTAAAAATTAATACCGATTCTCGTTGTTTTAAAGATTGAAAAACCGTTATAACAATAATCATAAGGATCTTTGTTTCTCACCGTATATATATATATATATATATATATTGTTTGTCATTGCACCCTAAAGATTATGATGCAGGCTGATTCATGAGCCATTCATAAATTGCTGCGTAGGTAGAAGTCATGTACGTTGATGCCTCAAGTAACTTCCAAAATACACTTATTGCATGCAACTATTAATATCATTAAGTAGCCAAAGTCAGACAATTGAGTAGAACTGGATTTTTTTTTTATTTTTTATTTTTGCAAATCGCCGATTCAGCCATGGGCTGAAATGAATTTTGCAGGAAGTTTGAAGCTGTTGGACTGCTTGTCACACGTGCCCGGCAAATTCAGACGGTTCCATTCGTTACTCAGCACATTGCTTTTTTTCTGAGCATAAGTCAAATAAATTCAAACCTCACCTCAACTTTGTAAACCGAAAATTTTTTAAGGTAGACAATGCAAGATTCTTGACATTTCTATCGTCAAATCAGCATAGCCTAGCGGATTAAGCAAGGAACCCCTATTAAGGATCAAACCAAAATCAGATTTAAGAAACTAACATGTAAGGTAAAAAGTTTAATAAATACTATAAATCACAGTCCGGTAAACAATATGAGATAGCATGGAATGTCTCATTCTGTAAGTTCCAAATTTCTTTCTTAGAGTTAGCATTCCAACTCATGCGTAGCGCTCTTTCTTGGCCGAAAGCCCTTAAAATTCTAGTTTTTTTCTTTTTTTATTTTTTTTCTGCATTTGCAGTTCTTGGTAACATTTTCCCTTATCTTCTCTGCTCTGTAACTCTTTAGAATCACCGATTTGATTCCTTTTGTTTTTTGTCAGTTTTTCCACTGAGGCTTTTAATGGATAAATTTAGGAAGCCAATTTACCACCATTAAAACCAAAAGTAAACCATCTACCCTGGCTCAAAGACTTTTGCCCTTTAAGAATGAATATAG
>JBBYHK010000015.1:1316396-1332334 GCA_038382065.1 Adansonia grandidieri | reverse complement strand
TTTGTCAACTTTTTATGAATACCCATTTTTTGTTTAAAGCATCTCATATTTAATTACTAATAATAATTATTCTACCTTCTCCTTTAAATTTGCAAACTTTGCCTTTTTCTTTGGGTAGCCTTTTCAATAATCTCTTCATTCTATTGCATCTTTCCTATCTTAAATCTATTGAAATTGTCACAATCTTTCCCAAACTTTTTCCTTCCCTTGAAATTTCATATTATTTTCATTTTTTTTCTTTGGCTCTCCAAAACTTGCATCATAAGAAATCTTTAAATAAAAAAAGACTTTAAAATTAAGAAAGCAAGATACTTCTTGTTTTTTGCTTGTAAGATATCTTGGTTTTCCCCTTTTGCTTTCCCCAATAGATGTTGAAAAAAATAAATAAACAAATAAATAAATGAAAGATGTTAGGAATGTATGATAAAAAGAAGGATAAAGGAGAAAGAGAAACCCAAAAGGAACCTCAAATCAATTAATACTGTACTATACTACAAAATAATTTTTTTTTCTTTATTAGGGAACCATGTGATTGCTTCATATTTCTACCAGTCCCAACTACCAAAAGAATAAATGAAAAAGGTTCATGTAGTTGAATTGCGGATGAATTATAACCCATATACACATAAGCAATGGAAAGAAAATGTCAATGTTTAGAAAATGATTATGGCAATAATAATAATGTCCTCAAGGTTAATTTAGTTGATAAAAATATTAAAAAAATTATTGATTAAGGTTTAATCGTAAAAAATATTTTAAAAATAAAATTCTGTCTAAACCAAATTAATATAAAAAAAATATCTTTTTAAGATCATCCGAATTAGGATTAGGCTGAGAGGACAAGTATCCATGTGTATATACAAAAAGAAATAAAATTCAAAACTTGATTTCAATTAATTTTCAATCTATAGAGAGTGCTCCATGGAAAAGAATTTTGTTAGTACAATAAACCAAAAAAAAAAAAAAGGAGGGTTTCCTAAAAGCTTCATGGCATCCTTAGCTAAACCCATTTTTTGTCTCTTTTTTAAGGGCCCATATTCTCATAGATTCCCTTATAAGGGTTTTTTTTTTTTTTTTTTGGCAGTGAAAGGAAATTCCTCTTTATTCTCTTGACCCCAACCCTAAGCTTCTGCTAGCTGGTTTTGAGTGAGTGACAAAGACTAGAGAAAATCTTTTTGCAAACATTTTATTGTTTCCAAAAAGCTGAAGAAAGAAAGATGATTACTTTCAATTTTTCTTTTCTTCTTCTCATTGTCTTAGAAAAACCTACTTCGAAAAAAATTTTCAAAAGAAGTTCTGATTTTAAAAGAAAGAAAAATTGGGAAAAAGAAAGGTAAACTATTACCAATATTTTTTCCTATTGTCTCAGTTAATATTTTTGTGAAAAAAAAAAAAGAAATAGATTTGATGTTTTGTTTATGTATATTATATTTCTTATTTTTTTGTTAATTATATATAAATTTAAAAATTTATTAAATATATTAAAAATTCAAATATAAATATAATAAGTGCAATAAACATATTATATTATTCATATTTATGTCATATCATATATTTTTTAAATATATTAGATTTTTTTATCACCTACAAAATAAATTCATTCATACAAAGTGTAATTTCTCTTTCCTCAACTTTTTTCTGAATTAGTGAAACCGAAAGTGAATCATTTGCCCAATAAGATTTTCAGTTTGATGGCTGAAAATTGTTGTTTGAGGGATGTCACTTTCCTTGGTAGCCAAAATTTTAGTAAAAACTATTTTTGGAAAAAAAATAAAGGAATTGTCTTATCAAATAATATTATAATTTAAAAATTATAACCAAATAATTAGTAATTCTTTGTTATTTTCATTTTTTTAAATTAATTTTTACACTCAATATCATCTCATTCAAAATGTAAAATTAAAAAGTTAAAAGATTTTAATATTCATTTTAAAAAAAAAAAATTATATTGTAACTATATTGAGAATAAATAAATGTACCAAAAAGAAAAAAGAAAAGCAATGAACTTTATTAGAATAATATTTATTAATTAAAATGTTCATTTTATCTTTTTTTTATGGTTTTATTAAATTTTTATTTTTTATTTTGCATCTTTTGCCTTTCCAATTTATATCTCAACTCTAATTAACGATTTATGTCTATGACATTAGTAAAAAGCCTAACAAAATCGACTCAGTTAATCGTCGATTGTTCACCTAATTATTTTTATTGATTAAATGCAGGATTTAATTATCAAAATCATTGTAAAGTAATATATATATATATATATATATGTATATATTCATAATTTCAGCCAAAAGAAAAAGCTTCATTTGTTGAAAACGAAATTGCCTTGTTTTCATATAATAAATTTGATATTGCCTTCCAAAGTCTAAAGATTACAAGATTAATAATTAAGAATCGATTTTAGATTCCGTTCGAAAATAATTCATTTTATTGAAATATCATTCTATGATCGAATCTTTTTTAAATCATGTGTAGAATATCGAAAAAGAGCTCTTTTAAAATTTTGAAAACTTTGGAGGCAAACCCATTAATTGCATTCACTTATTTCAACCCTTCAAATTATTATATATATAAAGACACAAAGAAATATAATAATCAACCATTATAGTAAATAAATAAATAATATTATTAATAATAAAAGAGAAAGTGACAACTTCCATGGCTCACAAACTTCACAAAAATATTCAAAGTCAATGACTCTACGGTTTGACCTTTACCAATCAATATAAGCCGCTTCTTTTCTATCATGGCTCAGCTTAGCTAAGCTTAGCTTAGCCAATTTTATTTTATTTTTCATATGGATTTTGTTAAGGATTACTTACTTTTATAATTATTTTATTATAATAAATTCAGAATTGTCAATTAATATCTGATTTTTTTAATATATTGGTTTTCGATTATTCTCAATTTGTTAATTTTGGAAATTTTTTTTTAATTTCGTGACTAAAACGTGATAAAGTACCATTGAATTTGTTATTATAAATAGATGGACTTTTTAATTTCATTTTTAAAACTAATATGATATTCTTTTGGAGAATATCGACACACATCTTTAACTTTAAGATATATTAATTGATTAAAGTAATATTTATTTAATAATTTGTTTTGGGAATATTTTAATGGAGCTAATTAATCCCTAGATTTGTTCATTGTCCTCTAAAAAAGAATTGTGTTTAGACTTTGAAAAAAAAAGGGAAAAAGAATATGTATTCGGACCATTAGGTATGAAATTTACTATGATAAAGAAGAGTAGTTTTGATCATCATTAGAGGTAGCCCCAAACAATGAGTGAAAGCCGCCTCTAGGTTTGGATTAATAGGTTTTTTTTTTCATTAAAATTAAAGAAACAAAAAAAATCAGTGCATTATAATTTCAAAGAAAAATGATATTCGGTGATTATTGTTAGAATGGGTTATAGGTAGGTTAGTTTTGGATTAAGTTTAAGCAAGATGTTATGATTTTTATGACTACTTAAGCTCTATTTGATCTAAAATATAGGCTTCATTTTATGTTCAAACTCGATCTTATATATGAAAAAGTTATTCGAGCTCATACAAATCATCAAAATTTTTTATAAGACACGATTAATACTTTCTAGAGGTCGAACAATCTTTTTTGTACATAAAAGTTCTTGAGAGTTGTCAAACTAAAATCAATCGACCTCTCTAAAAGGGATAGAATTCCTTAATCTTTTGAAATGACACTTAGAAGCATTAAGTAATTAGTATCACTATTAGAAAAGAGTCGAACTAAGCCTGACCAAAAA
Organism: Adansonia grandidieri; assembly: GCA_038382065.1. Lineage (NCBI taxonomy): Eukaryota > Viridiplantae > Streptophyta > Magnoliopsida > Malvales > Malvaceae > Adansonia > Adansonia grandidieri. The sequence goes on along the minus strand of JBBYHK010000015.1, from coordinate 1,328,562 downwards.
AAAAAAAAAAGCCTAAAACTCGAATTTTTTAAACTGATCTCAATTTTTACCTAATTTTTTTTTTTTTTTTACTCTGTTGATATGTTGATGCATTCATAAATTTACAATTTGTCAATTTCTATTGATTAGTGGCAGTAGCATTACCTTTTGAGATTCACCGAAATTTGATTAGATTGCACTTTTAAATTTGTAATTTCCCTTTAATAATCTTGCTAAAATCTGAAGTCAATTTACATTTATTTTGCCAACGAAGTTTATTTAATTTTAAATGGTTCTTAATATGATTATATTACTTTGTGATTAGGATTCAGTCCAATTTTTTTTTAATACATCAAACATTATTTTTTACATATTAATTATAAAAATCATATTTATTTACTATGATTACTTATGTATTAGAAATAGTGAACTAAAAGCAGTAATGCATTGATAATAGCAAGATTAAGGGTTTTCAGTTTATATCATATTGTGTATACAATATATTAAGTGTTTTGAGTTACATGTAAACTGTAAATCTCTACCATCTCGTTCATGAGTAGACTTGAACTCCTAAACTCTAAACTACAATCTCAAATTTTAAAATGTGGATGTTCTCCTTGTGACCAATTTTCATATTGTAAGATGAATTTTTAGTTATTGTTATATATGACTTATAAATGTGAAAAATCCAATTTTTTTTATAGAATATAATAATTTTAAGTATAGTTAAAAACATTTGATTTAGTAATTGATAAGAAATTTTTTATTAAAAAGAATAATCCTTATGATAGTACGTTTTTCAATTCGAATTAATGTGAATTACTAATGAATTAATATAAATATAGAAATATTAATAAATAAAATATTTATAAATTTTTAACCTCTTAAATAATAAAATAAACTTTTTAAATTTATTTTTAAAAAAAAAAAACTTGATCTGACAGGATCCTACACTTTGATAGGTTTAATATATACTCTATATATATGAAATAAAATAAATGGAGCCAACTGTCTGAGCCAGCAAGCTGTAGGCAGTAGCATTCGATAAACTGAAAATACTGTTGGAGAGCACAATGGATTCATTCAAGTCTTTCAACAGCTTTAAAGTTAGTTGGGTCTTTCACATTTCCAATTAGAATATCTAACAGTCAACTCCTACCAGCCTTTTTTCTTTCACTAAACCCTTGCAGAAATTCAATCCTCAGTATTTTTTTTTTCTTTAAAAAAAATAAAAGCAAATTACCTCTTTAGGGATGAGTAAGTTCAATTTTGTTTTATATCCTTAAATCGTTTTTGTTCTTCTACCCCCTTAAATCGACCATTTCATCATCCTTAAGCCAAAATCCAATATTGCCATGGGCGTCGTCGACATGACTAACCCACCCACTAAAGACTTCTTCGCTTCTCCCGCTCTCTCCCTCAGCCTTGTAAGTTCTTTTAACTCCATGTTTTTAATACATGTATAGCTCTATTTCACCTTCTGTTTCTTTCTTTATTTTTACTCGTGTTTTCTTTTTTTTTTTTTGTCATTGAAATAAAGGCCGGGATATTCCGGGATGCCGGTGCCACAGCGGCGGCAGCTGGGAGTGCGGAGGTGGAGGAGGGAGATGAAGGAAGTGGAGGAGGAGCTTCGGGCGGTAATAAAAAAGATGACACTGTGGAAATCAGTAGCGAGAACTCGGGTCCTGCAAGATCAAGATCAGAAGATGACTTGTTGTTAGAGCACGAAGATGACGAAGACGACGCCGACAAAACCAAAAAGAAGAAGAGAAAGAAGTATCATCGTCACACCGCAGACCAAATCCGAGAAATGGAAGCGTAATAAATCTCCCGTTTAATCTCTCTTTTACTCTTTTCCCTCCTCTTTAAGCAAATTCATCATATTATAGCACGTGTCTATGTACATACATATACAATAATACAAAGAAAAGTATTTGAATTTAATTTATTAGATTGATATCTTTAATCTTAAAAAGTAATATTTAGTAAAAATGAAATTACAATTAATATTGAATTTTTTTTGGTAATTTTAGTTCAAATTCATCAAATGTTTTTATTAAATATTGCTACATATGCCAACACTCAATGTCAATTCATGTATCTATTTTATGTTAGTATATTTTATCATATACTAATTATGTTTAAGTTAATTTTATATTTATATAAATTTTTAATATATTAATAATTCATATTATATATATTTTAAAATATTCATATATTTTATCGTATTTTAATTATTTTTTATATATTATATTCTTGCATTCACATATAATACTGTCAAGCGTGCCTCTCATATGTACATACACCGACATACGTACCATGCATGTAGTAGTTTGGAAATATTTTTAAACTAAAGAATTTAGTGACATGCTTACTAAGAAAACAATATTATAAAGTTAAAGATGACTCAAAATTTTATGGTGACTTTAATTACCTTTTCTAGCTTTGTTTTTTACATGAAAGATTGATAAAATCATATGTACCAAAAGCATATATTCTTTGTTTTTTTTTGTTTAATTTTATAAATGACTCTCACACTGTCTCACTTTATTTTAATTGAGTACGTGAAAGAAATTTGATTCAAATAAGTTAAATGAATATTTAAATTATGATTCAATTAAACACATAAATACTTGGTATTCAGATTGTTAAATAAATACTGACATAATATTTAACATTCAATAAAGTGTCACATGTAGCAAAAATATCATGTCATTTTTTTAAAAAAAATGCTACTTGTCACAATCATATTGAATATTAAATACTACATCAGTATTTATATGACGATATTAATATAAAGTATTTATGTATTTGATGGAATCATATTATAAGTACATATTTGAGTCAAAATTTTCTTTGTTCTCAACAAAAAGTGGGTGAGGTCTATCTTGTTCTCTAACTACTGCTTGACATTATTATCCTTAATATGATCAAATTTATGATGAGATTTGTTCTTTTTTTCTGTCTCTAACAAATTAATTAAATTAATTAAAGGATTTTAATTATCGCTTGTATGATGATGAAATTAGTACGATGAAATTAGTCTATGTTTTTTAGGCTGTTTAAGGAATCACCCCATCCAGATGAGAAGCAAAGGCAGCAACTGAGTAAACAATTAGGCCTTGCTCCAAGGCAGGTCAAGTTCTGGTTTCAAAATCGTCGAACACAAATCAAGGTGTAATCCCAGTTCATTCTCTTTTTAAACTTTATCATTTCATCTTCTTTTTAGAAAACTTTAGTTGAAATAAGATTATTTCTCAACAAAACTGATTACGATCATGTCGCATTTTGTAAATCATATCTTTGCTAGTGTTAATGGAGTTAGCCGATTTGCAGGCTATACAAGAGCGCCATGAAAATTCTTTGTTGAAGCAAGAGCTGGACAAACTCCGGGATGAAAACAAAGCCATGAGGGAGACCATAAGCAAAGCGTGTTGCCCCAACTGTGGCATGGCTACCACTGCCAAAGATGGCTCCATGTCAACTGAAGAACAACAACTACGTATTGAGAACGCCAAACTCAAAGCCGAGGTCTAGGGAGATCTAATTAATCGATAGAATCTTTTTATACTTTTTTCCTTTATTACAATGGCTGAGAGAAAATATTCTTGCAGGTAGAAAAATTGAGAACAGCAATAGGAAAACACCATCCAGGGGCAGCAACGACTGGTTCGTGTTCAGCTGGAAATGACCAAGAAAACAGGAGTTCATTGGATTTTTATACGGGGATCTTCGGGCTTGAAAAGTCAAGAATCAAGGAGATCGTTAACCAAGCGATGGAAGAGTTGAAAAAGATGGCCACGGCGGGTGAACCCCTGTGGGTTCGAAGCGTCGAGACAGGTCGGGAGATACTTAACTATGACGAGTATCTCAAAGAGTTCTCAGTCGAAAATTCAAGTGATGGGAAGCCAAAAAGATCCATTGAAGCCTCTAGAGACACTGGGGTTGTTTTTGTTGATCTCCCAAGGCTGGTTCAAAGCTTCATGGATGTGGTAATTAAGAATATGAATATATAAAAAGCCATTGATCTATTCAATTTTCTTAACGAAAATTGCAGAAGATATATAATTAACAGTACTCTTGATTTTTTTTATTTTTATCTGTTGTTTATAGAATCAATGGAAGGAAATGTTCCCATGCATAATCTCAAAGGCGGCTACTGTTGATGTGATTTGCCAAGGTGAAGCTCCTAATAAAAATGGTGCTGTACAGTTGGTAAGTTTGTCTTTTGTCTTTTTTTTACTGCATTTCTTTTTTGTTACTGGCTGTTACTTTTAGCATGGAAATATTAACCCTTGATAAAGCTAGGCCATATTAATATTTCGAAGAATGAAAGATAACAAGGATTAAAGCATAACAAGTAGCTCAAAATGTTATATCTATTTTTCATTGGATATGTTTAAGGTTTATAAAGAAAAATACACAAATGCTTCCAAGGAATTAAAACAAAAAATAAAATAAAATGCATGGTATTTTTAAGTAATAGACTATTTTATGTATTAAGTCGGATTGTAATTTAAAAATTTTAAATTTTTTTATTTAGATTTAGTTCAAATTAAAATTTTATTTTATTATTTATTATAATATTATATTATTAAATTATTATTTTTATATATTAAATAATAATTTTTATTAAATTAATTTAAATTTAAAAAAATTTAATTTTAAAAAAATTTAATTTGTACTAACGGAATCAACTAGACTAAATGAATTCCCATGTCTAAAACGAGAGTCTACCAATTAAGGAGGATAGTGAAAACATGTTTACTTTATATTGAAAGGTGATTTTCGACGTGAGCTTGCTCGTTTTTATTCTTTCCTTTTTAGCCACGTGAAAAGTCTTGAACTTTTATCTTATTATTATTTTTTAATGACTCCAACCTAAAATCTAACTTGTGGACTCAGCGGAAGGTCAAATTCTTTTGACATTTAGCCTTCACCTGACCCTTCCAAAATTTCTTGGGATAAGGGCTCCAAATTTCATGTACCAAACGAGTAGGCAATCGATAAAAATTTATTACAAGTATTTATATTATAATAAATAAAATATTTTAATTTTTATATTATTAAATTTAATATTTTAATATTTATATTTTTAAAATTATATTAGTTAAAAAAAATAGTTAATGATATTAAAAATATCATTTGAATGTTAATAAAATGTTAATATATTATGTGATGTGAAATTTTAAATTTTAAATAAAAGTAGATTTAAGTTTATGGTCGAGTTTAAATTTTTTTATAAAAAATTTAAAATTTTATATCATATAATATGTTAATATTTTATCCGCATTCAAACGATTTTTAACAACGTTAATCATCTTTTTTATTTGCTATAATTTTAAAATACATGGACTAAAATATTAAATTTAATAGTATAAGTACTAAAATATTTCTTTCATTATAATACATAAACTTTTAGTAGACTTTTACTTAACCAATCTCATTATTAGCCATTTATTTCGAGAATCATAGGGTTCAAATTGAAAGTCAAAACTATATATTTAGAACGGAGAAAAAAAATTATATTTTAATCATTTGAAGTAAAAAATAACGCTTAATTTTGAACTCAAAAATTATTTTAATTAATTTATATAATTATTTTTAAAAAATAAAATCTAAAAAATTTAAATTATAAAATTTATAATCTTTAATCCTATTTATAAGTAGTGATTTTGTAAATAAGTAAATAAATAATGATTAATTTTCTTGACCAAGTTTTAGAAATTGTATTAATGGTTTGGTACTTTGACTTGGGCGATGGTTGCAACAGATGTTTGCGGAGCTACAAATGCTCACGCCCTTGGTGCCTACCAGAGAAGTGTATTTTGTCCGGTATTGCAAGCAACTAAGTGCTGAAGAATGGGCAATTGTCGATGTTTCCATCGACAAAGTCGAAGAAAATATCGATGCATCCTTGGTAAAATGCAGAAAACGTCCATCAGGTTGCATCATCCAAGATAAATCCAATGGCCATTGCAAGGTATATATATACACACACACACACACATAGATCTTTTGGGGGAAATTGATAGTTTGCCAGCAACATTTAGAAATTTCTTTCGTGTTTAAGGAAATATGAATTGATAATTTCATCTATCTATATTATTAATAAAGTTCTCGATTAAATTTAATATTGTTTAGTCAAGTGATACCAACTCAACTAAAAAATAACAAAAAACTCAAATCTTTTATGACTTAAGTAATAATATTATAAGGACTTTTATTTCTTTTAATTATTTTATACAAATACAAATTTTTTTTTAAAAAAATTTCCACTCATTTTAAAAAACCTATGCTTACTTATCTCTTAAAGAACTATCTCAAATTTTTTTTTAAAAAAAAAAACACCATTCTCAAAAAAAAAATATTACTATATTCACTAAAAACTACTCATACACACATCTACATATATATATATATATGTTACAGTTATAAATATATTTTACAAGCTTATGAGGATCATTTTAACGATTTTCCAGGTGATATGGGTGGAACACCTTGAGTGCCAGAAGAGCACTGTTCACACCATGTACCGCACCGTTGTTAGCAGTGGCCTAGCCTTCGGTGCGAGGCATTGGATGGCAACATTGCAACATCAGTGTGAAAGGCTCGTTTTCTTCATGGCAACCAATGTTCCTACTAAGGATTCAACTGGTAAAAACTTTAAATCTTGTCCACTGTGGTAATGTAAGTTTAAAACAATTTGTATGTTCTTTTCAGCAAAGAAATATTTCAACTGATGGCCGTTATTAAAAATTTAGGTGTTGCCACACTGGCTGGGAGGAAAAGCATTTTGAAGTTGGCCCAGAGAATGACATGGAGTTTTTGCAATGCAATTGGAGCCTCAAGCTATCATACCTGGAACAAAGTCTCTAGCAAAACAGGGGAAGACATTAGAGTTTCTTCCAGGAAAAACTTAAATGACCCTGGAGAACCTCTTGGGGTGATCGTCTGTGCAGTTTCTTCCGTTTGGTTGCCTGTCTCTCCTAATCTTTTATTTGATTTCTTGCGAGATGAATCTCGTCGCAGTGAGGTACTATATCGTGGAACTTTTGCCCTGATGCAGTCACCAGAATAAGTCATTAGAGAACCTGGAATTTACTTAATTGATTCATGTAATCACTTTTAAAATATGATATCCGATAGATCTAAAATTTGAATCCCAAATATCTGCAATTTCTTTTCTTATCCCCGCAATCTCTGTGTTAAAAAAAAAAAATTGAATAAGTCATTAGAATCATAAAAAGGAATTGTTCTTAATAGTCATTTAACCGTCTTTCTTCTGAAAACTTTAGTGGGATATTATGTCAAATGGAGGTCCTGTACAATCCATTGCGAACTTGGCCAAAGGGAAAGATCGCGGCAATGCAGTAACAATTCAAGTAAGTTCTCCATCTCCCAGCAAGATAAAGAAGATAATTTTTTTTTCCTGAATCATATCCAGCATTCTGAATTGAATCATGTTTTCTGTTCAGACAATGAAGTCAAAAGAAAATAGCATGTGGGTGCTCCAAGATAGTTCCACCAATGCTTTTGAATCCATGGTGGTGTTTGCTCCAGTGGACATAACTGGCATACAGTCAGTGATCACAGGGTGTGACTCAAGCAACATGGCCATATTACCTTCAGGGTTCTCCATTCTTCCCGATGGGCTCGAATCGAGGCCATTAGTGATCACTTCTAGGCACGAGAAGAGCAATGATACCGAAGGGGGATCTGTGCTTACAATAGCTTTCCAAATCCTAACAAACAGCTCCCCTACTGCAAAACTAACCATGGAATCTCTGGAATCTGTCACCACACTAATATCTTGTACATTACGAAACATTAAAACAAGCTTGCAATGTGAAGATGGTTGATCACTATAGCCTTCTTGATTAGGTAGACATTAACTGTAAAACTCATAGGTTTTTTTTCCCCCTACAACTTACAGGTTTCAGCAAAATGACCTTTTTTTGTTATGAGGGTTTGTTTCTATTCCTTCTTTGGGTCAAGCTAAAAGGACAGAGTTGGATTTAAAGGTCATTTTAGATCTAGGAGAGTGAAATATCCTCATGTATAGTATTACCATTCATTAATGAAATATTGTGGTTGTCTTGATTGCTTTACCAAGTTATGAACCCTGAAATATGTTGAATTATCCAATGTTTTTTCCCCCAAGGGATTTAGGTGTTTTACACTGCCAAATCAATCCAACCCAATGAGGTATCAGAGATCTCACTGCATACCATTGCCAAGATTTAATGCAATCCTAATTACTTATGACTCAATACCAACTAACAGAATTCTGACCTTTGAAGCATCACATGCAGGCTGCTGCATCATGTTGATGCTTATGGTCACGTTTCTTTAGGACTCTAAATCTATGCAAGTACTCTTGTTATCGAAGATATGAAACACACCGTTAACCATCCAGTATCCCCTCCCCTTTTAACAAATTGTCAAACGTTAAACATCTTTGCATTGCTGCTTAAGTCTTCTAGGACCCAAATTCTCAGACCAAAACAAGAACAGAAAAAATTCCATTGCAGCTTAACTTCATGATCATTGCAATGCTTAAAGTCAATCAATTCTAGGGTAATTCATTCTTAAATTAACACACACTATAGTACTACCACAAATTATCTTCTTTTTAATTTCATTACTTTGTTCACTTTCAATTCCAGTTCCCAGAGCCTTAACCCAATCGTCCGCAGTATTTTCTTGAATAAATCTAGTTCCCCTACATACAAACTCAAAGAGCTTCTCAATCCTGGTTTTATCACTGAAACATCCACTTCTTCACTAATTAAAAAAAAAAAAGAAAAAAGAAAAAAGAAAAAAGAAGAAGAAACCCAATTCAAATAAATCCATCAAAGTTGGAGCACAGGTCACTAAGGTCGTGACAAACCCAAAAAAAAGTCCATACGCATGACAACAACAATTATTACATTAAGAAAAAGCAGTTTTTGAAATACTAAAAACACTTGCAAAAGATTAAAAATTTACCAAAAAACAGGACCCCTCGCCAAGGGCTTAAATAACACTAAGACTACTGCTCTTCAGGCTGTTTAGACTCCAATGGAATCCCTAGCAGCCCTGTCTCCTCTTTCTCCTGCTTTCCATTCCTACCTGGTACAGGCACAGCAATGAAAGTCTTGGTCTTGCTAATCGGCCTGCTCTTTTCAAGCTGCACAAAGTCACCAACTTTGAATTGGTTATCTGGGTCATGAGCCTGGAACTTGTTCTTCTTCCTAACGCGCCTTTTGTACTTGGGATGCGGGGCTAAACGCACCACTTCCACTGACACTGTCTTGTCATTTGTAGCACAAATGACCTTGCCTTGCATGGATTTCATTGCCCTGATTGGAGGGAGAAAAGCCGGGGCTTTAAGAGGTTGGTGAGAGAGAGAAGAATTGGGTTTTGAGAGAAAAGAGAGGGAAGTGGCGCCATGGAGGAACGGGGGTGAGAGCTTGAAAGATTGGAGAGAGCAAGTTATTGACATTTTGGGGTGCGGACTTTGGACTTGAAGAACAACTTTATCTGCTATCTGGACTGGGCAATTGGGGTTGTGTGTTGGAGTAGATAGTGCGAGACTGAGAGCAGGTGTTTTTTTTTTAATTTAATTTAATTTTAACCTTGGTTAAAATAATAAAAAAGTCGCTAACTTAATGTAAATAATCCTTTATATTTTTATTCAATCCAAATAAGCCCTCAATCTTATAAATATATATATATATCAAAATATGCAATTAACCTTTAAAATGTATCCTAGAGTCATTAAACTTTAATTTGAACTTAAATATACTTTTTAATATAAATAGAGATATTTATAAGTTAAATCAGATTAGATAAAGCTGCAACTTAAAAATTTTTATATTCTTGTTCTTGCTCAAATAAGATCTGACCTTGTTTGAAAGCTCGGTCTATGAATAAATCTAAACATAAATCAATCTTTTATTTGAAATAAGAATTGTGCTTATTTGGCTTTACTTTTATTTTTTGTTTAAAAGCTTTTTAAAAGTATAAGTCAAGTCAAACAAGTTTTTAAGAAGCTTTTAAAGAATAGCTAATTTATTTTTAATAAACAAAATGGACAATAAAAAGCTTAAGAAAAGCTAAAAATATGAGTTTTTTTTTAAACAATAAGCTAGCTTTTTCCATTATTTTTATTTTCGTTCTAGAATATCCTTATTTATTAAAATATAACCTATTATCTTAAAAAAAAAATTCTAAAAATAAAACTATTAAATAATTTTAACTTAATTTTTGAAGCTCTTATTTTTTACAAGAACTTCATAATAGCTTTTAAATAAAAAAAAGTCGGGCAACAGGATACAAAATATAATAAATTGTATAAGTACAATAAAAATATATGGATTTATCTAAAAGTTTAAAGGTTTTTTTTATATAATATTTTAGCTAACTTTTTTATTGTTATCTTGGACACTTAGATTTCCATATACCCAACATGATTGTAAAGAGAAAAAAAAAAGAAAAATTTTAAAATAGAAAACTAAATATAAATATTGGATAATTTTTAAAATAAATAATTGTAAATTTAAAAAACAAAATTAATAAGAAATATTTAGAATATTATATTAAATCATTTTTATGCTCTATTTTGTATGTTTATTAAATTAGATTAAGTTTTTTCATATTAATTTTTTAACTGTACTGTTTTTACTTGAGTTATAATACTAAACTCAATTAAAAAAATTATTAATAGCATAGATTATAAATGCTCTAAATGAAAAATCATAACATTTGCTTACTGTGAACGTTTTTGATTTTTTTTTTATGGTTTTTATATTAACATTGCTTCAAACCAGAATTCATTTAATTTTTATAAAAATATAAAAAGAAAAAAAGGTAAAAAAAATAAATAATAAAAATTTTCAAAATTTATTAAACAAAGGTTTTAATGTTATAGCTATGCCATGGGTTAGGTTTGGATTAATTTTGAACTTGAGATAAGCTGAAATTGACCAAAAAGTTTTAATGTTATTTTAACTAAAAGTTGATTTTGATTTAAATCATCACATTAAATAACTCAATTAGATAAAAGCTTATGAATGTTCATCAATGGATACTGCCGACTAGTTGAATGGGTGATGAAAATTTGCTGGAGACGTATCACCAGGAGATATATTTCTCGTCGGTTCTCTGAGGCAATGAACATGGCCCATTATTTTTTTGATGATCATGAACTGGATAGGCTTATCCAGTTTAGGTCCACGTGGCACCACCTAAATGGGACTCCATATCTCTCTTAAGAAAACACAGTTTGCCACGTGTCCAGTTGAGATCCCCTTCAAAGGTCAAAATCCCGGATACCCTCACTGCCAACTGAACTAATCCTGGGAGGAAAAAGCAGTTGGGAAAGCTAAAAACAACTCCATGGCTTCTCTTGCAACCTTAGCTGCTGTTCAACCAACCATCATCAAGGGCCTTGGTGGCAGCTCTCTCAATGGAACCAAGCTCTTTGTCAAGCCAACTCGCCAGAGTTTCAAACCCAAAAACAACAGGTAACTTACATTATCCGGACTTAGTGTGGATATGGCAATGTTTTTAACAAGAATATATTATTTTTTTTACATATGCGAAACCTCGTATTCATATCTGAATATAAATTAAACATAAAACAGAAAGCGTGTATCCTAATGTTTAATTTCAGCCAATGTTTATATTTTTTTTCTTTTTTTGGCGATTTGAGTATGAATTTTTTTTTATTTGATAGGGCTGGTGCTGTGGTAGCAAAGTATGGTGATAAGAGTGTGTACTTCGATTTGGAGGATATTGGGAACACAACTGGGCAATGGGATTTGTATGGATCTGATGCACCTTCACCATATAACCCACTCCAGGTTTGACCCCTTAATTATTTTGATGAATTTTTACACTGCCCATTCTGTAAAATTTGGTTGCTTTCTTTTTCCTCTTTGAGCTGATTGATGTTATTTTTCATTTTGTAACATTGCTTCTTAACCTACAAATTATTGAAGGCGAGGATTAGATTAACCTTGGAATTATGATTTTGGATGAAAATATATCCGGTTCATTGAGAGTCGAACTTCAGAACTCTCGCTGAGTAAAGCAAGGCCATGACCAAATTGATTTGATCTGTAGTATTGGTTCTGTTTTTATTAACTTTGGCTTGTTTTCACATCATGTAATGATTAAATATATCCAATTTGATTCAGTT
>JBBYHK010000015.1:1295892-1308588 GCA_038382065.1 Adansonia grandidieri | reverse complement strand
AAATCAAAAACAAATAATATCCGAGAATTGTTGATTTGGCTGCCCATTGTATCTTGGTTGTTGCTTGTCAACCGACTAAAGACACCCACCACAGCAAATGGGGAAGTCATTGATACATTGGGGTCCAAGGGTGTTTTCATCCACGTTAGGAAAGGCCCTCATTTCGATGAACCTGAGCTGGTTTCTGCGTTGGTTGAACGCCGGTTAGGAGGTGCAGGGCATGATCTGTTTGAACACGAACCTGAAGTACCAGAAGAGCTTTTCGGGCTCGATAATGTGGTTTTCTTACCTCATACAGGAAGCGGTACAGTGGAAACCCGCCGCCAAGCTAAGGCTGATCTTGTGATTGGGAACTTGGAGGCACACTTTCTAAAAGAAATCACTATAAACCCCTACGGTTTAATGGTGCCGTTGGTTGATTGCGAGCTTCAGATTCCTGCTCTCATTTATAGTTTTCATGATTTTAGGGACAGTGTATGGTAGAAATAATATCTAGACGAATGTAAAACATTTTCTTGAGCGGTTTCATTGGTGGCTGCAATTAGAATAAGAATTCATCCATCCTTTGGTAACCCATCATTCATAATGAATGAATGTATTTACCGGGAAATGGGTAGCATAATAGGTTGGGAATGGGTGAACTTACGTTATTTGTTCAGACTCTTCTTTCTTAAATATAAGTCTGAAAGATGAAATATAACATTTGACTGTACATTAATCAAATACATGCTCGTATTTGGTCGATCTCGAATCCTTGCCACGTAAAAAGACGCCAAAAATTTATTTCCGCTGCTAGGATTCGAACCCGGAATTTCTTTTTCGAATTGAAATTTAAGCAGAATTGTTGATCTGAAACTGCCAATTTAAAATATTTGACTTTAAAAATGTTGGTCAAACGGTTTCCAAGGCCCAAATCAGAGCTGTCAAAAAAAAAAAAAAGTATTTCAAAAATTTTCCAAATTGCCTCTCAAATGGACCTTCCTCCGTCTTCCTCTCAAATGGCCACCGTCGCCGACAAGTGGGAGCTCTGCAACGACGACGGCTTCATCTACAAACGCGAGAAGCTCCGCCGCGTTCTTAACGAACCAGCACCGTTGCTGGCGGATCCCGAGGAAGAGGAGAAACGAAGGAGAGAGTGGAAGAGGAAAAGTCTTCTCAGAGTGAAGGAGAAGTACAATAAAGAGATCGAGCAGTGGGAGGTTCTGGAGAACACTTTGAAGGCAATGCAAGAGAAGGCTTTAGGGTTTCAATTTCAACAGCAAGAAAAATGGAATTTAAGAGAGACAGAAGAGAAAAAAGAAACGGTGCCTTTCTCAGAGTCGGAGAACATGGATCAGGATAAGAAGTATAGCTCCTCTGGCTCTTTGGTTGATGAGCTTCTTTTGCGGGTAAATTATGGAATTAATATTGTTACCCTTTATTTTTGTTAATAATCTTTGTTAAATTTAATTAATTTATCAAAAACTAAATTAAGCATGAACCGTTAAATCATTGGAATGTTATATTGAAATCTGAGTTTCCTTGTAACATCTGAATTGCAGGCAGAAGCTCATGAAATGATAATTCGTGATATTTCGAATTTGTGTGACATAGCAGAAGCAATGTTTAATGCACACGATGAGCAATTGCAGCAATTTTATTTTGATCTTCATGTTTGGGCATCGCCGCGTGACCTGATGGCATCGCTTTGTGATGAGTAAGTGTCTTTCAGGATTTGATCTTGGCAATAAAAAAAATGAACAAAATCGAACCTGGGGTCCCTCTAGCTGCAATTTTGTGTAACTTGTAGCGTTGATAGATAGTAATGCTCAGAAAAGGCCTCATTGTACTATGGTGTTGTGTAAATTTCTGCATTTGTAGGTATTGTTGAAATTTTCTTGGTTTAAAAATCTATGTCTATGTTGCTGCGATTTTTTTTTTTTTTTGAAATATTTTAATGTCCGACATATATTTAAATATGAGTATAGGGATATAATTACGAAGGACTTTTCAAATACATGTTTTTTAAAAAAATATAACAAACTTGTGTTCAACATTCACATCTAAATCCGAGTAACATAGATCTATGTTACTTGAATTTGGATAAGTATCGAATATAAATACGTGTCCACAGTTTGTTTACTTTATTTATTTTTTTTTTAAATTTTTCATATATTTGAAACATCATAATTTTATATTCATTTTTAAATATTTTTATATTCATTTTTAAATATCTATTAAATATATATATCGAAAATAAATATTTTTAAAATAATAAAAATCATATCTCTTTATCTATTTTTTATTTTTATTTTTAAATATACGTTAAATATAAATATCAAATATAAATATTTTAATAAAATATCAAATATAAATATTTAAAAAAAAATTAATATAATAGTTAAAAATAGTTATAATGTAAGTTAATAGGTAGTGCTACTGAACTAACCATATAATGCGGTGGAATGGAAACACGTGTTGCCCCATGATCCAAGAAACTTTTGTGCTAAGATTATTTCAATGGCCTGTTTGTAATAGCTTGGGTTTCATTCCTTGAGCCTTCATAACCAGTGTGGGATCTTATTAAGATAAATATTAGTGGACTTAAAAAATAAATGAGCATTCATGAACCGTCATTTTTTATGTAGGGCAAGAAATTGTGCAAGGGCAAATTTGAAGGTTTGAAGGTTTGAACATTAGAAGCTTTTGTTGGGTATATCTTTTCAAGGTGAGTAAAAAGCCTTCTTGCTTTACATGTACAGTATTGAAGGCTTCCCCTTCATGTTAGCTTTCGATGATACGGCATGGAAAATATGGCTGTGTTATGTTATGCATTCCGGTCATGATGATGTAAGGATGAGAACGTTGTGTTTCTATGCAACTTTTCCTTGTAAAACATTTGCCGATTGTTGTGTAAGATACCAGATAATTCTGTTTCCAGCTTCTTCTTCTTCTTCTTCTTCTTTTTTTTTTTTTTTTTTTTTTTTTTTTTTTTTTTTTTTTTTTTTTTTTTTTTTTTTTTTATGAATAGATTCGACGGTATGCGTTAGCTTTTGACTCATGAAAGCATGAGTTCGAAAATTTCTTGTATAAAATAGACTTTGCAGTCACTGTGTAGCCAGTCAGAAATCGTTCCCTTTTTTTTGGTACAAAGAAATCTGCGGCTTGGTGACGGAAAAAGTTATAGGGATCAATTATAATCAATATTGATATGCATTAATTCATACTAGTCGATATAAAATTTAATTTTTTAATAAAAAATCGCTTATTTGATTTTTTTAACAAATTTTCAATATTTTTCTATCATGATATTTTTTTTCATAATTTCATTTCAAAATAAAATATGCTTTTTGAATTAAGCTATTAAACTTAATTAACAATACTTTATTATATGTTAATATTTATAATATTTATAATTTTAAAATATATATTCACATATAAACATATATAATGAAAGTATATTTATATGCATGTGTAATATATCTTATTAGAGAATTTGGATATATATATATATATATGAAAAAAAGTTTGAACATGTAATAAATCCAAAAGAATACATGAAAACTGGCATAGGATTAATTATTTTGGTGCCGACACTTATTCCCGAACCCAACCACTCAGGCAAAGACCTAGCTAAGGTCTCAAACCTCTTATATTATATTTAGATAATATTTAATATGATTATATAAATATAATATATAAAATAAAAAATATAACACAATAACGAATATATTTTTAAAATTTATTTAATATAAATTATAAATATATTAAAATTAATATAAATATAAAAAATTTTAAATATAAATATAATATAATAAAATATAAATATATAAATTATTAAATCTAATCACATCAGCTAAAACAGCCGTGGAAGTGTATCTGTGCGGGTTCGAGAAAGGAAAATGTTCCACTGTATGGGGCTGGACCAAGCTTAACTTTTTACACAAAATGGTGCTTAAATTCCATTGAGGCTGAAGTTTGGAGGCCGCTCATCAAGAGAAAAAACGTGGCTGGAAAAAGCTTGTCACAACGAAGCACTAGAGGCCCAAATGTCTTGCCCTTCGGTCATTGATTCGACAAGAAACCAACCAAGCCCATTAAATTCAAGGAAGACGCAACGAACAATTTGAGCGAAAGCCCGATTTTTTTGCATCCTAGCTGAGCTCCATGTATGTATTGAGGGATCGATCTGTCATACCCCTTTTTCCTTTTCTTTTGTCAACACTCGAAGAAGGGGTTGTAAATTCTTTATATTTTTGCTTAATCTTGCGTGTTTTTTTTCAACATGTATTGACGACATAACAGGCTCTCTATGTGCATGTGGTTTGGCTTAGGATGATGATGGTTAGAGTTCGATGTTCCCAAGCTGTCGGCTAGTTGAATTGAAAGTCGTAAGCAGCACAAGATTGCCTTACTCTTAACTTGATAAATCATTCGTTTTGCGAAAATGAATAAATAACAGATCAGCAACTATAACATAAACAAGTAGCATTGACCATAAAATCCATTTTTAGTCGATTGATTCGTTGGAAGCATAAATTCGTATCTTAATATATATAATTTTTTTTTTTACTTTATCAGTGATTTTTTATTTAAAAAAATTAAGATTGACTGTATTTAGAGGTATATGTAGATTAAATTATTTTTTTAAATTGAAAATTTTACTTAATATTTAAAAAGATTTGAACAAAAATATTAAATTTGAAATGACAAAAATATTAAGCTCGTTTAAAAATAAGTTAAAATAATATTTTTATATTAAATATATTATTTAATTTATATTAAATTATATAAAAATAAATGTATATAATATTACAATAGAAACATTAAAAATTATGTTATTTGTAATTTAATACTTAATAAAAAATATTAAATTAAGATTAAATTCAAAAATATATTTAAAAGATTAAAAAGTAATATTTTAAACTATTTATTTATAAATATAAATAAATAAATTTAAATAAAATTTAAAATTTTTATTTTAAACTTTACTGAATTTAAACAATTATAAATAATATTTATATCATATTATCGTTAAAACTCCGCCCGAACAGAAAACCCTCACAATACCCAAGAATTAGAGTTCGATTCATTCCATCTATAAAATCACTCAAATTTGGACCGATTTAATTCATTTAATAAAAAAAAAAAAAAAAGAATGATATGAAGGGCCCACCAGTTTCCTAACTCCAAACCTTTCGTTCAGTTGATTTTTGACTGACAAAACTGTTTTAGATTAGCAAATCAATCTACCCTCAAGTTGGCTTCGGCTCCGCCTTAACATGCGCTAGTCTTTAAAAGCCTGTACTGTTTCTCAGAAGGACAACCCTTAAAAACCCAGGGAAAAAAAGAATCACTTCCGCCACAGATCTGATCCGAAAACTACACATTTTCTTTGCTCCCCATCGCAAAGTCCTCAAACTCCCCCCCCCCCAATTGAAACAAATCACTATGCTTTTTTCCAAGAAAACCACTTCAAAATTCCTTCTTCTCGCTCTCACTATTGCATTACTACTCTCTTTTTCCATAAACATCAATGCTTCTGATCCCGTCAGCCCTGAGGATGATGGTTCTGATGACCTTGAACAGCTCTTAGCTGTGGATGAACAAGAAGATCAACAAGAAGAACAAGACCAAGAACATGAGTCTAGCAGTAGATTTTCGGAAGCGGAGGTGTTGAGTAAAGCACAAAGAATAGTTCTTGAACTCAACAGTGATAATTCCAAGAGGGTCATTGATGGGAACGAATTTGTTTTGGTTTTGGGGTATGCTCCTTGGTGTGTTAGGAGTGCTGAGCTTATGCCTCACTTTGCTGAAGCTGCTACTTCTTTGAAAGAATTGGGAAGTCCCATTTTGATGGCCAAGCTTGATGCTGAAAGGTACCCCAAGGTGGCTTCTTCGCTTGAAATTAAAGGGTTCCCCACTCTGCTTTTGTTTGTTAATGGCACTTCTCAAGCTTATACGGGTGGATTTTCAGCGTATGTTGCCTCTTTTTCCTTTGTTGAATTGTAAATCTATTTAGAGTAGCTCATTCGCATTGTATAATTCATATAACAGACAATTTTGCTTAATGCATTTTTGGGTTGACTTTTGTTTCAGGGAAGAAATAGTGATATGGGCAAGGAAGAAAACCGGTGTGCCTGTCATTCGAATAAGCACGAGGACTGAAGCAGAAGATTTTCTTAAAAAACATCACATGTTTGTGATTGGTCTTTTCGAGAAATTTGAAGTATGTGTACTCGAATCGGTTCATGTCAAAATATGGTTCTGAGTTATGTAGTAAAACTTGATTTTGGGTTATAGAATTTCAACTATTGCCCCATTTCCACGCCTTAATGATGCATGCTTATCCTTTAATCCTATCTCAGAAAGTTGTATTGTGAAGTCTTCATGTTTCTTAACTATTCCGTGCTTCTGTCCTTGGTAATATTGAACTCACTGTCTAACCTATTGATATTCTAATTTGATTCTTCAGAAATTAGTCTGTGAATCCCTGACGGACATTTCTGAATATGTTGATAGCATTTAAGTACAAATTTTATGGCAAGATAAGTCATCATTCGGCACATTGTATGTGAATCTTGTGGCTTTCCCTAGGTTCTCCTTTACCGTCACTTTCTTTAACCCATACTGTTCTGCACCAAGATCTTCTTTCATATGGAAAATAAGAGCTTACAAGCAGAAATTTAGATGCATTGTTCGAAAACATTTGGTTCCTAAAAAAATCTAGTTTCAATTCTGAATCACAATTGAGTTGATGCAAGCCTACGGTTTGATAGTTCTCACCGGAACATGTCTGGCCAAAATACAGTGTCTTGATTTCAAATTATCTAAAAAGTATGTAAATGTTTTAGAGAATTGATTTTAACCAGATTTAAAATATTTGGGAACTAACTGATTCTTTAGAAATTTATTGATTAAACAAATATCATAAGTAATTCTTTTTCTGTTTCCATCAATTACCAATTTACCATGCATAACATAGCCGCAAACACATGTCTCTTTTTTTTCACAATTCTTTCATTTTACTTTTGTCATTTGGAATATGTTCTTTCCAAGTTCAGAATTTCAATACTAAGATGAAGCCAAACAGAGCCAATTAGTTGTAGGCCTGTGCTTCCAGCTTACTTTCTTGTAAAAGTTGAGTTGATCCGGTATAAACTTAAAAGAATGTGATAGCCATATCTAACATGGAAGTTGATAATCGTTTGCTTGAATGTATTAGGCGTGACCTTGTCTTAATTTGCTTTGATTTCTGGATTGCTCTTTTCGGATGATAACTATATTTACAAACAAACTCGTTTTGCTCAATCTCTTTGATGCTAAGTGGGGGATGCAATTCCAGACTTTAAGTCTTTCGACTTCGTATTGTTTATCCTTTATTCTAATATTTCTTCTTCTACTCCCCAACCTTCCGAGGTGCATGGCTAATATTTAACAACTTATTTATTAGATGTCTTCCAGTGTCTCGATTTTGTTAATGCACTTGGGGAATGTACTTATTGTGGTGTTCCTGCAGGGATCCGATTATGAAGCATTTATAAAGGCAGCAACCTCGGACAATGAAATCCAGTTTGTTGAAGCAAACAACATTGAGGTTGTGAAAGTTCTCTACCCGGTTGTCAAAGCTACTAATTTCCTTGGGATTGTTAAAAGTGAACCTGAAAGATACACTGCTTATGGTGAGTTGGCAACCTTGAAAACTGCTAATTGGCCCCCCTGGGTAGCATTGATTGGTTCTTTAGTTATTTACTTTGTAAATTTTTCCTCTCTTTCCTTTGATGATTCGGTGAATATGCAAATTATTTTGAGTTTGAAAACTATGTTCAGTGGTTGTCAGGAGTAAAATCACTTGAGACCGTTAATTAAAATTATGGACTAATGACTTTCTCCTATGCTACCCGGACTCAGGTGTGGGTTAGATATTGGTATGCATATGACACGGATATGTTCAATTTTTTCAAAGTTTTTCCATGTGTTTGGAATATCCTTAGAGGGTCATATCTCATACCCATGTCCGAAAATGTGTTAGACATGGGTGCTTCAAGAAAAATGAAGAGTTTAAACAACATAGACTTTCTCTGTTCTTGGCTTCTCTATTTTATTTTTGTTTGCTTGCAGTTACATCAGTCAACCAGAATCATCGACGAGATTAATAACATATCTATCTGGTTTTACAGGAGGTACCTTTGAGATGGAGAGCATATTGCAGTTTCTGGAATACAACAAGTTTCCATTGGTTACTAAATTGACTGAACTGAATTCTGTCAGAGTTTATTCGAGTCCCGTAAAACTTCAGGTTCCATGCTTTTAACTCTTAATCGTTTACTACGTTAGTGGAAATTTCTTTTTCTTTCTGTATATAACAATTTCATATTTCTTTTTTCAAACAAATTGTAAAGTTGGATACAAATTTGGTATATGAAGGAAGCTATTGGTTGTGGATGGGAACGTGTGTAAAGTGCTTAGATTTTGCACAGTGACTGAAATTTTCTTAATATATGAGATCTGTTTACATTTTGGATAGTGTTACTACATTTGCCTTGAGTGAGTTGATTTGGGTGTAATGTTTTAGAAATTATGCATCACATTGGCTGAAAAATATGTATCCTTGAATTTTAGTTAAACTAGTAAATTCTCTACCAGCACTAATGTGCCAGGAAACTAATTAAGGACGAGACAATAATATGGAAGTCAATCTGGGTCAGTTTTCTGATATGTTCATATTTTCTAGTTATGTTATCTTATGGTTTATATATTTTGGCCTTCATAGAGTTGTATAAAGTTTTCACCATTTCTCTTGGAAATTAAACTAATGTCGTGAATTTACCTTTCATTATCCATCAGGTTTATGTCTTTGCAAAAGCCGATGATTTCAAGACCCTTCTCGAGCCTCTTCAGGACATTGCGAGGAAGTTCATAACAAAGGTATTTAGATTGACTACTTGACAGTTTGATATTTTGGTGCAAATCGCTTCATGCTTTTTTGCTCATGGTGCAGATAATGTTTATTCATATAGACATCGTTGACGAAAACCTTGCTAAGCCCTTTTTAACCTTGTTTGGGCTTGAGGAATCAAAAGACACTTTGGTCAGTTCTTTTCTTCTTTTTTTTTTTTTTTTGATAAATGATCATTCTTTAACTGCAAATGTATCTGTCTTAGAATTTGACTGAAGCTCAAAATTGATGCAATTTATTTCTATACGTCTGATAGGTGACGGCATTCGATAACAAAGGTAGTTCAAAGTACTTGTTGCAGTCCGACCCAACCCCAAGCAACATAGAAGTAACAATTCAGCTTTATAGATTTCACCTTTGAAATATCTATTCAGAAAACTAATATGGTATTCCGAATTGGCTTTTGCAGGAGTTTTGCTCAGGGCTTCTGCATGGTTCCATCTCAACATACTACAAATCACAGCCAATACCAGATAATGTCAGGGTCAAACTTTCTTTTCAATTATGCTAGCTGGATATGATTTATGCTCAACTGCTTTGTCATTGCTGTCTTCGGTTTGAAACTATAACTTGTATTAATCCTGCATATAACTGCTTTTGAGTCTTGTTTTTAATTGCTTGATTTCACCATCTTCTAGAAAGTAGCTTGTAAGTTGGACGAAGTAAAATTGGCATTATTCCTATAATTTTTCTTCTGAAATCTATTTTACTCGGAATTAGGTGCTAGTGTCGAACATGGGTATGTGTCTATCACGGGTATGTTCAATTTTATTTTCCAAAATTTCCATGTATTTGGAGGGTCCTTGGAGAATCATATCCCCGTATCCATATCTGGATATGTGTTGGAAATAGGTGTTTCAAAAGAAATGAAGAGTCGGAGCAACAGTTTATAATCATGCCATGAATGTAAGAAAAGTGGCAAATTCAACTGTTGTTATTCAATGGTCTGGTAATTTCTGGTGAATATTGAAGAAACGTGAAAAAAATTTGTCATCATACGCATCATGTAGATACAAGTTGATCCTTTTCCTGGATATCCAAAAGATATATATATATATTTATTCTTCTATTTAAGCTGCTGAAATTTGAATTTGATATTTATTCTAATTTACTTGACTCCCAACAATCTTTTGTATTTTGAAAATTTGCAGAAGAATGCAAGTGTCCTGGCAGTTGTTGGAAAGACATTTGATGACTTGGTCTTGAAGAGTCCTGAGAATGTTTTTTTAGAGGTATCAATCTACTGTACCTTCCATGCTTTCACAGTGCATCTTACATTTTTTTTTTTTTTGACAATCATGCTTTATTAGTATAACAAGACGTGCAAGCTAACGTAATCCCATTAGAGCTCCACCTGAAAATGAAAATACAGGATGACTGGGTTCACTGTGCACATGGCATCTATGTATGTATATATACATACATACATATATATATATATATATATATGTATATCTACTGTACCTTCCATGCTCTCTCAATGCATATTTTTTTTGGACAATCATGCTTCATTAGTATATGCCAATGAGATGTGCAAGCTCACTTAATCCCATTAGAGCTCCATCAGAAAATGAAAATACACGATGACTGGGTTCACTGCACACATGGCATCAATGTCCCTTGCTGTACATATATATATATATATGTATGTATGTATGTATGTATGTATTTATGTCTATATATATATATATATATATCTATGTAGATGTGTATCTATCTATATATATGTATGTATGCATGAATGTGTATATACATATATATATATATATATATATGTCTACATGATCAGATTTATGGTAATAGTGAAGTTTGCTTTAATATACACTTAAAACTCTAAAAAAGCCTTATTTCATTGTTAAAAAACAGGTATATACACCATGGTGCATCAATTGTGAGACGACGAGCAAGCAGGTTGAGAAATTGGCTAAGCATTTTAAAGGCTTGGACAATCTAGTATTTGCAAAGATTGATGCTTCTGCTAATGAACATCCGAAACTTCAGGTATGCTTCTTAAGAAAATCATGTCAGCTTTCTGCACCTTAGTACTGAATTACCTTTTGACTCTCCTCCAAAAGACATAAGCTTGATTGTCAAATGAGAGTTAATTACCATGTTTCCACTCCCTACCTCATTTGGGCCTATTTTATGGATGTTGCTCCTACTTGCCATGTACTGGTCATTTTTGAATCTTTGCATCGGATGGGATCAAAACTCCTAAAAAGAGATACGTTTTAGCTCTCATATACTTCATGATTCTCTAAAGAAGGAAGCAAATCAATGGCATATGGAATTCTTTAATCGTTTTTCATTTACCGAAAAGATATTCATACTCTTTTCATTGTTTATCATTCCAGGTCGATGACTATCCATCACTCTTTTTATACAAAGTCGGTGATAAAGACAATCCGGTAAATGTTATAACAATATTCGCTCCACTTTTATTTGTGTATATATCTTATTTGTTTAGCACCATCTGACATAGGATGATCCCATTTCACTCCTGCAGATCAAACTTTCAACAAAATCTAGTTCAAAAGAACTAGCAGCCTTCATTAACAAACAAGTGAGACCCAAAGATCAAGCAGCTAAAGATGAGCTATAGGAAATATATATATATATATATATATATATAAAATTAAGAATACCTTAAAACTTAAATAGCAGCCTTCAATATCCCCTCAGAAAAAAAAAGGGCGGGGGGGGAGAAGGGGTTCTTAGTTCTTACCACTGTTTTTCAACTCCCTTTGGTAATATGTTTTTGACTTGTTACAATAGTTGGCGGCCATGTTCAATAAAAAGTTAGCTCCAAAGATTCTACCCCTATATATTAAGGATGTTGGGAAAGTTTGTAAACTTGTAATTTGATTATTAATTTGACACATTGATGTGCACTGAAATTATACTATTGTTGTAGACACCTAATTTTCATTTGATTTAAGTCTGAATATTAATTGAGTGATGCTCCCGATTGTTAGAAGGATTTTTTTTCAAGCGTGCATCAAGTCCAATTCTTGATCGATTCTTATCTGATTGCAATCGGTAAGTACTTATCGAGTACCAACCAAGCCAAGGTGAAGTAACTCCAAATTATTATTGCAGTAAGAAGCGCTACTTGCATCGCATCATTTGAAAGTTCTAAATCTGATAGAATTGTGTCGTGTTATATGTTAGTTGTAATTTGCCACTAGTGTAGATTATCTGTTAGAAGACAAAGCTTTCTCAGGCTGTCAATGGAAACATGAAGCTGAACCCTGTAAATCCTTTTTCGGTGGCAAATGTGCTAACTTTCATTTTGATATGTCAAAAAAAAAAAAAAAAACTGTAATAAAAACTAATCAATAAAAAAATTTGCTGTATTAAGATTTAATTGAAGTGCTTACGGATCGAGTTATGATCAAAAATTTTTATAGGTTTTTTTTGCTTAGATCCGAATAGGCCTGACTCAAGAGCTTGGATTTCTGAAAAGTCATAAAACATTATATTAATATTTTTATATTTTATAATTAAATTTAAATATTTTATTATTAAATAATCACCAAATGGTCCAAAATCTGATGCGAAGGGGTTGGGCTTGCCGGGGCTGGGGTTGTGCGATCCACGCAAAGTGTCAGAGTTGGCCCCTTCTTTTGGTGGTGTAAACTTCGGGATTCTTTCCTTGACTGTAATGAAAACAGTCAACTAAAAAAAAAAAAAAATCATGCTGAGGCTTGACCTCTACTAAAATGGAAAATCCATTCTGAAGACCTCTACTTTTGAAG
>JBBYHK010000015.1:1231400-1255902 GCA_038382065.1 Adansonia grandidieri | reverse complement strand
CTTGCTCTCTAAGGGGGTCTTTTCTCTTCTGTTGCACCCTTTCTTCCTCTTCTTTATCTCTATGGCAATTAGTAACTTCCACAGATCAAATAAAAATTAATGAAAATTGAAAAAATGAAAGTTACATATTTTAATAATTGAAGCAACCGAAATAATCAATTAATCGATGATCAAAATTAATCGGCTAATTCAATCAATTAATCGAATTAATCAAAATTTAACCAAAACATTCGCCTAAATTTTTACTTTAAAATTTGTTTAGACTCTTTTAGTTGGTATTTATGTGATAAGCATGGTATCATCAGCTTAAAACATATTGAGCTTATTTATTAATATTATATGCATATTAAGCTTTATTTTAAAAGGGCTATAGCTGCCAATGATGCCTCGCTTAAATAAGAGGCCTAGAGACTTTAAGGTCTCCAGGTTCGAGTCCCGCAATATGTGGAATTGGTCGAACTTTATATTAGATTTGTCCAGTTGTATATATATATATATATATACTGGTTGACATGTTTGTTTGATTTTTAGTGGTTAACTTGAGCAATGAGTTCTTATATATGAATATACCTGATTATGATTGTAATTTCAAATATATAGTTGTAATTTTAAAAAAAATAAAAATAAAAGGGTTATAGCTTATGAACCAAATAGCTGTATTGAAGTAATGATTTCGTTTTCAATCAGATTACTTTGATTTTGACCAAAAAATGCTCATCCTAATTCATATGAGTTAGGAAGAAATTACTAAAACCTAATTAATAAGCAACTCAAATTGCTTCTTGATGGATGTACTTAATTGTGATTGTTATCTCAAACATATAGTTGTAACTTCAAAAAAATAAAAGGGTTATAGCTTATGAACCAAATAAATGTAATATGTTAAATGATTAGTTAAATCTAGCAAAATCATAATCGAACCATTACTTTTGAAGTAATGGATTTGTTTTCAATCAGATTGCTTTGATTAATTTGATTTTAACCAAAATTTGCTTATCCTAATTTGTATGGGGTAGGAAAAAATTACTAAAACCTAATTAATGAGCAACTCAAATTGCTTCTTGATGGATGTATTCATTTATAATTGTAATTTTAAACATTTTTACTTTTATTAGTTTTAAGTTGTTATTATTCTCAAAACTATATATCATAGGATACTTTAAAAATTTCACGAGTATTAAAGAATTAACTTATAAAATAATAATTCAGTGGTTTAAATAATTGAACTATCATTGGTAGGGTGTGTCAGGTCCATGCAATAATGCAACACATGAAATAGTGCTTATTAATTAATAAGCAACTCAAATTGCTTCTTAATGGATGCACGTAATTATAATTCAAATTTCAAATATGAAGTTCTTTTAATTTTACCAATTATAGGATGCTTTAAAATTTTCACAAGCATTAAAGAACTAACTTATAAAATAATTAACTCAACGATTTAAATAATTGAACTATTATTGGTGGGGTGTGTCAGGTCTACGCAATAGTGTAACACATGAAATAGTGCTTATTAATTAATGAGCAACCACAATGACTTCTTGATGGATGTACTTAATTATGATTATAATTTCAAACATACAATTATAAAAGCATTAAAGAATTAATTAATAAAATAATAACTCAAATTTACATAATAATAACTCAACAACTTAAATAATTGAACTATTACTAGTGGGGTGTGCCAAATACATGCGATAGTGCAATGCATGCTAATGGATGACACTTGAAAACCCCAATAACCAGCTATTGTGATGGGATCTCTTCCTTAAAAATTGATTTAATATTATGTGAATTAATAATCCATGTATCAAATATTAAATTAATAAAAACAGATACCATATTTGATCTTAGCAAAAATGCCGAGAAAGGTATAAATTGATGCACGAGTTTGTATTTTTGTTTTATAATGAACCTTTGCATCACCTTTTGCTTTTATGGGATTTGGACTTAGAATCTTTTAGTGTGTGTGTGTGTGTCTATATATATAAATATATATATATATATATATATATATATATATATCCTTCTGGACAAAATTTTTATGATTTTTCCTGCACATGGCATGTTGGTGAATTTGCAGTTCAAAATTTGGATGTTTATGAAAACAACAGATTTTGAAGTGTAGCTTAGTTATTAGGGGTTGCGCTTTGTTATTTCATTGGAGCAAAGTAAACCTAGTCAAGAGTCGTGCTACCCGCTTAAACTCGAAGGTCCATCTGATAATTAAGAGGGTTTGAACAAACATATTAGGTCTAAAAAATGGACTTGGACAAAAAAATTAAGCCCGATTAAAACATGGGCTGGGTCTTGGGTTTAATTTTCAAAGCCCAGCCCATTTTACTATTACGTTATATATATTTATTTTATATTTTACATATTATGTAATTTTTGTCATATAAACAATAAATATATATAATATTATGGTGTAAACTTTAAAAACTAAGTTAAACTATTTATATTTATAAACCTAATAAAAAAATTATTAAATTAATAAAGATTAAATTTTTAAAAAATATATTTTTTTAAAAAATAAATTACAAAAAAAATATAATATGAGTGGATCAAAACAAACTTGGATAAAATTCGAGGCTCATATTTTAGATCGGGCCGGACTTGAGCAAGTATATTTAATGTTAATACTATATTCAAGTTCGACTCGAATCCGGCCCCATAGGCAGGTCTAGAAGTCATTTTAGTTAAAAGCAAAAAAGGTTTCACCGTCCAAAGGTCACACTAACTAAGCTAACTCGTCTGAAACTAGTTGGTACCCTAAGAACCCTAGCTAATTACTAATTGAAAAACATTCATATGATCAGCCCCAAATTGTATCAGAGTCGAGCACAACACAAATTTCCTCGGGTCAATGATGTAGACAGTCTTATTTTGGATATCATAACAGTAGTCCTCTTGTTGCAGCTGATGTTCTATCTGATTAATTAAGAATGTTAAAAATTAAAATTCATTGGTAATTAACTATACTTGAATATGATCTAAAAAATTAGATAAATCATTTAATCCCTCAAGGAGGATTTAAATCCATTTTTAAATGAACATTAAATTCACTAGTAAGTTTTCTAGCGGAGCTATTAACGCAGACTTCCTTGCTATGAACCTTTTTAAATAAGTTAAAATAACATAAAAGGAGAGACCACATGGTAATAAATGTGTGACATTTCGAAACTAGAATTGTAGGGCTTTACCCCGAGGGGAGCCCTTCCAGAAATTCTCAAAGGCCTGGGGCTGAACCCAGGCCTAAGAGGGGGTTTGGAAATAGTTTTCAACCAGCAATAGACGCGCCTCGGTTAGAACCTCACTAGCTGCGTCATTGCCCCAAGCGCAAAGATAATTTTTCCTCCTCTTGTTGGCTCTGTTTC
Source organism: Adansonia grandidieri (assembly GCA_038382065.1). NCBI lineage: Eukaryota > Viridiplantae > Streptophyta > Magnoliopsida > Malvales > Malvaceae > Adansonia > Adansonia grandidieri. Next base: position 1,252,525 of record JBBYHK010000015.1, on the reverse strand, counting down.
ATAATGGATGCGAGGATTGTCATGTTGTTAACGAATCAATATGGGACTGGCATAGTTACTCGGGTCCAATTTAGTATTGTCAATGGCAATTACATATTCTTACATGCTTTAATTTTGCAATTCACAACAAATTCACTCGTCTTGCATTTATGATTATTGTTATTAATAATTATGATAAAATGCAGCTCAATGTCTATACCTACTGAGCTCATAATCACATTCATGATGAGTATCATAAAACTTACATCTGGCCGTAACCAAATTAAATGGTAAGTTCTGCTGATAAAATCAATCTCAATGCCAACTGAACTCAATACTTCCATTCATTGCATATGTTCTTTCTTTTTCATATTTACCACTACTTGATCTGAAATGTTGGCAACATCAGACTTGGTTGTTTGAAATTAAGTACCTGTTTATTGCCAATGTCAAACTATGTTAAACACCAGTTTGAAATTAAACAACTGGAATCTTTCTGGTAGAGTTGAGATTATCAACATGAAATATACTTACCTATGTCGAATTTTACAACAACTTAAGTGAAACAAATTCAAAACAATCAACCATGCAGTCTGTGCTTCTGTTTTGGCTAGGTTGCTGGAAATGATGCTTTCAAAGTTTAATCTGATTCTCTCAGGCACAACATCGTCAGTAACCTTTCCAAAATGAATCTCGCAGACCACTATCATAAAGTCTTTACCTACAGGTTTAGCAAAACTTTCCCGCGTCCATGGATGCATTTCGGATCTTAATTATTAATAAGCTCAATAGGAACATATTATTTTTTGTATCATATGGAAGATACATAGCATCATACCTTCATTATTATGCTGACTTTTTTTTTTTTTTTTGCAGTCGGATCTGTTGTAGTGAGCAAAGCTTCTACTTCTAGTTATCTCAAACACGGTGGCATCAATGCAATTTAGTGTAAACTCCCTTGATATCGGAGGCCCAGCTGATCTGAAATTGCATAATCCAGGGACTGATAAAGATGCAATTTCTGCTCTTGTGTGGAAGAAAGGGATGTGTTGGTGCAAGGATTGTCTAAGGGGTTGATCAGCCTACATAGGCAAAGTATATTCAAGATAAAAAAGGTTATAGGGCGCGATGCGCTCCGATACTTAAATCAATAAAAATCTTGGAGAATGAGAGTCAAAGTGAATAGAATAGCAAAGTATGCAGTAAAAAAAAAAAAAAAAAGGAGGGACAGAGTTTCGGAAAAATACCTTAAGTTGACTTATTCCCAAACGAATTTCTAGTATAATGCTTGATCTGGGCGGATATTGGGCGTAGCCCTGTCATATGGGTATAACAGGACGAATTATAGCCATTGGAGGGAGACATAATGCAGAGTCACTCCAAGAACCATGCAGTAGTACTCAACCTATTTTTTTTTTCTCTCCCAAACAATTGAATTCCTGCATTTTGATTAAAACAATTATGACTAAAATAATTATAAAAAAAATCCCCAACTTTATAACTTCAATAAGCTTGAATACTTCTATTGAACTTAAATCAATTATTATCTTTGAATTTATATATAAATAAATCATCAGCCGTTAAATACTCGTATAAGTTTGTACCCATTAGCAAGGTGTGACAAAAAGTGTGTGCAAAGAAAGATTGTTTATGTTGTTAGGAGGAAGGTGGGTTTTTTTGTTTGCTTCCTCTTCTTTTTGAGTTTGACCAATTATAACAGTACGTTTTTCTTCTCTTTGTCAAAAGATATATGGGCTTTGATCATTTGATAGAAATAGTAATGAGAAACTACTGCAATAATTAGTACTACTTAAATTAGTTTAATATAAGTGCTTTGGTGTAAAGTAATTTTAGATATATATATATACTAGCCAAAACTATATTATTTGAATTCAAGTGAGTACTAAATACAAATATATATATATATATCTAATACAAATACATTCAATTTGTAAATTTTTTTACATATTTGAAATAACATCCTTCCGTACGTTTATTCGAATATCATCAAATATAAAATGTCAAAAATGAATACTTTTTAACAAAACTGAAAATTTCAAATAAAGTTAAAATAGCATAGAACATAAAAATTATTTCATGCAGGTGTCATGTTAAGCGCTCTAAAGAAGTAAGCAGGGTACATTAATCTCACATCGGATAAAAAAGATAATGTCTTTGGGTATATAATTGGGTGCGCTGCACATCCCATCAGGCATGTTTTTTGGGAAGAGAATAATAGCCCCGTGACTAGGGGTATCAGAGTCAACCTTTGACCATCCGATTTCACGCAAAGCATCCCAACAGGTGAGGTAGGCGGGGTGATCCAACTGTGACTCCACGCCAAACACCCTAAGCTTAGGGTAAGCAGCAATGGTGCAGAAGCTCGTGATAAAGGCATCACGAGATTGGATGAGAGAAAATATCACGACTAGCGCTATAAAAAAGTAGAATTGGTACATTAATCCCACATCAGATAAAAGATCTATACACAATGAATTATTAGTATATCAAAATATATAAATAATACCTTAAAAATAATTATGACACATAGAAGTACACAAACATATCACAAATACAATAATAAAAAATTAAGAGGGATAAAAATATCTGACATACGAGAAGGAGAAATGGACAAGTAAAAACCGATTTCAAGGCGGAGGATCCACGTATGATAAACGATAACACCTTCCATCTTTAGTAGTTTCACACAAAATCTTGATAAACAAAGAGAGACATAATATGCTTTAGTCACCTTCCTCCCTGCCAATGAGATCCATGTTACTTGCCTTAAAATCCACCTCTTGTCTTCACAACATCAATGGCAAGTAATTAAAAAACATCACTTCACAACTCACATGCCTAAACTCCAAACTGATAATTACTTGGTTCCATTTATTATTAACATTTTTAAAAAATGATTACCAAGTCTATGTTCCATGCATCACCCATAAGATTGTAAATGAACAAAACATTCGATGGATGGTTTAATTTTTGTTTATTTATGTTCTTTTATTAGACCAAACTAACAAAAATGAACAAGATTTTGAGGCAAATGAACCAAACATGAGCATTGTATATTTGATTCATTTATGTTAAAAAACAAACTTGATTATAAATCATTAAAACTCGTTTAATGCATCTTTTAAAGTTCATTTAAAACTCGTTTATTGTTCGATTATAATATAATTAGTGTTATTATTATTTATGTTTTATTTATTTCTAATATAATTAATAATATTTGTGTTTTAATTTTTTGTATTTAAAACTAATAAATATATTTGTTTGTTTGTTTAAATTTATTCAGATTTGTTTGTTTATTATTCATGAAGATATTTTTAACTGTTCATGAATATGTTTGATTATATATTCATAAATGTTCGTTTAGTGTTTGCAAACAAATTCATTTAATTTAAACAAATGAATATGAACACAAATTTAAAATTCTTAAGTCTTAACAGACATGCACTCAATACGAACATACTCAAAAAGAAACAATCGAACACGAATAAAACTCCGTTCATTCAAGCTCGCTTAATTTACAATCCTAATCACCCAAAAGTTTTGTGGGAAACTTCATCTTTACATGCTTTGAAATCAAAAGTATAAACCAAGATGTCACAAGTACTTCAAATGCTACTACTTAGGAGATTAATGAGCAATGTTGCATGCGTTATATATTGAAACAAAACATGCATGCTAAATATTGCCAACATTATTAGATTTTCTAGCTAGAAATCAACAAGAAATTGCTTGCTGAGAAGAAAAAAAAGGTTAAACAAAGATTACATACTTCAACAATTTCATTATGGATTGACAACAAATAATATAAAGATAATTATATTTCATAAATACCTCTCCTCTAATACACATCAATTTTGTGTAAACGCTTTGAGGAAATCATTCGAACTAAATGAAGAGCTGAAAAGCATCCAAATAATAGGAGAGAATTAGTTAAGGTAAAGATACAATAGCATTTGATGTAACACTGCTTTTCTTTTCCTTTTATCGCTGACAAGAGGTAAAAATCAGAAGTTCATTTTGCTAGAAAGCTTATATTAGCTGGAAAATCGTCTTCATCTCTAATATACAACGATGAGAAAAAAGTATGAGATGGAGTTAAAATTAAATGCTCTAAAAGGGAGTTTGTACGGCTATTATTGCAAATCCTTATCATCTTTAAAAGCACAGGGCAACAACATCAGAAAAGATAGGTCTTTACCACATGCCAATTACAGAGTAACATTTTCAGAAATAGAAAAAATTTTAGACAATTCAACCACATACCAATCACAGTCTTTTCTTGGGTAGAGTCTTTAACCAAATTTTCGCAGTTTAAACTTTCAATCCGATTATTCTTGGATTTTATGCTAAATTTTGTAATTTAAGCTCAATATTTTTACGTGTTCTCCAAAAAATTGATTGCTCATGTGGAATTTTTTTTAAATAATTCTCTGACTGTATTTAATAAATTTAGCATGTATTTTTTAATATTTTTATTTAAATGATAATTTATGTTCTTAATTTTATATATTTTTATTAATTTAAAATTCAACAATTAAATCATGATTCAAAATGAGCCCCCCCCCCCCCCCAAAAAAAAAAAGAAAAGAAAAGAAAAAAACCATGATTCAAAACTCTAAACTTTCAACGGATCAAAATCTGGTGGACTGGGACAACCATAATCGGCACGTTGGCCGGCTCTGCTGAAGCGTTGTCCGTTTAGCTAGCTTATGACCTCGTTTCCAAGTCTAAAAAGTTCACAATCCCTGAAAATTACGCTTTTAGATGCTTAAAGCCGACGCAACACATTGATCATTAACCAAATCAAACTTATTGAAAATTGTAATTATACTTACGTAGTGTAGCATTTTACTTTACTAAGAATTAAATTCGTGCATTCATATGTATCTATGTATATATATATATATATATATATATTAAATATACATATATGAATTTATACATTATTAATGAATCATATGATATCATTTTATTAAAATAAAAGTTATCTATATTTATTTTTAAAAGTTTTCAATAAGGTAGCATAATTTTATTCATAAAGTGTATAAATTTATATACTAACACTTTCATAAATATAAAGATAATTATTTCATACACCAATGATAGAAAAAAAAACTCTACAAGTTGGATTCGTGAATAAAACATATATTTTACAGAATATATATATCATTCTATTAACTCTATTTATTGAGTATTTTTTGTTATCAGTGTATAAAATAATTATCTTAAATATAAACCATATATACATATATATTGATAAGGATATGATAAAAGAGTACAAGGCAATTATAATTTCAATTTTTCAAGAGAAAAAAAAAGTCTTGCTGCTTATGTTTGATGATTTACATATGCGCATCGTGATTTATATTTCTTGTACTAATTATGTAATATAAATATAATATAAATTATTATATTTTTAAAGATTTTAAATATAAATACAACACGATATATTACGTGTCATATTTATTATATTTATATAGTATTGAAAATTACTAAACCTTCTCGCTATCAATGTTTACTATATTAATAGTCATTTTAACTTATCCTGGTGATTGGAGACAGTAAGATTTAATGATGATATTAAATATGCTCATGAGTCAAATTAGATTGAGTTTAGGTAAGTATTGTATTAATATTTAATATGTTTGTCAAACTTGCTCAGGTCTGAAATATAGATCTTGAATTTTGCTTAAACCTGCCTATATTTATAAATGAATAGTTCAAGCCCATTTAGACTCATCAATATTATATATTTTATAATTTATTTTTTAAAAATATATATTTTAAAATTTTAATTTTTATTAATTTAATATTTTTCTATTAAGTATAAAATATAAATAATTTAATATAGTTATTAATGTTTACATTATTAGAATAGAGTCAAGGCTTGGTCCATTTTTTTATCAAGCCTAATTTTTTTACAACAACTCATTTTTTGAGTTTAATATTTTTATTCAAACCCTCTCAAATATCGAGTGAGCTTTTAAGCTTGAATAAATAGCTCGACCCTTGAACAAGTCTAAATGATACATGCTACTAAAGCCAAGGGAACACTATTTATATTATCCAATTGCTTTTTTTTTTTTGTTTAATTTTAATTTTTATGAATGATATTTTCTCAATAAGTAAAACTATATATTTAATTTTTAAAGTAACAGACTATTTAGAAACTTAGGACTTTATAAGCATGTATAATAGAAAGTAATCAAAATTATATCCACATCTTTTCGGAGTTTATTCCAAGAAAATATCATCACGAGATCTTTTTCCTCTCTTTTAAGCTAGATACCATAAAAAATAATAATAATAATAAAATCAAAAAAATCATAAGATATGATACGAATATATAATTAAAAAATAATACAAACATAGTTTATAATAAAATATATAAAAATATTTTAAAATTTATATAAATTATTATAATTTAAATATAATTTATAATATAAAATAATAAATATAAATTATTAAATTATTAAATTTAATAATAATATTTTTAAACATAAAAAAATTGATAATATGAATAAATGAATCATCAAATCTAATAATATATACATAGGCCCAACTCTCTTTTAAGTCCATTTGAAAAGAATGTAAAAGTCCGAATGGAAGCCCAATACATGAACCCATCAACAATCTAAAGAATTCCAAGGGCTCTTCTTTTAATAGATCTTTCTAGAAACCATAATATCTCTAGACATCTCTAGTAGTCGTGGACCAGCTCGACCCCATGAACTACCTGAAAACCAAAGCTTTATAAAATAGATATAATAATATATAAGAAATAAATAAATTACTGATTAGTATTAATTAAAAGATAAAAGAAATGGAAAATTCCACACAAACCCTCCTCAATAAAAGGCCCCCCAAACTCTCCTTCGCGCACGTATAAGAGAAGGCACCAAAGAAAAAAAAAAAAAGGTTTCTGACAAGAAATTTCGAGAAAAATTTCTGCCCCAATCTCCCTCTCTCCATTCTTTCTTCCATAGAAGGTACGATCACTAGCTTACTCTCTTAGCAATTTCGTTGATTTTTTTTAATTGTTGTTGTTGCATTTATTTCTCCGTCTGGAAATTGTAGATCTGTTTACTTTGGTGCGTCAGTCGATTTTTTTCGCTCGATGCTTTTTGCATTGATTTTTGCTTTCTCTTTAGATTTAGCTGTTTCTAGAGAATCAGCTGGAAATAGTTTTCTTATTTGATTTCTAATTTTTTCGGTTCTTTTGCGTAAAAATTAGCTTTTCGTAAAATTTTTTGGTTGTACTTTTGTGCATATCTTCTCCCGATTCGCTTTTTATCTCGTTGGAAATTTATTTGAAGTTAAAATTAGTTATATCAGCTTGATTTGAATTCGATTCAGATTTGTCATTGCAAGGAGTTTCATTTTTTGATTAATTTTATTTAAAGGATTCTTCTTTTTGGGTTGGAATCTGATTGTAAAAGCTTATACAGTTTGTTTCTATTTGTTTGATTTATTTGTAAAAGCTTATAAATTTTTTTAGTATAATTTATAACTTGAAGTGCATTTGTGTCTCTGCATGCATGCGTGCTCAACACTTGTCTCCGATGCTTATGTCGTTATGTGGTTTTTGTTCTTGTGTGAATAATCAACTCAATAGGAGTCTTTAAATGGAAAGAAAGGGGAAATGTTGATTGAATCTTGTTATGGTTAGAAGTGTATTAAAGAGTAATGAGCCTATGAACTCAAGTCTATGGAAGTTATGGTTGAATCTTGAGCTACAATTTGTTGCTCATGATAAATGAGAAATATTTATATTCCCATGATTGATGTAATTTGTTACATTTTAAATGTGCAATTATGGTGCTGTAATGGCTGGATTTTTAAAATCATGATTATGTTCCCCCCTCTCCTTTCCTGCGTTAATATTTACGTATAATCTTATTGCTATTTGTTTCGTTGTTTGCCAGACTGATATAATTTATAAAATAAATCAGTGTAATTTCTGCTGAAGATGAGTGTTGTTGGTTTTGATTTTGGCAACGAGAGCTGCATTGTTGCCGTAGCAAGGCAGAGAGGGATTGATGTCGTGCTTAATGATGAATCAAAGCGTGAAACTCCGGCTGTTGTATGCTTTGGGGAGAAGCAGAGATTCATTGGTACTGCTGGGGCAGCATCCTCTACAATGAATCCTAAAAATTCAATTTCTCAGATAAAGCGGTTAATTGGCCGTCAGTTCTCTGATCCTGAGTTGCAAAGAGATCTTAAGTCCTTGCCCTTCAATGTCACTGAGGGTCCTGATGGATATCCTTTGATTCATGCTCGTTATTTAGGTGAAATGAGAACTTTTACTCCAACCCAAGTTTTGGGAATGGTTTTTTCAAATTTGAAAAGCATTGCTGAGAAGAATATGAATGCGGCAGTGGTGGATTGCTGCATTGGAATTCCTGTTTACTTCACTGATCTTCAAAGAAGGGCAGTTTTAGATGCTGCCACAATTGCAGGCTTGCACCCACTTCGCTTGATTCATGAAACTACAGCAACAGCATTGGCTTATGGTATTTATAAGACTGATTTACCTGAAAAGGACCAATTAAATGTCGCCTTTGTTGATATTGGACATGCTAGCATGCAAGTTTGTATTGCTGGCTTCAAGAAGGGGCAACTGAAAATATTGGCTCATTCATTTGACCGCTCTTTGGGTGGTAGGGATTTTGATGAAGTTCTATTTCAGCATTTTGCTGCAAAATTTAAGGAGGAATACAAGATTGATGTCTTCCAAAATGCAAGGGCTTGTATTAGGCTTCGGGCAGCTTGTGAGAAGCTAAAGAAGGTACTTAGTGCCAATCCTAAGGCACCTTTGAATATCGAGTGCTTAATGGATGAGAAGGATGTTAGGGGTTTCATTAAGAGAGAGGAGTTTGAGCAAATCAGTGCTTCAATTTTGCAACGTGTGAAATGGCCACTAGAGAAGGCTCTTGCTGATGCTGGACTTGCAGTTGAGGATGTTCATACGGTTGAGGTCGTTGGCTCCGGTTCTCGTGTTCCTGCTTTGTTGAAAATCCTTGCGGAGTTCTTCAGTAAAGAGCCTAGGCGCACAATGAATGCTAGTGAATGTGTTGCCAGGGGCTGTGCTTTACAATGTGCAATTCTGAGTCCCACATTCAAAGTTAGGGAGTTTCAGGTAATTTTCTACGAAGTTATGATGATAATTTTGCTATTTCTGTTGAGTGGTATTCATTACTTAAGCATTGTTTGCATTGTAGTATGATTTCTAGATGTTACATTTCTTTAGCTGCATGTCCTATTGTCAATTCCGTTTCCATTTTCCTTTTTTTGTTTTTTTTGTTGTTGTATTTGGACACAGCTCACCCTCTTAATCTGTCTGGTTTGAAGGTCAACGAGAGCTTCGCTTTCTCAATTTCACTATCATGGAAAGGTTCAGATGCTCAGACTGGAGGAGCAGAACAGCAACAATTGGTTTTTCCAAAGGGAAATCCAATACCCAGTGTCAAGGCTGTGACATTCCACAAGACAAGTACTTTCACTGTTGATGTTCAATATTCTGATGTGAGCGATTTGCTGGTCCCGGCAAAGATCAGTACATACACGGTAATTAATTCATAAACCCCAATCAAACTAACTTTTTCAGTACACTAATTTCTTGTACTACCTTCTCATTTGTTAAATGTTTTGTGGCATTTCTTAAATGGCAGATTGGACCTTTTCCAACAATAAAAAGTGAACGACCAAAATTGAAGGTCAAAGTTCGTCTGAATTTGCATGGGATTGTGTCCATCGAGTCTGCAACGGTAAGTAGTTGTTGAATTGATTTTTTAAATTTTAATTGTAGCGGAAAGGTGAATTTCACATGTTTTCCCGACTTTTATTGTGTTTTTAGCTCTTGGAAGAGGAAGAAGTTGAAGTTCCAGTTTTAAAAGAGCCAGAAAAAGATGATACTAAGATGGAGACTGATGAAGCACCTCGCGATACTGCTGCTCCCAGTGCCAATGAGACAGATGTTAACATGCAAGATGCCAAGGGTACCGCTGATGCAGCTGGGGTTGAAAATGGTGTTGCTGAGTCAGGTGATAAGCCTGTGAAAATGGAGACTGATACTAAAGTAAGTGATTTTTTGTGTTAAGTTTATGTACAGACATATATATATATATATATATATATATATATGAATTGCCAGAGTTAGTGTTGTAGCCTTTAAGGCAGACTTACTCCTGGTCTCTAAATTTTTAGTATGGTTGTTACTTGTATGGAATATTTTTGGACCCTTTTTCTTGGGCTTCTGCATGGGTGCTGTTGGTTGCTTACATATTCTGTTCTGCCTGTCATATAGGTTGAGGCTTCCAAGAAGAAGGTGAAGAAAACGAATGTACCAGTGGCAGAGTTGGTTTATGGTGCAATGTCCTCTGCAGATGTTCAGAAGGCAGTAGAGAAGGAGTTTGAAATGGCTTTGCAAGATAGGGTTATGGAAGAAACCAAGGATAAAAAGAATGCTGTTGAGGCCTATGTCTATGACATGAGGAATAAGGTACAATGTTGTCTACGAAGTTGCTAGAAGCCTAGAACCTTTTTCTTGGCTGTTATGATCTTAAAACTAATTATACTTTGTGTCTTCAGCTTAATGATAAGTATCATGATTTTGTCACTGATACGGAGAAGGAAGAGTTTACTGCTAAGCTTCAGGAAACAGAGGATTGGCTATATGAAGATGGGGAGGATGAAACAAAGGGTGTTTATGTTGCCAAGCTTGAGGAGCTAAAGAAGGTAATTTTTGTTGTTCTTGTGATTTCTCAGGTTGATTGTATAAATTGTGTACCTGACAGATGTATCTATTTGGAAGCTAGGGGATCCTATCGAAGAGCGGTACAAAGAGTATGCTGAGAGGGGAACTGTCATTGATCAGCTTGTTTACTGTATTAACAGTTATAGGGAGGCGGCCATGTCAAATGATCCCAAATTTGATCATATTGAACTTGCTGAAAAGCAAAAGGTAATGAGTTGATCCCTATCTTTACCACTCTTAACTCCCTTCATTTAGCGTTGAGATCTAATTCTTTTGGTTCATTGTAATTGTAGGTCTTGAATGAGTGCGTGGAAGCCGATGCCTGGCTGAGAGAGAAAAAACAGCAGCAGGATCAACTTCCCAAGTATGCCACTCCAGTTCTTTTGTCAGCTGATGTGAGAAAGAAGGCTGAAGCATTAGATAGGTACACCACTCTTTCACATGCTTAAGGTTTTGTGTCCGGTATGTAGACTTGTTTTATTCGTAGACTGTTTTATTCATAGATTTCAGTGCCCCGTACAAATTATGCTCTTTTTTTCTCCTTCCTACTTTATAAATCGCTGTAGATGTTGATTTCCATATATGATATCGTGCTTGATGCTGAGATAAGAATCTGCCTTTAAACAGGTTTTGCAGGCCAATAATGACGAAACCTAAACCAACTAAACCGGCTAAACCAACCACGCCTGAAACACCAGCAACCCCACCGCCTCAGGGAAGTGAGGGTCAGCCACAGGGTGCTGCTGCAGATGCCAATGCTAACCCGAATGCAAGCCCTAACTGCAACCCTGATCCCAGTGAAAATGCACCAGCGGGTAGTGGTGAGGCACCTCCAGCTTCTGCAGAACCAATGGAAACTGACAAATCGGAGAATGTTTCAAGCGCTGCATAAATTGTTACTTGGTGGTCTGTTGATAATTTATGCGGCCGAAATTTGGTTCTTATGTGTAAGCACTATTTTCGAACGAGCCTGGGACTGACTCTTTGGGCAGAGGCTCTCCTCGGCTGCGTTGTTAGGGTCATTATTTTCTTTCATTATCTTTGCAATGCGTGCCGAGATTTGTTTTTATTAAGACCAACTCTTTAGAATACGGGTTTTCCAAGATAAAATATGAATGCTATTGGGATTCCTTGCTAGCATTTTTTTTGTTAGTGGGAGACTAAAATATACTTTTTTAAAGGATATCAATTGTTAAATCTTGTATGGTTGTAGGGATTTGTCTTGAAATTAGTAATCACTTCAATTGTGTTTTGGATGTTATTGTTGCTGATGTCCTCAAATCTTGGATATTAGAGTTTCACGTTATTGTTGTTAAAGGGGCTGGGAAAAGGTGGGAGGGTGGAAGAATCCTGTGGAATTTTGGTGGACATGGTAAAACAAGTTAGTAAGCTTGATGTTGTGCTTATTAACAACATGATTAATATTTTTGGGCAAAGCATGTCGATTTGAAGGTGTTCTCATACTTTTCAATGAAATAAAGTTTTGGCAACGTATACCTATGTTTTGAGCATCTAGAAATTATAATTTAAACTTTGGTTTGACTTCAAAGTCCTAGGTCTGAGGCATCTTTTTGGTTTGCGAGGACGAAGGCAGAAGGTGCTATATGGTAGATAAATATTTTGTACGTACGTTGAGTTAATTTTTTTTATTAAAGTTATTTAATGAAAATAATATGATTAAATTTATTCATAATAAACTTTTAGTGATATAGTTTGATAAATTTGGTAAAAAGTAAAGGCTTGTGATCTATGTAGAAATTTAAGTTCACTTGGGCGAAAAGAACCAGCTGCATATTGTAGCCTGATCAACAGTCGTATTGAGGCAAAATGATAAGAAGCTGCGAGTGAGTTATTTCAGGAACTGAAAGAGAATCGTGGACGTTCAAGTTCTCTGGGTATATGCTGTGATGAAAAAACTTTTTGGAAAGTATGTGTGTCCGAGCAAGGCTGTAGATCTATTCAGGATGCAATCCAGATGTTTATACTTAGGATGCAGTCATTCATATCGGGATGGTAAGGGCAGGCGTGATAGATAAAGCTCATTCCTTGCTGAGAACCATGGAAGAAAATGGTTGTGCTCCTTGCGTCCAGACTTGAATTTTCATAATATCACTCTAAATGAATTAGCTAGGACAGGTGGCCCAAAGCAGGCAATGAGTATGGAGATGCTTAGAAAGATGAAGAAATCAAAGATTAAACCTGATCTGATATCTAGCAACATTGTTCTTGGCTGTCTCAGCCGAGCTGGTATGTTTGAAGAGGCTGCAAAGTTAAACGAAAGAGATTAAAGCAAGGGCTTTTCACTTACTCATCAATACTGGAGGCAGCCGGCCAGATTGATGAAGATCGAAATCTTTCTGCTTTCTGATGAAATCCTGATCTTTAGGTTTTTGATAAAAACATCCTTTATATTTCTCTTTTGTCTTTTTTCAACTATTGTTTTTTCCCCGTCACATTTATGGTTTAAACTGTTCATTGGACTTCTTCTGAAGCAATGCTAAATCAAAGTATGTTATCCGAAGCATTGATGCATAATGTCCTTATTATCCGTATTTTCTGGACACCGTATCTGGTGTAGACGATTGTTTTCTCTTAACTGGGCTTATTAAGACTTTGACTAACTTATTTGAAAATGATTCCACCACTGGTTAACTGGCATAGCTAGATCATGTTGTTCTAAACTTGATTAATTATACAATTGTCAAGCTGCAATTGTGGGAATTGGCTTCGAGGTCAAATCCAAGCAATGTCACTAGAACCCACAGGCTAGGCTAACATAAGGATGCAGAATAGGTAATGCAATAAAGCTAGAAAACCAAATTAATTTTGGGGGCAGACTCTTCAAACTGCGACTTTTTAATTCTTAAATCAAGGAAAACACTTTTAGGTCTGTAAGAATTTCGACAAAATATCTAGAATGGCAATCATCACATTCGCAATTTCTCTGACAATGCTGTTTGAGACCGATGGTAAATCCTGTTGGTAACTTATTATTGTCTTTAAAACTAATTATTGCTTTGTGTCTCCAGCTAAGTGACAAATATTATGATTTTTTGTTACCGCTCCAGCAAGGTTCTCGATTCTCGCATGTTTAAGTTAAGCCAGTTACTTCCTATGGATAATTATGAATTGGGTGAAGTCTACTTGATATTATTACCATCAGGTCTATCAACGACTATGCAACTACACACACCATGAACATTCGGATACGAGTAAATGTTAGATAAATCAAATTAAAATTTTAAAAACCTTTGTTTGATAGCAAATCCTGATGCTTTTGGAAGTAGGTTTTTCAGCAACGCTGTTTAGTTATTCATTTTTTTGGGTCAAAAGTTGTAGGTTAGGTTAACGACCAGGAGATTTTGCATGTGCATATCTTTAAATTTCTAATTCCTGTCGACCTTCGTAGTGTTTAGAGGTCAATCAGACAACAACTTATAATCACATGGGTATAGAGCAATCCTAACTAAAAGATTCTGCCTTAGACTGGATAACGTAAAAGCGGGCGCCAGGGGGGGGGGGGGGAGGGCTGCAAATCTACAAATTTGACCTGCAAACTTCATTTTTCCTTTCATCTTCTACCGCACCAAACACCTTCGTTTTTATATGTTCATCCCCTTGATGTCCTCTTCCACCTGAAATTTGGAGTTCCCAATCTCTCCTTAAACCTGAAGAAAGAAACTTTCTCTCCCCATTTTTCTATGTTTTGTGAAATTTTTTTCTATTGTTGGCTCCCCTCTCGTGTTTGGATAGATTGGGAACAAAAATGAAGAATAAAAAAAAAAACACTACTTCTAGCCTCTTGGAGTTCCAAAACAACCATTCAAAAGGAGGTGCTGAATGAATATTATGGGACTTTGGGAGTGATCCCAAACAAGCCATTCGACCAACCAAATGCCTGCTATAGTATGGAGCCAGAATGACTCAGCCATTTCGGTGAACCAAACATGGCATAAAAGTGCAAGTTATCAAGAGAAGTCAGATCACTGCATTACTTCCCATATTTACACTTTATACTGAACTAGACAAGGAACAAGACATCAAAGCACTCATCCATTCACCCTGGAAAAAAAAATAATGTTACCTAGCCACAGTCCATGTTTTCAAGCTTGACCATCGTTAACATAAATTGTTAAGAGGGCGATCAATCGCTTGTGAACTAAAAACATTAAAGCAGTATAAATAATGATGAGAGTAATGGCTTCTCTAAATTCAGCAAAAATTTCTACTTGACATTGAAGGATACAAGCATGTCCAGCGTTATCATTGTTGACCAAAATAGCAATTGGCAAAAGGCTCCAATATATATATACAACAACATTTAGCAGTCAACAGCTAATCAACGCAATAAAGATTAAAGGGTTTTGCATATATTACCCGCTGGCATTCTCGGCAGAGACATTGTTCTCCTCGTCATAACCCTGCTGTATTTTCGCGATTTCGGCCTGCGCTCTCTCCATGATCTGCCTCTTCTGCATTTCCAACTCCCTATGAAAATCCATTCTCAAGTTCTCTAATTCCAACATCTGCTGCCTTTTACTATTCTCAATCTTCTCGTATATGTTGCTAAATTTCTGAATAGAATCCGCAAGCAATCTGACTGAGGAACCCTCACTAGATTGCCTCCCGAATCTTCTCTTTTTAGGTGGCAGTCCATCTGAGACATCCTCCTTGCCATCACCGGATTCAGAATTTACCGGACTATCCCTCATTTGATCCAAACCATTTGCACTGTTCATATAAACCCTAGGGTTCAGGAATACATACTCACCCGAGTCCAACCCACAAGAAAGCTGCCCCTGCTGGGGAGGAGTTGACATTGACATATCCATCTTATTGAAATAAACCCATTTGCTAGTGGTAGCACCAGTCTCTTCCAGCATAGCCTTCTCCTTCTTATATTTCTTCTTCAATGTATCCAATCGATTCCGACACTGTGTGTCAGTCCTTTCAATCTTTGAAACCTCTGAAACCTTCTCTGCAACTTCTTGCCATTCCTCAGACCGAAGACTCTTCCTTCCGTGTTCCAAAAAGTGGTCACCCCAGGCATCTAGCAAAACAAATGTCTCATGCTCAGTCCAATCTGTAAGAGAATTCCTCCCACCATTTGAGGGTTTTAGCACCAACGGAACTGAAACTGCTGGTGCTGTTACTCGGGAAGCAAATTCATAACTCAACACCAAACTCTTCAATTTCTTCTTTTTTGGGTGCCTCTCCAAGTCAACAACATCATTCTTTCGATTATAACCTTTCTGTTTATCACCATGTTCATTATAATCATCGTCATCATCGTCCAGCTCGTCGTCGTCATCATCATCATTCATATCTTTTCCTACATACCGAACAACATTATTTTGGTTATCATTTTCCTCTCCCTCTCCCAAATCTTCCTCTTCCTCCTCCTCATCCTCCTCCTCATCATCAACATCTACATATTGATTGCCAATCAGTCTAGAATATGGAACATTTCTTACAGGAAGCTTTTGGCGATTTGAAGAACCATAACCCTGCTGCTGACTAACACCATACTGATTTGGAGGGTATCTAGCATCATCCTCATTGTCATCCATTAAAACCAAAAAGTCAGCTCAACAATGAGGGGAAAATAAAAAACCCAAAACTGTCCCTAACAATCCGAGCTTAGCTCAAAAACAAAATTTCTAATTACAAAATACAAAAAGTACTTCCCCTACACCTTAAGATTTCCAATCTCCAATTTGCTCTTTTCCCATCCAATCAAACATCGAGAACAATATAACAATCATTATTGTTTTTCCAAAAACAATCCCACAAACTCTCATGAACATCCTAAAACCCTAAGATCTTTTATTGATAAAATAGGAAAGAAATACAATATTAGGTTTCCAACTTTATTATTGAACCAAAGAACAAAAACCCACAAAAGATTAATTTAAAGAATCAACTTTTTTCAACTCTAAATTACGGAATTCTCAAACTTTCAACACCCCACGTTACAAAATAAAACCCCTCCACGTTAATTTACCAAATACAAAATAAAAGAAGGCCAATATATTTCAAGTTCCATTTTCTTTTGTCTGAGCCCTATTACTTTCCAGCTCCTGACCATTGATTCATCCTTCCCCCCACCAAAAAACAAAAAAATCAAATTCCAATTAAACCCATCATCCTCAAAATAATAATAATAATAAAAAAAAACTAATGTCACATCAGAATCCTTTTTTTTTTTTTAAATAAAAACGAAAACCCAATCGAAACTTACCTGAAAAAGTTCTCAAAAAATTCTCAAACTTCTCTTGAACACCAAACACTAATTGAAGCTCCTAAGAAGCTTCTAGCTAAAAAAAATTTAAGGCAGATTGGAAAGTTCCAGTTCTCTTTTGCTCAGGAAGAATATTTAACATGGAAAAGGGAGAAAAACAAACTGTTGTCGGGGCCAGAGTATAAACTTGGAAGAAAGAATTTTTTTTTTTCTTTTAAAGATTATTTGGGGGACAAAAAGAAGATTGCTGCAATTTTACGCCTTATGCGAAATATTTTTGGATTACAGGCTTTGATTTTTACGAGCCCATTGGATGATGACATTGTTAAATGGTCTTTATTGTTAGTATAGGGATGGGGCATGTCCTGTTTCTTTTGTATATATATATTTTTTTCCAGGTGAAATCAGTCTAAAAAATTTAAAGAAATTTTAATTTTTTAAAAAGCTCTTTAAATACTGGAAAAATGAATTTAAAAATAAAAGCAATGTGGGATCCTGCTTCGACCACAATGGGAGTCGAACCCAGGATCTTTTGATCCGAAGTCACACGCCCTAATCTACTACGCTCTTCATTGAAGTGGGGCTCTAAATGTTAAAATCTTTCTGATCACTGTAAAGAGGTGAAGATGAGAAATTCACTCCCCCTCGAAAGAAGGTTCCACCGGATGGCGGAGCCCAGTAGAAGCTCATAATTCTATATTTAATATGAAAAAGAAGGCTTTGAAAAACAAAAATTTGCAGAATTTTTTCATGGATACGGCTCCCTAGTCCCTCACCTCTCTCGTCTATCGATCTCGACGGTTAGTTTTCAATCTTCAATTTTTTTTTTTAATCAAAACCTGAATTTAATGTAGGCTAGCTGGAATTGGGAAATCTTTCTTTTTTTGTTCGCTTGTTCCTGTTAGTTTTAGTTTACCCCGAATAATAGCTGTTTTGTTCTCAGATTCCTCCCAGAAAAGGCCTTCAGATTTGGGTTTGTTTCATTCAGGACTCACTGATTTACGAGATCCAAGTTCGCCAAGTCTCAATTATGGGAAATTGAACCTCGAATTCAATTTTAGCATTGACTTTTCATTCTTCAAGAACTGGGTTTTCCTTAAACTTGGGCAACCAATGGTTTTGCTAATCATTTTAATTTTCTGAGAATTGGGGTTTAATTATTCGAAGGAAATAGTTGTTTTTAGGGTCTGACGCTTGGGTATAAGGAAAATTTAGTGTACTTTTGAAGATTTGGTTGGAAATTGTTTGGGTTTTTGCTGATCTGGGAGTATTTGGAAGTTGAAGGGGTATTCAGCTGTAGTCATGTTCTATGGTGCGGCGGTATGGGACCCTTGGCTTATTGTAGCCCAAATTGTTTGCCTTCAATGCTTATACTACCTGACTCTTGGAGTTTTCTTGTCGTTTCTTGTCGGCACTCGTGTTTCTCGTATGAGTTTGGTCTATTTCTTTGATTTTGCTACTGTTACTACCTCTACCGTTACCGGCTGGTGTGTCATTGCTTCCTTTCTGCTCAGCTCTATTGCAGGGTGAGAATATAATTTCAGTCTTGTTTTTTTAACTTTGCCTCATTTGTTTGCTTCTCTGCATCTGCTAGCTTGAAGTCTTGAATGCATTTATAGAACAAATGAATGTTTTCTATCTATTGAATGTATTACTTATTAAATTTGCTTGAATACGAATAATTATATATCTTGAAAGAATGATACTGCAAAAATTTCGCACAAATAGATCTAATTTATTTATTCAAAAATCAGTATGTGTGATACTTTTGCCATACGGATGTTCCCTTTGCTGTGATACTCATACATGTAGCACCTGTTGGTTATGATTAAACTATAAAATCCCCATTTCTTTTGTTTTGTCCTTGATTATAGGTTGAGGATTGGCTTGGATCAATTTAGGGATTACATTTTATGGTTTTGATGTTTGTTTGTATCATTATTCTATGATATGTATTATACTTCTTGTACCAAAAACTAAGATTTATAAAGCTTTGCATTTGAATTTTAAATTTGAAAGTAAGAAGATTGAATCTTGAAATTCTTTTAGGATATTAGTAGCTAAGCTTGAAAAGTTATTTGCCTACCTGCCCAATTCATTGCCTGTGTTATTTTTGCTGATTCAGTTGGAGTTCTCTATGAGGGAGGTTTATTTAGTTGTGAATTAATAGCCAGAGGACCAGAACTAGATATTGCTTCTGTGAAGATATTGTCTAGTTTTAACCGAAGTTGTATTTTATATGTTCATGTGCATACAACTTGAAGTAAAATATACTAAGATGTTTAGAGATAATAGTAGTACTCGGCATTTTCTAAACTGAACTCGTTTTAACTTCAGTTTTGTTTTATTTGGATCTATGCAGAGCTGGGTACATGCTTTATTTGATTGAAAGGGCAAAGAAATGCCTAGATTTTTCAGCCACTGTCTATATTATCCATCTTTTTATATGCATCATATATGGAGGTTGGCCTTCCTCGATAACATGGTGGGTTGTGAATGGTACTGGAGTTGCAGTGATGGCTTTGCTAGGTGAATATTTATGCATTAGGCGGGAACTCAGAGAGATCCCCATAACGCGATATCGATCAAGTAAGTAATAACTCATTTATATGTTAAAGTGACTTTTTAAGATAATTGTAATCTGAATTTTTTTTTCTTTATTATTCTGTTGCCTGTCCTTTTTATTTGGACACTAGTTGTGGTGGAATTATCATGCTGGCTTTCCAACTTATTCTTTCTTGAATTTGTTGGATTGCTATTCATTGTCCTGCTCTTCTTAATATATTCTGTTTGATGCGAGGTCTTCCAAATAGACTGTGCATTTTACTTGTTGGTCTTATGCTCAAAGGAAGTATTATGATTTTCTACATCATGTCATCAATTGATCGGGGGCTAATCCACGTCATGTGCCTTTTTGGGTGCTGGTTTTCTATTGCAGCATTACATTCTTGTTCTTCGTGTCATTTCTCTCTTGAGTGGGCTGTTATAGAGTTGCAACTCTAGTTTCTTCCTCGCACATTCTTTTCTATCCATACGATGTCTGTTTTAGGGGAAGTGCTAATTTTGTTGAATAGAATGTCTTAGGAAAATTCTTTTAAAAGAATTTCTGAACCATCATCTTTGAATTTCAGTTGAGATGATTTAGTTGCAGGAGAAATCTTGCATTTGCTAAAGTGGTTTTATAGCTTGCAACTGCTTAAAAAGTTTGAGAACTTGCATATATGGTTGAGAAATTTTTGTTGTTTTGTATCACTGAAACTCTTGGAGGCATTTCCAGAAAAAAAAAAAAAAATCCTTTTAATGCTTAATCCTTAACTGTGAAAAGAAGATCCAGTTCATCTTAGTTAAATATGAAAAAAATGCTTTTATTGAACCATATCAAGTTAAAGCAGAAATGATTCGAGTACTTACCTTGTTTAGTTATTGACCGAAGACCTTGCTAGTTTCTGGTTTAACTTTAATACAACACTGTATTTTACATTTGTTTCTTTTCAGTCAGCAATTCTTTTTTTTTTCCCCTATACCAGTTGTCATAATATTGGCTGAATTTAAGAACTATTTGATGCCAGATGTTTGATCGATAAAGAATCAGATACGAAGGTATTCCTTGTGGCATTAAAATTCATTGTTTTCCTCTGCTTTGGAGAAGCTGAAGGATATTACATCTGCTATGAGAAAGATCTAGCTTAAGTCATAGAATCTATTTTCGGTGCTTCTGAGTTCTGAAGATGATAGAGATCAACCGTAAAAGTTCGGGGTAATGGTGCTTAAGTGATATGAAGCTGGAACACATAAGGCTAAGTATGCATTAGTTCGAGGTAGGTCGAAACGTACAACTTTTAGTGGCTTTTGACCTTTGAGAAAGATGATACAGTGCCTCTGATACTATTTTCTGATTTTATCCGCATGGTGATTAGTTTTTCATTCTTTAATCAATTGTTTAGTTAGGTCTGCATATGATTAGAGAACTTTGGGGTTAATCTATAAATTGGAGCATATACTAGTGACTGCCGAGTTATTTGACCTATAGTATGTTTTCTTGATCTTCAATTTATTTCTTTTTTCTTTCTCCAGTTTACAGCATTTGCTAGACATGTTGAGCATAAGTGATATATATATATATATATA
>JBBYHK010000015.1:1202279-1221968 GCA_038382065.1 Adansonia grandidieri | reverse complement strand
TGAACTGTTTTAATCAAATATTAAGATATTTAAATTGGCTTGTTCAATAAATTAAATTATTTAAATTAATTTCACAACTAACTCAAAAAATTTGAAATATTTTAAAAATGAATATGAATAATTACGGGCACAAATATATCGTTTAAACCAAACAAAACCGATGTTTTGTTTATTTGTTTTTTTTATTATAATCACGTGACTAGAAGAATGAGACTCCAACAACGTAATCTCTATTATTGACATCAACAAATCAGACCACAACAAATAACAATATAGAGAAGAGCGAAGAAGAGTCGCCATTGGCGATGGGAGATATGGGGTAGAACTAATAGAAGTACTTATGTGCTAAGTTGAATTATGATTTTAGATTTTTTTTTTTATTTAAGTTTGGGTCGATTTGGGAGTCATTTAAAAGTAGGACACCATAATAACTTCAAAGTTTCTTTTAACCATTTCCTCATACATACATATATATTACATCTTGCAATTTTTGTATTATTGTTGTGATAACATTATTTTTATGTCATAATTATTATCAAGTGTTATTTTTATATAAATTTTGATATATTAGTTATTAATATTATATAAATTTAAATATATTCATGTGATTTTAATACTATAATTTTTTATTACTGTTTTATATTTTAATTATTTTCTTACATAATTCATATCCTATTTAAAATTAAAAAATTCTAACCTTAAACCTTTTCAAATGAATTTTTATTTTGCATAATTCAAATATGGACCAATGATCACCAAAAGCCATGCCCATAGCCAAATTGCTAGGGACCAAGCAGCATTAAAGCATTTTACATGACATATTTTCATGCAGGATTATTAGAAAAGGTTTAATTATTATATTTTATTTTATAAAAAATAATTTAATTATTATATTTAAATTTTAATATTATTTTTTACGTTTAAATCGAATGAATGATTAATAGATTTGCTCATGAATTCAAGCATAAAAAAAAAAAAAAACGTTAAGTTCAAGAATGATAACAGCAACAACTATGGCCTAATAGACAATAAAAAAACTAAGGGAAGAATATAAAAAAAAAATGTTTTTATGAAGATTTAAACTCAAAATACTCTAATGCCATATTTAATTAGATAATAATTATCCCAAAAAATTAAACTTATAAACAAGAGTTCAAGTGTAATTTTGAGTTCCAACAACTTTCATGAAATGTGGTGGTAAATAAGTTTTCGGACAATTGCTTCTCTATCTCTTACGCAATCAAATTAATTAGCAAATATTCTAAATATAACGTGCTTTTTAAATATTTTGATTTTCAAAAAACATAGCAATATCAAACATTAAAAGCTCTAAAATCATATATTTTCTTAATAATCTCTTATCACACTTCTAAATAAAGTCCATTTTCATCTCATGTATTTTCTTATGTGTGACACTTAATTTTTGTATATTTTTTTACTAAAACTTGTATCCATATGATTTAACTATTAGATAAAAACAGATAACATCTTTAAAAAGTATTCATGTGACTAACGATACAAAAATTAAATATTGTATGTGTGAAAGCACAAAAGATAAAAATGGCTTTTTTATCTTAACAAATGAAATGAACCTCAATATATAAATATCAAACATGAGAGATTTTTTTTTATTCAATAAAAGTACGGAAGTTTAAAATAACTTTTCTATTTGTTTTTTTTTTTTTTAACAAGAACAATGTCAAATTAAGCCCAACAATTGTTAAAGAAAAGATTTGAAGCCCAATAAAAAGCTCAAAAATGAAAATCTTAGAACCCAAAATAAGGTAATCCGATCCAATAATGGCCCAACATGTTAAGGGGCCAATTGTCACCGTCACTCCACGTTGTTCACACATCACGATGGCTTTTTCTAGTTCTCAGAAATCTTCACCGTCCATTTTAACACATCAGAACAACCGATGACCGTCTATTCCACGTTTTAATCTAGGACAGTATATACCGTATCTCAACCAATAGAACGAGTGAGTGGCATTTCCGTAAATCTGTTCCTTTAACCCCAAAGCAATTTCCATTTCCATTTCCTCTCTCTCTCTCTCTCTGTCATATTTTGTTGACATTAACACACACAGAGAAGAGCTCTCTCTATTTCTTTATCAAAAGCGCGATCTCGATCTAGAGCTTCTTCTTGTTTAATTTTTATTTTGCAAAAATGGTGAGTTTAATTTCTTGATCTGTTTGATTCCACTTTAGATCTGGTTCAAATCCCCTCCCATTTGCATTCAGTTCTCAATTTTCTGTTTAATTTATGGAATCGGAAGTGCGAAGATTTTTGAGTTATGTTTGATTCGAGTTTTAATAGTTTTGCGACTTCGCCGTTTATTTTGTTATCGTTTCAGTTCTATGCAGCTAAGTCAGAGAGTTAGGAATTTGAATATAGTTGAGATCTGGCGTGTGATTTTTTCCGTTGCTTTTCCTTTTCTGAATGTTTGGATATGAATTCGGCGATTTAGAATTGCCATTTCTTTCCCTCTTATTGAATAAGTTTGATTTAAGATCTGTTGCTTGGTTCCGCTAATAGTGTGTTTGTTTGCTTTGGTGTTTAACAGCCACTCAGACTCGAAATTAAGGTACGTGTTATTCATTTCATTTGAGTTCAGTTTTATGTGCTGTTTAGTGATATTATTTTGGTATGAATGTTTTGTGAATTGTATGGGTAATATTTTTAATTATGATGTTTGGATCAGAGGAAACTTGCTCAAAGATCAGAAAGAGTAAAATCCGTAGATCTCCATCCTACAGAACCATGGTAATTTCTACTCTTTACTCGCTTTCTTATTTATTTGAATTTTTATCTTTTCAAGCTTGAAAACTAAAGTGATATATCGTAATTGTTATTGCAGGATTCTAGCAAGTCTGTATTCCGGTACTGTGTGTATCTGGAACTATCAGTCACAGGTATGCTAGTTTTATTTACCTTTTTTTGTAATAACAGATGTCAAAACTAGAAGTTTTGCTCTGTTCTATATTAGTGAAATGGCAGAGCTGGAAAAATGGGTGAATAAGTGGATATATCTCATTGTTAAAATTAGTGTCTGAAATTTAGTTAAGTAACTATCCTAGTTGCTTTTTCAACACTTTTCTATATTATATTTTTTAGTAGGAAAAGAAACAATCTTGTAAAGTTAATTATATAGCTTGATTTTATGTTAATCTTTGAAGCATTTATTCCACCTTCTGTCATAGTGCACTTCCTTGGGTTTTTTGGGGTGAATGTATTAAAAGATCGGACCAGAGCAACCAGTTCAACTGAGAACTGGACACTTGGTCTGGTACGGTGCATAGAACTGGAGCTTTGTTGAACCAGTAGAAAACCTAGTCAACTGGTAAAAACTGGTTTTATATTTTTTAATTATTTGTTTCTTCTTTTTTTTGTAAGTGATGAGATTTGAATCTTTAATCTCTTGGTTTTATATTAATTACCATACATTAATCTAAATGCATATTTTATTGATTATTTACTATATTTATTACTTACTTAATATTTGAAATTATTTTAATTAAACGACTGGTTGAACTGGTGATTGTAGTCTTACCGGTTTGATCTCTAGTCCAGTTTTTAAAACCCATACTAGCTTGGTCCAAAACTTTATTTCATTTGAGAGATTAGAAGTACTTAATGCTTGTTTATCATTTTTAAATAAAAAAAAAAAATAGTTATCAAGCCAACAATCTGACATAAAAGCTTACATGTATCTCTCTCTTTACTTGGGTTGCAAATTTGTTTTATATTACAGCAACCTTATATACGCTGCTTATCTGACTTATAACAAAATACGCTACTTGAATTGACTTGTTGTTTTATTAGGAGCAATTCTCTCGTCTTTTGTGATAATATGTTCTCTTCATTTTAGTCTGGCTCATCGTTTGGATATATTTCCATATTCTTTTCATCACTAAGCATCATAAATTGTATCCAGTTCTTATGACTTTTTGACTTGGTACTGTTAGTATCTTACAATCATAGGGCATCTTCTGGGACCTCTCAATTCCTTTAATCACTCTAATAGTATGAGTGAAGTCCCTGTTGAGTCCTCCTGAGGAGTAGCTGAACTTTGTGCCTCATTAATGCAATATATCACTTTTACAAACTTCTTAATCTTTAAAATTTTTTCCATTTTCACTAATATTTCTAAATTTAATTGAATTGTACTCCATATTTTGCTCTTTAAACCAAAATCTTTGCACAGTATAGCTCCCACCTAGTTCTATTTTGTGATTAATCTCTTATGCTTAGGCTTGTCTATGAGTGCTATATTATTTGCATAGCTATGAGCATAAACTCTGCTTAAATCTAATGAACATAGGAACATTGATCTTTTTAGCTCCATTTATATGGCTCCTTTTTCTGCAGAACTTTTTTTGTATCTTATTTTTTTTTTCTTTTATGAACAAAACATTTTCATTTGCATGTTGACATGATTATTCAAATGTAAGGCTATAGAAATTGTTAGTAATTTATTTAATTTAATAGGTATAAGATTTTGAGTCCTTACCATGTTATTTAAGTAGTAAGGCTTTTTTTTATCTTTTGTAGTCTTGTTATGTTGAATTTGAATTGTTTGGATTTTTCACTTATTGTTTAGTGTTAATTTTAACTTTAATTGGTACACAGACCATGGCTAAGTCATTCGAGGTCACTGAGTTGCCAGGTATGTAGTCATCTGTTTTTGTGATGACATATCTTGGTCTGATGATACTATTTTTCCATTTCTGGTTTCGTTGTGATGAAATCATTGTCATCCTCTGGAGTCTACTTCTTGCATCTGCAGTTAGGTCAGCCAAGTTCATTGCACGCAAACAATGGGTTGTTGCTGGAGCTGATGACATGTTTATTCGTGTATACAATTACAATACTATGGATAAGGTCAAAGTTTTTGAGGCACATACTGATTACATTAGATGTGTGGCTGTCCATCCTACTCTTCCATATGTATTGTCATCATCTGATGATATGCTCATAAAACTTTGGGACTGGGAGAAGGGTTGGGTGTGTACTCAGATATTTGAGGGACATTCACATTATGTCATGCAAGTGACTTTTAATCCCAAAGACACTAACACCTTTGCCAGTGCATCTCTTGACCGTACCATAAAGGTATAAATTGCCTTTTTGTTTGTAGCTTTTTCATTATATTTCTTACTTCATTTGGTATACCATGCTAAATTTGCTTTGGCTCTGGTTGAAATTTCTAGATTTGGAACCTGGGCTCCCCCGACCCAAATTTTACTTTGGATGCCCATCAGAAAGGTGTAAATTGTGTTGATTACTTTACAGGTGGTGATAAGCCCTATCTAATCACTGGTTCTGATGATCACACTGCTAAGGTATGCAGCTACATTTGAATTCTGCTATCTTTTTATCGTAAATAATTTTGAGGAACTATATACTAATAAATCCCATGGATGCAGGTTTGGGACTACCAAACCAAGAGTTGTGTTCAAACATTGGAAGGCCACACACACAATGTTTCTGCAGTTTGTTTCCATCCTGAACTTCCAATTATCATTACTGGTTCTGAGGATGGGACAGTTCGTATCTGGCATGCTACCACTTATAGGTAATTCCTGAGATAGAAAATATTTCTGGTTTGGCATGCTTACCCTTGCAATTTCCGGTTGTCATTTGTTTTGTGTCAAGACAGGAAGTTGAGGAATGAAGAGGAAACTCGAATTGTTATGCAGAAACAGAACCAACGATTACCCCTTTCAATTTCCAGTGGCCATTTGTTTGTGGCAAGGCTGATCTTATCTGGTTCTCTTTCTGCATAAAAATTCAAGTTTCCCCTTTATTCCTCAACTTCCTGCTGCATTGATAAAAGTCTGAATCGCTTTTTTGAGTAAACAATGGTGGCTTCAGCATCATTTAGATAAATGTAGAAACTCATTGTTTGGAGCCTCATTGGTGCATCACCATTGATATTTCTTCCTTATTTGCAAGACACCTTAGTTTTTCCTAGGATATTTTGATCTTAATAGTCTTTGATGTATGCAGTAATATCTTTGAATTCTTCAAGTTTTTGACTTTTAACCAATTCATTTGTTTTCAGGCTTGAAAATACATTGAATTATGGTCTTGAGAGAGTTTGGGCAGTCGGATATATAAAAGGTTCTAGGAGGTAATTACCTGTGGTTAAATCATGCAACAGGTTTATGTTTATTTTCCTTTTTTCAGTTTAATTTTTTTGGTCGTGTATTTATAATTAAATAGTAGAGTAGCTTTTTTTTGTCATTAAATGTTAAAACAGTGCATTTCATTTAGCTTAGAGTTTATCTATGTGCTCATTGAATTCAAGAAATTAATTAAAGCTGTCATTCTTTTAGGTTGCATGACCTGAGTTCTTTAGTTGTATGTTTCTTTTTGCATGCAAATTGATGATTTCAGGTTTTTGAATTGAGTTCTTGATTAGTTTGCATGACACTTCTTACTTATTAATCTGCTATATCTAAAAGTCTAAAAAGACTATACTGTTTCTGTCCCTTACAGGATTGTGATTGGGTATGATGAAGGAACTATTATGGTGAAAATTGGTCGTGAAGTGCCTGTAGCAAGTATGGACAACAGCGGGAAAATCATATGGGCTAAGCACAATGAAATTCAAACTGTGAATATTAAGAGCGTAGGAGCCGATTCTGAGGTAAATGTGTTTGTTGATTTCTCTTTGTGCATTCATGGTGCGACTTTTAATACTGATTTTTCACCTTAAGCTGATAGTTTAAGCTCTTTTGATTTGGTTCTTAGGTTACCGATGGAGAAAGATTGCCCTTGGCTGTTAAGGAGTTGGGGACCTGTGATCTATATCCGCAAGTGAGTTGATGCGTTCTAACTTTATTTAAATGAATTCCGGCATAAGATTAAGAGTCACTCTTAACATATGTTGATTAATTTTTGTTTTTGTAAGTTGCGGTAAAAATTTAGATTAGTTTACAACCATTTACCCTTTATTCTATCTTGTTCTTCTCAGAGCTTAAAGCATAACCCAAATGGGAGGTTTGTTGTTGTCTGTGGAGATGGTGAATATATCATATATACAGCTTTGGCATGGAGAAATAGGTCATTTGGTTCAGCATTGGAATTCGTTTGGTCATCTGATGGAGAATATGCTGTTAGAGAAAGCTCATCAAAGATTAAGATTTTCAGCAAAAATTTCCAGGTTTGCACTATTTTATCATTTAGATGGTTGTATATTTCTTCATTCGAGAAAGGTTGTATGCATGCACACTTTGTTTTCACTTGTTGAAAGATATGTTATAAGCAGCAGATCTATTGCAGCTGGAGAGCTGGATTTAATTGGATGAATAAACAGAGATTTCATTTTTTCTAAAATTTTTGTTTTTAAAAAAAGTGACAGGCAAATGCTTATTTATCACGTTGTTATGGTAGTTTCCTTTTGATTGTTAAGAAATCTTATCTAATACTGTGTGCAAGTTTCATTTTTACAGTATGGTGGTGTTGAGATTTAACATTTTCAGGAAAAGAAGAGTGTCCGGCCAACCTTCTCTGCTGAGCGTATTTTTGGCGGCACCTTACTGGCAATGTGCTCCAGTGATTTTATTTGTTTTTACAGTTGGGCTGAATGCAGGTTGATTCGTCGGATTGATGTTACTGTGAAAGTAAGCTAAAACAACTATATGAACCCAATTTGCTTCTTGTTGGCTACCTTGCATCCTATATTTTACTTTTGTTAATGTTTCTGAATTGTCAGAATCTTTACTGGGCTGATAGTGGTGACTTGGTGGCAATTGCCAGTGATACATCTTTCTATATCCTGAAGTACAATGTAAGTCTCCTTATATAATTTGCTTATTAGATCTGCAAAATTTTTTGCATAGTGAACTCGTCTTTTGTCTGTTAAATGCATGCTCTGAATTTAATATTTTGATGTTGCAGCGGGATGTAGTTCAATCTTACTTAGATAGTGGAGTACCAGTTGATGAACAAGGAGTGGAGGATGCATTTGAGCTTCTTCATGAAACCAATGAACGTGTCAGGACTGGCATATGGGTTGGGGACTGTTTCATCTACAATAACTCTTCATGGAGACTTAATTACTGTGTTGGTGGAGAGGTATTCATGTTCTGCTTATCCTGCCTTGAAAGCGTTCCATAGGTTTGGAATACATTGGTTTTTGTCGGTTTTGATTGTTTCATTTTGATGATGTAATGGTTTTAGGTAACCACGATGTTTCATTTGGACCGTCCTATGTACTTGTTGGGATATCTTGCAAGTCAAAGTCGGGTGTATCTGATAGACAAAGAGTTTAAGTAAGTCAACTAGTGGTTGCTAACTTTTATGCCAAATCTTCACTTAAAATTTTACTTTGAAAATACATTATTAATGTCTATTTGTCCTCAATCTGTGTATCATATTGTATAGTGTTATGGGATACACATTGCTTCTCAGCCTGATTGAGTACAAGACACTTGTGATGCGTGGAGACTTGGAAAGGGCCAATGAGATTTTGCCTTCAATTCCTAAAGAGCACCATAATAGGTATGTATACATATATAAAATATTTTTCTTCCATTCTCAAAGATTTTTGTTGGTCATTTTCCAGTATTCTCGCAACTGCCCCAAGGTGGGTTGGAGATGTAGAATTTATTTCTTCTCCTTTCCTTTTCTTTTCTTTCATTCCCACTTAATTTGGGTTTTTTGTTCGTGTTAGTCATTTATTGCTAAATATTAATGCCCTTTGTGATTGGAATTTGTTTTCATCTGTCGTAAAACCTGTCATATCTCCATCTGTTGAAAAACTTAGAATTCAAGGTCTAATCTGCCTCCACAAGTAGCTTACTAGAAGGCTGTTCCCTTTAACTTTCCGCATTCCTTCCCCCCGTGAAAGCTATTTATTTTAAAACTTTATCTTGTTCAGTTTCTCTGTTTTTAAGTTGTGATTATTGAAATATTTCTTGGATTTAATTAATGGTTTGCTTTGATTGGTAGTGTGGCTCGTTTCCTGGAATCACGAGGCATGATAGAGGATGCCCTAGAAGTAGCTACAGACCCTGATTATAGATTTGAGCTTGCCATACAGCTTGGTAAATTAGAGATTGCTAAGGTAAGAAAGTTGTCTAATTGATTTGGTGATGGAAGTAGAACTTCTTAGATCTTTTCTTTCCTTTAATCTTTGAGTAATACATTCCATCTTGTATTAAGCTTTGATTGTGCTATTTAACAAATATTGTCCTCACTAGAGACTTGTGCTTTTTTCCCCCCTCAGGAAATAGCCACAGAAGTTCAGAGCGAGTCTAAATGGAAGCAGTTAGGAGAGTTGGCTATGTCCACTGGAAAGGTGTTGTATATTCTCTAACTCGCCAAGTTTGTTTCAGTTCCATTTCTCTCAGTTATGGTTGTCAGACCTTGATCCTCCCATCACTTTTCTTAGTACCTTTTCTCTTACTTCTATATTGGTGTCATCATGTGATCGCAAGTTACAATTTGAAAATTTGCAATGTGTTTGCTCGAGTGAAATCTCTCTTAAGGATGTATGAATAGACAGCTTTGCCTTTCAATAAAATATTTCTCAATTTGTCTGAGCTATAGCTTTGTATGTTATACTACTGGAAAATGAAAGTAAGAAAACCTTCTTATGTTTGCTTGGTGTCTTGTTTATCACTGGATGTTGTGCATTCCCATTTTCGGATGTGGATTTTGAATTTTATTGCATGCACTAGCTATATGTTTTAATGTAGTTAATGGATGTACACGTCATACAAAATGTTAATTTAGACAATGCCTTCTCTGCTCGTTTTTGAATCATTTCTATTAATTATGCTAAACTCGTCATTGCAGCTACAAATGGCTGAGGAATGCATGAAGCATGCAATGGACCTGAGTGGTTTATTGCTGCTTTATTCCTCTTTGGGAGATGCTGAAGGAATATCAAGACTTGCATCCCTTTCCAAAGAGCAAGGGAAGAACAATGTTGCTTTTCTTTGTTTGTTCATGTTGGGTAAATTGGAGGATTGCCTTCAGCTTTTGGTGGAAAGGTAATTCCTTGTCAAGTACTTGAAACAATGGATTGCTATTCATGTCACTATGGTTATGGATATATTGAAGTGTTCCTTTTTGCAGTAATCGGATACCAGAGGCTGCTCTGATGGCAAGATCTTATCTTCCAAGCAAGGTTTCAGAGATAGTAGCACTTTGGAGAAAAGACCTCAACAAGGTTAGTTGTTATTATTTGTTTCTATGTTTTTTTTTTCCTTGCTTTGTTCTTGATGAGCTGGGTTAGCTGTCTCAAACATAACCTTCTGTTCATTTTGGTTCCACATGTTTGATTTTGTTTAATGGTATAGATTGCAAAGTAAAGTGACATTATTTTTACATCATGTGCAGGTTAATCCAAAAGCTGCTGAATCTTTGGCTGATCCTGAAGATTATCCCAACTTGTTTGAAGATTGGCAACTTGCTCTTTCTGTTGAATCTAAAGTGGCAGAAACAAGGTATCAAACAGGATTCCTTTCTGTTATTTATTGTTATATGTTATTTGTTACCATTTTGCTAAGCAATTTTGGTCAAACATGATTCTTTTCTGTTATTTATTGTTACCACTTTTATGTTATCTCTTTGGACAAATCATTTTCTGATTCCAGTTGTTTGGCCTTTTTTGGTTGCTTTATAATTTTTTGTACCACTTGTGTTGGTTGCAAAGCCTTGTGGTTGACACATCCTATTTTTCTGTCTCACATGGATATGGTATTAACTTCCAACTGGTCTTTAGGGGTGTTTATCCTCCTGCAGCAGAGTATTTGAACCATGCTGATAGATCTCAGATGACACTTGTGGAGGCTTTCAGAAACATGCAAATAGAGGATGAGGAGCCTCTTGAAAATGGTGAAATTGATCATGAGGTATATAATCCACGGGTATCTGTTTTTCTTTTACGTGGGCAACATATCAAACATGGGAACTGCTTGGAGTGTTTTAGAACCCTGGTTTGATTTTACTGTCTATGCTTTTATTTGGTGGGCATCACAGGCTGCAGAACCTAATGGACATGATCAGAACTCTGAGGAGCAGAATGGAGAAGACAGTAGCCAAGAGGAGGCTGTTGTTGTAGATGCTGATTCTAATGATGGTGCAGTACTCGTTAATGGCAACGAGCCTGAAGAAGAGTGGGGTACGAATAGTCAAGGAACCCCGTCAGCCTAAAAGCAATTGGTTGGGGCAGTGTGAAAATCGAAATTTTGTCTCTGGTGATTAATTGTTTCTAAAGTGCCATCTCTAACCCTGTTTCTCTTTTGGGCTTCTTTGACTCCTTTTTTGTCATTTGTTTTATTGCAACCCCTAATTTTAACACTCCTACTGCCAACTAACTTCTAAACAGTTTTCCTGAATTATTTTCATCTTGCTTACTATATGGAATTCGGTACATTTTTTTCTGCTGGTTGCTAATTGCTTCTTTCTTTTATTGACAAATTTGTGTCCCGAACTTGGGCAAGATCAAGTTAGTCTGATGCCTAATGATATTTGACTAATATGATGGTCACCTGTTGGCTTCTGATCCCTCATATTCCCTGTAGCTTTTCTTATCTAATTTGTGTTTGTGCAATCATTTCTTTTTCATTCTAGCATCAAAGTAGTAATGTTGTTTGTATTCTAAATACAGTAGAACACTAATGTATCTTAAATTTTGTTATCTTCTTTTCCACGTGGGGTGTTTTGGCAGTTGTTTTGTTCTGTCATGCCTCAATTCTTACTTTTTATCATTTTCCCACATGTTGGCAGTGCTTACACCAAATCACTAGGTTTCATGAAGACATTCAGTTCGAGCTCCATTTAGCACGTACTTAAGGTGAGAAACTATTACTATTGTTAGTTTTTCTTGACGGAGAAAGCATTTATTAACTGTACTGGTTAGAATTCACTTGAAACATGATCTAGTTTTGGTTAGGGCAATATACACATTTCCTTGCCTCATTATTATGTCCTTCTAATGGTGCACGTACATCTTGACCTTTACAGTGAATCTCTCCAGTCTTGTATTTTTATTGTAGTATTTTTTCCTTTCCCAAATAAATTTAAATGCTTTTATTATTATAATGGAGATACTCGTGATTCGTCTCTAATTATCCTGGAATAGAATAGACCCTAAGTAATTATTTATCAAGTGCGGTTTCTTTTATCATTATTACTGTAATAACTTCTTATTTAACCATAGCAGATTCTGTAGTAGAAGCTAGAAAGGTGTGAAATAATAGAAGGGCTGATTGTCCTTGAATTGCCGGTGGTTTGGATCTCTCAAGCGCATCGAATTTTGGCATGGACCATATACAAGTTATTCGGTTAGCTTTCAAATTATGATTTTAGTTGCTTAAGTTCTAGCATATTCTTTCTGAGGCATTCGGTCCTAAAAAATTTTTTCTTGTGCCATAGTGAATGTAGAAAGAATTTGAGAATTATCGATGATTACCCAATTCAGCATATTTTTATGTTGTTTTAAACTTTAGGTATAATTTTTTTGGTTCCCCTCTTCTGGTTGGGTTTTTGGGGATTCTTTTTTCGTCTATTTATATGAAACTTGTACTTTAAACTTTTCTCTGCATAAAACGCATACTATTGTTCAATAACAAGTCACAGCCATTACTTTTTTTTTTTTTTTTGGCTCTTTCTCCTTCCTTTAGTTGTCTTTTTAAAGGTTTAATTTTAGATTAAATTGAACCGGGAATTTTGTTTTTGGTAAAAAGGAGGTTGCATGTCAGAGATTATTAAAGGGGTTATGGATATTAGGATTTGTATAGTAGATTTATTAGAAATATCATTTATTAAATATGGTTGAATGAATTTGAAATTCTTTGATCATGGACCTTTATATTAAAATTTCCGGGTTTTGGATTTAATTTAGTTTTAGAATCAGACGGATCGATAGAAGGGAGTTCCATTGAATGTCTGGGATTTGACTAAAGGGTACCTCGTAGTTAAATGAACATCGCATGGTTTAGTTTTCCAATGGGATTTGTTAGCCGAAGGTGAATTTTGAGCCCATTTTGACAACTGAGTTTTTTTATAATTACCTGTTTTAAAGCCAAAGAAATCGAAGTACAAGACTTTTCGGAAGTTTGAATTCTTTTTACAATGATCAAAATAAGAAAAGTGTTCTCTAAAGGTCTAAACTGAAAAAATTTCCTCATTTCAATTGAGTTCAAAACGGGATTTCATAAGTGATTTACATATTGGTAAAAAACTAAAAAAATAAAAGTTAATAAAATAAATGAATAACCTTGTCATTTTCTTTAAATATTACTTTGTGAAATTTAAAAATTATATATGTGATACATAAAAATCAAATTCAACTAAAAAATGTTTTTGCAATTTTCCTAATTGATTTTTATCTCGCAAATTTTATTTACGGTTTTAGGTATCAAAATTATTTTTAGAATTAAGATTGTACGAAAAAAAATAAATCCAGACAAAATTTAAGTGTACTTCCGATTCTAATGCACAATAATATTATTTTTACAAAACAAGATAAATAAACCAAATATTTACTATTATTTTTGGTTCAAAAAAGGATCAAGAATTTCGCCCCAAAAGCCCAAAATCTGTCACCAAAGGTTAGCAAAACAACTGACACGTGTCATCACCAAAAAGGAAATCAAACAAATTCTATGCGGCAACTGCTGTCTCCCCGCACCGTAGCGGATACGAGAAAAAGGCCAAAGGAAATGAAATGAAGCCCTCGGACCCTTTCCCCTTTCATATCCACACCCTTAACCTCATTCTGAGAATATAATAAAATTAATAACAAAAAAAAAAAGGTAAAAAGTAAATTTATCATCATCCTATATGTGAAATATTAAAATTTATCATTTTATTTTATTTTTATTTATTATTATATTTTTGAATTAAATATAAATTTATTATTATAGTTAAATTTAATATTAAATTTTTTATTTTAATTTTTAATTGAATTATGTTATTAAATTTTAATTTC
This sequence comes from Adansonia grandidieri, assembly GCA_038382065.1. Lineage (NCBI taxonomy): Eukaryota > Viridiplantae > Streptophyta > Magnoliopsida > Malvales > Malvaceae > Adansonia > Adansonia grandidieri. Next base: position 1,208,013 of record JBBYHK010000015.1, on the reverse strand, counting down.
GTATGATTTTAAAAAAAATTTAATAAAAAAATTTCTTTAAATATTGTATTTTAATAATTAAAGTTCATAAATTAAGTAATAAAAGATGATGATAATATTAAGCTTTAATTTTTTTATAAAATAAAAATTTTATGTTAAATTTTTTGATTTTTAAATTAATTTTATATTCAAATATTTTAAAATTAAAATTGAGTACTAAGATTTAATTAAAAAATAAAATTTAATGATAAAATTTAATTATATAATAATACAATAATAAATTTATCTTAATATTAAAAATATAATAATAGATATCACTCAAAAAAAATTAGAGTTACAAATTTCAACATATAACAAATTTATTTATTAACCCAAAATAATAATATTATATTAAAACCACTTTTATTCTTTGGATCTCCATCTCTCTGTTACTAGGGTTTTGCGTCTGCTTTTGCTCTGCTCTTATGTAAGTCGCCAATCCATTCCTCTTCTTTTTCTATCAAATCTTAATCGCTTTTTTTTTTTTGTTTAAATCTTTATTGGGAATCATTGTTTACCTTTTCTTTTTATAAATCTATTTAGGTTTATTTTTTTTCTGGCTTTAAAAATGTCGCGTGCTTTGAATTTGTTCATTTTCATGATATTTTTGAATGCCCAGGTTGTAATCAGATTCCTGTTTGGTTGTTTCTAAAACGCAAGAAAATTGTGAGAATTAGCAAGAAGTTAATTTTTTTTTAGTTCTATTTTCGCTTCCGTTTAGCTCAGAGGTCATTTCTATATAGGTTATTGATGTTTATATAATTATTTTTTTTTTAATTTACACCTTTCTAATTTTCAATCCTTAAGCTTTGCTTGGTAGGGTAGATAGCCAATTGGAAATATGAAATATTGTTGGAGGAGAAAAGTGAAAAGGTGTAATTTTTTTTTTCTTTCAATTGGTGCGTTTGGTAAGAAAAATGAGAAAGTTGGAAAGAAACATAATTTTCTTTCCATTTATTGCTGGATAGAATTGAAAAATTGAAAGCAAGAAAATGGATATTATATTATTTTATCATTATACCTTTAGTAAATTAAAATAATGAAGTAAAATTTTAGAAATATGGATAATTTTGCAAAGGTACATGCTTGGCTCACGTTTCTCCCATTTTCTTTCCACTTTACTTTTTAATTTGGAATGATTTGGTTTTGCAAATAAGAACATTTAACCTTTCCCATTTCTTTCCTCTCCCTTCTCTTTCTTACCAAGTACTAACAAAAAGAATTTTCTTTTCACTTTTCCACCCACCGCTGTTCATCTTCCCACTTTTCCACTCTGCTAAAACATCCTTAATTATGGGGCTTTACAAAAAGATTTGGCTTTTTTCGCTTTTTTCCCCCAAAAGATGTTGTATTTAGGTATGGTGTTGGAGAGGGTTTTTCCCTGTTTCAGATAGCTGGGTTCTGTTAGCGAATCTCCAGTCATTTCTTGCTCTGTTAGTTTTGCTATTTTAATCTTCAAACCTTCTGATACTTGTGCTAGTTGGCCAAATTTTACTTCCAAAGTTTAGCTTGGAAAATTTTGACTCTTTATCTTTTCGTATGCCCTTTCGATTATTATATCATATTCTGTCACCTTTCCCATTTTAGTTTATACATTGTTGGGTGCTTTTCTGTTTGGTAGCTGTTTTTAAGATAATATAAACTAGTTTGAGGAAAATGTAATTCATAGTTCTAAGCTGAAGGACAAAAAATGCATGGAAAATGTCATCTTTACTGGGCGTTGGCTATATGGTTACTTGTGTACTTGGTATTGATTGCTCTAGCCTCATTCTCTTGAAACAGAGAGAGTTAAGAGATATTGATCAAGGCTTGCAGGATGAACCAGAACAGCCTATTAAAATTTTATCCAATGATTTAGTTTATAGTGTGTGTATGTGAAGAAACGGTAATTGTTCTAGATGTATTGCCCCCTTTGTCTTCTTTTTTTCTTTTTATATAGGTTGACTTGTCTATTAATTTGAAGATTATTACTTCATTCTTAAGGTTTTCATTTGCTGACATTTTCATTACTCTGGTATTGGGGAAGAATGCAATTTAATATCATCATGGAATTCACATTATACCTGGCTATGACTTGAGCTTAGCATCTCTCTCCCAGGAGGAGGGGGTGCTTTTTCCCCCCTTCATCATTCTCTTAATTTAGACTCTTTTCTGGTTCAATGTTTCTCCAATCAAATGTTGTTGAGAACTGTGTGGTGGCAACATTAGTGAGAGACTGCTTTATATGGAAGTCGGCTTGTAAAGTTTGCTGTCTCTGATGTGAAATTGATTGCATGTGCTATGTGAGGCAACTTGTCTGCACCTGTGGAGTAAGTCCTACAATGAATGCATTATCTATACCTGGATCCGTGCTTGAGTGTTTTTTCCATGCAGGAAGGACCTATTGGATTTTATTGCGTTAAATCTATGCATGCCATATAAGTACCCATAGAATATCTTTGGTGAGTTAATACAGTTTTGAAACTGAAATCAGAAGCATCCAAGGTCTTACCCATTTTGCAGTTAGTTTATTTAATCATCGTTTGGTGATGCTTCTGTAGGTTTAGTGTAATCTACAAATGACCTTCGGATATATGTCTTGTTTCGTTATAACCGCAAAAATAAGTTTTGCTATTCTGAACATTTAGTGGAATGAGGCAGACGCGTCTAGTTTTATACTTTCTCTGCTAAGTTCATGTAGCAATTCCCATGTATATTTCCCATAGCTCACATATTTGCTCATTGTAATTCAAAGAAATGTTGTTAGCTGAACGCATTCTTTCCATTTGATTGGTGATTGTTCCATTAGTAATAACATTTTTGGTGGTCTTCAGATATCACCTCCGGAAGACTTTAAGTTTCTTTGAACTTATGTTTGTTTTGATGTGTAAATTTTTTATTGGGCCATGCACTATGTTCATAGGTTTTAATGAGATTTTTATGGAAAATCTGGGCATAGGTTGTGTGTCTGTTTGTTGGGCATAGATTTTTATGAGATTACTAATGTGCTATGTTCTTGCAACTGCTTTTACACACAGATTTCTCACTTTCGGTTTTTATGGTTTGATGAAATATTAGAAGTTGGCAAGATCCCTGTTTATTTGTTTTTTGATCATTCCATTTGTATCATTTTCAATGATCTGCAGATATCCTGCTTTGTTGAAAAAAAAAAAAAAGAGGAAAAATCCGCAAGTTTCAGTTTCTTGGCTTATTGCTGCAATGGGAGATGCAGAAGATGCCCTTCCACCTTCAAGGAAGAGGGCTGCCGGGAGAGAAATTTCTCGGGATAACCCTGGTCTCGATGATGAAGATGATTTTTCTGAACGAGAGACTGGAACTTTTAAGAGAGCTAGTGATGAAGTGTTGGCAAACAGAAGAATAGTCAAAGTTCGTAGAAATCAAACCACTTCAACTTCCTCGTCCAATCCTTTTTCTGGGATTCGCTTGGTCCCCCCGACGGAACCATATGCTGCTCCTCGTGCAGCCCCTGAATCTAGCACAACCGTCACTGAGGTTACAGCTGAAGCACCAATTGTGAATGACAAGGAAGCTTCAGAAGATGAGGAAAATGATGTTAACAAGTCTGAAAAGAGTGAAGGTGGAAATAATGAGCAGTCAGAGAAGAAAACAGATGAAACAGAGCCCGAGTCTGCAAAGAGTGAAAATGAGAATATTAAACAGTTAGAAAGTAATTCAGATGAGCCAGTTTCTGATGCTGTCGCTGATAAGGAAAGTGCCGAGAATAATGGCAGTGATGTTGTGAATGAAGAAACTCGAAAGGAGGCCAATGATGAAAAACCAGCGGCAGGTGTTAAGAGAGAGGATGAAGATGAGAAAGATGACGAGACTGCGAATGCAGATAACAAAGACAAGAGTAGTGAAAATGCAGATTCAAGTGCTGAAGGTGCATCATTGAGTTCATTCCAGCAGCTTTCAAGTAGCCAGAATGCCTTCACAGGACTTGCTGGCACTGGATTTTCTACTACTTCATTCTCTTTTGGATCCACTACGAAGGACGGTTCTACTAGTTCTGTTCCACTTTTTGGACAGAAAAATGATCAGCCTTCTTTCGGTTTTGGTCTTTCGACAAATGGAAACTCTTCCCTCTTCAACACATCAGGGACTCCAATTGTTTCTAAGAGCGAGGTAAGTGGTTTTCCAGTGATGCAGGAGGTTCCAGTTGAGACGGGTGAAGAGAATGAGAAAGCGGTATTCTCAGCTGATTCCGTGCTGTTTGAATTCATAGATGGTGTATGGAAAGAGCGTGGGAAAGGAGAACTGAAGGTGAATGTCTCCATAACCGGGATGGAAAGAGCCAGGGTGCTCATGAGAGCTAGAGGAAATTACAGATTGATTCTAAATGCAAGCCTTTACCCAGGTATGAAGTTGACAAATATGGACAAGAGAGGCATAACTTTCGCCTGCATGAATAGTACCGGTGAAGATAAAGGGGGGCTGTCTACATTTGCATTGAAGTTCAAGGATGCTTCCATAGTCGAAGAGTTTCGTGCAGCTGTAATGGCACACAAAGGTAAGACAGCTGCTGTTCTGAAGACACCGGAAAATTCTCCTAAAGCCTCGGAAAGTTGAAAGGATGTCTCCCTTGGGAGTTAGTATATCCTGAACTTGCCATTTGCAGTAAAGCCCTTTTCTTTGTTGGAAAGAAGGATCTTACTTGATGCTTATATTCCTGAGCTCTTTATATGTAGCAGCGTCAAACAAAGTCTTCCTTTTTGGTTATAAATTGTGCAACCTGCGAGAGAATGTTTCAGCCTTTGGTTTTTTTTTTTTTTGGGTATCAATCCTGGAACTGGAACTAAACGAACTGCATGATCTACCAAGCTATCGAGACATGCAATATTTGAATGTCGTTAAAGCTTTGCCCTTCACCTGAGATGAATTTGTGGAATTGCAATGTCTCATAACCGGACAGGATCGGTTCGTCAGAGTGATTAAGGGCGCATTTGGATTACGTCAAATCCCGTTCCAGCACGTTTTGCATCGATTCCCGTATAACTGATACGGCAGAGATTGTTTGGATAGCATAAATTGGCGCGGTTGATGCATTACAATTTTCAACCGTGCGACATGCATGAAATTCTACTGGGGTTCAGTGGAGCAGCTCCATTTCCATTTTTAGCGCTTTTTTTTTAAAAAATTTAATAGTAATCAATTATATAAATAATTTTGTGTAGTTAATATAAATAAACGAATACACACATAAAAATAAAACAATAACTATATAAATAAATTATCATTGACTATATTATTAATTTTAATATAAAATAAAATGTTAATATTTTGAGTAAATCAAATTTTAAAAAATTACATAAAATTAGAATAAAGGATTTAAAATTTTAATAAATAATTGTTATTTTGTTCAATTTTAATTTGTGTAAATATAAAATAATTATATATATACATATTTTAATTTAATGCTTTTAATGATTATTTTCTTTTATAATAATTCAGCTCACCTTTATCACTAGACCTGTTTAAGGGTTGGGTCAAGTGAGATTGGATTTGAGCATGGTATTAATATTAAATATGCTTACTCAAACTTGGTTGGCTCGAAATATGGGCCTCGAATTTTGTCCAAACCTGCTTATATTTATATGTAGACAGTCCAAGCTCTTTTAGGCTCACTCATATTTTATTTTTTAAAAAATATATTTTTTAAATTTTAATTTAATAAGTTTCTTTTTTTTTAATTTATAAATATAAATAATTTAACTTA
>JBBYHK010000015.1:1181934-1201391 GCA_038382065.1 Adansonia grandidieri | reverse complement strand
CTCAATTATGCTTTTGCAGCTAGTTGTGGCTCAAGATGATATACTTGGCCTCGACAATGGCGATTACTTGCTGCATTCTTTGAATGTTGAAATGCCTCCTGAAACCCCATTATCTCCAGGAACCCCTTTGCCTTCAAATTTGAGTCCTCCGGTTCCAGTTTTGGACCCACTTCCGTCGCCTTTTGATCCAGCCACCCCTTCGATACCCGACACTCCTTCTGCTCCAACAAACCCATTGACCCCTCCATCTCCGACAACCCCATTGCCCCCAGCAACCCTTTTGCCACCGCCAGCAACCCCTTTATTACCATCACCGGAAACTCCTTCGCCTCCAGAAACCCTTTTGCCCCCGCCAGCAACCCCTTTATTACCACCACCCGAAACTCCCTCTCCTCCAGCAACCCTTTTGCCCCCGCCAGCAGCCCCTTTATTACCGTTTCCTGAAATTCCCTCCCCTCCAGCAACAATTTTGCCCCCGCCAGCCATCCCTTTATTACCACCACCTGAAACTCCTTTACCTCCACAAGGAATGACTTGTGAAGACAAGTGTGTTATGAAGTGTTCCAAACTTATCGTTAGTTTCCTCATTAAGCTATGTCTCAAAGCCTGCAACCTTAAGTGCAAAGTCGTTCAATCAGAGTTGATCTACCATTGTACTAATAATTGTGCTCAATCCATGCCTGCCAGTCTCACTTCCGGTACGAAAAACTTTCTTACTTCTTTAATCAATCGTCTCTTAATGAACCATTATGTGTCAACAATATTCTTGTTGGGTTTCTGCCAATTGATATTGATTTCTTTTTTTTTTTTTCTTTCAGATGCGGAGCAAACGGATAGCTACGTGAATTCCTGCTATAAGAAGTGCAAGAACCATATCTAGGCGGCATTACTTCAATTCCTTGTTGAAATTTCTTGTTTATTATGGAAATAATGAAAGTCTTGATTGAGATGTGTACTGGGTTGAAAATAAATAAATAAATAAATGGTTATTTTTAAGTATCTTTAGCTGATTATTGATTGCCGTTCCCCTTATGATCGATGAGCAATATCTATTAACAAGTTTTCCGTGTTAAAGACTGGCATGCGGGTGTTATGATATTTCATTCACTTACGTTAAACGAAAAAACATGTCAGTTGTGTCTGAAAATCTGAAAAACATGTCGATTCCTAAGTTATTGTTGAAATAAAAAAATATTAAATATTTTATTTATTGTAATTAATATAGTCAACTTAACTTTTACTAATAAGCATCAACTAAAAGTATTTAATTATTATTTTCGAAATTTTTTTGTATGATATATTATTGTTCTGAATTTAAGAAAAAAATATTTTATATATATCACTTCTGCGAATATTCCAAAAAACTAATTAACATTTTTTTAATTAATAATCTTTGCAGTTTGGTTTGGTAGGCTAATTTATATTGTATTAAGCTTGAATATAAGATTTAATATTTTAATTGGATTTGTTCTAGTTACTATTATATATATATATATATATCACTTCTGTGAATATTCCTAAATACTAATAAAAATTTAAATATTATTTTTGAAGCCTACTTCTCCTAGATTTAATATTTAATATTTTAAATATTATTTTAGAAAATTTATATATATCACTTCGGTGAATATTCCTAAATATTATTGTTCTAATAAAATTTTTTATTTAAATTTAATTATAAAATATATAAATATTAATATAAATATTTAATGTTTTTTAAATATAAATTAAGCTTACGGGGCTGAATCTAAATAAAAAATTTATAAGAAAGTTGGGCCGTCACCGGCCTGCCCATGAACAGCTCCAAATCTTGCCTCTTGCAACTTTAATTTCCTAAAGCAACCGATAATTCCCGAGGATCCTAAAATAAATAAATGACTCACCGTTCAATTTCTACCCCAAAAATTATTTTCTCTGTAAAAATCTAGGGTCTTTCTGAATACGCTGCCTCCTAGTTCCTAATCATAATCTTTGAAAATAAATAAATAACCCTAATTTGCCCCTTTAATTTCAAGGCACCTAGGGCCTTGTTTCTGTTCGACTTTTAGGCGATTGGTATTGAATTTGGTCTTTGCTTCGTTGCAAAGTTTGCTCTTTTTTTTTTTTTTTTTTTTTTACTTTTTTGAAGTTTCATCTAGTTGGTCTTGTTTCGCGAGAGAGTGATGGCTATGGCGGGAGAGGAAGAGGTGGAATACGAGAGTGATCCAGAGGAGGTGAAGCGCTCGCTGGCGATGCGGAGGAGAGAGGCGGCGAGTGACGATGAGGAAGGCGAAAGGGAGGAGGATAAAAATACTGAGGGGAGGATGGATCGGAGGAGTGTGATTCATTCCGATGAATCCGATGGTCAGGGCGGTGCTGCAGATTATGACGACGACGATGAAGAATTGGACTTGGAAGAAGACGAAGAAGAAGAAGTGTATGACGAAGAGGAGATAGAGGAAGTAAGGAAAGGAGAGTTGCAAGGGAATGTGGAGAGAACTCGAGAAGATGTAAAGGAAGCAGTGGTGGGTGATCGGAATAGCAATGTGGACGATGGAGTTGAAATTAATAGTAATCATAATGCGGGAGAGGAAGATGGAGAAGAAAAGAAGGCAAATGAGCCATTTGCTGTGCCAACTGCTGGGGCGTTTTATATGCACGATGATAGATTTCGAGACAATGTTGGCGGTCGTCATAGGTAATTCAATTTTTTTCTTTGCTTTTCTGGCTCTAAATTGCTATGTTAATTCATAAAGTGTTTAACTATTTAACTAATTAATTAACAATTTATAGAAAAAAATAAACAGTGCGTTTCTATAAGATTATTTATTATGCCTATTTTATTCATTTTTTGTAATGATTTGAAATTGGAATGCTAAGATGCTTTACCACGTACTTCCTTGTGCAGACAATAGAAATTAAAGTTTTTATGCTTTCAAGCAATGTTACATTTAGGTAGCAAATGTGCTTAATTTTAGGTTTTTGAGGCCTATGATTGCCATGCTCTTTCTGCAGCTGTTTATGTTTTGTTATCTTGAACCTTGAACAGTTCCATGATTAGTGGGTTTATAAGAAATGTAAGGTTCTATCATGCATGAGAGCTTAACTTGCTCTTCTAGACAAGTATGACTGATGATAAATATTAAGTGGATAATTTTAACAGTTGGGATGAGGAATGAAGACCTGAAATGTCATATTTTACTCTAGCATGATGTTACGGGAGTAGACTTACATGGTGGATGCTGTCGTACTTTATTCAGGTGTTTAGACTATCATACCAGATGTTCATTATAGTTAGAGCTTAAAAGCTACCTGGTTTGACCTAGACATGGGCTAGTTGATTGGGACCTTTGTTGTAAAACACTGAGTGGCCCGATACAAGACTGAATGTAACCTTTATTTAGGCCCAGATTGGAATCTTGGTGTTTAACAACATTATAAGTGATTATGCTACTCTTCTTTGACTTTGTTTGCTTATGAGTAGGGAAAAGTAACTTTTAATTGTGAACAAACTCTTCATCTCTACTGTCAATACCATGACAATAATATGAAATTTTTATAACAACTGCTTTTATGCTCAAAATCTTTATTTATATCCATATTTATCATTGATATGTGTATGTATACATACTACGTGTATTGATAATCTGCATATTTTGTGAAGATTCGCCATATAATCCAACTGTTGACCGTATTTATGGGACTATTGAACCACTAACCTGATGACTCTTTGCTATCATTGCTTAATTTCTGGTCCAGATTTAATCCTTTCATGGGTTCAATCCTCACATTTTTATTTTGGTTTTTCTTTACACACTTATGTTTGGATTGCCATGTCCTTGTCCTTTTCCATTGAAATTATATTAAATGTTTCTAAGTTGTGTATCAACCTGATTTGCCCGTTTTAGGCGAACGCATGGTGGAAGGAAATTGTGGGAATCCAAAGATGATAGGAAATGGGGACATGACAAGTTTGAGGAGATGACTCTGCAAGAAAAGCATTATGAAAAGGTAAGGGTTTTGTACATATTCAACTTGCATGATAAGTGTTTGTTTTCTTTAATGATATCATTTGATCTTTTTCTTTTCCCTTACTGATTTTTTTCTTCCACATTTAGGGAAGAGGATCTTCTAGAGGTAGATTTCGAGCTCGGAGTAAAATTCGTGATCGAGATAGTGATTATCCTAGAAGAAGTAGGCCCAAGGCATTTAGGAAAAGCAATAATCAGAACCAGGATCCTAAGGCTGTAAGAGGGAGAGGACCGAGGAGGTATGAACCTACTATGAAAAGGAGCAGTCAGGCACCTCCAACGCAGAACAAACCGTGAGTATTAATATGCACATTTTTTTTCTTCAATTTTCTATGCCTTCCTGCCCCGATTAAGTTTGCATGACTTTGAATTAGTTAAATATTTCAGTTCTGGGAATTCTCTTGGGAGAACTTCACAAGCCAGTTCAAGTAGAGCTTTCACACCTGAAACAAATGCGGACACTGTATCTTTTCCCGCTAGGAAACATATTTTTGAATCAAGCTTGAGTTCTGCTTCCCCACCCTTTTATCCATCAGGGTCTTCCAACAAAGACATTACTTTGACTCAGAAGAAGGACGCGCAAGCAGGAAGCAGGAAACTTCGTTCTTCTGTTACAGATGAGAAATTTTCTGTGCCGCAATCCGATTCATTACAAGGGAAGAATGTGCTTGATTCTCTCAGCATGGCAAAGCTTTATATAGATGATTCCAGCACGTCTACTTCTGTGAAGTCTTCGAGCAATGTGCAAATGCTACCTTCTGGATCATCATTGGGTAATAGCGGTCAACCCTTCCAGTCCGGGGTACAGGGTAGAGGTGTAGCTATCCCAGGACCAAAGGCTTATCAGCAAGCTGCAAATCAGAACCAGGTTAACAGGGTTTCTCCACCAACGCAGGTCAATTCTGTTCAGAAAATTCCTGTTCAAAGCAGGGCTCTTTCTTCTGTACAAGCAGCTGCTCAGCAGTTGGGCCAGCATCCTGGTATTGGGTCTCAAGCTTCCTCTCCTCCAAAAACAGCTATGTCAGGTAGTTCCTATGAATCTGGAGAGGTTGAATCTTCAGAAACAAGTAAATCGAAGAGCGCATTGGTGAACAAGGGAAAAAACAGTGCTCAAGGAGCTGGAAGGGGCTCTTTTTTGTATGGTGGAGCTCAGATTGTGGGAGCTACCGGGAATATAGCTGTCAGCCATGGTGATCAAAACTTTCCAGCCTTTTTGCCGGGTAAAGCTTTTGATAATTCTAATTAGTTAGTTCTTTCTGAATTACAGAATCTACCATAAAAAGTAAAATGTAGAAGGGCAAAATTGCCTTACCTGGAACAGTGCATAGCAAACCCTGGGCCATTTTTTTGAATTTTTGTATGGATTAGTTTAAATGTTTTAGGAAATATTAGATCTAGTTTTCATTTGGATATCTATAAGGCTAAGATCAGATGGAGTTTTAATTCCTGGAACGTAGTTGGTTTTGCTTAGGGATATGCTTTTTTCTGGGTTGGCTATATGTTGGAGTTTGTTTGAGTTTATTTGTTTATGAAATTAATACTATGGGGTGTTAGGGAATAGCATTTTTATATCGAGTTGCTTAGATTTATTTCTATTATTCTATATTTTCTCTTTGATATTTCTATTATTTCCTAAGTCCTGGTATTAAACTTTTTATGAACTCAATTTCTTGATCCTTTCCTTTTCCCTGAATGATTGGCATGCAGTTATGCAATTTGGGGGCCAGCACCCTGGTGGCCTTAGTGTTCCTGCTGTTGGCATGGCATTTCCAGGATATGTTGCCCAGCCGCAACTTGGTAGGGGAAATTCTGAAATGACATGGTACAGTAATTCTTTCCCTGTAGAAAAGGTTTTATGTGGATTACATCTGTGTTCCATTGAGAAGTGAGAATGATGTCTTGGTCAGTTCAGTAACCGGCCAATTGATTTTCTTGTGGAAGAAGTAACCTCTCCATTATGCAACATATCCTTTGATTTACGAGCCAGCTTTTAAGACCCCCCTTATTTTCCGGATAATCCTTCTGAGTCAGCTTTTAAGGGTCGCCATAGTTTCCAGATAATCCTTTTCTGACTAATCTCCAATTCGGTACAATTTTTGGACAGTAGTGAAAGGGTACGTAGGATTTGCTTTAAGCGTGAACATTTATTTGACTATCAATGCAATGCTAAATCCCTCACTTGATCCCTTATCCTCGTTTGTGTTATTTTGAATAATTTATCTGTTGAAGCCAAAAGCATTAATGATTTTCATGTTCACATTTAGGCTACCAGTATTGACGGGTGCTGCTGGGGCTTTAGGGGCAACGTATTGCCCGCCTTATATCACTGTTGATGGGTCTTATCATGCTCGTCCATCAGGACAGATATCTTCAGCAGGATCCTCAAGGTTTGTAGCATGGTTTTGGTCCCCACAACCTGCTTGTTTTAAAGCCTTGATTGTCATTGTTTTGCTTCTGCTTGCCTTTGTTGTCAGTTTTGAAGGTTAGCATCTGGCTGGAATTTTTTGCAAGAAACCCCTTTAATCAGGATTAAGACATCATCAAGTTGAGTTGAATGTGTTTTAGTTATATGCATTCTTCTGTTATTCGTCTTTATAGAATCCAAGTCAATAGCTGATGTGAAATGCCAGCTCTTTTGTAGGATGATTGTATCATCGGTTTACATACAAGATCGAACTGTTTGCTTTTCACATAGATTACTTTAAGACAGAAAATAATTAAGGATGTTTTGAAAGAGTATTTATTGGTTTGATGTTCTTGTTAATTTATATCTATAAGGGTCCATTGATGCCTCCCTTCATATTGCAATGTTTTTATTGGTAGATTGTTTGATGGCCAAAGTCTTGCACCCTTAAAGATAGATGTTTTATAATTGACCTTAAGGGCAATGTCTCTCATTTTTCATTTTTACATACTTAGGTGCGTGTTCGTGAGAGGCCAAAAAGTTAGTAAAATCTAACATTATAGACTGTTCACAGTATAACTGGTTATGTTTTTTTTCTATTTACAAGTTAAACAAGTGGTCATTATCGTTGCTTGCTGATTGTTTAATAATATTTAATTACTCATCCTTTGCAGCAAAGAGAATACTTCCAACAAACCAAATAATGAATGGAAGCCTTCCCAGAGACCAGGTAAGCAATGATCTTGCCTTTATTTTAGATTTAGTGGATTTCTGAACATAGACCTTTCCCATTTCTTGTACTTTGGTACTTAAACAAGCTGTTTCCCATGCAGAGCTTGGGAGTGATGAATTTGGGCAACGACAAAATAACCCAAATAAGCAGCCTCGCAGGCAAGTTGAAAATCTTAAGCTCTTTCTATGGACGGGTGGAAAAGGTTTTTCCCTCTTTTTCTGTCATCTGCTATCTATAAGTGTCTTCACTTGTTTTGTCACAGATATTCGGAAATGAGCTTTAGCAAGTGATTTACTTGTTTAAGATGGAGCCCGTCCCAATAAACTGATAAAGGTTAAAATTTTGCAATGGAAGTTTTTATTATCTTTGTGGATGTTTGGAGTTTCTTATTTGTGAATTACTTGGTGGTGCAGGCCTTTCTTCCAGGCCCTTTGTGATCGCCAGCTTATGATCTGGACCACTTTGGGCCGCAACTTGTTCCAGGATATTGTAGGTAAACCATGCTTCATTCCTAGTTAATGGTCTGCTTAATCTGATTGGGATAAAAAATCTTATTTTCTTTTAGAAAGTTATTCCTTGTTAGTCCTCATTTCCTCCCAATGAGAGATTGAAAGTTTCTTTTGTAACTGTGGGTATGTTTGAAAAGTTTAAGGTCTTCAGCAATAGACGTAATCTATGTAGTTTAATTTAGGTGATATTTCAGAGACTATGAAGTTGATTTAAAATGGGCTTGTTGCATTTAGTCAATATTGAAGTTTTTTCTTGGCATTTGTGAATGAGTTCTGAATCAGAATTTTTCTGCGGTACTTATTTTCTTCCGTTAATTGGAGGTATCCTTGTTCATTCATTCTAACCTAAATCTGTCTTTCTCGCTATCTGGCAATTTTCTTCTGAACAGTTATATATAAAAAACGCCTGCTCATGCTACATCCAGTTTAAGAATATTATTGTGGCTTGACGGGTGGCATTCCCTTATTTAAATGTGCGGTATGAATATATATTAGAGAAAATAATCTTCCTTTTTCTCTCGCAGTCTCACCTACACTGCAACAATTCCTAAAAACTGCTAATTATACTTTCTTGCAGGTTTATCTTGTGGCTTGATTTTCTAATGAAGCTTGTGAGAAAATTTAGGCGGGCTTCTTTATAAAAAAGTAGGAACAAGAAGAATTATTGTGCAGCATCTGTTTGCTTGGTGAACTTTTTTTTTTTTCTTTTTTATTTGCACGGATGGTGTTATTATTTCTCTTTGGTGAGCATACTTGCCTGGTTGATTAGTTAAGCTTGGTTTTGAGATTTGCATAATCAATGTTTGAGATTTTTCTTATTTTAGTTGAAGGCTGGCTGGTTCTTGAGATATTGCACTGTAGGATTCCGCTCTTGTCCGGTGGATTCTTTAACTTAATCAGTGAATTTGGTGATAAAGTGTTTTTGAAGCTTTAAGCTGAAAGATCTTTGTTGATTTACTATTGCCTGCTCGCCCATTTTCCCTATCTTTATTGGTATTATTTTTTTTATTTAACAAAAGATGTCATAGTTTGTGATAGGAAAGGGGTCGTAAATGTGGAGATTCAAATCATAGATCTTTTGAATGCCACCTTTAAAGATAATCGCACGAACCAACTTAGCTAAATCCCGGTTCATCCTTTTGCTTAGTTGGTGCAATAACCAACTTGTCTAAGTTCCGGATCCATTTTTTGCTTACTCGGTGAAGTGAATTCAGAAATAGTAAGCAGAACGATCTAACAAACGTGTTGGTATTTAAGAATGTTTTGCGTTCTTGTGGGCTTGAGGTCATTTGATAGTTGAAGAGCTTGTTTAGCTTATTTGCTCTTTTATTTTTGCTTATAATCTATTGTCAAATGTCAAAGAGTATAATCATAATTCCCTCATTTTACGGTTGAGCTGCCTGAACTTACTTTCGCCCCTGGATAGTCTCTTTTTTTGGGTTTGCTTCAGTTAGTCTAGATCTCTGACTCTACGGGCTAACATTGGTTTAGGTCATAACCCTCTGAGTAGGGTGTTTAGAGCTGTTCATGCTGGCTGGACAGCTATGGCCCAACAGCTCTTCTCGTCTGACAAGTCCAATTAGTATTGGATCAAACTTAGATTACATTTTTGTAATTCAAATTCTTTTGGTGTAAATTATTAGTCAAATAATAATAAATATTTTTATTAAATTTAATTTTAAATATTGATATAAAAATAATTTTTAATTTTTATTATTATTATTTTAAATAATGATTCGACTTTTAAGTTGGTTTGTGTTTAGGTAAAAAATTTAAAAAATAATTCAGCTTTGATTCGTTCCAGAAATCTCTAATCATCATTCAATAGTTATAAGGGTCGCAGACGTTGGTTCCACCCGATACAACCGACTGAAATTGACACGGCCTGTAAAATCGGGTTGATTTTTAATCAGTTTTTAACATCAGTTTAATAGATTTAGTTGGTCTGTCTTCGGTTTGTGAAAAGAGTAATTAAACCAACTGATTTAATCGATTTGTAATAAATATATTATATTTATATATCTTTAAATATTTATATTATATAATATATAATAAATATATTAATATTCTTACTCAATTATTCAATTAAAACTCAGCAGACTCATTACCCATTTAAGCCCGGCCTACCCATTGCCCAAGTAAGCCATTACATAACCCATGACACCAATGAAACCATTAACCAAACCATTACCCAAATTCGAAACCTGTAAATCTGAAATTAAAAAAAAAAAAAAAAGTCTGTTTCCCTTAGAATCTTGAGGATCGACTGCTCAACCAACACCACCATCATCTATCAGCCGTCCACTTGTCCCTCAAACCGACTTTCATCCTTTCAGCTATCGCCACTGCTCTCCTGCACGGCTGCGCCTCCACACCCGTCGTTCATCCTTTCAACTCTTATGCCCACTCTGTGATAAAACTTTTATATTCTGAAAACTCTGACTAATTTTATTTTCAGCGACCTGGCACCAATCCCCTGCTTGTGCTTGAGTTCTCTTGTTCTTGAAAGCTGTCCAACTAACACCATTGAGCTTTTTTGGGTTTGAAAATATTCTAGCAGAGTTGGAGCTTTTGTTTGTAATGAACGAAAATGTTATCTTAGAGTTATGAAAATAAATTCTGTCGGTTTCAGTTAAAATGTTATGGAGGTCGGTTAATGTGGATTTTAATTTTTTTTTAAAAATTTAATTGATCATTTGCTGGGCCTTAAAATATTATATCGAATATGATATAAATATAATATAAAAAATAAAAACGTAAAAAAAAATAATTTTATTTTAAAAAAGTACGAAAGAGGCTAATATTAGAACAAAAAAGAATTATAATAAAATATAATAGTTATAATAATATTTTAATTTAATAAAATAAAATATTATGAGATTCGAATATTTAAAACGCCTTAAATAATTTAATATTTAGATTAAAATAATTATTTAACAGTAAAATATTAAATAATCATTTCATCTAAAGGTCAAAATAAAATTAAAATAAAACATTTAAAGAATAAAATAATTATCATAATAAATTAAATATGTTATTAATATTCGAGATAAAGTAATGGCTTATGTTGGCATCTTATATTCAAGTTTTTCTCGTTACGATGTTATTATTATAATCTAAATTTAAAACCAACTTTTTCCCTTTGCTTCCTTAAAATCTTTAGAATGACAGTTACTGGCAAGTTTATGAGTAAAAAACGAATAATGAAACTAGTGGGACCCAGAGTTTGGTGAGCTTCATTAATCAAGCAATTTCAACCCTTCTTAAACTAAATCCAACGGTCAAAATTATCAAATTAATCGATCGACGGTTCATAATGCAAAAAAATAGAGGAAGGAAAAAAAAAAAACAAACCAACCTGTAACTCACGCAAACTCCAACTATTCCTCGCGTTCTCCAAATAATTGCCCGACAGAACTTTTAGCACCGTCTGATTTATATCAATAACATTCCTGCTAGTGATCAGACAACCGAGCATACGAAATTTCTCGTACAGCGATTTACGCTAAAAACAATCCCCTCCGCCATCCTTCAAATTTTTTGTCCTAAGACCCCTTTCGCACATGTCTAATCGCACGTGCGATCAGTTTCAATCTCAAAAAAAAAAAAAAAAAAAGGGTTTTCAGGCATTTCTCTCTCTCTTAAACCTTCCAACGCTCTCTCTCGCTCGGTCTCTCATCAATATATATTTTTTTAAACTCTGTTTCTTTGTCCCTTTCTTCGCAACTTTATTTCTCAATGTAACGGTTAGATCAATCAAGAATGGAGATCGGAGAAGAGAAAAAAGAGTAGTTTCTTTCAAGTTTTTTAGTGTAAGCTAAACTCTAGTTGCTTTTTTATGTTTATCTTTTTTTTTTGGTTTTTTACGTTTATTTTTAAAAAGATTTTCTCGAATATTTTGTGATCTTAAGTTTCAGTGCTCTGTTTTTACTGTTCTCTAAGTTCCTATAACTGTTAAATGTTTGATTAGTTGGTTTCTTGATTTTTTTTTCTAGCTTTTGGTATTCGAGTGCTAAATTAGTTAGAAGTGCAAAGATGCTTTTGGTTTCTCGAGGAAATGCAAGAAAAGAAAATGTTGCATGTAATTTAAAGCTGTTTGGTTGCTGAAAAAGTATATTAAAAGAAAAGAAAAGGATCATCACTTATTCAAAGTTATTGAACGTGGCTTTGCATTTTCAATATTCTGATTGGTTCTAAGAAAACGTTACGCAATGAGTGCAAATAGAAAGTTGAAAGTAGTTTCTGTCTAGGCATTGTTTGGTAGGAAACAGATTAATCATTTTTCTTTTGCTTTTGTAATGTTCTAAAATTTCATGAACCTTGAATAATGTGAATTGCGGGTTGATCAGTTTCTTGATTTCTTTTTTTTTTTTGCCTTGAGTTTTAGATACTGAGTTGCAAAGAGAAGCATATGTTCTTTATCCTTTGATTTAGTTCTTAGTTATTATAAACTTTGATTGATTTCTTAGAATGTGTAAGTAAAGATTTCTTTTGACTTTTAAATCTATGATCCTTGAAAGCATGTAGTTTTCTATTGTAGTTTGGCACTTGGTAAAGTTAAGGTTTCTTTAGAACCTAAGGATGTTTTTGAAAAAAAATTTAACTTGTTTTTTTTTTTTTATCAGTTGAATTGTTTAGTTTCTGATAAATGCAAGAATGAAAAGGAAATTGATATTCTCGCTTTTCAACCTTCTGTTAGTCTGAAATATAGAACATCATCTCTGACAGCTTTAATTTGCTCAAATAAGCCCTCATCGTTGTTTGTTTGTTACATAATTTGTTTCCTTTAAGTAAAAATCTAGAATTAGTGCAAGACTTGGTAACTTCTACGAATTTATATTCTTTTATCTCTTCCTTACCTATGCCAACCATATATATATATATATATTTTACTTTTTTTGCTTAAGATATTAATGCTTTTGTCCAAAGGACATCAAACCTGTATTTTCTTCATTGATGTAGGTTTGGAGTTTAGAAACCTGTAGAAGAAGGCACTGTAAGCATTTTGGAGCTATAGGAACAGACATAGATATTTAAGTGTTATTTGTTTTTGCATTGGTTAACATATGAAGAATGTTGATTTAGCTTGTCAGCAATATTCTACAGCCAGACTCTAATGGAGGAAAGTCTCACCAAGGGACCACCGTCAGTTAGGCAAGGTAGCTTTAAGTCCAGCCTATCAGGAAGATCAACTCCAAAGAGTTCTCCTGCATTTCGGAGACTGCATTCAAGCCGAACTCCAAGAAGAGAAGCTAGAAGTGGTGCTGGTGGCATTCAATGGTTTAGGAGCAACCGACTAGTTTATTGGTTGCTTTTGATTACTCTTTGGGCTTATCTTGGATTTTATGTCCAATCCAGGTGGGCTCATGGTCATAAAAAGGAGGAATTTTTGGGTTTCAGTGGTGATCTAAGAAATAGGCTTGTGGATGCTGAACAGAACACACGACGAGATTTGCTTGCTGATGATAGTTTGGTAGCAGTGAATAATGGAACTAATGAAACTCATGTCTATAGGGATAGAAAGTTTGATGCGATTTTGGCCAAGAAGGGGAATGATATTTCATCTTTGAAGAAAAGAAGTAAAAGATCAAGGCGTAATTTCCGCAAGATGCATGGCAAACCGAAGGCAAAAATGAACATTGAAATCGGTGAAACAGAGAATCAAGAACAGGAAATTCTGCAGACAAATTCTACCTATGGATTGCTTGTTGGTCCATTTGGATCAGTGGAGGACAGAGTTTTGGAGTGGAGTCCCGATAAGCGGTCTGGAACCTGTGATAGGAAGGGGGACTTTGCACGCCTTGTTTGGTCTAGACGATTAGTGTTGGTATTTCATGAACTCTCGATGACTGGGGCTCCTATTTCAATGATGGAGTTGGCAACAGAGCTTTTGAGCTGTGGAGCTACTGTATCTGCTGTAGTTCTGAGTAAGAAAGGAGGACTGATGTCCGAGCTTGCAAGGAGAAGGATCAAAGTAATTGAAGACACAGCAGATCTTAGCTTCAAAACTGCCATGAAGGCAGACCTTGTGATTGCAGGATCAGCAGTCTGTGCATCATGGATTGGTGAGAAATTTATTGGAAAATTGTTTATTTTTGAAAGTTATTGCTTATGTAGATATTAAGATCAACTATTGTCTGATATTAAGGTTGCTGCATCTTTTATTAGTTATATATGTATATATATAGGGTTTAGGGTTTAGATATATATGTGTGTGTGTGTGTGTGTGTGTGTGTGTATCTTCACTTCACATTCAAAATGAAAATTGATATCATGCCTTATCTTGTTTGTAATAATGTTTCAATTAAGATTATTTTTCATTTTTATACTAAATTTTATTATTATAACATAATCCAAAAAGATAGTTTCAGTCTCAAAAATTTTGCAATATTGTGTCATTTTTATTGAGTAAAAAGGCATCTTCCTGTACCTCCTTCAAGAACCGACTTTCCTCATAATTGTGATTGGAAGAGTACTACTTTTTAATTTCTAGAAAATTGCTTACGGATATAATAAACTATGTAGATGCCTTTAATTAAGATGGTCCAACATATACCTGTTTTTGATTATATGGCTTTAAAATTTTATAACTGCCTAACTGCTTAGTTGATGGACTATACTCTTCAATATATTGTTTGAATTTGTTGATATTGACTGGATAATAGACACTGCTTTAAGTCAAAGTGCAAAAAGTTTTCTCTAAGGAGTGGATTCACTAGTCCTATTACCAAAGAGACCTATCCCTTATGGTCTAACCCACACTCATGTATTTTAACAAATCCTGATTATTGTTTTCACAGTTTGTTCACCTGTAAATGAAATAGCGCTAGGCATCTGATTTAAACTACTGAGGCCATTGTAAAGAATTCTTCATCTATGTTGGACATTGGTGCTCTTACTCCCTATTATTATTACCTGAAAACCATGTGAAAAGATGTTGAAAATCGCTTCATAGGTGTGTATGTGTGTGTTCTCATTTTCATTTGCTCTAGAATCCTTATTAGAAAAATTTTCATTGTTAGTCTGCCTCCTAAATAATCTTTCCTAGTTCCCTAGAGTTTTTGAGTCATAATGTTGCTTGTATGCGATGTGTTGGTTTCAGATCAGTATATTGCACATTTCCCTGCTGGAGGAAGTCAAATTGCCTGGTGGATCATGGAAAATAGAAGAGAATACTTTGATCGGTCAAAGCTTGTTCTATACCGTGTGAAAATGCTTATTTTCTTATCTGAATTGCAGAGTAAACAGTGGCTTACTTGGTGTCAAGAAGAAAATATTAAGCTGAGATCTCAGCCTGCGCTTGTTCCACTTGCTGTTAACGATGAGCTGGCTTTTGTAGCTGGCATTCCTTGTTCTTTAAATACTCCATCTGCTAGCCCAGAAAAGATGCTAGAGAAAAGGCAGTTGTTGCGAGATGCAGTAAGAAAAGAGATGGGTTTGATGGATAATGATATGCTTGTGATTTCTCTAAGTAGCATAAATGCTGGAAAAGGCCAGCTTTTTCTTCTTGAATCAGCGGGCCTCTTGATTGGGCAAGATTATTTGAAAACCAATTCTGAAGTTAAAAAATCATTGGATATCAGGCAAGATCAGTCTAGCTTCTCTGTAAAGCATCATTTAAGAGGTTTACTTCTAAAGTCGAGCAATGTTGATGCTTCTTCTAGAGATTTGCAGTTCTTTCCCTCCGTAAATACCACAAATGCTGTCAGCAGCAACGACAGTCACGGAAGAAGGAAGATGTTGTTTGCTAGCAGACGATCACAGGAACAAGCCCTTAAAATTCTTATTGGTTCTGTCGGATCTAAGAGCAATAAGATACCTTACATCAAGGAAATTCTAAGATTTTTGTCTGAGCATGCAAAGTTGTCAGATTCTGTACTCTGGACTCCTTCAACTACACGTGTCGCTTCACTATACTCAGCAGCAGATGTTTATGTCATGAACTCCCAGGTGATGTATTGTTTATCTTTTAGTTTTTGATTAAATTAGCATAGATATGCTCTTATTTCTTCTACATTGTATAGAAGATTTGAATGCTAATATTTAATAGTTTTCTTATGTTCCAGATGGAATATTTTGCATATAATCAGTCCTTTCATCTGATTAACTCTATCTTTATATAATTAATGCCTTTGCTAGTATTCTTCCATATGAGTAGAGTAGATAATTAGCGCTTATTTTCATCCGTAGATTCATTTATTTGCCTTATCCTGATCAACACATTGCTAAACCTATTCCATGTTGCTGTTGGCCGTAGATTTATGCTCATGATGTATATAAAATGTTTTGTATCATGTTGCAACTGCTAGGGTGTTGATTAACACAAGACATGCACATACAAATTTGCAGAAAAGGGAAGTGGCAATAAAAAATTGCTGCATTTTGTCTCACTTGTTATCAGGTTATAAGTTTAGACTCGCTCCTCTCCCCCCTTGTACCCAAGTCCACAAATAAAATTACAACAAAATTTACAAGGTTCAATTTCTTGTACATTTAAAATTTTTAAAAGCTTTGTACATGTACTTGGAATTGCTAGTTTGAAATCTCTTTTGGTTTTGAGGAGTGAGGTATCACCAGGATTGTGATAGGGATTTTTTAGGAACTTCTCAATCTTCTCATTGCCTTTGGTGTAGAATTCACAAGAGGAGAGAGGGCTTGTGCTCTTAACTTCTTAGTAATGATGTGACACTTCTTTGACTCATTTTTTGATAATGATGTGAGACTTGTTACTTAGTTAATTACAGTCCTGAAATAATTTAAAACTAGTAGAAACTAGACCCAAAATGTCATGATGTTTTTCTTTGTGGTAAATTTATGATGCTATTTTCAAACTTTCTTTTGATACTCATTTTTAAACTCTTGAACCTCTTGGGCAGCGCTAAATGTCGCTTTCTTTTCAAGCTTTTTCGTGCAAAAACTCTGCACTGCCTCTATCTGTTGCTAATGGTTTCAATTATAAAATTTATGACTGATACTCAATTTACTAGAACTTGGATAAGGAGCACCTCACCATCTACAGATATATGGGGTTTATGAATGACCTGGTTCAAACATTTTCACACAAGGACCTGAAATAACTTGTCAAACTAGGAAATTTCGTTAGCTGGGGACCAGGGCTAGAAGCAGGTATTATGGGTTAGTTGGTGTGGCATGCCTTATCGAAACTTCACCAATCTTGGATTCCATGTAGCACTTAAGTTTCATAAACAATATTTTTCCCCGTTGTTGATGTTTAATGTTTTGTTACCGAGTAGTTGGTGAGAAAACCTGTCTGATTTCAAAAGATTGATTTTCTTTATAAAACAAAATATTGAATATGGACATGATTAAAACAAACAACTCTGGTTAATTATGAATCTCAATTCATATTCCAATTATGTTCAGCTTAGTATTTATTCCTCAATTTTAGGATTCTTTTGAATTGAAAGGAAAACATGTAATGATGTATGGATTTTATGTACAGGGACTAGGAGAAACATTTGGAAGAGTAACCGTTGAAGCAATGGCATTTGGTCTTCCGGTTAGAAATCGTTTACATTCTGCATTTGTTTATGCCTGCTTATGACAGCTGTTGTTGGATGTTATTTCGCTTACTGCTATGTATTAATCTTAGATCCTGTGATTCTGTGGGTTGTTTTTCCTCCTAGTACGTGAAATTCCCTTTATAGTTGCCTTCATCCTCGTAAATGCCTTTTGGAAGTTCGATGTTCATTGAGATTCATGGCATCGGTCTTGTTCACTTACGCATGTGCATACATCATGCAAAACTCTATCTGCATGTGTACTTCTAATTGTAAGTGCATACATGTGGATTACTTTAGATACTATTTTACCAGTTAGACCACGTCAGCGTGAACCAAGCTAGCTCTAGACAATTTTATGAATCGGGCATCTCATATATAAATATGAATTCCTTTAAAGCGAGATTATTCCTGAAAATTTCCATTATGAGATCAAATAAACTTTATTACTAGCAAATAATATTAGATAAATTATTGGCTAAGGTAAATAATGTGTAGTTAGTAACTTTTAGGTCATGGAACCTAGACCTCCATGAGCACTTTGTTTTACGTTTTCTAGGAGAGCACGCTTGCATGGAACTAAGTTAACTGTCCCTTAAAAGATATTTGAAATTTGGGTTGTTTGCATAAAAAGTAAGCTGTTTGGTTTTTGTGTTTATATTAGTGATGCAAATTGAAAAGCTAGCAATAAGGATTTGAAAGTAGGTATATTGAGTTTGACAATCTGTTTTCTTTGGCTTCTATATATGTATGACCTGGGCACAGGTGTTAGGGACGGATGCTGGAGGCACAAAAGAGATAGTTGAGCACAACATGACGGGGCTTTTGCACCCTATGGGGCATCTAGGGACCCAAGTTCTTGCGGAGAATCTCCGGTTTATGCTTGAAAATCCATCTGCAAGGAAGCAAATGGGGATGGGAGGAAGAAAGAAGGTAGAAAGAATGTATCTGAAGCGGCACATGTACAAGAGATTTGTAGAGGTTCTGACCAAGTGTATGAGAAGCAAATAGCATCTATCTAGTAGTATTTCGGGTACCACCATTCTCATTCTTTAATTGGTTTTGCATTCTCGGACCCATTGATTTGTCATTCAATTTCTTAGCTATCGTTTTCTGTCAGGAAATGCAATATGCTTTCGGTTAAGTTTAAAGACTTATTATTATTATTTTTTTAAGTGCGAAGGATGTCATACTTTGAATTTAGGTTAAAGAGTTTTAAATGTTGTGATTTGAACTTTAGACTTGTATCATATGAACCAATTGAATTAAATTTCAGACGACAATATAATTAGGAAGACCAAAGAATCAGCTCCATGATCTTGGTTGGACATGTAAAATTGTTAGGAAAAAGGGAAGATAAAGCAAATTAGAAAAGAAATTTGTGGGGAGAGGGTAAAAGTTTGGTGAGGTTTTTCTTTGCAGAGGAGTGGAAGTTCGCAAGTGTTCAAAGATAAGTCGAAGAAGACTAGAAGAGAAGATGATGACCGATCACTTGAGAAATTTGATGGTAAAAAAGGCGAAAGAGATTGCTATCTTTGTGCTCCAGAACTCTAAATAGTTTCGTAACTACGGAAAACCTTTTGAGTTATAAATATTTAAATGAACTCTGGTTGCTTTTAAAGAGAGAGAGAGAGAGAGATTGCAAATTGAGAAAATTAAGCAAACTGAGAGGGAAAAAAATGTTTGGAAAATACGAAAGGCCATAGTATAGCTTCTTCTATATATAAAAGCTCAAACAAGCAGTACAAAACTCACTATTCATGAATATTGACAGCCATATTAACTGGGAAAATAAGCAAGACGGCAAATAATCTTGCAAAGTACAAGCCTCGTGCAGCTTCAAAATCGAATAAATTTAATTATATTTCAAATTAAAATCGAGTTAAATTTATTAAAAATTAAATAAAAATGAATCAAACACTAAGATTTAGATTGATCTTGTTTTAAAAAAAAAAAAAATCTCAATCCTACTTATTTTTACTAGTATTTCTTTGGTGCGGGCTGATATTTAGCAAAATATTATCTTCCACTGACGCTATGTATAAATGTAAAGCAACAACAAAGTCAAATAAAAAAAAGCAATATTTAGAACAAAAAAAATTGTATATTTATTTTTATTTCTCCTATATATATTTTTTATATTGTTTCTAAGCCGCAAGTTAAAAAAAACATATACGTATTTCGAAAAAAAAAAACATATATGCATATTTAATTATATTACTAAATTACAGAATGGCCCCTATGAAAGGGGAAAAAGATTAAACCTAATAATATTTGATA
>JBBYHK010000015.1:1166510-1181834 GCA_038382065.1 Adansonia grandidieri | reverse complement strand
TTCTTGTTGTTCACAGTAGGGTTGAAGACGCAGATAGGCGCCACCACTCCCTTCTCTCTCTGCTGCAAGCCCCTAACTCTCACTTTCTCTCTGGATCTTTTTCATCTCTTTTTAGACCTTTCTTTTTTTCCTTTTCCTTCAAGAAGTTTCTGATTTTCTTCCACAAGAGAAAACAATGGGAGCTTCGTTACCTGCGAAAGAAGCTAACCTCTTCAAACTCATCGTCGTGAGGCTTCGATTCTCTTTTCTTTATCTCTGTCTCTTATATTTCAATTGGTATTTATACTCGTATTGCTTTTTTACTTTTTTATTATTATTTTAAAATTTTGTGTTTATACGATTGCTTGCAAAACACTAGCTGGATACTGCTCTGTTTGGTTGCTCAGAAAATCGGTGGATATCAAATGAGGAACTTCGGACAATTTTTTTTGTCCATATTAAGTTCTTTTTTTTTTTTCCTGTTTAGCTATTTAAGCTTCATTAAGATTACTGGATTTGCTTAATTTGGGTCAATGACTTTCATTTTGTTGAAAAGCAACTGTAAAAATGGTTGAATTTTGGTTTGCTTTTTTTTTTTTTTTTCCTAAGGAAGGGTACTCTTTGTAGCTTCCTTCGGGGATAATTCATTTGTATCATCATGGAGAAAATTGGAGACAATGACAATTTCATTACTCTTGCTATTTTAGTGATTTTTCTTGCCTGTTGTTAACTTGTTTCTAGATTTCGAACTTTGTTGGTTCCTAATTGAAAGCGATTGTTTTGGCTTTGACGCACATCACTTTTCAAGACTTTATAGTGATCTTTGCAAAAGCAATCTACTTTACAAGAATTTGATAAATTGACTGAGCCGGTTCTTAATGTAATTTTAGACTTCACAGGTTAAATTTGAATATTTACGTGTTGTAAGAAGTTGTTGATATTTGATATAGACTAGCAACATTTGAAAGTTTTCCACACACCATTGAGAGTCCCTCTTGTGAAAAGTATAATTTTGACGTGGTGAATCTCACACCTTTTTATTTTCTATCATAAACCAACTCTTGACACAGTTATTTTTTTGTCTCTTTTTTTCTAGACTTCTTTTCTGTAATAAGTTTTTATCTGTTATTATACTCTAGCTAATTCTCACAGCTGAACATTTTTATTATTAATTTGGGCGTCCTTGTGCTATTGCTAAAGCTCTTGTGTATTTTCATAATTGCAGAAATCGTATGAAACTAAACAGTACAAGAAAGGACTGAAGGCTGCAGATGCAATACTGAAAAAGTTTCCTGATCATGGAGGTAGTTTAATTTGATGCACCTTTTTTTTTTGGCCAAGAGGCAATTATTGCTTAATATCTGTGTTTTTAAGGTCCTTTTAAGTGTTCTTCTGTAAAGATGCAAGAACTTTGAAATAAAAAGAACTTTACACTTTTGAGGAAAAGGGTTATATCTAGATAGTTTGTGTTGGTATCCTTGTTTGGTTT
The DNA here is from genome assembly GCA_038382065.1 of Adansonia grandidieri. Taxonomy (NCBI): domain Eukaryota; kingdom Viridiplantae; phylum Streptophyta; class Magnoliopsida; order Malvales; family Malvaceae; genus Adansonia; species Adansonia grandidieri. The sequence goes on along the minus strand of JBBYHK010000015.1, from coordinate 1,180,366 downwards.
GGATAATCTTTACAAAACTGCCTTGTTTCTATTGATCCATTCTCATCTTTTATGATTGCTGTCAATTGCATTTTTGAAATCACTAGCTTTCTATTGACAATTCCATGATCTTTGAGGTCTTAAAATGTACAATATTTTAATAGTTTCTTCATCTTGGTTGGTTTTTTGTGGGTATTCATTAATATGTGCGTCTTATTTAATGCATCCATCCTTTTAAAAATACGCACTTTCAATTTAGTATTTTATACATTCCAGTAACTGTTTGTTTATTATGTTTATATATTATTTTTATGGGCTTTGTTCCTTCTTGTCAGAAACATTATCAATGAAGGGGTTGACCTTAAATTGCATGGATCGTAAATCTGAAGCATATGAGCTTGTCCGGCTAGGTTTAAAGGTTTTCTTGTTTCTTTTCATTTAATCCATGTAATGTCGAAGCAGTGTCATCTTTTCCTAACACCGTTTTCGTGTTTGACTTAATGTAGAATGATGTAAAAAGTCATATCTGCTGGCATGTTTATGGTCTCCTCTATCGGTCAGATAGAGAATACAGGGAGGCTATTAAATGCTATTGCAATGCTTTGAGAATAGATCCAGACAACATTGAAATCTTACGGGACTTGTCACTCTTGCAGGTATACATGATTTGCCTTCATTCTCTGTGATTTGTGCTCCTAGAGTCATTATTGAATCTAAGATGTTAGTCAGTTGTATGATTGATATTAAGGAACACATGCTTAGACAACTCCTAACATTTATATTTTGATTTTCATTTATATTATTCTCCATCATCCTGTTGGTGCTTGGCATGTTCTTTGGACTCTTAAATCCTGATATTTGGATAATTAAATTCATCTGTTGGCAGTAACTTATTATTAAGGCATGCACCTAGGCATTGTGCCTTAGCGACAAACAACAAAAGTGCCTCAGACCCTTTCAAGCGAGGCACATTTAATCAGGTGTACACCTGGCGCGCCTAGTCATGCTTTTTTTAAGGCATAGGAACAAAAAAAAAAAAAAAAATCCTGCCTGATTCGAGTACTCTTTAATTTCTTTAATTTTTTCATTAACTATACCTTTTATAGTAAAAAGGGACAGTATCAAACTCTCTATTTCTCAGTGTTTGAGTATTCTATAACAAACATGGTAGCATAAGAAAATCATGCGTATTGACCTACAAAAGAAGAAGAAAATTTGCATGTTTTTTAAGGTAAACTGGACTACTTTAGAGTTTATTATCAGAATTATATGTCGGGCATACATATTGTGCCTTACTTTACTCTGTCAAGTGCCTTTTATACGCTTCACACCTGAAGCAATATAATGGTTCTAGCACCTAAGTGTGACTTGTGCCTTGGATAAGACTGATTTTTACGGTTTTGTATACATGGAACAGTTAAAGGGAAGGTATGAAGACTTGAGCACTTGCTTTTCTACTAAATATGACATTTGAGAGAATTTTTTTTCTGGATTTGATCATGGTTTCATATTTTCTCATATTTATTTCAAGTTGTCTCAGAGTTGATTATGTTTTTGTTTCATCGTTTTTATTGCAGGCACAAATGCGAGATTTGACAGGATTTGTTGAGACAAGACAACAACTTTTGACTTTGAAACCAAATCATCGCATGAACCGGATTGGCTTTGCTGTAGCCCACCATTTAAGCTCAAAGTATTTATCGTTCTTTATTCTTTCTTCAAATAAAATTTTGTTCCATTCTTATGTTTACCTTTCAACAATTTCGTCGACTTTATTTTGTGAAACATGCTTTAGAATGCCATTATCATTATGCAATGTTTAAAGTTCGAAATTGAAGAGCTTGTTATATTGAAGATTGAAACATTTGTCAATATAGTTAAAGCCATTCTTTAAATTAAATGCTTAAAAATCAGAATTGTATGGTTCTAATTACATGATCAAATGGGTGCTAACATGTATGAAATTGCTGTTAATTTGAAATGTGGTTCATGTGGTTTTCACGGTTTCAAGTATGCATCAAATAAGATTTCAGAAAAGGTTAAAAAATACAAGGTTTTCTTGAAGGTATCAAAATTCTTTAGCAAAATATATGGTGGGTGTAGACTCTGTTGAAGGTTTTAATGATATTTAGGTAGGTGCGTAGATAGATATGTACCCAACTACTCTACTAGGAAGTTTGTGACATGTGCATTTTTTAAATTTTGTAGCAAATTAGCATTTTAAAAATGCCTAGTTAACTGCAGAGTTCTGTTGTCTTTTGCTACGGTGCTATATGGAAACAGTGATGATGCCATATTTTCTTTTTTCTTTTACTTCTTGATATCAAATGATTCTATGTTGCATATTTTGATGGAATGAATTGAATTTATTGCTTTGGCACACCAGTTGCAGGGTTTTTCCTTTACTTTTCTGTCCCTGATCAACCAATTAGTTCTAAGTGAATGAAGTTTTACGTATTAATTTCTTTAATCCTTAAGATATTTATGCTAAATGCCTTTTCTTGGTTTATATCAGTGCAGCAAAAGCCGTTGAAATTTTGGAAGCATATGAAGGGACATTAGAAGATGATCATCCACCAGATAATGAATGTTGTGAGCACAGTTAAATGCTTTTATACAAGGTATTTCTGATGTAAAATTTTTATGTTTCTGCATCCATATGCATGTGCATGGCATTTCTAATGAGTTCACTTCATTATATGGGCATTCCAATTTATACTAATATATAGTGGGAGTGATTGAGGTTTGGTGTCACTAGTTAACCAAACACCAGCTCAGTTAGTGAAATTATTCATAAACCAAATAGAATAATAGTAAATGTGCAAAAATTAAAGATATTAATGTCTTTTTATCTTCTTTATAAACGGCTCCTATTTTGGGATTAACTTTATTTTTTTACATGCAATTAAAACTACCCATTTATTCTTGAGTTCTTTTTTCTTTCCGCATATATTTTAATGGGTATTGTATTTTTCTCCAGATCTCTTTGCTAGAGGAATGTGGCTTTCCTGAGAGAGCACTCGAGGAATTGCGCAAAAAAGAGCCTAAAGTAGTAAGTGTAAACATATATAATGCCAAGATAATTTAAAGGTTAAAATTTTGTTAAGTTTGGAATTCTTGGACGTTAAAAATTTAACCAATTCCATTCTTCTAGGTTGATAATTTGACTTAAAAAGAACAGGAGGTTTCTCTCCTGGTGAAGCTTGGATGCCTAGAAGAAGCTGCCAATCGTTACAAGGCTTTACTTGCCATGAATCCTGACAATTACAGGTGAATTTTATGCATTTGGTATCTCGTTGACATTATACGGCTCCTCTTTTTCATTGCCATGGTGTATTATTATTCTAGGGAATGAAGAATTATTAGTTTTTCTAATATTGGATGTGCTTAAAATCTATATTTTTGAAATAACAGGTTGTTCAATTCTTCTTGTAGTAGCGCTTACAATTTCTTTACCTTAGAACTTTATGAAGGATTAGAAGGATGATACGAATAGTCATATTATTCATTACGGAACCTAGTTAGCGTATCTCTTATCTCACATGTTCAATCCTCTGTAGTTTTAAACTTTGTTACCTCAAGCCGTTGCATACGGTAGCTGCATGTTACGTTTACATTCTGGTATTTTTACATAAAATGAGGTTATATATATATTTTTTTCATTCTTGGGTTTGATTTATATTGTCATGTATTGTCAACTCGGTTCTTGGAGGAGGTTATATTTTAATTTGATATTATACTACTTTCCCACACATAAATACATTTTTGGGGTATCATTTTATATCATAGTGTCCTGCCTTATGCATCATGATTTTAGTGGTCAACAGCTCTATGCAAATGAAATATAATTAGGATAAAGAGGCATTAGACACCACCTTCTATGTAAATACAATTAAAAAGTAGCAAAGCAACTATGAGTAAGGTGTAATTCTGTACTAGTATACTCTGGCAGCGGTTTCTTTCTTGGGTGGTTTTTGAGATTGGCAAATGAAGGAAATTAATATTACTAAAATCAGAAATGATAAAGTCTGTCCCTTCACTTAGTATTCACCTATATAGCAGTGCAATTTATTGCTTTTAGGTCTGTTCATGGGGAGCCAAACTTACAATTTTAATATTTGTACATGTATATTCTCCAGATATTTTGAGGGCTTGCAGAAATGTTTTGGCCTGTATTCTGAAAGTGGCAAGTACTCCTCTGATGAAATTGATCGATTGGATGCATTATACAAATTGCTTGCAGAACAGTACATTTGGTCATCCGCAGTTAAGGTGATGCAACTTTGTCATGCTTCTATTTTTATTAAGATGGATGTTCATGATATGTTTGTATTGCATGAACTTCCCAGTGGTGGAATGCTAGTATAAGCTGTTCTATTTTATCCTAGCAATCTTTTGGAGTTCCAAATTGTACATCGGGATGTTTGGTTCATGATGTAATGTGCTTCTGTTAAAGATTGAGTCCATCCTGTGACTTGTAATATTCTTAAATAGTGTAGAAGAAGATGGTTTTTGGCTGCGATAGTTAATGGATGCCTTGATGTGATATTAGTAAGAAGTCTAGGTTGTTAAAATTGTACATTCAACCCTTAGATGTTGACATGGTGGTATCATATTCAAGAGCTAATTATTTTTGTTAAGGACTATCTTTTTTTCGTTCTTTTAGTTAAGCTGCAATTTTCCTATATTAAAACCTTTTAAGGGTGGGTATGACCATGAATTGACATGGCCAGATTACCGCATGATTGAAATGAAGTGTCAAATTTTATAGCTTTTAGAATTTGACTGTCACAATGAGGATGTAATTAAATAGTTTTATTCCTTTAAACCCACATTTGTTATGTATTTATGCATGATAGTTGTATTTATTGCTGTTACATCGTGCTTCATCATTGCCAATAAATGCCTGGTTTATGATGTATAATGAATTTCCCAGAACTTACATCTGAACTTTGTTTTCTTAAATTTTAGAGGATACCACTTGATTTTTTGCAAGGAGACAAGTTCCGTGAAGCAGCAGTTAATTATATTAAGCCTCTTCTAACAAAGGTATATATGCAAATGAGTTTTTCTAGTGGTGTTCATAGTTTGTTGGGTGAAATAGTGATATATTTTCTCTGTGCTTTCAGGGGGTTCCATCTTTATTCTCAGATCTTTCTCCTTTGTACGATCACCCTGGCAAGGTAAGTTACTTGCATTTATTCTAAAAATAGAATTAAGTTTTTAATATTAATTATCCTAAACTCCTTGGCAACTTGTTGGTACATGATATTAGGACTGATTTTCCTGCTTGTTGACACTTATACAGGCAGACATATTGGAGCAACTTATTCTTGAGTTGGAGCATTCAGTTAGTACCAAAGGGAGATACCCTGAGAGGTACTATATGCTTCCAACCCATTTGTAATAGTATAGTAAGTCTTTAAAGCAAATAAATATTTAGATTTGCGACCCTTAGAAGTGATGTATTTTATCAGCCCTTGTGTGATGTTGTTGTAAGTCTTAACAGTTTCCAAATAGTTAGATATTGGGTGTGGTTTGAGTGCATATTTATCTATTATGGCTTATTGTTTAGTCAAGTCCCCAGTCATTTATTTGTCATCTGTTAAATGAGTACATATGGTTTTTCCATACGGTTGTGTAGAGTACCCATATGTTTTTGTTTGTTTGCTAATGCACAAGTACACATTTGGTATTATGCTGAGTAATTTGTTTGCTTTTGATTCATATTGAGGTCAGGACAGAGAAGGAGCCCCCTTCGACACTTTTATGGATTTTGTTCTTTTTGGCTCAGGTAGGTAACTATCAGCTTTCTTCACCCCATTGGCCATGATCGGTCCTTCTTCTTTCCTTGTAATAAATATCTGATGCTTTCTATGCATTTTCCTTTGAGTAACTTTCAACTTATTGATGCAGCATTATGACAGAAGAGGACAGTATGATGTTGCTCTTTCAAAAATTGATGAGGCTATACAGCACACACCAACTGTAATTGATTTATACTCTGTCAAGGTTTGTTCTTGTCAGCAGTCTTAAAACTTTTGCACTTTACCTGCCGGGTTTTAAATCTTGTTGGGTGGATTTTTTTTTTTTTTTTTTCTAATTTTAGTACCTTTTATTTGAATTTGTTTTGCCTGATGTGTCTCACATTTCATGAGACATAGCATTGCCTGAAAACTCTTCAAGATTTTATTGAGCTCTAAAATGTGCAGAGTGGCTATAGAAAATAATATAAAATGATACGAGTTTTTCTTTGTGGAACATGTCTTAATGGGCACTAGGCAGGTATATGACCTCCTTAGGTTTTAAGGTTCTGGGCACATGGCTTTTACTGTCATTTGGAGAAATTCTTAGAATTTTCTTGAAGCTGTTGTGGGTGTATATTAATTGCTTCTTTGGTGACAGAGCCGGATATTGAAACATGCTGGTGATTTGGTAGCTGCGGCTGCATTGGCAGATGAAGCTAGGTGTATGGATCTTGCAGACCGCTGTATAAACAGTGAATCTGTCAAGCGTATGTTGCAGGCTGATCAGGTTTCAAAGCTTTTCCCCCCATCTTTTGTTCTATTTGATAGTTATCACTATTACTGTACTGTCAACGAACTTTTCCTACTCCTAGGTTGCTTTGGCAGAAAAAATTGCTGTATTATTCACGAAAGATGGAGACCAGCACAACAACCTTCATGACATGCAGTGCATGTGGTCAGTTTTTTTATTGCCTTGGGCTTGTTGTTATCTCTTATCATAATTTGGATATATCTGCTGAGAGTTATTCATGTTTTAAAGGTACGAACTTGCTTCTGGTGAAAGCTACTCTCGACAAGGTGATCTTGGACGGGCCCTGAAGAAGTTTTTGGCTGTGGAGAAGCACTATGCTGATATTACTGAAGATCAATTTGAATTCCATTCTTATTGTTTACGGAAAATGACACTGCGTGCATATGTTGATATGCTAAAATTTCAAGATCGATTGCATTCGCATGCTTATTTTCACAGAGCAGCAGCTGGTGCCATCAGGTGAATCATTTTGTTATGATCTGCAAGCTTTTTAACGATTCATGGTAGACTTATTCTGTTTGATCATGAGTGTAAAATGCTATGTAATCTCTGTTGTCTCCAACCCACTTTAGTGTCTGTATATTGTTGATCAATATGTGCATGTGGTGCTTCATTTTGGGTTGGGTTCATCGTTTTTCTTTTTTTCCGGCATTGAATAAAAAAAAAAAAAAAATTCCATTGAAGAAGACTCAAAAGTTGTTAGTACACCATAGTAGAAACCAAGAAACCCCCCCCCCCCACACACACAAAAAAAAAAGGGAAAAATCACCAAATATGAAAGGAAGTAAAAGGCCAAGAAAAATCAACACTCTCTTGGACAAACAATGCAGCATCTTTAGCTCCTCAAGGATAGACATGTTCTGGTCTTCTTTCAGTTATTATGCCCTCCCAACTTCACTCTTTTCTTATCAGGAGTACTTAAAACCAAGGTTGATCCAGGTTCACAACTTGAACTCCATTTTCCTAACTGTGCAGTTAAGCCACTTGAATCTTTGCTTCCTTTTCACTTCATGAGTTGTATGCTTTGATCCTGCCCCAATTAATTTTGCTTGAGTTGAGCCATGCTATAATGGATGGACTGCCTCTTTTTTCTCTTAATTGAAGAGTCCTTTTACTTCTTGCATTGATTATGCATTTTTCCCAATGCACCTGTCTCTTGCTTTTTGCACTTGGTAGTGAAGAGAAATGCAGTTAACTCATGGTCTCAATGGTGACCATCATGAACATTCTGAATGAACTCTTATGTTTGGACTTAAGGAGTTTGTAATGTCGGTGCCAATGTTATCACTTGTTTGCATCTTGATTTCTCGAGTCATTGGTTTCTCACTGAATCAATGAAGAATGAAGATTGGTCTTGAGTGATTGATTCCTCACTTTGAATCAATGAAAGATCGATCCTGGGCTTGACTTTGCTTTTCCCTACCTTGGATTTGAATTTTGATTCGCAAGACTGCTCTGAATTATTGATCCTTAAATCTTTGAGATTCCATTTTTTTTTTTCTTGCATATAAAGAGAGTAAGCAAGGTATTCGTAATCAAGAGCTCCTGCAGTAGAGAAGCTGCATTTGATTTTGTGTGAACTTGTCGTCCACGTTTGCGACATTCTTTCCTATATTTGAGCCAAACTAGTTTTCCAACACCAAATGGTAAGAAAGTAGTATCTTTTCTGATGAAAAAAACTTATAAGTATTATTGATGAAAAGTTGATTAGATGATCTTTCAGTTGCCGATTCTTGCTTCTTCTTGACCTTGTTTGAACTTTGTATGTCTTCATTCGTCTGTAAATTTTTTCCTGCTTTTTATGGTTTTCCTCTTGCAAGCTTAAAATCATATTCTCCAATTTTCTATTTTGGTCTCCAATTTCTGAAATTTAGACTCTATTGTCATTATCAATCTTTGCCTCCTTTTGCTTTGCCTTTTGGGGAAGTGGGGGATGATTGCTTAGATTTCAGCTGCATTCATGATTCTTCATGTGTTAGTTGAAAGTTGCAATGATGCATTGTCTGAACCTTGCTTTCAAAGTACGAAAATTTTCCAGAAGGTAATTTTTGTTCATTACTTTATTATTATATATTAGAAAGCTAGTATTTTTGTGGCTTGACACGTATCTTAGTTGCAAGGAGTCCTTTTGTACAGGAAAGGAGGTGCAAAATTTGTATCTGCTTTGAAAATTTGTCTTCAGATGATGTCTGGTTCAACTTTAATTTATCAACCATTATAGATTATTTTTACTAGGCTATCTTCTTCTATCATACTTCGCACAGTGTTTTATGTTATCTTTAGAGGATTCACATGGACAAAACCTTGCGATGTATGTCAAACGAGATAAAAAACTCTGCTTGGTAGTCTCAATCAGCTTTTCTTCTGTCTCTTGTAAATTCTTATTCTCTTTATGTTATAACTGAAAGGATTAAATGTTCCTTGTGGACCTATTATAATTTGAGATTGTGGCTGGTTAAATGAGAGGAAGGTTATTTCTGGATTTCTGTTGGGTTAAGGATCGAGAGTTGCCGTTAGCATACCATAAATTATTTGTTAATTATAACTTTTTTATTGATTCTTATTGATGGGATGGAGGAATGGAAGTAGATGATACAGTGATGGGCCATGCAATGATTAAGTTAATAACTTTTGTTATTGAATCATTGTCTGGTTTCCATGTGTCTCCTTTTCAGAAAACCCTTTGCTCAAAATTGGTGATTACTTACAACTCCAAACTTATTATTTCTACATTGTGATGATTATTCTATTTTGAAGTGCAGATGCTATCTAAAGTTGTACGATTCTCCTTCAAACTCACCGGCTGAAGTAGAGGACAACACTTCAAAGACGACTCAGAAAAAGAAAATGAAGAAGCAGAGGAAAGCTGAACGGGCTAAGAAAGTATATCAGCTTTGATTTGATGATTCTTGGGTAACGTTTCTTTGATGATTTCATCTAATGCTGTGCATTATTTTAGGAGACAGAGGAGAAAAATGAAGGATCAAGTGCTAGTGGCATCTCTAAATCTGGGAAACGACACATTAAACCTGTAGATCCAGATCCTTTTGGGGAAAATTTATTGAAGGTTACCTATATTTAAATCCTTTTTATGCTTTAGATTCCTGACTGAAGTCCTCTTGTGCTGTAACAATGTGTTTCTCTAATGCCTATTAAGCTAGGTCTCTGTTTAATGCTTTTTTTATAGACTGAGGATCCTTTGTCAGAAGCAACAAAGTACTTGAAGTTACTTCAGAAGAACTCACCTGATTCTTTGGAGACACATTTGCTTTCTTTTGAAGTAAATATGAGAAAGCAGAAGATTTTGCTTGCCTTTCAGGTATTTATATTTCCAAGAATTGAACTTGAGTTTGTTTCTTCTTTTTGTTGTTTTAACCAACTAGAACTAATATTTTTAAATGTAACCAAGTGGATTAATTATTTGGATCAGTGTCATTGTGAGGCAGCCGCCTTTTCTCATTTTCTCGTGCTGCCTTGATATTTGCTTGGAGTGATGAAACTGCATCATTAAACCAAACATCTTTGCCATACTACACTTCGCGTTTAGGTTGTGTTTGTAGCTTGGATTTAGAAGAAATGATATGAATTTAAATTTTAGTATAAATTGTGTGATAAAATACTTGTAAATATGACTTTCATTCTTATTTTCAAATTCATGGTTTTGTTGAATCGTTATTTAATGGTGAATTTGAAGTACCCATAGATATCTGTCAATTTGAAATGCATCTTGTTATGTTGAATTTTAACTAATTGGTTCCTGGTATGCGCTTTTCATTCTCGCAATATTAGCAAATGAAATCCAAGTCCACTTTCTCAAATTCATTTTCCCGTATATTAGTGACAAAGAATTTGTGTAACATATCTTTGAGTTGAAGAAAAATGGTTTGCTCAATTGTTCTTTTATTAGTTCATGATCTCATACTAATATGTTTGTCTTGTTTTTATTTTCTTTTTCCTGAAGGCTGCAAAGCAACTGCTGAGGTTGGATGCTGAGAATCCGGATTCACATCGCTGCTTGGTATGTAACATAGTGTTACCATATTGTGCACTGTCATGCAAAAGTACATTCTTTTTTTTACATAAATACAAAGATCCTCAACTTTACACTGCTCATTTGAATTTTATGCAATGCAGATTAAATTTTTCCATAAAGTGGGCTCAATGCCTGCTGCAGTTACCGATGCGGAAAAACTTGTGTGGAGTGTCTTAGAAGCTGAACGGCCATCCATAAGGTCCTGTTTGAAATGCCATTATAATAATAGTTATTTCTCCAAGAAGTTCGTTGTATTATTGTTATTATTATTACAATCCCTGATGCATTAAATACCTTTGTTTTCTCTTTCTGCAGTCAATTGCAGGGGAAAACTCTTAGTGAGGCAAACAAAATTTTCCTTGGTAATCATGAAGGTATTATTCATCTTGTTTAACATGATGCATTTTTGGCTTCTTGAAGTAGGTGGTTTAGTCATCTGATGTTCACTTTCTGTTCTGCAGATTCTTTGATGCATAGGGTGGAGGTTGCAGAGATGTTATATACCTTGGATCCCAGCAGGAAACTTGAGGCTGTTAAGCTGATTGAAGATTCCTCCAATAAAGTTGTGCCAATGTAATGCTTTTTGCGTACTAAATTTTCTGCCATATGATATTGATTCCATGCATCACAACTAGTTTTTGAGATTAGTTGTTTCTTTCTGTTTTGCTTATGCAGGAATGGAGCACTTGGATTGGTAATGGAGTGGAAACTCAAGGACTGTATTGCAGTCCATAAACTCTTAGAAAATGTTCTTATTGATCAAGATGCTACTTTGAGTAAGTGCAATTCTCCACGAAAATTGATGCTGACTTGAAAATGTTGAATTTGACTCCATTAACATCTTATGAAATTAATTACTTTTGCTTGTTTCTCAAGTGTTTAGCAAGAAATTTAATGGTATTAAAATGTCAATATACTATTATCAAATATTGTAGATTAGATGCCCCAAAAAAAAGCACCAAACTAGATTTTTTTTTTTTTTTCAAAAAATAAAATTTATGGCTTCAACATCATTGATTGAATTTTTTGTGTCTGATGGCTTCTTGCTTTTTGTTATTATATGATCTTTAATCTTTGAAAGGTGGATGATGTGATTATTATACGTATCTTAAAGACTTTCATGATCAATTTTCTCACTTTTTTTATCAATGATTATTCAATTCTTGTTCGTGTGACAAAATTATTCAAAAAATGGCTGCTTATATTTGATTAAACCCTCTTTGTAGACTTCTTATTAGATAATTGAAGTAAAATTCTGTAATCTATAGACAATTTGAGGTAATATAGTGTGCTTAGACTTTGTTATTCTTGTTTCTGTTCTCACTTGCTGTCTCGTATTTCGCTCCGTATTCTATAGCACTTAGCCATTGCAGGAGTTGTGAAACCTTTTTGAGTATATTGGAAATTATCCCACAAGCAGTGGAAAGATTGCATGTCTGGTGCTATTGATAGTGTGTTCTGCTCTTGGGGAAAGTCTAAAGTGTTTAACGTAAAGATTGCTCGGGCTGAAAGAATTAACGTTTTTGGCCTGATAATTTTCGTATACTGCAGGATGGAAAGTGAGGTGTGCGGAGTACTTCCCTTACTCCACCTACTTTGAAGGTAGTCGTAGCTCTCCTTTGACCAACTCGTTGAACAATCTGGATACCAAAACCCCCTTGAATGATGGTGCAGGCAATCCTGAAATCAATGAGTTCCATTATTTCAAATGGAAAGCTCGAAGCATTTAAAAACCTTAACATCTGAAGATGATATGCTCTACATATGTGCATCAACTGACATCAGAGCTCAAATGTGTTTGAATGATGCGATGATTGTACCTAAACAAGAGTGACTGTGCAGCCGTGGAAAGAGGAGAGTATCTTTGAAGTTGGGCAAAGCCATGGGCATCCGTTCTTCTCTTGATGTGAGATTCAAACTTCTCTCTTGCCTTTCGTGATTATGAAAATGCAATTCCTTTGCAAATGTGTATAATTTATTTGCGTTAATGATTTATGGGGTTGAATAAATATGTGTATATATGTAAATATTCTTGCTTTTTAATTTGCTCACCATTTGGTTGAGATCCTTAGAGTTGGTGGCCCCGTGGTTTGCCACAAACTTTGAGGTGCTATAGAAAAAAAAAAAAAATTTTGGGTACTGGTTTGGTTCAGAAACGTTGTGGTGAGCGTAGAAAAAATAGCGTTGTGAGGCATGTTGTACAATTTTGCCCATTTCATAAGTTTGTCAAATGTATAAGCAAATACACAATGTGGAAAATTTTGGCTAACGGAGTCGAAAAGACTGGCCATCAGAAATTCCCAGTTTTTTTCCTTTTTAAATCGCATCTCTTATGGTTTGCTCTGTGATTTATTTATTTTTTTAATTGCAATTAAATCATAGATATTTAATTCCAATTAAAGTACGATTAGCAGTTTACGAGTTTAGCAACTTTTTTATAACAAATTTTGTCACGGTCTTGGAAAAGCTATTTAATCGTATGAAGTTAATGAGCATTCCAATTATTTTGTGTCAGTGCGTGGGAGGGTTTTGGCGTGGTTATTTGACTCATGAGTAAACTTCTTGACTTCAATTCGAATTAGAAAAAAACTCTTCTTTAATTCACTAAAATTGAGCCAATTTGAATTGAACGTGGATCCGGCCAGCGTACATGTACTGTAACCTGCAACTCGCCAGCAGTCTGTTTTCTGTAGCTGAAGATAAACTATTTTCCCCACCCTTTCCCTTTCCCTTTCTTCATACGTTTAATTAATTGAAGGATTAACAAAGTGGAATGCTACAGTCAACCAAACGGCTGGAATTGGATGCAAAATTTGGTCGATATTTACAGTATCAAAAACGGAAGTGAGGACAAGCATGTTCCATTATCAGGATTGAGCATTAAGAATCAATGTTAATGAATGGGGCAAGTTGATCTATCAACTTTTATCTTAGAAACTTGAAAATTTTCATTCAATCCATCGAATAAATTTATCTTCAATTTAATTCGATTTGATTAACAACCCAACCTTGCTCATTGATCCAACTCCTACTTGATAAGTATTAGGGCAAGTGTTTCTTTCTTCTACTCTATATATATATATATATATATATTCCACTACCAAGTAAATAGTAAAGCCACCAAAAATTCCAAATTTAGTTCAAAATTTTCCAAATAAATTGTTAAGACACATACATGTTTTACTTGCAACATGATAAAGCGAAAATGGAGTACTCAAGAACAAGATCAATTTAAATAATTGCGGGCAAGAAAAATATCTATATAAACAGTGGAGGTAGAAAAGAA
>JBBYHK010000015.1:1141937-1152497 GCA_038382065.1 Adansonia grandidieri | reverse complement strand
TTATTAATTTTGGTATATTATTGTTGACAGGAGAGGCTTTAAGGGATGCAGACAACTGCGAATTCGTTCCCATATATGAAGACAAAGATGGAGATTGGATGTTAGCAGGCGATGTTCCCTGGCAGTAAGTCTTATTTCTCAAACCAGCTGTAAATTTTCACAATCATATAATGTATTATTCCACAAAATTAATTAATGACTATTCAAATGCTAATATTCAATTGAAATTTGATGGATTAGAATTCCCAACTTTTAATTCAAACTTTATTTATCACGGACTTTTTTTCAATTGGGTGGAATATTTTTGACTTGGGAAAGGTTATATACATATAAAATTTACACAACTATATGTAAATATAATTAATTATTTTTAATATAATAAAAGGCTATCTTAGTATTTTTTTTATTTTTCGAATTTATTATATTTTCCAGGGTAATGCATGCAACTTGTCTGATAATTATCATAATCGTAGTTCTTTTTTTTTTTTTAATTAGAAATTCCCTCTCTATTTTGTAAAATTATAGGGAGATGCTTTTATTTTCATTTTGTTCAACAATGTGCTTTAACACTGTTTGCTTAGTGGACATAATTAAAGTCATTTGAACTTAATTCAAGTAATGAAAGGTGGAGTGGTGCTTAGGTAGAGCCAAAAGTGAGTCAAGAACCTAATTGAGTCAAAAACTTATTAATTGCATAGAAATTGAAAAGTTCTATCTAGAAAATCAAAACTAACATTTTTTTTAAAATTATTACGACAAGATCATTAAAATTCTCAACATTACTTTACCAGATAAAGAAACGTTTCGATTTTTCCAATTATAGTTGTCAAAGAAATGTTGAGAAATCATGTTCCACACCATGAAATTGATAACCTTTCTAGTTAGTGAATAAATAATACAATTAAGAACTTGATTTTAATTTTCATGTGGAGAAACAGGTTGGGAAAACTTTATGACTTTTACATTATGCTAATTGGATTCCACGAGGTTGGAGCAATATTACCGACATTAGCGTAATCCGTGTAATGATGTCGGTTTGACTATACGATATTAACCTCAAATGACTAACCAGGTCAAGCCTAGAAATTATTAGTGAGAATAGATTGTTGGCCAGAAAATTCCTCAAATCTAAAGCTAGTATTAATTTAAATAACCAATAAATTTTTTTTTATAAGGTAGGAGCCCATTCTTTTTCGACGAAGTTTGACATTTGTATATCATAAATGGTCTAAAAGTAAAATCATAAATGCATCTCTAGCTTAATGTAGAAGGGTGTGCTTTTAAATTTATCCCAACATGTAAACACTAAAAACTTTCCTTTTTATTTTTCAAAAAAATCACAAAACGTTATGTTTCGATAGATAATAATAAAGAAAAAAAAAGTAAAGGAAACGAAAGAAAAAGAAAGAAAAGTTGAGGAAAGTAAAATAAATATAAATTTCTTGTTTGAATAGCTTTCCTTTTCTTTTAGTTTCTTTCGAATTAGAGTTCATGAAAATTGAATATTTTAAGGGAAAGCAAGGGAATACTCAACTCCTTCACTTTCTTTTGGGTAAAAAGGGGAAAGAAATCTATTTTCTCTTGTTTTACTTTAATTTCCCTTCCCTTGCCCCAATCCAAATATAGGTTAAATAATTAAAATGATTTTTTTTAAGCAAGTGATATCAAAGCTAATAATTAATGCATTTAATTGATAATTTACAGGATGTTTATTGAATCATGTAAGAGGCTGAGGATTATGAAAAGAGCAGATGCCAAGGGATTTGGAGTGCTGCAATCAAGAGGAACTCTCAATGGAACTTTAAAGGAGTGACTGAAAAAAATAGCCCCATGAGCATGCATGCATGCATGAATGCCCCAATTGAAGAATTACTTGATTAAAGTTTTCTCAATTTGATCCTATACTTTGTCAAATGTTAGTGATGGTTATAAGTTACTTGATTAAGCAGACAATATTTCTTGCTTTATGTGACATTAATTAATTAATTAAGAATTGAAATCTACTTTTCTTTTTAGGTTATTGATGTTAAAGACATAAGTTGGTTTAAGTGTAATTGGGATTAGAGCCCGTAATTGATAGAAAACATAGTTTGCTTCCTCATCATGAATTTGAATCTGTTATTTGTTATTTGGTGTTTGGAGATGACTTTTCAATTAATATAATTGAGAATTGTCACTATATTCTTTTATTTTAATAGTTAATTCCCTTCTATGCAGCAATCGTATGTAATTACTCTATGCTACATGGATTTGTTTTACTTTTTAGTAAAGTTTAGAAAAAAATAGGATGCTCCATCTCTTGATTATGTACTTTTCATTCAAGTTTTTAGAATAAAAAGAATGTAAAATGAGTGTACTAGATAAATGCATGTAACCATGTTTTGAATAAAATTAATATCGAGTCAATCTATCTCACATGCAATATAATAAGTTTATACGTTTCAAAAAAAAAAAAGAGCTTTAACACGCATTAGAACTTTGAACTAGACATGTTCAAGGTTGCATAGCTAGACAAGTTCGACTAAAATTGGACCGGGCTTAGGTATAAGTTTTTTTTATTTGGGTTAGTATGGCTTAAATCATCGTTTGATTAATAATAAATATTTTTATTTAAATTTAATTATAAATATATAAATATTAATATAAAATTATTTGTTAATATTTTAATATTTTTTAAATAAAAATTCGAGCTTACAAGTTGAGATCGAACTTAAATAGGGAATTTAAAAGTTTCAGGTTATGACCCCACCATCAACAACTCTAGTTAGAACATACTTTCTAAAATTTAAAATTTTTTAAGTTAATTGTTTCAATTTAGCATACTCTTTCCCTTCATAGCGTAGCTGTTGTTATTTGAGACTCGAACTTAAAACTTAATTTTTAAGAAAAAGATTAAATATACTCACTTACTATAATTCACTTTATACTTTTACAAAATATAGAAAAATTTAAAATCTTATTATAACCCTTAAAAATTTTAATAATTTACACTTCAATCCTTAAAATAAAAATAAATATTTAAAAAATAAGACACATACTTTAGTGCATAAAATGATAGATAAAATCTAAAATTTAGACTTAATTAAGTCAAGTTCAAATCAAGTCAAGCCAATTAAACAAAAATGAGAAGAGGAAAAAACTATTTGGATATTAATTAAAATTTCAGAACCCCAGTTGTAACCTTGAATCTAGGACACAAGTTGAAGGTCAATAAGTCAATATTCTATGAACTGAACAATGAAAAAAATGCAGAATTTTGAGAACTGAAACCCCATGTTATCATATTCTTTTTCTCTCTCACACACGTATATATATATATATATAAAGGAAAAAGCACATGATTAGCATCAATTGCAATCTCCAGCTTAAATAATATTCCTGATACAGAATCTAATCTACAGTAACTAGATATTCTAAATTCAACTAACAAACCTAACATTTTTCACTTCATTTCCGACAAATTGCAGTTAGGAGATATATATATATGTAGTTTTATATTAGGTAGACAATGAATATTTATATGTAAAAGAATATCGATATTTTTATATATCCAAAGCTCATCTTGCTTCCTTATTAAGATAACATTACCTGCAGCAATATTTTTCTCGGGGTTTTCGATTGACTAGAGCCATTGATTAGGCTTTAATTTACCCATTTCCTACGCAGTCCTCTTATGATTAATAAAATAAAATCAAAAGCAAAGAAACTAAATATATATATTTGAAATTGTTACGGATTTAATTCATTTATTAAAATTAAAAGATCGATATTATATAAACATATCACACAATTATTTATGAAAGATACGAACATTTTTAGTTTACATACATGTAATCGAAAATTCGAGGTCGAAACTTGAAGGTAGGGGAAGGCCAAGCCTTAATTAATTGTTTCAAATTAGTTAGATTTTCAATAATAAAACCGAAACAGTTTAATTTGTTTAAATTGGGCAGCTTAATTATCAATTGAATAAGGACCACTAGAGCATGCAATTTTCAAAGCGGGTATTAAAAGAAAATCAGTACTTTTCAATTTCTACTTATAATTATTCGTCAGAATTAATTGAATCCTAATCACTAAAAATAAAAATGTAATACTTTAATCAAACAAATCATACCATGTTGGCAAATTGTTTATAGTTAAGAAATTACTCGACAGCTTTTAATTGCTAAAGAATCGATTTGATTCCCCAGAGACTACCGGCTATCGACTAAATAATTCATAAATTGAAGATCCCATTCAACTTGTTTCCAAGTTCGGATTCTTACAGGCAAATTACTCAAACAAAATGAATAAAAATCTGGTTTATAAATTAATCCCAAAATAGAAAATTAATCTATACTTCGAATTTCAAAAAAAAAAAAAAGATTGCTCATAAACACCTTCCGACCAATTTTAACTTTTTTACTAAGAATTAAAAGAGGTTAGCTTATTAAATGTGTTAAAGAAAAAGAAAGTTTAAGAAATTCTTTCTCTAGAAGGCGTTTTTGGGACCAAAATTACTTTAACAAAGTAGAAAAAAGAGTCAAACGAATTCTCTTTCTTTTTTATTTCTTTGATGACTTAGATCAATTCCAACATCGGGGAAATACTTATGTGTCTGCTCAAGGGAAGAAACTGATGCATACATTTAATTAAACCATGGAATTTAATTGAACCTTCTTTTCTTTCTTTCTTTCTTTCATGTTCATTTGAGTAGTTGCCGTTAAATTATATGTATAATTCGTTTTTGATGCAATAACAGTAGAGTTTTTAATTTTGCAAATAAGATTGACAAAGATAATCCTTTTAAGTTTGTTTTTTTTCTTTAAATATATATATTAAGATATATGTGTTATTTTATTAATTCATTTGTAAAACTTAAAATTTCGACATATGATAGAAAGAATAATTTCCTATTTATGTATAAACCCATGAACATCTAATTAATTCTTTGCTAACTCGTGGAAACGTGCCTTTCTTTTCTTATTACTACAAACTAAGGCTTTCTTTTTCTTATTCTATGCAATAATCTTTCTTCCCTATTTATCTAAAGACTTCAAAAATACTTAAATTTAAAACTTAGCTTAGTTGATTTATATAAAAAAAAAATTAAGATGCTCATAAATATTTATTATTTAAGATGACAATTATTTCTTTTCCATATATAAATCAATAATTTATTGATATAGTGAATGGTTTTAGATTTGAATATTGACATTTTCAACGACCCTTATTGGTACTAATTTCAAATACACAACTGCTAATTTGGAAGACACATACACAAAAAAATTATATAAAAAATGTTCAAGTAAGCTATTTTTTATATTTTGTTTCATCAAATTACGTTGTTATGTTAGCAAAATATGTTAATTATATTTTACTCAGCATATGGTCTTTAAGTGCAATATAATATATATGAATATATATTATTTTTTTACGAAAGTGGCTATAGTTTGAGATAGGAAAAAAGATTTTAGATACTAAAATTCGAATTGCATACTTCTAAATACAAACTGGCTATATAAATCAATTAAATTAAATTTCGGATTCATATAATATATTGTGTTGAATAATGAATTGCTTTCAAATTCGATGATTGTGTCAATTTCGTATTTATTTCATTGGATTTGTTGGAAGGTAAGATAATATTCGACAAATTAGTTTGATAGTGGGAAATCTTGAAAGCATTATATTAAGGATGTTGAAGGTAGGAAACAATCCCCTATTTCAAGTCATATTATTGATTTTTCTTTTCATTTCTTTCTTTTCCAAATCAAACTATAAGATTATATGGGAGTTTTTTAAATGATCACATTGTTCTTATTGTCTACTAACTTTGGAGTAACCTATTGAAAAAGAAGGCATAATTTACTAATTTAGTATAAAGAAATGATTTATGGTCAAATAATGAAATAATGCACTTTCTCCAACTAGTGAATGATGTTGAATTCTTCTCTCATCCAACTCTATCTCTCTTTATACTAATGGGCACGATAACTAATTATTATATAATAGATTATAATTACAATTAAGAAAATAGGACAATACTAAAGAAATTCAGTTCATTTCTACTTGAAATATAATAAAATGTTGAGTGTAATTTCTCTCTCTATAATGATTTCAATTTGTTATATATTGATCAATCTCCAAAAAATATTATTACTAATGAAATTTCATCTGAATTTGAAATTTAATTAGCTGATTAATATAATTATTTTTAATATGTAATATTTAATAAATTTAAAAATTTTTTTTAATTTATAATTTCTTTCTTAACTAGTAGTTCTCAAACAATTTAGACCTTTCTTGAGGGAGAAAAAAATTTTGAATTTTAAGTTTTATTGTGTGATTTTTTTATTAAATATTTACTATTATTACTTGATTTATTGATATTTATTTTATGTTTTGTTAAATATTACGATACTGTTACATATTGAAAATTATTTAATAATATTTTAATTTTTATTTGTACATATAATCATATAATTAAAAAACACATTATTAGAAAGACAAAGTTAGTATTTTATTTTCCTTTTATGGGGTTTAGAAATTTTTGAATATTGTGAATAAATAAGTGATTATGATGTTTAATTATTGTCAAAGACAAGGTGACCCGAGTATCCCGATGATGACGTGAGAGGAAACTTGGAAACGACGGTCATGTCCCCCCAAGCATCGGGGGCAAGGAACCGGTAAAATCCGCCACGTCCCGGTGGTGAAACTGATATCATATTATTATTTATAGAAAATGTTCATAAATATTTAATGTATTGATTAGAATGATATCAAAAAAATATAATTAATTAATGAATTATTAATAAAAAATAATGCATTAACTATAAAAATTTAATAATTAAAAAACTTTAATCAATGCTTATGATAAAAAGAACATTTCAATTTTATATTGAGGCTTCACCTCTTTATTTATGATATCTTAAAATAATTATATTTTCAAAAACTAACTAAATCTTTTCAATATTACTTTTCGTTAAAATATTAAAATAATTTATTTTTAAATTTTATATTATTTTAAAGTAAACATTAAATAGTGGATAAAGTGTGATAATATTAATTAGACGCCTAGATTTTAAGCAAAGCTTACTAATTCCATTAATCATTTAATATGCCCAAATTTAAATATAATCTAATTTTATTTGATTAAAAAATTAAAAAAATCAAAAGTTTCATAAAATAAAAATAAATTGGATCGACCTATTGATCCATTAAATAAAATCTCAATGACATATTCGGTCCAATAAACATCATTGAATTGAATTTTCAACAAGCCATTTGATAATCAATTAAATCGATAATTAATAAATTTAAGGTTTTTTTTATTATCTTATTATTAAATTTTATAATTAATGAAATTTGCATCATAACTTTTGAATTATATATTAAATATCACATCGTTAATTTAAATGTTTTAAAAATATATTATATTTAATTTTTATTTAATATTGAAATAATTATATTTTATATTTTGTATTTAAATATTTTTTTATTTGGATTGATCAATTGAATCTATTAAACTTAACACGGATAGTTATACAATTCAATCTTTGAATTAATTTTTATTCATTAATTTCAAATTTATTTCGTCTAAACTTAAAATAATTAAAATGTTAACTTAAATAATTTAAAAAATTGATATGAATTTAAATTTAATTAATTTTAAAATTGGTAAATTATATCTAAAATTATGTTAACTAAAGATAACACGAATCCAAAAGTAATCTGAACTAAACTATGCAAAATTCTTTAGACTTGAAATAACATATTTTTAAATATATATATATATATATATATAAATGTAAAGGAAAGAAGGAGTTTAATTAACCGACAAAGAAACATGTTCACATGGAAGCAATGGGAAAAGTTGACTTGTACTCCAAGAACCCCACCCCGTAACATATGGGCCCCATCAGTTTCATGCTCTTTGATTCTGTGCCATTTACCTCTGTTATCACATGCATCTTCCTTGTGGGTCCATGCTATGATGATATTTTAGACTTTCACTATTTCCACTATTGATTTTTTTTCTTATTATTATTATTATTATTATTATTATTATGAAAAAAAATTAAATTGAATTATAATTTCCACAATAACTCTGTTCTCAAATTTATTTAAAGTATTTTTTTTTTACTTGTTTTAAAGTGACCTTACAAATATCCTTTTTCTTTTTATTTGTTTGGTGATGGGTGGATAATTCTAAGTGTGGATTTGGTGTTAAAGTTTTAATTTAAAAATTATTGCTACTTAAATTTAAATTAGATTGGAAATTTAAAAAAAATGGAAAACAAAACTTTGCCTAAAGGAATTAAATTAAAACCAATCAATAGCTTTGCTGGAAAGCTTTTTTTTTTTTAAAGAAAATTAATGATGTTCAATAGTAAAAAAAAAAAAGGAGATTGATTGATTAATAATATATGAAAAATTTACCAAAAATAATAGATGTTTTACAACTTAAAAGGGGGGAAATTGATAATCCCCCAAGAACAACTTTATCTTTTTTTTTAAAAAAAAGTGATTAATTTGACCAACCCTTTCTTATCATAACTTTAAAGAGTTAATAGACCCATTTTTGTATAATTGTAAATATTTTTGTCAAAAAAATTCAAATTAAAATTTATGATATCACTTTTCCCATTAAACCACTTCTATATTTCCAAAAAATAAAAATAAAATTAATAACAACTACATTTCTAAACAAAGTTATAAATCATAGCTGCCAAACTTGCTTACAATCTATTCCTTCCTCTTATTTCGTTTGTCACTAATTGATTTTTCATGAATTAAAAAATTTTTTTTTAATAACTTTATTAAAACTTTAATTTTTATAAAATTAATGTATCATATTTTTATATTAAAACATAAAAAATTTATAAGAAATAATTTAAAATATAAAAGTAAGAGAATTAATATTAAAAAAGAAAAATGTCAAATAATGTTTTAATAATTATTATAAATTAATGTATTACATTTTGTTAAATTGGACAAAAACAATATAAATATTAAAAAATTCTTAAAAATAATAATTAAATAATATTTAACTACATCCGTAAACATTTGTTAACTTGACCCATTAAAAATTATAATTTTGAGACATCTAAAAGAAGGAAAAGAAAGGAGCTTAATATTATATAAAAATTTTTTATAAAATTATAATATTTAGATCGAATTGTGGGATTCATACAATCATAGCAAATCTCTTTACTGTCGTAACAACTGCTACTCTGAATAAATAAAGTCCATAAAAGTAAATCTCCGATTCTGAAAGTGACCGGGTCGGCCCCGACCGGCAACCTTCCCGAACTTTAAAGCACTCAAAATCACACAAACTCCCACACGCTTCCCGTCACATAATTCCCGTCGCCTACCTACATGGACAAATCAAGACCGCTCTTTTTGTGAAACGTGGCTTTTAATCAATGGTTCCACATGTTTGCCTGTCAGATTCTTCCTTCTCCTTTTTACACCTTTATCATTGCTTATTTATATACACCCTCAAAAAGACCAAAACAAGCCAAACGTGTTGTCGGGTCAATAATTTTGTGCAGCCACTTCTGAAAACTTTTTTTTTTAGGGAAGGAAATGTCGTTGGAGAGTGGACAGCGGTTGCAGGAAACCGATGTCGCCGGCTTGAATTTTGAGGCTACAGAGTTGACTTTAGGGTTGCCTGGGGAGTCTAGGGTGATGTCCGATGGTGTAGCTCAGTTGGGTGCTAAACGTGGATTTTTTGAAACCGTTGATCTTAACCTCGGTGACAAAGACGCTAAGTTGGGTGATCAGTCCGAGATTAATGTCCAAGAAGCTGCTAAATCTACTGTTTCAAAGTAAGTTAAGAAACTCATCAATTTTTTTTTTTTTTTCAATTCATCCATGTCTCACTATATTTACAATAACAGAAGGATCGAATCCCAGTGATTCGTACTAGTTAATTTACAGTTCATTTGGATAGAAGGTAAAATGATTTTTCCGAATTCCATCGTATTATCATTGTTGCTTATGAAAGAGCTTTCTTTAGCATTCAAATGTACTCAACTCACTTTACTCTCTTAATTTCATATTTTAATGTTTAAAAGCATTAAATGTTTTGCTTACGACGAGATTTGAATCATACTGAAAATTTGTAATTTTGATGAATATATAAATGTATTGAAGGGCACAAGTGGTAGGTTGGCCGCCGGTGAGAGCCTTTGCAAAGAAAGCAAAGAAGAGTTGCAAATATGTGAAAGTGGCGGTGGATGGAGCTCCTTATTTAAGGAAAGTTGATCTTGAAACCTACAATAGTTACAAGCAGCTGCTAACTTCCCTTGAAGGCATGTTCTCATGTTTCACCATAAGTAAGTACCAAGTAAAATCATATATATTCTTTTAATTTTTATAAAATTTTTTTCTTATTTTCCCCTTTTTTCTTTAAATGGTAAAAAATATATAAAGGGGTAATTAGGTTGTTGAATTGAATTTTATTTTTACAGGAAATTATTTGAATGAGAAGAAAATAGCAGACCAAGTGAATGGAATTGAGTATGTGCCGACATATGAGGATAAGGATGGAGATTGGATGCTGGT
>JBBYHK010000015.1:1123707-1135665 GCA_038382065.1 Adansonia grandidieri | reverse complement strand
CCCATGTTCATGTAACTAGAAAGTAGTAAAAGTATGCTAAAAAAATGATTCTCTTTATTTTTTTATGCAGTTGCGTCAAGAGAATAATTTGCACAAGTCTTCGGTGATGGTCACTGCTGGAGCAAATCAGGTAACCTATGGTGCCTTCTAGAATTTTTGTTGTTGTTTGTTCTATAGAAGGTATAGAGAGACAAATTCCAACTAGTCGGTAGTGTGTGCATTGTATCACCTTTATCATTAGGTTTCTTGTAGAGGAAGCTAGATGATTCGCTTGCTGCTTAATTCTGCATGTATACCTCTTCCCCACAGTTTCTTGGTTTTCTAGCTTTATACACTCAATTTTGCACATATATATGTGCTTCTTTTGTTCGATCTTTAAGACTTCATAAATTACTGTGGAAGATGTTGACCACTGCAACAATTTCCATTTAACTTGCTACATCCTGCTTTGAAGTCAATGTTATAACTTTTGAATAAATTTTGGCCAGTTACTCATTGTTACGAGATTCTGCAATAAAAGCTAATTATGGTTGCATCCTGGTAGAATAGATTAAAGATTTCAGCTAAATAATTAAAGTTGTATGCATGATCTGCCTCCTTAGTGTTATACATATGCTGTTTTCTTATAATACTCTTCTAACTTTTGCATTGCATAAGTTCATTCTATTGTTAGTTTAAAATGCAAAGTTATGTTTCTTTTTGTTGGTCAAATGTACGAATTATTATGTCTTTCATGACTGCTCAAATTACCTTTTACTCGTCTTTGTAACAGGCGTTTGTGAATCTTGTTCTCACATTGTGTGATGCGGGGGATTCTGTAGTCATGTTTGCTCCATACTATTTCAATGCCTACATGTCCTTCCAGATGACAGGTGTCACTAATATACTGGTGGGTCCTGGTGATCCAAAGACTCTGTATCCAGATGCAGGTGCGGATCATGAGAAGCTATTCATTAGATAGCCTTTTTTATTTTATCAAAGTTTCTGCATTGATTTTAGGTGTAGAGTAAGTTCTCTAATGATGTTCTTCACATTACTGATGAAAAATATATTTTGATTTGTTCACTCGCGGGGCTTGCTTTTACTGGTTTTATTTGTTTTGAGAAACGAGGACACAACTTAGAGCCTATGTTAAATGGGTTTGCTATTGTTCTGGTCCTTTTTATTTTATAAATTTGTATTTAACATAATTGGTTGATTTCACTTGAAGAGCTTATCCAACCATTACGATTAAGTAATATAAGGGCAAAAGATTTACATGCATAACAGAGCACATGATGTATTATTAATAGTTGGACCAGGAATATGATGTGTATTGTTTTAGATGATTTATTGGTATTGTCTTAATTTTCAGACTGGTTAGAAAGGGCATTGCTGGAAACAAAGCCTGTTCCAAAGCTTGTTACTGTTGTTAATCCTGGCAACCCATCTGGGACCTACATTCCCGAGCCGCTACTTAAGGTCTCTCTCTCTCTCTCTCTATCTGTCCCCCCACCAACCCCCTGTGTTTGTGTCTCTTTATCTGTTTGCCCGTGTAAGTGGGTGTGCAGACATGCATATACATCTGGATATATTTATCAAAGGGTGTAATTATATAGGTTTCCTTTTGCTAGTCGTGCTTTCTGGAATAACTGGTTCAATTTCTAGTTTTATTTTGAAATTATTAACTATTTTCTTTTTCTTTTTTCTCATTTTCTTTTAAATAGAGGATCTCAAATCTATGCAAAAATGCTGGTTGCTGGCTGGTCGTAGATAATACATACGAGTAAGTCTCCTTCTGTTTTTGTTGTAGATGCATTCCATTTGATGGATTAAATTTCAAGAAAGCCTTGCATCCTGATGAAGGTCTTCCCCTCACTGCAGTACATTTAAGTGATATGTAAATGATATATTTTAGAAGTAGCACAACATTAAGTAAGATATTGCGCCAATACATACAGTCTAGTTTAAGCAAACCTACTTTAAAACTCTATTTTCTACAGATAGAATTATGTCACTTTTAGCTTAAACCTATGCTGCTTCGGCTCTTCATTTTTCTTGAAGTACATGTGTCCAACACATTTTTGTACATGGGTATGGAGTTATGACCCTCCATATACATTGAAAAACTTAAAAAATGAGACATACCCGTTTAAGACACATGCCAATATTAAATACTCACACCTGAGTCTGAATAATATGGGTTTAAACAGCTTTTAAATGGAAATGCTTACATTATTATCTTGGGGGCCATACCTCTCCTATTTCTCCTTTCCAGTGGGTTATGATTTGAGTATTGGTTTGTTAATATAAACGTCTTGATGGTGAGGGATCAATTGACACCGGGAGGATGAGAAATTGGTGACCAAGGCCTTGTGGTATTGTTGATGGTTTACCGTGGATACAGGATACAGTTGCAGTTTAAGTATTCTTTCTCTGCATTTAGACAAGCAAGGCTTTTAGATTATTTCCCTCAGTGCGTGCTGTGGACTTGTAATTCTATATTGTCTATGACGATCCGTATGCAGGTATTTTATGTATGATGGTCTAAAACACTCCTGCCTGGAAGGAAATCACATTGTCAACATCTTTTCTTTCTCAAAAGCCTATGGGATGATGGGATGGCGAGTTGGATATGTAAGTAATAACCTTTCAAGATTGGGACTTTTTTTTTTCCTGCACAAGATAAATGCATAAAATCGTTGGTTATCAAATTGTTCATCTAGAAAATTATTCTATGATGACGAAACTATGTGTTTTTTCTTTTTCTTAATGAAACTTCTATTTTCTTCTTGGTCAGTTGATATTCATCTCAAATTCTAAAAGCAATTACATCTTTTGGGTGATAACATATTTAGAAATAGAACTTACAATCATAATCGAATAACTTTCAATATATATATATATATATATGTATTTGTAAACACAAAAAACTGTTCACTCTATTATTTGTATCATTTGATTTATGGACTACATTTGCCGAATTTTTTTTTTCTTGTATCCTCTATATTCTTCATAATTTACCATTAAATATTTGTATCTATCTTTCTTTCTTTTCTTCTTTTTTTTGGCACTTATTCTGAGTCTGTGTGGATGCATGCAGATTGCATACCCCACAGAGGTGGAGGGCTTTGCAACCCAACTCCTCAAAGTGCAAGACAACATACCCATCTGCGCTTCGATAATTTCGCAGCGGCTTGCCTTCCACTCTTTAGAAGTGGGACCTGAATGGGTTCTTGAACGAGTCAAAGATCTTGTTAAGAATCGAGAAATCGTCGTAGAAGCACTCTCACCGTTGGGCGAAGGTGCCGTACAGGGTGGGGAAGGTGCAATTTACTTGTGGGCAACGCTACCGGAGAAATATGTCGACGATGTCAAGGTTGTTCACTGGCTTGCTCACAGGCACGGGGTGGTCGTGATCCCGGGATCTGCATGTGGGTCCCCAGGGCATTTGAGGGTTTCATTTGGTGGGCTGATCGAGGACGACTGTAGAGCTGCTGCAGAGAGGCTGAAGAGAGGACTAGAAGAATTGGTAAAAGATGGAATGGCGCTGTAACTGTATTTTTACATTGAATTTGAGATACAGAAAAGAGTCCATTCACCAGTTTAAATTATGAAACTGGTTCATTTGAATAATTGGAGGGTGTATACCTGTTAAAGTTACTCAGAATTAGAGCTGACAGCTTTAGTTCTGTATATTGGAAAAGTTCTTTCACTGGTGCATGTATAAATTGTACTCAATTGATGTTTAATACATGCAAACATTTAACAGTTTTTGAAGCGTACGTTTCGTTTTTCTTCTTTTTACAAAAGAGATTGCGGTTTGAAGACAGAGGAAGGAGATGCATATGCTGAAATTTGAACCCTTAGATTTTAGAGGTGGCTGGATAAATTGACTGAGTTGAACTTCGGAATTTAGTGTACATTCTCTTTAAATTCCAAAGTCTTAATGTTGGCAATGAAATGCGATTGTACATCGTGTCAATATCTGGAAGGTGTTGCCGCTATACTCTGCCTCGGCATGTAGGTTGCTCTGAAAGCCGATCAATCTTATTCTCTTTGGGATAATCTCGTTGGAAATCGTATAAAGATAATTCGTATTTGAGATAGTTATTTGTGCAAGTATTTTATAATTAAGAAGCAACTATTTCTTGTACAGATTGTGTAAAGTAGCTTTGATGTTGTTTTAAGTTTCATTTTGAGAAATGTTTCTTGCTTAAGAGCAATTGTTTAGTGGCTAAATGCATGGAAATTTAAAATGGAAAAAACAGAACGTTACTATAATCTTTGTTAAGGTGTTTAAAACTTGATTTAGAGATTTAAGAGTGTTTGTGAGGCGTGTGAACTCGACTTTGATTTCAAGCAACCTTTTCTCATCTTCATATCACATGTACCAAAAAAATCTCCGTTGAAGTGAGGGGTGGGCCTGTTTTTATCTGTTTTAATTTCTTGAAGTATCCATTTCTAATTTTCGTGTTAGATGAATATCAAGATACTGATACGAAGATATGATCTTCGAAAAATTCTTTAAATATATTAAAAAAAATTCTGAAAAATTTAATATCCTAGTATCTCATATCTGAACTCGAGTAATATAGATTTTATTCAATTTTCAACTGGTGGTAATATGATTTTGATGCTTCTATAAATGAAACTAAAACTAGGTCTTTACTGTTTAGTGAGACAGTTTAATGTCAAAATCGTTGTCATGTTACAGATAGTGGGGGGGTTTGGGGGAGGCGGGATCATGCTGCCTCTATGGAAGATCCACCACCGCACATCGTTGTTGCTGATGGTGACACCAGCAAGGCACCTGAGGGCTGAAGGCTTTCCTTTACTTCATTTTCCTTGCAGATGATCCTTGAAAAACATTGGCCAATAGCCAGCATACTATGCTTGTCATGAAATTGAGTTTCAGTCTGCCGTTTATCTTGATTTGAAAATCAAGACTCTTCGTAGCTCGAAAAGGTTTGTTTGTCTGCCTGGGCTATGCCAGCAAGATTACAAGGTCCTGAAACGCTGAAAGCCGAACACTTCACTTTTGTCTGTTTAAGATGGTATTTCTGTTTCACGCCTCATATGCTACGTTAGACACTTCTGCTTCAATATTTATATTTGTATCCTTTTACTCCTTTTCATGTTAATTTATACAATAAATCTTAATAATTTATGTTAAGTAAGTTGGTGTTCTATTTAATGATATTGTATAAAACAGTTAGTTCGCCTGTAAGGATATTGATGAAGTGGCTCGTTGAACAGAGGGATATACTGGGATGATCTCACAATTGTTTGTAATGATGCTTCCCTGAACAGCATTAGGTGCAAAATCGTTGGAAAGACGAGTGATGAGATTAAGAACATGTCCAAAGATGAAATCTCAAAGGATCCCGTTGCCATGTGTGACTTGGAAGAAGCTTTGGCGAAGGTCCAGGCGCCTGGCAAATGTTCTTCCAATCTGATACTGAGAAGCAATGAAAAGTGGTTTTCCGAATTTCGATCGAAATTGAGAATCCTTTTTGAGGATGATATATTGCCTACTTTCCTGATATGTTTTATCGAAGGGGTATTCTGTTAATTGTTGTTTCTTATATTTCCGGGCATTTTGTCAATTTGTTCCTTTGGGAGAGTCTGATTGTTTTTAATCCAGAGTGTGATGAGAGTTCTTATTAGTAAACTGTCCATTTAATCAAAACCCAAATTTGTAAACAACTAGAGATCGATATTGCAGACATTCCCATATATTCTTTTCCTTAATTTGTTCATTTCCACAAATGGCATTCCCTAAATGACTAGTGCCAGTGAATTTGGTACAGAACAGATAGGATAGGATGATATCTACACTTGGCAATCTATGTATACGAGTTTTATCTCGTGTTAATAAAATTTAAAACATAAATATAATATTATTAAATATATCGTACTAATATTTTAATTCTATTTAAAAATTATATCGTATTTATAACATTCTTTTCGTGTTATAAAACGTGAGAAGATAATTGGAATGTAATTTTTTTTAGCATATTAAGGTTGACCGAGCAAGATTTGAAACCAATGCCTATAGGAGACGCTCAGCTTATTCGTTTCACGCTCTTTACCAAAAAGACCGACTCAGCGGAAGCGGCTGGCCCATTTTAGAAATCCAGATAGATAAAAGCTAAAACACGGCACTAGTTTGGGTTGGCTGGTTCCTTGATCTGCATTCATTACTTTAAATGCGTCGAACTGTCAGATCACCAACTTGCCGCTCCCAAAACCAATGGATAGTTGGAATCTCAATCTCACTCTATTTTCTTTCTTTCTTCTTCTTCTTCTTCTCTCCTCTTTCGCTACTTCAACTGTAACAGCCACTTCTTCACATGTAACATTAAATCCATTCCAAGGTAACACCCCTGGTGAGATTTGGTTTCCTCTTAGTTTTTGATGCTTACTGTATTTGCTGATGATGTTTGATGATGGAACATGCTGCAGGTATCGCTTGTTCGTTTATAAATTGTGGGGAAGGAACATGTCAAGCTTCCAACAATTCACTGCTTGGATTCAACTGCGAATGTAAACCTGGTTGGAAAAAGATTCAGAGTGGCCCTTTCACCTTCCCCTCTTGTCTTATTCCCAACTGTCAGTTTCTGAGCCTCTCTTAGTCTCCTTTTATATATATATATATATATATATATTGGTTTTTGCATACTAAACTTTTATATGTAAATGATTAGGAAGATCAAAGGTGAACAGGGAAAAGAGATATAATGAATGAATAAGAAAAGATTAAAGACTATATATATATAAAAGAAGCTCTTCAACTAAAACAAACTAATCATTTAAATTATTATTGTTTCATTGCAATCAGGTAAGTCTTCGGATATTTCTTTTTATCTAATTAATCTTTTAATTGTATAAAAATCAATAAATTTCATGATTCAATTGGATGAAAATAAATGTCTGAAGCTCAATTAATTACAATAGAATGCTTGTGGCTTGGATGATTATTTAATTTTTAAATCAAGAGGGGTTTTTTTTCTTCAATATTTAAGCCAATAATCAATCTTTTCAAATCACAGTTCACTCATGGCTCGAATTCTGTGGAATATTTGCCTTAACTTTTAGTTCTTCTTAAATATCTTAGAAAGTACCGGCATGATAGGCTTGTGAAATTAAGTCTAATCAATTATTTATTCATAATCTTTATTAAAGCAATTAACATTTATTAATTTACAAAATTGAAGGGCCCAATTAATTGTAACAAAATAATTGTAGTTTGGATAATTATTTGATTTTAATTCAAAAGCTTATATATACATATTTAAGCCAACGTTAATCAATCTTTCAATTTGTTGGTCACAGTTTACTTGTGGCTTGCATTTTGCCAAATATTTGCCTAACTTTTGGTTCTTCTTAATTATCTTAGAAAATAAAGGCATGATAAGCTTGTGAAATTAAGTATATGCAGTTCTTAATTCATAATTTCTGTTCATGCAATTAACAGTCATTGTTTACAAAAATTTAGTGGAAAATACATAGTTGGAGAAAGAACATTAGCATGAATTTTGCGTCTATTTTCTCAAGAACAAGGAAGAAAATTAATACCATAATAATTTAAAAATTGCAGGCACAGTTGATTTTCATTGTGGCAATGGATCTCCATCACCGCCTCCACCCCCAGCTTCTCTTCCACCATCAGCAAATCAAACTAACCGTACAAATAAATCATTATACTTGCGAAAATCTATGTTACATGTACTTTTAATTTTTTTTTTAATTATTCGATATCTACATCTGATTTATATTAATTTAGATATAAGTATAAAAGTATAATCTTTTAAATATATAAAAAAAATTTTAAAATATATTACATCGGATATATACTTATATCCAACAATTATTTGAGTTTGGGTAGCATTGTTGAAAATTGCTTTCAACTACTTATTTGCAACCTGTATCTTTAAGAAAGAAACTGTTTGACAGATTGTGATCTTGTTTGGTGTGGAGATGGGAAATGTGTGACAAATGGAACTGGACATATCTGCCAGTGCAATCAAGGCTCGGAGAATTTGTTTAATTCCGCTGGCCTAGCTTGTTTTAAACCATGTAAGCTGCCTTCTTTCCTTTTCCCTCTCTCTTGATCTTGTTAGGGTTAAACCGGGCAATAAGCACAGAAGTATAATTTGAGGTTAATATCTCTGAAATATTACTAGTTTAATCGTTTAATTGCAGACCTATTTATAAATTAAATTGGATTGGATCGGATTAAGATTTAAATAATTTTACTTTTTTTTTTGTCTAAAATTGAATCAAGTCAAGTCAAAAGTCAATCTAAATTCATAAAAATTTTATCTAAATTTCGACTTCAACTAAATCGGATAAATAACTTAATTTTTAAATATTTCTAATTAATTATATTAAATTTTAAATAGATTTGACTCGCATTTGATACTGTATCTACTAATTGATTTCAAGTTAAAATTTTAATTGGAAAAAGAGGTTTTGTTGGTGGCAAAAAAGAGTGGATATTGCAAGGTGTTATGAGGCCAATAATTGAATTCCGAGTTTAAATTTTATGAATTTCTTGTTCTAGGCTATTTCGGAGCTGACTGTCAGAGCCTGGGGTTGAATCTGCCATTGAAGCATCCGCAACCACCACCGCCACCACCAACATCATCTAATAGTCGGAGCTCATATGGTAATAGTAACTATTTTAAGCTTCATAAATGCAATAATCTAAATATGTTTTTTTTAATAAATAACCCTAAAAAAATGCTTAAATATCATTATTTATTCACATATTCCAAGAAGTCCCATTATTTCAGACCAACGAGGCCCATGCATTTAAGCCTTTCAACACTGTTATTAGATAGATCTCATGAGGAATTCGAATAACATAAATCTTTGAATTAGTAAAATTACAAAATTGAACCCATTGTATCTTTAAACTAACCTTGTGATATTTTGTTAATTTTATCATCATAATTGAATCATTATAGCTAAACATGTTTATTAGTAGTAATTTTTTTAACGTCATAGTTCTCAAATTTTTCTTCTCCCTTTTTGTATTCTAACCTGGAATTTCGATGTCATTTATAGCTAAACAAGCATTTATATTATATAGGATTGAAGGGTGTCTCAATCTGCTCGGAAACTCTTAGTGGACCGATCGTGATAGTCGTAGTAGCAGCCTGGCTAACATGGTTTTAGAGGACAAAATTAAAAATCATATGCAGCATTGCAGACATTCAACAATATTGGTAATTACTTGGGATCGATTATGAGAGATTTCCTTTTCTTTCTTCTTTTTCCTATTGCCCTTAAAAGGATTATTCATGATTACTATGAATTTGTTGTACATGAAAAGATTATATCTAGATCCAATAATTTTAAACATAATATGTTTATGTCATACAAGAAAAAATAGCGCGAATATTAAAAACACATACATATCAATTTTTTATATATTAAATGGATACAAATTATTATAAAAAATTTTAAAATGTACAAGGATTTTTTTAATAATTTGATTATCCTTAATTTATTTGCACAAAAGCAACCTACTAAATTAACAAAGACAATAACCTAGATTAACCCTTATTTCATCCAACAAATTATTTATAGAACAAGCTTTTCGAGAATCATTAACTAATTTGCAAACTATATGTTTGTATATATTATAGCCAAACTAATTTTAGACACCACAAAAAACTTTGAGAGCAGATTCATTAGCTTTTCGATCAGCCTCTGTGCAGTAGAACTTCCAAAATTCAGCGTGATCGAAGGGCTTTAAGAGCAAAGGGTGAGCTTCATCCACTACTTCTTCCGGGGCTTTTATTATGTAACCTTCTTTAGGGGTCGAAAACAATCTGACAGAGTACCTTACCTTATCTCCGGTCATCATCACCCGATGATAAGGATCATGGAATCGACCGTTTAACCATGCCTGCAAGATTATATATGGCTACAGTTTTAACATTATAAACTAAAATCCAATAAAAAATATGTTGTTCGCTAATAAATTATCTGTTAGAACTTATTGGAACAAATTTTAACCTAAAAATCTAGATCCAAAATTTTAACCTACTAAGATCTAGCCAAATATTTAGTGTAATATTTGCCTTGACGTGCTTTGTTTTTAATAGTCTATAGCCGCTAATCTAATTGGTATAGAGCGGACAATGTTAAATTATAGATATGAATTCTATTAAACTCGAAGATTAACTACATCGGTTCATGTAGTCATCCTTAATGATATTCAACAAGTATAGAGTTCAATTTCTTGCATCTGAATTCATTCTTTATCTGTAGATTAAGATCTCCTTTGTTAAAAAAAAAAAAATCACTAAATTTGTTAGCTTTTTTCTCAAGGAATTCATCAAGATTAGGGAAAATTTGAAGGGACTTACGCATAAAGATTGCCCCATCATGACAACGAAATTGCCTTTGGAGGGTTTAACATCGATCCATTCTCCATCTTTGGAGTGTACCTTCAGCCCGTCAACCTCGTTTTGGTACAAAATGGTCATTGTGTTCTGGTCTACGTGACCGCTTAATCCAAGTTTTGTTTCACTGGTTTTTGGACCTTTATATTTCATTACCCTAAGAAGGTAGTTCGTTGAATCCATGTGCTCATCCATGTATTTCTCAAGATTGAAACTCTCCAATATCGTTCTTTTAATCATTCGATCTAACTCGGATAATTGCTTTGAGAAAGATTGTATAGTTTTGCTGTGAAGACTGAGAAGATCAGTTGCTAGGGAACAAACTGTACTATGATTAAAAATGTAATAGAATGAACATCTAAGAAACAAAAACAGAGTTTAAGTACAAATCTCAAAGATAACGAACAAAAGATGCTGACACAATATCAAATTTCTTGAAATTCTTTTGTTTAAACTCTTATCTATTTGAATTTATGAAAACTTCATCTAAAACCTGACCTATTCGATACTCACGATATGTCTATATGTTATATGTACCTAATTTGAAACGAAAAAAAATATTTTAGTATTTATGAAAAGCTTTTTAGGTAGAAATATATTTATAAAGCCAACAACTTCTTAGCGGAGTGGCAAAAGACTAATGATGATAGAGGAGTTCGCATTCAAGTCTTAACATCCTCACTCCAACTCAAATGATAAGAAAAAAACAAAAATATTTATGAACCTGAAATTTGTGTTTCCTTCAGGCCACAAGGTACGAATCTGGGACTCAACTTTTTCAATAATGTTTGCATCATCAATGCCCTTGCTCTCATATAATGGTATATATGCGTGTTGGCCAATATGGCCATGGTAAGGCTTGTTGGAAACGTTGCGTGTCTTGATTTTTAAAGGGAGGTCAAAAAGCTCATCCAAGGCTCCAAATATTGCCTGTCGAGGCTCGAGAGGGATCTCGTCCAACAAAGCCTCGAAGCAACCATACTCTTGAACGGCTTGGTGAACTCGCGCTTTCACTAGGTCTCATCGATTGGTGCACGGTTTTAGGTCTGGCTTGGTGAAATCAATGACCGTAAGTTTAAGAGGAGTTTCGGAGCCCATTTCTGATCCTAATTCAAGCACAACGGAGGAAGTTATTTTCCTGTGACTAATCAGCTGTGAAGCATTTTCATGTAAAATGAACCAATTTATATGCTTCTCGATCAACGCTTGTACCCTAGATAGATCTAATTGACACCAAAAAATAATTAAAATATAAATACGATTATAAAAATATTTTAAAAATTATATAATACGAATTATTAATATATTAAAATTTATATAAAATAAAAATATCTTAAATACTATTTTAACACAATAAAATACTTGAATAGCATGGTCTTATCCCTAGAGGACAAAAATCTCATATATTGTAAATGAAAATTTTTTAATTGAAGATGAACCGATAAATATATATATATATATATATATGAAAGAACTATAGTTTTAGTTTCAAGATTTCATTGACCAAAAATTCAACGAAATGTGCCCGTCCAGACAAGGCAAGAATTCAACGTTCAAC
>JBBYHK010000015.1:1112338-1123607 GCA_038382065.1 Adansonia grandidieri | reverse complement strand
CCTTGGCTTTTGATGAAATTAAAAATTCCGCCACGTAGGAAACAAATTTTATTGAAGGCAGCATATTTCTAAAACATGTTGTTTTCATCTTGTCTCGTATATAAATCGGATTAAATTGTTATTCAAAAAAATTTTAAATTTTAAGTTTAAATCTAAATTTGATCTATTTTGATCCATTTATTTATATTCGAATTATTATTTATTTTATTAAAAATTAATTTTTAAAAATATTTGTATATTCATATTTTATAATTAAATTTAAATCAAAATATATTATTTTAACTTAAAATTATTGTTTTGAGCTAGCTAAAACAAAAAAAATTGGAGTAGAAGCCAGGATCCGATAGTGTCGGGTTGCCTGGGTCTATTTTCATCTAACTGGTTTTTTTTTTCTTTTTAATTGTTTAATAAATTTGGACCAAAGATTTAGCCAAGCATCTCAAAGATTTGTTTTCAGATTGAGAATGGGACGTGGAAATATATATATATATATATATAGTTTGAATTTTCCATGTCAGATTTTAGTCTTAATTAAGGCATTCCAAAAGATTTTATTTTCAAAGTTTCGTTTTCTGATTTTAGAATTTGCATTTATAGTTTGGTAACGCGCATTCTTTGGGACCACGAGTAAAAAGGAACTCGTATTACTTTATATATATATATATATATATATATATATATGTATAAAATTTGCCATGCACTTTCTATGGTCCCCCAAGTCCAGGAAGCCGGTGGCAGCTGCCGTGTTGTCTATCAAATAATGGTGCCGTGGTAGACTAAACTCTTTACGTTATAATGTAAAACTTCGGAGCATAAATATATTTTAAGTAATTAATGATTACACTTATTTCATAATTCTTTTTATTTAAATGATATTATAACTCAAGATTTAATTCAATTATCTTCTGAAATTATTTTTAAATTTTCTTTTAAGAGTTATTATTCATTAATTTTGAAGTTTGAATCTTATTATTTGTAATTTTTTTACTATTTTTAGATTATAATCTCTTTTGTAATGAAAATAAAATAATCAGTCGAATATTAAAATGATATTTATATTGTTGACAGATTGATAAAGATTACAGGTCTGAGAGGACTTAATGCACATAGGCAGTCTAAAGGCCTTCGGGAAATTTGAGAGATGGTGTTCCCTTCACCCGGGATTCCTTAAATTCAGGGTAGAGGGGGCTGCTATTAGAAAAACCGAAATGGCAGGGTGTGATGGTGTTTCGAGGAATGGTAAAAGTTCGATTTTGGCACGTTTCTCTCCTCCATTAGGTGTACTGGATTCAGATGCTGCTGAACTAATGGCAATTAAAATAGCTTTAGAATTATTCCTCAAGTCTGAGTGGAGTGGCAATATAGGGCTCATAATCATAGTGGAATCTGACTCGGATATTGCTGTCAATTGGTGTAAAAACCCTTCTGGTCCATGGAAATTGTGGAAGGCTTTCTTCTGCATCGATGAACTGTTGTTGGTAATTGGTAAGGTTGTTTTCACTAATGCCTTCAGGGAAAGCAAATAATATAGCCGATGCACTTGCAAAGGCTGGAGTTGATAGGCAGAAAGAGTACCTAAGGGTCTTGTAATAAAATGTAAAATGTTCATGGTTGACTTATGTAGATTGTGTTTTTTTTTTTTTTTTTTTATGATAAATTAATTAGATAAGAGTTTTGAAGTTGAAAATGAATTAAGATATAAAAAAATTGATATAGAAATCTCAAAATTTTCAATGATATAAAATAACACATGCACTAACATAAACAAAACAAAGCATGCTTCTAGAATGTATGAGAATTGCTTGGTTAAAAAACTTTGCTACCAACTTTTCAATGATTAATCATGTTATGTGGCATGAATTAATTCTTCCAAGAGACATGTAGCAACATGCCTATTACAGCCCGATAGCAATATAATTTGTTGATGGAGTATCAAATTTTAAATAAAGATCAAACTTTAACAACTTCGATTATTAAAAAAATTATTATGATTGATGGATCCTTTCTTTTATTGGGTCTTGAATTTTATGGCTTACCTTTTTTTTGGATATTCAAAGATAATAATATTATATTTAGTTTACTTAATATACGAATCTATCTAATATAATATTTGGACCAGAAATATTTAGCGATACTCAAATTTTTATTTGGTTTATCAATGCCCTCCACATTTTTTTTTGCTCATCAAAAAGAAATTTTTATTAAAAAACCATAAGAAAATAAAGATGAAAGCTAGTCTATAGACTAAGGATACACCAAACATTTAGTTTTGAGTAAAACCACCACAAACCTTCTAAAACAGGATCAAAAGGCTAAAAACTTCAAAAACCACTGACTCAAAATTCACCTCAAAACCGCCTTAAAAATTACTCCCTACTCATCCAAGCATTTTCTCTTAGTATAATAACCTTAAAATCGTATCAGAACTAAGTTCAATTAAGCTCCCATCAAGTTGCAATTCAGTCACAATCAAATCTTCACTTAGCTCTTAAAGCTCATTATCAGAATCCCAAGATCCAAAAGTCATCATATCACAACGATGCCAAGGTGCTCCACATCTAACATCGTTAAATAGATCTGATAAGGTATTAATAGACCAATCAAATATTTTATGTTCAGTTAATTAAATGGATTAAAATGGATTGAAGAAGTCAGTCCAATCTGCCAATACACGTTTTACTTGAACGATCGGACGCTAAGATAAAAACTTTGAAATACACTTGTTTCATCTGCTCAACGATTGGCATCCATTCACAGACACGTCCAAAATTCATCTAAAAAAAGTGAAAAACTAAATATTTTTCCGATCAAAATTAATGAGAAATATGGAAATAAATATGGGTCTTGATATGAGTAAATGATGATTGCCTATTCAAGTTGAATATGATTACTTCAATTATTATTTCGAACTAATTTTAAGTATAAAAAGAAATTAAATTCGAGGCAAACTTTATGATTCGAATTTTTAAATAGAAATAAGCAATAAATATTGATGTATATCTATTTTGGGCAACTCACTTTATTTATCATATGATCATTTTTTTCTTTCGAAAAAAAGAAAGCTTTTTATTCACCTTATGCGTATAACAAAGCAATAAATCCAGCAGTACAAGAATTTCAATTGAAATCGCAACTTTATTCAATGATAGCTCACTAAAAAAAAACAAAAAACAAACACCACTCGTGGAAGGAACAATTAATTAATTATAAAGTATGAACTATAAGAAGAACGGCATCCTCTCCCGCAGTAGATTAGAAAATTAAACCCATGACAATGGCCAACATGGACAGCAACAAACTGGCAAAAACAGCCATACATGAAGAGTTAGGAGTGCCACTCGAACCAGGGACCGACCCCGAAGGCGGCGTTGAGCAGCCGGATGTCGGAGTCGGAGTGCAATTGGCAGGGGTGCCTGAAGTAGGAGAAGGGGTCGTCGGAGTAGTAGTTGTAGTAGGTGAAGGTGCCGGTAAAGGAGAGCCAGAAGTGCCTGAAACAGTGATGGATAATCTTTGGCCGAGTTGACAGTGCTGCCCAATTGTGCAAATATAATAGTGTTGGCCACTGGAGTTGAGGGTAACGTTGGCTGGACCATTGGTGAGCGTGGTTCCGATAGCGTTGTCGTCGCTGCATTCATCGAAGGATGCCCTGGGGACTTCTAGCACGTCATGCACATTTGTTGTGAAATTGAACACTGTATAAAATGTAATTAGGCCATGAAATCAGAGTGCCCATGGTAATATTGTCAAAATACCCTTCTGGATAATAGACGTAAGATTAACTTAAATATAAAATCATAAAATAAAAAAAAAACACAAAACTTAATAGATGTAGGAATTGTACCACTTTAATCCCTTCACGTGTAGTGTAATCACCATGAAACAAACTAATAAAAGGTATAAAGTAGAAGAACATAAAACAAAATTGAACTTTGATACCATGTAAGCACCCAATATATCTTAATTTAATATTATGTTAAATATTTAATATAAAATTAATTGACAATATACAAAGTCTAACTTATATATTTAAGTATAGACAACTTAAGATTTAACCAATATAGAATTCCATCACTTTGATAATTTCATGACTCCACGTTTTACAAGGAGAATTCCTAAAAATATTTTAATACTTAACATGATAAGATGATGGGTTATAATCAATTATTAGTAGTGATAAAGTTTTACTAGTAAATATAACTCTACGTATTGTTTTAAATTTATAAAATATATCTTTAATAAAAATGAGACTTCAACTATTTTTTTTTTTAATGAAAATCACTTTAAAGGGAGAGAGATAAGATGAGAGCATTTTTAATTACCCAAGATATCTCCAACCATGAACCTCTTACTAGCCGCCCAATTGCTGTATGCGGTGGCACCGTTCTGCGGAACGGTCCATCCCAAGTTATCCCCCACAACATGCACCGTTTGCGCCGCCGTGCATTGCATTAGAGCCACCGCAATGATGATTCCGAAAAAAGTCATGCACATTGAGAACCTTTCCATTCTCTCCCAATGTACTACTTTAAATGAAGAACTATATAATAAAATTATAGATGTGGTGATATATCTCTAGATAGCTATGTCAATGTCTATTTTTGTGATGAGAAATATGTAGCATTTTTAGGCATATATATATATATATATATATATATATATATATATATATATATCAGGTGGGCGCCAACGTTGACGAAAAGCATGCATGAAATGCCGGTCATGTTTTTGTACGTGTGTGACGGATCCCCTGAGTAAGCCAAATGTAGAAAGTCTCAACTGAAGATTAGTCTGCCAATATTTATTCTCGGCTTCACCTAAACCTTGCCTATTATTCAAAGGAACTTGACTTTAACTTCCTCCTGTAATTACAAATACGTTTCGCCAATGAATTGGTTTGACTTAGCTTTCCATACTAGGCATTATTGTACCGTAGTATATGGTTATTAGACCTCTTCGAGGATGGTTACCTGTTTAATTGAAAGGCTTATTTAATATTTGAAAAATTTTAAAGAAAAATATTAAATTTAAAAAATAAGTTTGAATAAAAAATAAAATCCATATAAAAAATAGGTTAAGCTTTAACTCTAACATTTAAAGCTCAAACTTGGTCTAGTTTTGCCCATTTTTCGATTATAAAATATTTTATTTATATATATTATGCAATTTATATTATATAGAGATTAAATATATAAAATATAATTTAAAAATTAAAAAATATATTTAGTTGTTCATATTTAAGAACTTAATAAAAAGCATAAAATTATTAAAAATTAAATAAAAATAGTGTTTAAAAAAAATAAAAATATTGGTGGATTTAAATGGGCATTAGTTATCTATTTACAAATATAGGTGAGTTTGGATAAAATTTTAAACTTCATGTTGGCTCAAGCTTGGACTAGAATATATAATGTTAATACTCTATATAAGCTTAGTTCAAACCCTACCTAACCCATCAATACCTCTAATGATCATAATATTTGGATTTTTCATTTGTTTTAAATGTTTATGTTGGACCTTTCTTTGGATATTCGAAAATAATAATGTCATATTTAGTTTATGTAATTCACAAAAATGTCTAATACAATATCTAGACAAAATATATTTATGTATTTAGTTTATGTAATTCACAAAAATGTCAAATTTTTATTCTGTTAATCAATGTGCTCAACATCTAACACAAAAAATGTCAAATTTTTATTCTGTTTATCAATGTGCTCAACATCTAACACCGTTAAATAGATCTGATAAGGTGTTAATAGACCAATTAAATGTTTCATCTTCAGTTAACTAAATGGATTAAAATAGATTGGAAAAGTCAGTCGACGCAGCCAATGCACGTTTTACTTAAACGATTGGATGCTGAGATTAAAACTTTGAAATACACTCGTTTCATTTGCTTAACAATTGGCATCCATTCACACACATCTAAAATTCATCTAAAAAAAAAAGCGAAAAACTAAATATTTTTACCATCCAAATCAACCAGAAATATGGAAATAAATATGGGTCTTGATATGAGTAAATGATGATTGCCCATTCAAGTTGAATATGATTACTCCAATTAATATTTCGAACTAATTTTAAGTATAAAGAAAATAAAATTCGAGCCAAACTTTATGATTCCAATTTTGTAATAGAAATAAGCCATAAATATTGATGCATATATATTTTGGGCAACTCATTTTATTCATCAAATGATCATATTTTTCTTTCAATAAAAAATAAATCTTTTTATTCACCTTATGCTTATAACAAAGCAATAAATCTACTACTACAAAAATTTCAATTGAAATCGCAACTTCATTCAATGATAGCTCACTAGGAAAAAAAAATAAAAACCATATCGAGGAAGGAACAATTAATTAATTATAAATTATGAACTATAAGAAGAATGGCATCCACTCCCACAATAGATTAGAAAATTAAACCCATAAAAATGACCAGCACGGACAGCAACTAACTGGCAAAAACAGCTGAAGACGAAGACTTAGGAGTAGCATTGGGAACAGGGACCGATCCTGAGGGTGGGAGTTGAGCCAGCTGTGGGGCCGGCTGTCGGAGACGGAGTGCAATCGGCGGGTGTGCCTGCAGTAGGAGAAGGGATTGTCGGAGTAGTAGTCGGTGAAGGTGCTGGTAAAGGAGAGCCAGAAATGCCTGAAACAGTGATGGATAATCTTTGGCCGAGTTGACAGTGCTGCCCAATTGTGCAAATATAATCGTGTTGGCCAGTGGAGTTGAGGGTAACGTTGGCTGGACCATTGGTGAGCGTGGCTCCGATAGCGTTGTCGTCGCTGGCATTTATCGAAGGAGGCCTTGGGGACTTCTAGCACGTCATGCACATTTGTTGTGAAGTTGAACACTGTATAAAGTGTAATTAAACCCTGAAATCAGAGTGCCCATGGTAATATTATTTTGATTTTGATAATAGATCGATGATTTAACTTAAATACAAAACCACAAGAAACACAAAAGTTAGTAGATGTGGGATTGTACCATTTTAACACGTTTCCTTCTTGTGTAGTGCAATTACCATGTAACAAACACATAGAAAGTATAATGCAAAAGAACATAGAACAAAATAAACTTTGATACCTTGTAAGCATCTAATATGGCTTAATTTAATATCATATTAAACATTTTACATAAAATTTTACTTGACAATGTAACAAATAGACCTGCTCGTGGGCCGGGCCGGGCCAGATTCGGATCGGGCTTGAGCATGGTATTAACATTAAATTTGCTTGCTCAAGCCCGGCTCGGCCCGAAATATGGGCCTAAAATTTTGCCCAAGCCCGCCCATATTTGTAAATAGATAGTCCAAGCCCGTTTAGGCCCGCCCGTATTATATTTTTTTATAATTTATTTTTTTAAATATATTTTTATAAATTTAATAATTTTTTTATTAAGTTTATAAATATAAATAATTTAACTTAGCTTTTAAAGTTTACATTATAATGTTATATATATGTATTATTTATATGATAAAAATTACATAATACATAAAATATAAAATAAATATAATATAATATAATATAATAGTAAACCGGGTCGGGCCGGGTCCGGCCGGGCTCGGGCTTTGAAAGTCAAACCCAAGGCCCGGTCCATTTTTTAATCAGGCCTATTTTTTTGTCCAGGCCCATTTTTTGAGCCTATTATGTTTGTCCAAACCCTTCCAAATTTCGAGCGAACCTTCGGGCTTGGGCGGGTAGCCCGGCCCTTGAGCAGGTCTAGTAACGAACCTAACTTTGGCTTAACAAACTAACTTAAATGTAAAATTATAGACAACTTAAGAATATGGACTTACACTACTTTAATAATTTCGTGACTCTACATTTTACAAGTAAAATTCTCAAAAATATTTTAATAATTAAAATGATGGGTTATATTTAATTATTAGTAATGATAATGTTCTGGATTATTATTAAAAGTATTGATTGTGAAGCTTTTTAACTTTGTAAATAGAGTTCAAATATTGTCACATGTC
This sequence comes from Adansonia grandidieri, assembly GCA_038382065.1. Classification (NCBI taxonomy): domain Eukaryota; kingdom Viridiplantae; phylum Streptophyta; class Magnoliopsida; order Malvales; family Malvaceae; genus Adansonia; species Adansonia grandidieri. Next base: position 1,115,623 of record JBBYHK010000015.1, on the reverse strand, counting down.
CTTACTATATAGTTAAAAAAATAAAAAATAAATAAATAAAACATGTAGTAATTATTTAACTCGACATGTGGAGTTAAAAAAACTTTACTATTAGTTTACTGATAATTATCTTAAAGTTTTATTGGTAAATATAAATTAAATCTACATATTGTTTTAAATTTAGATTGGATGCTAATTAATTATATAATTTACTCAAAATGAGACTTCAGTTAACCTTTTTAATGAAAATCGCTTAAAATGGAGAGAGATAACATGAGAGCTTTGTTGACTACCCAAGATATCTCCAACCATAAGCCTCTTACTAGCCGCCCAATTGCTGTATGTGGCAGCACCGTTCTGCGGAACGGTCCATCCTAAGTTATCTCCCACAACAAAAAAGCGATGCACATGAAGAACCTCGCCAGTCTCTCTCGCAATGTACTATTTAATTAAAGAACTATATATAAAAATTATAAATGTGGTGATGTATCTCTAGATAGCTATGTCAATGTATACTTTTTTGTTGATGAAATATATTTTTAGGCACATATATATATATATATTAAGTAGTGAACGTAAACGCCCGACTCGGCAAAGAAGAAAGAGACGGGTGCGCGGTGGGCACACCAGCGTCGACGAAAAAGCATGCATGAATGCCGGTCTTGTTTTTGTACGTGTGTGACGGCTCCCCCTGGCAAACCCAATGTAGAAAGTCAGATTAGTCTACCAATATTTATTCCTCGGGCCACCTAAAACTTGCCTATTATTCAATGGAGCTTGACTTTAACTTATGAAATTACAACTACTTTTTCTCCTACGCACTATTTCCGGCAAAATTTAGGGAAATTAAATATTATCAATAATTAATCGTTTTTAAAAGTTTTAGAGATGAAAAATAATCCTTACCAATCATCTAAAATTATATCTTTAAAAAGTTTTATAAACATCATTCGTCCTTAATACTATTAGATAAGAGATAAAATTTACCCCCAATACAACTAAAATCATGACAAAGAGGATGTTTCTTTTTATTATCTCTTTATCTCGTTCCTAAAAATTTCTTATTTTGTATGGTTATTACACTTGTTCGAGAATAGCTACTTGTTTAAATCTAAAGGTCACTCGATATTTGAAAAGATTCAAACAAAAATATTAAATCCAAAAAGTGATTTAACAACAAAAACCCATTTAAGAAATAAGTTAAGCTTTAACTTCAACATTCAAAGTTCGAACTAGATCTAACCCTACTTGTTTTCTTATTATATATATATATATATATTATGCAGTTTATATATTATATAAGAATTATAAGTCATCAAGTCCTGTCCACACTATTATATTTATATAAATTTATATAATATAAAGCAAAGGGGAAAACAAATGATTTGATAATTTACGATCTTTTCTAATTAATTAATCATGATTTTTATACTGTTGAAAAAATCAGATCAGATCGATCAGTCGAATCAGTTGAATAAAAAACTAGTCTAATATAATCTTGAAAGTTTTATAGAATCATGATTTCAAAGAATCAAGGAAATAAACTGGTTAAACAGATAAAACCTTTTAAAAAAGGAAAAAAAACAAAACAAAAAACACGGATTTAAATTTATTTTTAGTATTTTTCAAAAATCTTTTATATGATAAGATTTGAACATTTTACTTATTATAATAAAGATCAAACCATTTAGTTAAAATTTATATTTTTGTTAAAATATTTGCTATTTTTAATACTTATTTAATATTTAAATTATTTAATTTATATTTAAAATTTTTTAAAATTAAATAATTCAGTTTTACTAGTTCAATAGATTGAACTGATTGAATTAGTGACTCAAAATCTTATTGATTTTACCTTCAATATGTTTTTTTAACATTGGACTTTTACAATGAAGGATAGAAAAACTATGTCTAAATTTTTTATATCTCCTATAGAATCTTCATTTTAGTTGAACGAACAACCCATTTTATTATTTAAAAATATTTAAATATTAAATTTTTTATTAATATTTATATATTTTATAATTACTTTTAAATAAAATATTTTTATTAATAAATAATAATTTAGGTCGAGCTGAATTCAAAATATATCTATTTAGATTCAGTCTAATAAGTTAGATGTGAATAAGTCTACTGTAAGTCAATAAAACATAAATTTTACTAAACATGCTACCGTCTTTAGAGGTGTTATTCATCGAATTTGAAGTTTAAAATTTCAGTATCTTTAATCTCTTTTATCTGCATCTATTATGAGAAAATTCAATTAAATGCAAAATTTTTCATATAAACTTGGAGGATTCCATAGGTTTGAAGCTTTCTTGGGTCATCTCAAGTTTATATATATATATATATATATATATATGTATATTTAAAAGAGTTTGTAGTCCACAATTTGATATTTCTTTTTTTCTTTTCTTAATTCTCTGCATACGTCTAAAAGAGGCAGAGTTAGGAATACGATCTCAAAGAAAAAGTAATGTATTTGCATTGACAGTTATGGTTAGCATGTATTGATCTTAAAGTGAAATGGTATCAATAACATATTATTTTAATTTTTGTATCGATCTGTACTAATTATACTATCTTGTATCAGTTATTATCGGTACGTATCAGTCATGTCGGTTGGTACAAGATTTTAATTTTTTTTAATTCACTTATTTAATTTTTAACTAATTTATGATTTTTTTATGTCTTGATAAATTTTTTTATTATTATATTTAAAAATAAAATATATTGATAATTAGGCCATTTAATCTAATAATAATTTACTATATTTTTAAATATTACTATATTTATTTATTTGATGTTCAAAAATTTTTTGGTTTTTAATATTTATAATTTTAAAATTTATATTTACATATAAATATAAATTACTATATACAATGGAGGTATATTTACATGTTTGTATAATATATTTTATTAAAGAATTTAAAACAGGCTATATATATAAAAAAAATATTTGAAAAATATCGATAAACTCGAAACAATATATCAAAACACATCGATACCAACACATATCAAAACCAAAATAAAAACAATACGTTCATTAGTATAATACTAACCATGTTAGCTCAAACACAAAGATAAAGAAAGGTAAAACTTTTTTTAAAATTAATATGTTGATCTTAACAAACAATCAAAAGATAAATGTATAATATATTTATTTGATGGTCATTAAAAGATAAATAATAATGTATTAAAAAATATTTAAATTTTTTTGAGGGCCAAGACGAATAATTTTATTTATCTATAAATTCTAATGCATAAAATTAAGTCAACAAAAAAAAACTAAATATATATATATAT
>JBBYHK010000015.1:1078013-1093502 GCA_038382065.1 Adansonia grandidieri | reverse complement strand
ATTGTTTTGCAAGTTTTTTATCATCTTAATCGTTTTTCTCTCTCTGCTTTATTTAAATCGAATATAGCTGTTTTTTACTTTCCTCCTTATTTTTATTGTCCTTAATTAATTAAATTCAATGAGGTTAAAGAATCTTTTTTTTTAATTTTAAGTGTATAGTTTTTATAATATTAATGTTACAAGATTTTTAACTATAGGATTTAATTTGATTCATTGATTTTTATATGAAATATATATTTTATTAATTATGATATTAATTTTTTATATATTTTTTAATTTCATTAAAAAAGAAACGGATAAAAACTTCTTGTTGCATGATTGCAGGTGATGATTGTATTGCAATTAACGGTGGCTGCAAAAATGTAACCATTACTAGGGTGGCCTGTGGGCCGGGCCATGGTATAAGGTTTGTCGTTAATTAGCCATCTTTTATACCATGTTTACTCGTTTGATTTTTTTCCTTTTAATGTGAGCAATAATTTTAGAAAAGTTTCTTAAAGTGATTTATTTATAATTTCATTCTTTTAAAATATGGGCTTTGAGTTGAAATTTAGCTGTTTAAAAATTAGATAACTTGACAGAACTAATTGTATATTGAATGAGTTAAATATGAGATCTAATAATTTGGATAATCTGAATTAACTCGAATTAAAAGTAAATTTTTAAAAAAATATTTTTAAACAATAAAAAATTAAGATTTAAGTATAAAATTTTTAAAAAAATTTAAATTATAGCTATCTAATCTTTAAATAAGTTCAGCATCGACATACGAACTTTTCGCTTGATTTAATTTGAGAGTTAATAACTAGTAGTTGTACTAAATGATGCATGCAAAAGCTAGGTGTAACTTGGTAAGCTTGCTTTGAAATTAAACAACAGATAAATTTATCCATGTGGTAAGTGAATAAATTCATTAATTCCCAGAAGGATTTGTTTTCAGTATTGGAAGCTTAGGAAGGAACGGGAGCTATGAAGCAGTGGAAGAAATATATGTACGAAACTGTAGTTTCAATGCAACCCAAAATGGAGCAAGGATCAAAACATGGCAGGTAAAGATTAATCAAGCTCACATTTTTCTTCCTTTTCCTCCTTTATTTTTGTTATGAATTGACGACCCAATGGGACTATTTTAGTTCTATATATGTATGTTTCGCTAGCTCTCCTCTTCCACCATAAGCTTAATTGGCAGTCCTGCAGGGAGGGTCTGGATTTGCGAGGAAGATCGTGTTCGAGAATATAACTCTCATCAATGCTTATAATCCCATCATAATTGACCAGTACTACTTCTGTACCCACGGTAAAACCTGCGAAAATCAGGTAAGAAGATAAAAAAATAATTTGATCTAGTTATTTACGTTCGAAATTAATGTTTGATACAAACATGTATTTGGCATAAACATATTCATTTTTTTAAGTTTTTTTATATAATTAATGGAGTAATACTCCATTTTCATGTCCACGTTAATATATATTGGATATAAATATTTAAAAAAAAATCGGATAAAAGAGGTCTTGAATCTTGATCACAAAGTGTAGCTATTTCACCGGTATATGGGTTTTCACTAGTTGACATTGGTTGTGATTTTTTTTTTTTTTTTTGCATTGTTAAAGAAATCGGCTGTTGCGCTAAGCAATATCTCTTTCACCGGGTTTCGTGGGACATCCATGAGCGACGAGGCGATCAACCTAAGCTGCAGTCGGAGCGTTGGTTGCACCGACATTTTAATAGATCACGTCAACATAACAACAGCCGTTAAGGGCCAGAAAGTTCGTTCCTCTTGCATCAATGCTTATGGAAGATACTACGATTCAATCCCCCGAGTTGATTGTTTGTTGCCCTGAATCTTTTTCCCATGTTGTTTCCCTTTCAGTATTATTTTAAGGTGGTTCTGATGTTGAAACTTAAAATTACGTTAGAAACGGAAATAAAATAACACTAACGTGTTCGATCATTTTATAGCAAGCAAATCCTTTCTAATTTCTTAGTGAAACTAGCAAATCCTTTCTAATCTTCTTAATGCTTTGCTGGCTCGGATTGTATCAAATCCGATGATCTTCTAAATGCTTTGATTAAGACTTGGCCCCAACCCATCAAGTTCAAAGGTTATAAAAACTTTTTAATTATATTAAAATATTTAAAAAAATAAAATATTAATATTTAAAAAACTTAATATATTTTTGAATTAAAATTAAATAAAAAATTTTATTAATAAAATATCATTTTAAATTAAAGTAAATCCAAGCTCAAAAAGACATGAATTAAACACGTTGGGTTAGACACATGAGTTAGACGAATAACATAATCCATGTAAGATAAAATATATTCATTCTCTTTTCTAACCAAGAATTTAAACTTAAAAAGGTGAAGTGCAAAGGGATCTGCTGGATCATAAGAAACTTCATAAACTCCCCCTTGAGAAATTGGTTGTTTTTTACTCTTTATTTTGAAATCTAAAATGTATATAGTTAGCAAACCCTTAATTAAATTGTTTAGAGCATTTAAAATAAATCTATATGAATGCCTAAACTTTAAAGATGAAAATACGAAGAAAATGAAGAAAATAAGAATAGAATATAGAAGTTTAAATTTAACTGGGACAAAAGTAGAGATGTTTAATCGATTAATTTGATTAATTGATCTATCAAAATATTATTAATCGAATTAATTAATTTTTTTATTTTTTTAACTATTAACGGAACCAAATCATAACAGAAACTATATTGCTAAACCAAAATTATTTTGGTTAATTAGGTCAGTTAAATGAATTAACTAAATTTAATCGTTTACATTTTAAAATCTTACAATTTTAAGCTTTTATGATTCAATAGGTATAATCATTCAATAAATATTCAAATTTTAAATATAAATAAAAATTAAATCTATAATAAGTAAAAAAATTGCAACAATACAATACTTAAAACATCTAATAAAGACTAAAAATATCATGTTTTATATATATTCCAAGTAATTCGATTAATTTTCCTTAACTGAACAATTAACTGGAAACCAAATTTTTTCAAATTCTTTAATCGATAACCAAATAAATTTTTTTATGAACGAAGCCGAATTTTTTTAACCAATTAATACGATTAAAACTGATTAGTAAACATCCTAGACATTGGTTTGCACTTCGTGATCTATATAATTAGATGTTATACATATAATTAACAAGTATAAAAGGTTGTAGCTATATTATTTTATATAATTCGCTGCTTATAATCATGAGATATTAAAGAGATTAATTGATTGAAGTTATTATAATGCAATAGTAAAGTCGAGGGGCATAAAGAAGTAACGTGTAACCAAATTAAACAATAGTTATAGAAATGACATTATTATGAAAAATTAGATCTATTAACTAAATTAGATCAAGTCAAATTTAAGTAATATACATTATTATAAAAAAAATAAATTTACTTATGATCAAGGTTAGATTCGGGTTGAATTCAACTAGGATGCAATATATAGTTTTGGTTCAAGTTTGACTTTACTCAAAATGCGAGTATTTTTATAATATGAATTTCTCTATATTCTTAAACGAATAACTTAAATTCATTTAGATTTACTTATATTATTTTTTATTTTTTAAATATATATATTTAATATAATTTTTAATAATGAATAATTTTTATTTAAATTTATTTATATTTAAATAAATAAATTTAAACAAATTTAAATTATTCATAACTTATACTTGATTGAACCAAATTTGAACAATGTTATAAAATTAGCCGAACTCAAAGTCGCCCGTCAAGAGGTCCAGGGAGCATGGGAGTGGGACTAGGGGTTTTGCGCCTTCTAATTTGAAATCTATCCGCAAAACAGAAAAGAAACAAACCAGGGAAAAGAAAAAAAAGGCAGAAAGAGATCGAAGAAAGAGAAAATGGGCCGGATTGAAGACACCGTAGACTCCATCAAATCAATACAGATCCGCCAGCTCCTTACTCAGGCTGTCAATCTTGGTACGTATGTTAATGGCTTCTCTGTTGTATGTTGCCCTGAATGTCACAAATCCCCTCCCCCCCCCCCCCCTTTTTTTTCAGTCAACTACTCTTCTTTTAGCTTTTTCTTTGAGTTTGCAATTAGACAAATTTTTAATCTTTTTGGGAAACCCAAAGCCAAATTGTTTTACCCTTTTACGAATTAAGAACCATTGTTTTGATTTTTGTTTCAGATAGATAGATAGTCGTGGAGCTTATTTTGTTACGGGTTTTGTTACTGGGTCATTGGAGTTGTCTATAAATTTTCTTGAAGTTGACTCTTATCAACTTTCCAGCACAAGACAAGAAAATTTTTTTTCTTCCTTTTATCTCATGTTGATCCCAACTGTTTTAAATTTGGGTGAAGACTAACTGTAAATCAGGATATTGATAATAAGCTGATTATTTGATGCAAGCATAGCTATCTTCTAATTCGTTTATTTTGAGCAAAGCTGAAATAAACTCTGCAAAAGTGTAAGATATATCTATGACATGTCTTGTGAGCTTCTTTCGATGTTTTTTAGAAACTACAGATTGCAAGATTGTTGTAAGATCATTTAGGGCATGCGTGGCATTCTCGAATAAACAAATTTGTTTTGAAAGGTTGTTGTCATCAATTAATCCTATTGTGAAATTTTAATCATATAGGAAGCCATTCTGTTTCAGGTATGATTGTTACATCGGCCCTTATAATATGGAAGGCATTGATGTGTATCACTGGCAGTGAATCTCCTGTTGTCGTTGTTCTTTCTGGAAGTATGGAACCTGGCTTCAAGAGAGTAAGTTGACTTAAGAAGCAAATGCATAAATGATTTTGGTGTGTCTTGCAATCTTAAGTGTAATCTTATACCATTGTGCACTACTTCTCAAGCAAAATGGGATGTGAATGCTCCTCCAGAATATTTGAGAATAGATATAGGAAGCCTAATTTCTGCTCTGTCTTGAACAGACCACCTATTTGTAAGCTATGATTGACGTTATGTTCTTCCATATGCTGGGATTGTTTCTTTTCTGATCTCTGTTTTCTTTCATGTCACTTTTGAAGTTAAGCTACTGAGAGCGCCCATAAGATTTTTATTTATTGCTCGCTTAGTAAGGAGGAAATTTTTCCTTTTGATTAGCATTGTTGGTGCTCTCCTTTATAGTTGATATCTCGTCATTTGGAGAAGTTCAGATCATACTCGGTTACTTTAGAAAGAAATGTAAGATAGTTCTAAAATGAAGATTTTATGGATTTCAAATTCTAACTTTACAAATAAAGGATTGACAGATTCCCAGGTGTGCCATCTTACAACTTATAATCTTGAATATATTCTGAGCTGTATATGTTATGTAACTTAAAGCACTGACTAGTAACATGCATCACTTTTGTTACTGAGATCTATTTTTCCTTGAAACCTATATCAAATTTTGCTTTTCCTTGTGTTTTGTCATTATCATGGCAATGTCTGTCCAGTCCCTGCTTTTATCTGACATTATATACGGGCAAACTAAAGTATGCGGTTGGTGGCAACTGCACTCTGCTGGTTATTGTTAGCAATCTGCCATTAATCATGTTCATGACATTAAATGATTTGATTTAATGATTTACTTGCTTTGGATGTGTAATAAGATTACAATGAAAGTTATTTTTGTTGTATAATCACTTCCATGAACCTACTTGACTTGTTTAATCATTATTGTTCATTTGGGTTCTCATTTATGTAGCTGTTGCTTTATTAATGAGGATTATATTGTATGCAGGGGGATATCTTGTTCTTGCACATGAGTAAAGATCCTATCCGTGCAGGGGAGATTGTTGTTTTTAATGTTGATGTAAGTGCCTCTCTTTTGTTCTGTTTGTTTTGTATTTTTACTGTTGATGTGGCTGTCTTTTGTATGTTTTGTATTTAATTGTTGATGCGTCTCGTTTTTCCTTCATGCTCTTTTGCTAATTCATTTTCTCAAACTGTGAATTTCTCAGGGCCGTGAAATCCCAATTGTCCATCGTGTAATTAAGGTAACATTTTAGTATTTTTCACTTATTTTATCTTGGACTAATGTTTATTTATTATGATAGTTAAAGGTGATTTTCAATTGATTTTGAACTTTGAAGCATTGCTGTTACCATCTCCATCTGGGCATTCATGCATATTAGCAATCAATATTTTCACTTGGCATTGAATAGGAGCATAAAGTCAATTGATCAAATTTGCGAATTTGGTTATGAACAATTGTTTCCATGTAATAGTCATGTGCAATGAACACATATTTGGTCAAGCAACTGGTACATGATTGATAAATTGATTCGTCATAGATACTGGATGATTGATTTTTGTTGCTAAAAATGTGTCTGAGATAATGATTTAAGAAGCTAATTTTTATAGGTAAAACTTAAATGGATATTAAAAACAAGGTAGCATTGGCAAGCAAGCTTCTTTCTGCATTCTAGTTGCATCATTAACTAATATCCAAATTGTCAAGAGGGCTGTGTTAGAAACATAATAATAATTTGAGCTCACATATTTTTTATGCAAAGTTTAAAACTGCAGCAAATGTGATGCTACTTGAAAACATGATGATTTTATAATCATATTGCACCAGCACATGCATATTGACGTCATTGTGTTTGATGAACTTTTATTTGTGTCTTTTGTATCTCTTAGTTTTCTTTGTTTATTTCTTTGGGGTTAATGTTTTCCTGAACTATTCGTGAGGTATATTGTTTTTTTTTCTTGTTTCCTTCATGGATTATACTATTTTCCCCCAACTTTCTTTTATATTGTTATTAAGATGCAATCACTCCAAAAGTTGCATTTCTGTTTTGCTGAATTATTTTGTAAAAATTGTAATGGTTGAGATTTTGCTTGCTGCTATAGCTTGCCACAAATTTTTTTTTTTTCAAAATATTACTTGGGGCTAATGCTCCCTTGTTGATCTTTGCATTGGAGCTAGTTGGTCAATACAGTGATATTCCTTGACTTGCATGACCTGGTTATTTCTTGGGACTCTAGTTTCTCGGAACAGTTTTACGTCTAGCAAAGCTTCTACACTATCTTTAATTTGAAACTATATGAGGAGAATAGAAGAACCATATTTTGTTATTTTTTAACAGATTTATCAATGAACATGGTCCTGGCACCTGTTGAATGTTGATGTTATATGTTTATTGTAGGTCCATGAAAGGCAAGATACTGGAGAAGTTGATGTCCTCACCAAAGGTGACCGCTTATTGGAATAAAGATCAAATTTGTAGAAATTGCCAGAATTGCATTGTTTGGTATTTACATTTCCTTCTTTTATCTGTGCATTCTCAGGAGACAACAATTATGGGGATGACAGGCTTTTATATGCTCAAGGTCAGCTATGGCTTCAACGGCACCATATCATGGGCAGAGCCGTGGGGTGAGGGATCTAGCATTCAACCTTTCTTTTTGTGTGCATGGAGCCAAGGGATTATTGGTCGTTTTATGTGGCCATCTTCAAAAACAATTGCACTTAAGAATTTGCACTTGCATATTCAGACATGCTTGTTATGGAAATAGGTCATTTTGTTTGGGTTATAGTTTTGTTGACTATTGTTACTTTCTTTGAAATTTGAATCTTAATGTGTCCGTGCACAATGCCACTACCACCCTCTAAATTGGTCCCTGGAAAGTCAATTACCTATTGTTAGGAGAGGAATGTAAATTCTAGAAAAGGACACGGCTCTCTTTTGGGGGGCAATGTAAAGTGGGAGTTTGATTTCTCTCAAGTGTTTGAATTGGAAAGCACATTAGCAACTAGTGATGTCAGTCCATGTAAATGGTGGTTTTACGCTGCAGGAAAGACCTGAACCGAGTTTCGGATAGTAGTGTGTCTCAATTGTCCCAGTCATCCTTAAAAGGTTTGGTGTTGGGTTGCCTTTTATGTAGATTTTTGGGAGTCATGTAAAAGAAATTGCAGGCCAGTTTTTGAGTTTCAGCTGCTTAATTAATCTTAATTTATAATGTTTCAAGCAAAAGGGTCGCGTTGTACCCTTTAATTGAGAAAAAGAAAAATGAAATTTCTAATTGCTTACCTTGATTGCAGGTTCTTGCCTTATGTTGGTTGGGTGACCATAATTATGACTGAAAAGCCGATTATCAAGGTGCGTTTTCTATACGGCCTGATTAGCTTAAACTACAAAGCCTTTTCCTATTTTATGGCTAGTGACTTCAATTATATCAGGTTCACTTGTAACCATGGTTGTCGGTACCGGCCATACCGGCCAGTATGTATCGATTTTTAACTAAATTGGTACTGGTAGCTTTTGATACCATTCCGGTTTTGGTAGTGGTTTGTACCGACTGTACTGTACTGGTAGTACTGGCCCTGTTTCGGTTGTACCAACTGAAAATAGTTATGCCTGCTGGTATAGAATATGAGCTTCTAAAAAAAATTATATTGATATTGATCGTTAATTTGATGAATTAGGCATAATTACTGGTAAATTTGATGAAATTAGACAAAATTACTTGCAAATTTGATGAATATTAGACATAATTACTCGTAAATTTCGTTGTTATTAGAAAGTTTTTTTAGAACATTATGTATAATTAATGAGTATCTGATATATGAAATTTATTTAATCTTATTTATTTTATGTTTCAAAATATTTTTCATGTATATAAATTAAAAATATTCAAAATCCAATAAATCCGAAAATGTATACCGAATCACATTGGTACCAATATGTACTAATAACAAAACAAAAACGATATGTCCACTGGTATAATATTGACTACTTTGCTTTAGCATTTGGGGATTTCTCCTTTTGTTTGCATTACTATCTATGTTCATATGAGTGTTGGATATAGGTATATGTCTGATACGAATATGTTCATTTTTTTTTCTAAGTTTGGAGAGCCTTTAGAGATATTTTCGTACAAATGTCTGAATATGTATCAGACGGAGGTACGTGAAGAAAAACAAAGAGTCAAAGTAACATAGATTAATATTTGCATCAGAAACATAAAAACAGTTCCCCTTTGCCTTGGTCTCACTCCTGGTTAGGTAGCCATTATTTGTGATAGTGGTAACATTCTCAAAGATTCAGATATTAACGAAACATTAATGGTTACCCTATTTCTTCGTACTTTCTTTTGTTTCTTTCATTGCAGTATATTCTCATCGGGGCATTGGGGTTGCTTGTTATAACTTCCAAAGACTGACAGCAGCTTGAAAGCAAATCGAAGATTTGGGCCAAAACTATCGAGGAAATCCTTCTACAAATTGAGCTTACTTCGTCTACCCTCCTTTATATCGGTCAGTTCCTCGCTTCTGTATACTGAGAACAGAATTATGATTCGATAAATTTAAGGCAGAAAGAATTGTAGTGAAGCAGGCTTTAGCAACTCTTGTTTTTTTTACTTTCTATTTATATATCGGAGTTTTTGGCTACCACTATTGTGTTTCTGACTGAAATAAAGATGGATCTGATCTCATCTTAGATGCAAACTTGGAGTCTGAAAATGGTGGTCTGTATGATAACTTAAGATCCATGCATTATCTTTGGTTTTTCATTGATGAAGGAAAAAAAATTAAAAATCGATTATTTTAATTTTCAAACTTAAAAAAGTGATTAGCATGGGAAAGCAAGCAAGCAAGACTCGAGATCAAGAGAGAAAGGGTTATAAGCAGTGCAAAGAAAAAAAAAAAAGGCAAAGGAATTTATTTGATAATATAATTGAATTCGTTTGTGTAATATAAAAAATAAAAAAATATAAAATTTATAAGAAAAAAAAGAGTAATAATTTAAAGTATTAAACAACAATATGTAATTTTATAATAAATACTACAAAAAATGAGAAGTGAAGAAGATTGAATTCAAAACCAAACAAAATATACCTTTAGAATGTTCTGTCGAATGATAATAGATTATGCATTCAGTCTAAATTCGACGGGTTTACCTAAGGTCTGTGTCTGGTTCAAATCACAGATAAAAAGGGGATAGTTGCTTCAGACCTAACTCCGAGGAGGTTTGAATAGTTATTTAGTGAAAGCAGCCTTGGTAAAAAAAATTGTTCTTGAAGTTTAAATTTAATAACATTTTATATTATTAAATTAAACTGTTAATATATATGTTATTTTATTTCAATTTTATTTCTTTCTTACATAATAATTATTTTGTAATTATTTTATTATAATTTTATTTTATTTTAGTAAACTGTAAGTGCCATTTGTTCATAAATACTAATAAGACCCACAAAGATAATGTGCTGATCTTCTTTGAAGCTTCCTCCTGTACATTCCACCATGATCATCAATTGGTAAAGTTGTTCAACATATAGAAAATGGAGGCCCACAATTTTGGCTGGTCGGTCATCATCTATCATTGAACGAGCGACACCCCACCTCCATATCACCATAAGATTATATCAAAGACTTTACCATCCCCGCCCCACCCTCCCCGAAAAAAAACTATATATATATATATATATATATATATATATATATATATTGGAGAATTTGGCGAAGATTTGGAGATTGACAGTGACCCTAAGTCCACTGTTCCGAAAAGAAAGAAGAGAATATAAATGAAGAAATTGAAGGAGAATACTTCATTTTCATTGTCAAACTAAAAGGGTTTGCAACTTCACATTTTGCATATTATTTTTTTTTCCTCTCCATGTTAAAAGAAAAGAAAAAAAACAAGTTTAGCTGTGTTGATATTTTCCTTTTGTTCTAAGGATCGGCCTGGAGGTGAATGATGCTTGGAATAGCTGTTAAAGATGAACAAATAGTCGAAGAGTTGGAATTGAGACTTCGAAAATCAATAAATGATCTACGATTTTAAATCTTACCTAAATCATGGGGGCATGGGTGTTGGGTCTCGTGAACTTTTAAGTTCTCAAAAACATTGAGCATCACAACCTGTTTATCAATCCTTAATTTCGTTTTTCCCTCGGTTCTCAAGAATATTTATCATTTAGGGATAGAAAGGATTGCCTTCATTGTTTTTTTCCTTCAATTTCAAAAGTTACTTTGGCTGATGTCGGCACACGTGGGAGATAGAGACAATGGAGTCTGAGATAAACATCCCAACTTCCATTTAGAGACGGCAAAACCCCATTTATCTCATGAATTTTATATGGATTTATTTTGAATATCATTTTTTTGCAAAGTAAAGGTAATACGCAAAGCAAAACTGTTTCGATAAATATTAACTTCATTTCACCTTACCTTATCCTGCTTTTTAAAATTATTATTTTATTTTATAAAATAATTTTTATATATTTTATATATTTTTAAATATATATACGATATATATCAAATAATATATATTAACTAAAATTATATTATGAATAGATTATAATAATTTTTTATAACATTAAATTAAAAAAATTAATATAAAAGTGAAATGGAGTATAGTGGGATGATATAAACTAATCATAAATGTAATAACATCCGTGATAGCAAAATTTTCAACATCAATGCAAAATAATAATAATAATAAACGAAAATGATTAAGACAATCCCTCTAGGAACCCACTAATCTTTTATCTTTTTCCTTCTTTTCTTTTCTCAATTCAATTATTAGAGGTGGAGGACACCTTGTCAAAGAGAAAAGGTAGATATCCACTCAATAACTACAGATTAACCTCCTTAATTTTCGTCTCTCAAAATAAAACTTGTAAATTGTTCTAATTTGCACTCTTTCTAAAACTAGATGCATTAGGAAAGGAGGATATGAACATAATACAAAGTCAATTGTAATTGTTGTGGTAGAGTTTAATTTATTAGAATATTAAAAAAAGCAAAAAAAATGAAAATATTATACTAATTATTAGCACTATTTTTTTTTTTGAAACGTCCAATACCACATTACTCATACAAGGCTTGAATAAATAATTAAATTGTCCAAAACTCCAAATTAAATAAAATTACTTTCATTCATCCTAAATAATTCTAAATTAAATAAAGCGATAGAAATCATACAAATAAAAATATATAGTGCCTCTTCATCCATTTGTTCTGAATGTTTGACTTTAAAAATTAATCGTAAATTTTTTTAATTATAAAATCGATCAGCAACATTTCCCATTAAAAAATTAAAAAAAAAAAAATCATTGCTTGCTCTTGAAGGAATATGCTATGTGAACAAAGGTATCGTGGTTCAAACTATTCACATTGTAGAATACGATTAGAAAGTAAAGTCTCATTGCGATTGCATGAGTTTTTCAACTTCCATATGAATTGCTTTTAACTAATTTTTAGTTTATGATAGTAGGATTGATAGGGATTGGAGATTGGAGTTTTTTATGCCATAATACCTTGTTAGGTGGTAAAGTTGGGTTCCTACCTATTCCTTTGTAAAGATAAATAAATGAAGAATGAAATCACAAAGTTTTTCTCCTATGGAAGAAAGAAAAATGAAAGGATGTGGCATTCAATGATTCCTTTATTAACTTTAGATCTCTCCAATGATTGGATGAGCAAATTCAACTCATAGGATCAAATTTTGATATAATTTTCTTTTATAATTCAAGTCCATTAAATCTGATTATTATTTAATAATAAAATATTTTTATTTAAATTTAATTATAAAAAATATATAAATATTAATATAAAAATAATATTTTAAAATTTTAATATTTTATAAATAGTAATTTGAGATTTCAAACGAGCTCTGTTCAAACTTGGATAAAAAAGTTAAAACATTTTCAAGGTGTGCTCCAACTCTAAACCTAACTATAATCCCCTTCCTAACCAGTGGGCCTTTTTAAGGGCAGTGCATCTCTGAGTTTCTAATAATTTGGTTCAATTGAAAGGACATTGAAACAGCTAAGAAGTGTGCAAATGCATCAACAAACAAGGCAGGAGGCAAGCTGGTTAAAAGGGTCCACTCTCCCCCTGTTTTGATGATCCCTAGAATTCCTGAAATTTTCTGCCTAAGAAAAAACAGAACAGAACAGGGGAGAGATTCTCTTGCAAATCCACCCTTTTGTTTTACAACAAATTGAGACAGAGATTCCCAACAACCCAGAACTTTGAAACCTGTTTTTAGTACTAATATATAATTCCCAGTGGAAAAGAATCTTAAAAGAACAAAAAGAAAAAGAAAAAGAACAAGAACAAAACAAAAGCAGATCAAATCAAACCAAGATAGATCTGCCTTGCTATTAGAAAGAAAAGGAAAAGAGTGTGTGAATCAAGATTTTGCATTTTGTAAATGTGTAAATTTGTTTAAAGAGGAACCGAATAAAACATTTACAGATTAATTTAATTACAGATATCCACCCAAACCACAAAATTCTGAATGAAACAGATAACAAAAAACATTAACAGAATTAAAAAAAAAAAAATCAAAACTTTACACTCTTGAAAGATAAAAGACATCCATAATCTATTTTCCCCGTAGAAGTCCCACATCTCAGTTCATTGAGATGGACTTGAACTTAAACCCACTAAAAAAACCTTCAAGAACATATATCAATCTACTATTTTTTTTTTATATATATATTTGAGGAATATTTGACGTTGTCGGGTTTGATTCACAATCACTTGAAGTAAAAGTTTAGCACTTCGACAGATTACATGGTTTCCTTCCTTACGAAGTTCACCAGAATTACCAACTCCGGTTGCCGGAATGTACGAGAAAAGAATAGGGAAAAAACCCTATTTTGATCTACGCTTACCAGGCTTTTTCCTTTGATTCTTGGGTTCTTTCCCAAAAGCACTGCAAAAACCACAAGCTGAAACCTTCGGAGAAGGCGGCTCAATAGCAGGGGACACCTTACCAGTACGGTAACCTCGTCTTTCACCATTAGATCGGCTTCTTTCAATGGTGTTGATTGGTCCAAGGTTCCTCGTCAGCTTCACATCCTTATTAACAACGTCAATCTTTTCTGGGTCATTATTGGCGTGCATCTGCCCTTGTTCGTCATCTTGCTGCTTCGTTTCCCCTTCTTGTTGTTCTTGTTTCCCAACTTGATTCAGCTCCTCCGACAAAAACCTGTCGTCCCAAACAAGCCCCGAAGACCCTTGCCTCCTAAAAGAAACCGCAGATCTTTGCAAACCAGCCATGGCGGATGGCAACTCTCGCTTGATTTTTCTTCTTTTCTCTTCAACAATGAAAACTAAAAAAAAGTTAAAAGCAAATCTTCCCTTTCATAAATTCCAACTTGTCGTAAAATAAATAGATGAGATAAAGAGAGCGATAGAGAAATCTGGAAGATTTGGCTAAAAATAAAGTCAGAATAAGGCAACTCTGTCAATATTTTAAAGATTTTTCATTTCTTTTATTTTCTATCAACTGTTACCATTGATGTGAAAAGGAGGAGGAATTGGTTAATCATGGCTTAAAATATTTATGTAATTGTAAAATGTTCATCTCATAAATTTAATCATGCAAAATTACAGTATTATTTAATATTCAATTGACTTTTTTTTTTTAATTATGTAGTATAATTAAGATTTAATAGCGAACCTAGATTCTGATTA
This sequence comes from Adansonia grandidieri, assembly GCA_038382065.1. NCBI lineage: Eukaryota > Viridiplantae > Streptophyta > Magnoliopsida > Malvales > Malvaceae > Adansonia > Adansonia grandidieri. The sequence continues at coordinate 1,079,078 of JBBYHK010000015.1, read as the reverse complement.
AGATGGTAATTAATTTATTGTAGCATTGATGAACTGTCTTAATCATAAAACCTTCTAAACAAAGGACCAATGGGAAATACCCACTTATTATCACTTAATCCAAATGATTAACTTTTAAAGTGTTTTGGCTAACTAATAAAGGAGAATTTTAATTAGAGTCCAGTGACATTATTAAGGTGAGATTTAAAAAAATTAAAACCATAATTAATGAACTTTTTTTCTCAATAAAAATACTATATTTCATGTAAATTTTAGTGCTATCTTTAATTAATGCTTATAAGTTACGTTAATCTCAACCATTAATAAAATCTCATTAATTTAAATCAAGCGTTAACTTGGTAATTATATTAATATTCATTAATAGTATTACTTGTGACGCATGAAAATTACTTTTTTGCAGCTAATTAAAGTATCAATTCCCATTGTTTTCACTGTGATGTATTCTTGATATTTATAATTTACCACTTCTGTTTAAGTAGATAACTATAAAGGAGACTGTGTAAAATAAATGTAATAAAATAAAAAGATTAAAATAAAAAAAATGTGTAAGATTTAAGTGATTCGGTTAATGTGATTTATGTCGACGTTAAGGGAAGATATTTTTTATTTTTTTTTTGAAGAACTGATATTATGTTATAAGAAAAAAATCGTAGAATCGCATAAATTACAATTACCAAATCGGTTCAAGTTACTCCAATTATAAAGCAAATGAGGCAAACCGCACCATAGACCTCTATTTTTTTTGGGTCAAGCTCCTACAATTTTGAGTTAGATCATAATTCAAAGCAAATCTCAAAATTTAAGGCACTCAACAAAAACATTTAAAAGGCTAGTTAACTAAAAAAAGGTTTCTCCTTTAATTTTAAGTCTCTAATTAACTCTTGTTTTAACTTGAGCTTTTGGATTAGATATGAGAGATTTTTATTTTTTATTTGTTTTTAGAGAAAATCTGGAATCCTGGATAATATAGAATAATTTGATAGAAAATCGAACCTAAATAAAACCCGATATATCTTACCATCAATTCTTTTTAGTTTTATGATTTTTTTTTCTTCAAATACTTTT
>JBBYHK010000015.1:1033779-1044414 GCA_038382065.1 Adansonia grandidieri | reverse complement strand
GTAAAATAAAAATTAAGACTTAGTTAAGTATAATAAAAATATAAGAACTTATTTAGAAAAAATTAGATAAAGTTGTAAAGTTAAGGTTTTTTTTTTTAATTCTTTTAGCTTAATTTTTATACTTAATATTAATATAGTAAACTTTCCAAGAGTTGGTCTAGTTATGTGTTAGATTATCCTTTTAAATTGGTTAAAGTACTTTGGGATATCTTTGTACTATACAATTTATAGCAAATTAGCTCCTTTACTAAAGCTAAGTAATTTAGTTTTTATGCAATTAAAAATGAAGCAAAAAAATAAAATTAATAATTGAGATGACTTGAACCATGAAAAAAATTGATATGACACTAATAAAATATATTATTTTGAAATAATTAGACAGTTATCCTCAAATTAAAAAAGATTATATTTTATTATGTTCACATCTTATTGTATTTATTTTTGCTAAAAATAATATATTTTATTAGTTCCACACCATTATTAACCATACATGTTATTATTTTAATATAAATTAAATATCAAGTCAACTTTTTCACATTTTATGTTATCTCAATTATTGATTTTATTTTTTTGCTTAAATTTAAAGTTATAAGAATTAAATTACTTAAATTTTAATAGAATGATTAATTTGGATTGAATAATAAAGTATAAGGACCTCTCATGTGCTTTAACCGACATTATATATATTTGTTCAAGCTCGAATCGGTATATAGTTGTCACGGGGCCATTACTATCGAACAAATAGCATGTTAGATTAGATGCGTAGTGCGCTCACTTATATGCCCAAAGATTCAGGTGCTATAGCTAATCAAATAGCTTTAAAAGCATCTGTACAAGCTCATAATAAAGGACATGACCTTGCCCGCAAGAGTAATGAAATTATTCGCGAGGCTAGCAAATGGAGTCCTGAACTAGTTGCTACTTGTGAAGTATGGGAGGAGATCAAATTTGAATTCGAAGCAATGGATACTTTAGATAAATAAAATTTGAATTTGAAACAATGGAATTTTGTAATCTAGTAATTTTTGTTGGTTTGTTGAATTGCAATTAACTTGGCCCAATCTTTTACTAAAAGGATTGACCCGATCCTATTATCTATATTTTTATATTTTGGATAGATATATTTTTATCTAGATATTTTTTTTATCCGATATAGGATTAATGCAACTTAGCTACTTCTTTAAAACACTTTTCATTAGTGTGCATCCTCAAATACATGGACAAACCAAGAGAATGAATGTTTTATTGGAGGTATATCTTAGGCACTATGTGAGTTCAATGCAACATGACTAGCTAAATTGCTGTATGTGGCTCAGTTTTTTTACAACTTGCAAAGAAGTAAGGCCATAAATCAAAGCTCGTTCAAGATAGTCTGGCCAAAGTTGTTTATGTGGCTCAATTTTTTTACAACTTGCAGATAAGTGAGGCCATAAATTGGAGCCCGTTCAAGATAGTAATTAGGTAGTAGCCAGTCATGCCTATCGTTGTTGCAACAGGTTATACCAAATCAAATCCAATCGCATATAGGTTTGCAACGGCTTGGCAGGAGCAAATTGACTTAGCCAAGACTTGTCTACATAAGGCAGGAAAACAGATGAAAAAATGAGCAAATAAAAAACACAATTATGTATAGTTTTAGATTAGAGACTTAGTCCTTATCAAATTTCACTTGGTATTATGCAACTTAGGCATATACAAAAGGCTTATGCAGAGAGATAAGGAGTCTTTTAGAATTTTAAAATTGAGTTGCTAGTAAAGCTTAAGATACACTCTGTTTTTCACGTTAATGTGTTTAAACTATTTTATGAGAATAAGAATGACCTAAACCAAGTCACAGTCTACATAAGTAAGAGTGAAGACCTCTCACGATAGAGATGTATGATGTATACTTGCAGGTCAAGTTGTATGAAAAAAGAGATATAAATAAGGTAAGAGTACTTTATTTAATGAAAAAGACTAAAAAACAATAAAACAAATTAAAAACAAATAAAAACATTATAATAATTCTAAAAAAAAATAAATAATGCTGTAAAAAAAAAACGCGATGTCACTATAACAGGCCAACCCAAGCCCAAGGTTTGTGAACCAGTCCCTTGGTTGGTTTGGCTATTATTTTTTTCATTTTAAGTTACTAATTTCCGAGAGATAGACCTAATAAAAATCAACATGGAAATATATACGAGGTACCGAAAACGTCCACAAAAGATTAGCTCTGGGTAGGGACTTTTAAGTACTTTCCTATGCCTGGAACCGAATGCTTCTTAAAACTAGAAAGTCCCCCCCACCCTCTCACTGTTTTCTTTAATTAATTTATTTGCCATCAAATCGCTCCCTTCAAGCAAAATTATAGTCCCCTGTTTTCAGAAAGTTCTGGTAAGTTCAAACCTTAAGCAAAATCCATTATCAAATATCACAAAATTTGACGAATAACCCTATGATTCCTTTAGATTTGTTTGAAATTTCATCTGGGTTTCTTATTGACTTGCTTCTGTTGTTTTTTGTTGTTGACCTTTGACCCATACTCAAGGGAATAAGTTTGCTCTTGATCAATCTCTAATATGTGGTTTAATTTCTTTGTTTTTGGATAAAATTTCATTTCTTTGGCTTATATTATCATAACTGAATCTGGGTTTGTTTTTATATGCTTGAATTTTTGTTTTCGTGATTTTTTTTGTGCTTAATTTTTAATAAAATAAGTCAGACAAAAATTTGGAAAAAGATAATTAAAATAATAAGTTTGGGTTGAAGCGTTGCGTTTGATGCATGTTTTCATGGTTGTAATTTATTTACACATATGACTTTTGATCTCATAAATTGAATATGATTATTATCTTAGGGATTCAAAGGGTGCTGTTTTGGGGTGTTGAAAAAAGGCAGATTTTTAGGATAATTGTTACTGATAATTTTAAGTTAAAAAAATGCCAAAGGATAGACGAGTTGGTTCCTTGTCTATTGATCGCTCTAGGGTATCTCCTTATCCGTGTAGTTCCAGGGATACCAAGGAATGCCAACCTGAGAATCGATTGGAATTAGGATTTGGATCAGCCAAGGATGTTAAAGAGTGGGAGGATACAAGGTGCCCCATCTGCATGGAACACCCACACAATGCGGTACTTTTGCGGTGTTCTTCCTTTGAGAAAGGCTGTCGCCCTTTCATGTGCAATACAAGCTACCGCCATTCGAATTGTCTTGACCAGTTTTGCAAATCGTCAGTGTCGTCTCCTTCTACAGCTATGTTGCAGGAAATTCCTTTGGGAAACATAACCTCTGTTTCTCATGGTTTGGGGGATCCATCGCCTTTTTTTGATCATCAGTCCGAGGCTGGTAGTGATTTGCAGCCAAAGCTTCTTTGCCCTCTTTGTCGAGGAGGGATTTATGGCTGGAGTGTGGTTGAACCAGCGCGCCAGTTTATGAATTCCAAAGTCAGGAGTTGTTCTTCTGAGACTTGCGATTTCAGTGGGACTTATAGTGAACTTAGGAAGCATGCTAGGTCGGATCATCCTTTGGTCCGGCCAACAGAGGTGGACCCAGAACGGCAGCGTGATTGGACTAGGTTAGAGCGTGAAAGGGATTATGAGGACATGCTTAGCTCAATCCAACCAGTTGCTGGGGAAGAAAGTAATGGAGAAAGCGTTTCAGATTTAGATGATTTTCGTTCTTGGTTGACTATAAATCTTGCATACTTGACACTTGCACTTGAGTTCATCAGTGATTCAAGAACTACAGAACAAGATCTATTTAGGAGGAGGTCGGGAAGTAGGAGGTTTAGGTATGATCGAGAGTCTGATCATGTTACTCGAGACAGTAGTAGTTCCGCAACTGATAGAGCACTTCTTGGTCACCGCAACAATCCTTCACCAGAAGAGAGACTTCCAGGTAGGCATCATAGCTCACAGCGCATTCTCCAATGGAGGAATCGCAGTTCACCATCGGAGAGAGATTTCCAAGATTTCCAAGGAAGGCGTCAGAGTTCACAAGCCAACAGAACACGTCGAGGCCAAGGAGGATTGCGATGGCGAACACCAAGATAGTCTACATTCAATAATAGGCAATGATTGGAGCCACATTGTTTAATGTGTATCCCAGTCCCAGGTACAGAACTTTTGTGCTTCATTTTAATGGTGATTGTTGTTTTCCCAGCTGCATTTTATGTCGTTGTTGATTTTCTTTTTCTTTTTCTTTTTTTTTTTTGGAGTTGCAGATGGAAATAAAGGCAGGAGGCAAGGGTAAGAGTTTAGTTCTATTAAGTTATGTTAGATTTGGAAGTAGAAAGTCAAAGCCATTGTTATCCCTATTTTTTTTGTTTATTTATTTAGCTCAGAAACAATGTTTTTAATGTTAAAAACATCAATTTTCTCTTTGGAAATGTTCTTTTCTCTACTTTTAAAAACGTCATTGTACCTTTATCTACTTTTGCAAAAATTTTATCCATTCCCTTGTGATTTGTACGTTTTGAATATTTGCCGTGTGGGGATGCTTAAAATGTTGTTTGAAAGACTTATTTTTATCTGATCCCTTATATCATATATGAAACATGGAGAAGGAAATTTTTATTTATTTTAATCTCTTGGTGCTGGTTGCTTTCCTTCTTGATTGAAACTAAACATTAACTGCAAGCGTATAATTCTGAAGCCTGGGCAACACAGTGGAAGTTCTTAAAATCTATGTTTGCTTGAACATGGGTATGAATCTTGGAATATGAATGTGTTCGATATGAGTATTTCAATTTTTTTAAGTTTACTTCAGTGTGAATATTGAATACGGATGTGTACGACACATTTATATTTAATTTTTTAAAATTTGCATGTATTTGAAGAATCTTCTGAAGAACACATTTTCATATTCATGTTTGAATATACATTTAAATATGAATATCGGACACGGGCATGAGTACTCCAATAAAACTGAAGAACCGGAGCATGGTAGCTTGTAAGCCCAGAACAAGCACATTTTCAACCATGGGTTAAATCATTGATCGAAATTTTACCTTTAGATTCAACCCTCGACAGAACTCGTCAAGCTACAATATTTAACATGCAAAGTAAAGCCACCAAATTTTCACCATAAATTTCACACGAATAATATTATATATAATCTAGATTTGTCTAAACGTATGAAACTACAATGAATTAAATAGTATCTAATTCTATTGATACAACAACCGGCTGATACTTCCAACGAAGCAATGACAAAATTGTCAACACAAACTTTGTGAATCTAAGTGTCATATGATTTTTGCCTGCATGAACTTCTAACCAATCTGCCGCAACATGCAACTTGTGTTAGGGCTTCCAGGTTTACATGGATGCCATCTAAACCCACTCTGGGTTGTTGCTGGAAGACTTTGCTGATACTTTATAACTTCATGATGTTATAATATGGGATCCCAACATAAGTCCACTTCTAGATGATTAATGCTATTAGCTTGCAGACTACCATAGAACGACCAGTAATTTATCTTTCCTACAAGGATTTTGAAAAGTTTCAACTGATATCGAAGCATGCTCGATTCATTTCTTGTTGCTAACAGAGCATAAGTATTGAAGCATATATTCATTGGAAGCGCATGTATCTGCTAAATCCTGATGGATTCTGGTGATTGCCTTCTGTAAAGATTTTAAAGCAGGTAGAAGATTTCTGGAATTCTGCTGAATAGAGTTACCATGAACTTTGCAGAGTTCCTGTCACGAAACAGTCAAAATCATGTCAGAGCAAAATACAAACAAACATTGATTTATCCTGCAAAATGACAGAAAACTACCTGACACCAATGAAGCACGAACTCTAAGTGTGGGCACCTTTCGAGCAGGTCAGCTAATGCCTCGATTAACCTTTGCAAGTATTTATATGGGATTGATGATGCAACTGCTGGAACATCTACTGGACTGACAGAGAAAATGCACGTTTTAATTAGCCTATCCTCATTCAAACGCAAGCTAAGAATCAAAGCTCTGCTTGGCTGATCTTCATTAAGTGCTGCATCAATGGCCTATATAATAATGAGGACAAAAACCAAGAAAGAAAAAAGAAAATAACTTTTAAGTAGATTAGAAGAAACATATTATTGGAAAATTTTATAAAAAATCAAAGATTTAGAAAACTACTTCTGGTGTAACATCTATGTCCAGATCTGTGGGATCAAAGATAAAGGATTCATCAATTGAATAAACAAGAACACCCTCAGTTGTTGCTGCTGAAAAACTTCGTCCTGTGGGAGCAATTTTAAGGGATTTCGTTCGGATGACAGGCCTCCCACGATTCAGCATGGATCCTGGTAGGTTATATCCCATAGTTCCTCGGGTTTGTTTGTCAATGCCTTCTTCCATATCACTGTTATCATCGTCAATTAAATCCAACGGGCCAGCTTCTGTCATATTCTTTGAGTTCAAGAAGTCAAGAACTCCGTCCAATGAAAGGTTATGAGTTATTTGAAATCGTCGAAGTAGAACCTGTTCCATATGTATTATTGAGTTTATCTTCTCTCCAACATTTTCATCAAAACAAAGATAATGCAGGACTCAAGGTAGACAAAAAAACATAAGTTGAAATTATCACCCGGAGGCATGTCCATCAAATATCAAATGGAAAAGAATTTGACGGGAACAAGGGTACCACCAAGCACGCATGCCTTAGTCCTCTTGGTTCAGAACAAGACTATTATAGGAAGAACACTAACATCTGCTAGGTAACCAACGTCATGTTTCAATTAAAAAAGAGATTGCCATGCAAATTCTTCCTTCTAATTCTGAATCAGATAGAATAGTATTCTTTTACAAAATGATTACTGGTTGAAAACAATAAGTCTCCAAAATAAGAGGGGCATCTCATGATCACTTTCTTCTTTTCTAGGTGTTGGATGTAAGAAAAGTAAAGAGGGGCAAGTTACAGATGTCGGGGAAAAAAATTTTAGATTTCAACTGTAAAGTTAACAAAAAAGAACTTGCAATATATATGGTTTTCAATGTCATTTTCATCATAGGTTATTCACACATTTGGAAAGAAATAATTAGAGCTCAACGGTCTCATGCAGAAAACACTATAAAAATAAAGTGCCAAAAGAATAAACAGTGCGAATGGCACCTAAAATATCCAAAAATGAAAGTTAAATATGTGAAAATATACTTCAAATTGAAGTATAATTTTTTAATTTTCATTTCGTACGCGTAGGTAATTTTAAACTTACCTGATCAGCAACGTCATACATACAGATGTATCTGCTACTTCCTCCAGCTAGGATGTAACTCCCATCAGCAGAGTAACATAAGGTTGTAAAGCACTTTCCTGAACTTGAGTTTGCTGCTGATCTTCGATCGGTCATGAGACGTCCTCCAGCTATATCCCTACGGCCCTCAATGGTGTACATTAATAAGCCATCAAGAGGGTCCCAAAAATGAATCTGTCCATCTAACGTGCTGCACGCCAATTGCTTTCCATCTGGCCGGTAAGTAACTGTAAGAACATCATGTGTATGTGGAAATGTTTCAACAGCACCTTTTCCTTCAAATACATCCCACAACCTAACAGTTTTGTCCCATGATGATGAAGCTAATATTGCCTAATTATAAAAACAGAACACCTCACAAATTAATAGCTGCCGTTAAAGCTAAAATGATAAAATGAAAAAAAGAACAGTATACACAAATCATATAGTCAGAAGAGATAGATTCAATCCAAACACCAGAGATGAACACCATACTTTAGGCCAAAAAAAGATAGTTGACAAACAGCCGATAGACAATGTGAGGAGAAGACACAACTCCAGATCTAAAATAGGATTGAAGGAGACAAAACTGAAAGCTAAACATATTGAATGAGAAAGAAAAAAAATAACAAAAAGTTAGCTCACATTTATAGGAGAAAACATCAACCCATGAACCGGACCTTCATGACCACTAAGAACATCCAATAAACGGCCTGTCTTCATTGACCATACGAAAATCTGCAACACAATATGATGAAGAAAAAAACAATCATGAAAAGTGATTAATAACGTTATGGAAATGTCAAAATAAAGCAGCATTAAGCAATGTACCTCAAATGAATCTAGAGTTCCAGCACAAATCACTTCACCACCTTGATCAGCTGCCAGAGAAACAAACTGCCTAGAAGAAGGGGTAGTAAATGTTCTAAAATTTCGATATCGCAACAGATCCCATGCACGAACTGTCCCATCCAGAGATGCACTCAAGAGGCAATGGTTATTAGCCATAAAATGAAGAGCTGTTACTGCATTAGTGTGCTCAGTGAATGTTACAAAGCAAAACCCTGAGGAAACAGTCCATACCTATGACAAGCAAAATCTAAAATTTTAATAGACGTTAAAATGAAATACTTGAGGCAAAGATGTAGCACGTAAGAACATAGAATGCTACATAATAAGATGCTTAAAAGTTGCTAACTACAACTATAATCATGAACATAAGAGGCCAAAAATGCATATCAACCATTTATGATCTAAAAATCAAAACATCTCTTAGACATTCATTTACCTTCACTTTATTATCATCAGCTCCAGTAGCCAAGAGCTGCGAATCTGGCGAATAAGCCAGAGTATTCACATCAAAGTAATGTCCCTGCTGCTTCAATATATAACTCTCTGACCGCCACTCCCACACCAACAACTGCCCCAACTTTGAACAACCAAATGTCAACCAATTTCCAAGGTCATTGAACACGGCCGTGGTAATCTTCTCCCTTGATATCGACAACAAATGTAAGCACACAAAATCTGGCATTTGATATAATCCAAAAACCCCATTCGAGAATGCCACCACAACAAGATCAAGCCCCCTATGATAATCACATGCAGTCAATTTCGCTGGAGCCTGCATAAAACAATCTTTCCTCAACAATTCCCATTTCCCTCCACTCAAATACCCCTCACCTTCACTAAATGCACATGTTCTACCATCAAAATCCTTCCTTTTCTTCACATTCCCTTCCCCAACTTCACCATCTATCTCCGGTGTTCCTGGAGAAGGTGGCTCCTCAACCTCCATACTTTCATTACCATCATTGCCACTATAACCCCAACTAAAAATAAAACCATCACGAGCAATGGTATACGCCTTATCAACCCTTTTACTCTTTTTATCAACACCAAAGAAGCAACCAACAATAGAATCTCTATGACCCAGAAACAAAAATGGTTTTTTATAACTTCCCTTTAATTTATCCACAAAAAACAACCTGCCAGTTAAATCTTTAGACCCAACAATTAAATATTTTGATTCATTATCCCAATCAATTGCCAATATCTTATCATTGCAATCAGCAAAAGTTCTAACCAATTCAAACCCAAAAACCTCCCTTTTAAACCCAGGAGATTTCCATATTTGTAACAATTTACCTGCTGCCACAGCTATGTATCTCCCATTGGGGCTAAACTTTATGGCATTTACGGGATGCTTAAAAGTTATGCGGTGCAACACCACTCGCCGGGGAAGGTTTATGAAGAGGCAACGGTTGTTGTCGTCAACAGTTAGGATGAAAACACCGTCCGGTGAGGCAGCTATGCGGCGGATGTTGCTGGAGGATTGGATGGGTAGGGTTAAGGTTTGGGATTTGACAAGGTCAGTGACGGAGACGCGGTTTCCTACGGGAGAGATTAGATTGGTGTTTTGCGTTATCACGGCGTTTCCGCCGCGGTAAGGGGCGCCTAAGAGGTTTTGGAAGCGATAATTCATTTGGAGGTGGGGAGAAGTGTCGGAAAACTTTCGGAAGCCTTCAAAAAGGGTTTTAAGTAGTAGGGTTTTAGAGAATGAAGGCAGACAGAACTTTATTGGGCTTTCTCCATAAAATATACAATGGACCTCCTTCCCAAAAGCCCAGATACTGTTCAATTGATGTCAAGTATGCGAGGAGCTGACGCCCTTACTCTCGTGCTTGCTTTTGCGCAGATGTATCATTTGCCCATTTTTTTTTTCCTACCTAATTAACTATCCTGAAACCTACAGAATCAATATTCGAAATGGCGAAAGTGATTCTTATATTATATTCATATATTTTATATTATATAAATTTTAATATATTTAAATATTTATATTATATAATATTTTTAATTATTTTATTATATTATATTTATATAATTATATTTAATATTATTATTCAAACTCTCTGAAATATCTTACAGACTCAATCACAATAGGGTAAGTGGCGTCCAGTTGTAACCTGGTCACACCTTTCATGGGTGCTCTTTTTGCCTTGAGTCCTACGCAAAGCACGTGGGAGCAAACTTGTCACGTGAATTGGGTCCTATTTAGTGCACTCTTTTGTGACATAATGGGAGAGGTGGTTCGCCCGACATCCTCATGGAAAATTGCCAAACTCCACCAACAGTGCGGAATCTGGATTACCAAATCAGAAACGTTTGTCTCCTTCTCAGCTTCACAATTGCATAGGTTGGGTTCAAACTCAGCACCAGGTTGCCCAGCTGGCCTTAAACTTGTTTTCCAGGCTGTTCCTTACCATAATGTTAACTCCGAAGATCGTATGAATCATACTTGAAAATGATCATCAAGGTAGCAGTTAGTCATGGCAAGGGTTAAGTCATCATCATTCGGTTATTTGGATGGCTTTTGCAAGCAATTGGCAGATTTTAGCCTTTACACAGAGAGCAATGTCATGGTCACTATT
>JBBYHK010000015.1:999209-1015933 GCA_038382065.1 Adansonia grandidieri | reverse complement strand
TTCCGACTTGGATCGGGTCTTTGAAGTGACCCGGATGAGGCCCGGATTGGGGTTGAGAAGGAGCATGCGAGAGTGGTCGCCATGAACATAAGAGAATTTCTGAGAAAAGATGAAAGCCGCAAGTGAATGAAAGAGAAAAGAGAAAAACACTATTAGTCTTTGAAGGTCGATGTGGGAAAAACATCCTCTGCGGTCTAAAACGTTAGGCTCGTGGGAACATTTGAGGATGTGAGGGTATTTAGGGGACAGTTGAAAATATAAGCCATACGATAGGTGGGTTACACAAGTATTCCTGTAGGAACGGATAGAGGAGATGCAGAAAGTTTGAATTATGGTGAGAAAGTGGATAAGGTAGGTCACGTGGAACGCATGGAAGAGCGTGCGGAAGGGGACTTTTTTAATTTTCGTTTTATTTATTTATTTTGGTTTTGGGGAATAAATAATGATTGAGATATTTGGATGTATTTGCGCACTTTTTTTTAAGATAAGCTGTCGAGAAAAAGTGCAAAATGGGGCCTTGACGGAGTCGTCAAGGAAACGATGGGATATTTTTGCCTCCCAAAAAATTATTTTAATTTCTTATCAATTAATTATCAAATATATATATATATATATATATTTCCAATCAATTATAACTTGACATTTAAAAGTTCTTTTCATCAATTATTAGGAAGGAGAACCTAGTTTACTACTACAACAAATTTTGGAAGAATAGAACTTTTGAAAATGCATAGTAATATTTTTTATTTGGACGAAAACAATTTTTAAAACCTATATCAATAAGGTTTTAAAGAAAATATATTTATTTATTATATTTTGAAAAATAAACATCTATTCATCAAGCTTGTTGAAAAGCAAATTAACACTGAGGTTTATTTACTAATAAAATTTTAAATAAAAAATTATATTTTTATCAATTATTAATAATATATTTTTATTTATTTTTAGTCAATTTTACTCAATTTTTAATTAAAAATAGAATTTTATTGGTTTTAAAATTATTTTTAATTATTATAAAATTAAATTCTAATCAAATTATATTTTAATTCAAGTAAATATTTAATATTTTAAATTTATTTTTAATTAAATTATATATTAACTTTGATATATATTCATTAAATTATTTTATTTAAAATAAATTTGTTTTAAAATTTCGTACAATAAAAAATTGATTAAAGAAAAGTCAAAGAGAAGAAAAAATATATAATCATTATCCATGAATTTTATGAAAAATAAATTTACATATATTAATTTGAAAAATATATATTTTATCTCTCTCTTAAAAAGTAACCGAAGTATTCCATTAATTAAATTTTTATATATTTTTTAAACTTTAGTTTAAATATTAAGTGTCCTCATTTTATTCATTTTCCTTATTTCTATAAGTTTTTTTCATTTTTTTATCAATTTCTTTATCGCTAAGATATTTAAAATAATTTTATCAAACTGAAGTATAAATAGATTTTTTTCAAAGGCTTAATTGTGTAAATAATCCTTGTACTATATATAAAATACAATTTTAATCTCTGTATAATAATTCAAAAAAAGTTTGATAGCTTTATTATACGACATATTAAATTTTAATTCAATTGCAACATGCAAGTATTTTGTGTTTTCTCTATTAAAAATAGTGATGCGGACTTCGTTTTTCTGATGTGGCAGCTTGAATTGAGCTAAAAAATCCATCAAATGTCCGCATATTTTTACCCGACCGGAAAAATTAGTAGCAAATTGTAAAAATCAAATTAATCCCAAAACGCCAAAAAAAGTCTAAACCCTAACTCAAAATCCCTGATCCTTCTTTGTTCTGATTTCTTACAAAAACTACCACAACCACAATTAAAACCAAATCCCTAATCCCTGCACATTTCGATTTCTCGGTAAACCGGACCTAAGTCCGAATTTCAAAGGCTATCTTTAAACTAAAGCAAATTAGTGAAAGGGGAGATCGAAGAACGTGGAAATCGAAGAAAGGGAAAAGTAAAGCAAGGGGGAAGTAAGTATATGTATTTTCTGTTAGAAAAAAATATTGTCTTGTTTGTGAAAAACTTGTGTTTGTGTTTATTGTTTGCCATAAGAAGATTTTCGTAAATAAAAATTATTTTCAAAGATTTCACACCCCAACACAATTTATTTTGCTTCAATAAGAAATTCCCCTAGATTCGGATTTGGGTATCGTCACCCTAAACCCCCAAACACAAATTTTTTGTTAAGGTTTAGGTTTCGGTTTAAGAAAAATGCGGTTAAACATGTATTAGGGATTTGATTTTGGTTTTAGGCGAAATCACAACAGAGATGGATTTAGGGATTTTAATTTAGGGTTTTGGGAATAAGAAATTTCCCTAGATTTTGATTTGGGTATCGTCACCCTAAACCCTCAAACATATTTTTTTTGGTTAAGGTTTACGTTTAAGTTTAAGAAAAATACAGTTAAACAGGTAGTAGGGATTTGGTTTTGGTTTTAGGCGAAATCACAATACAGATCGATTTAGGGATTTTGATTTAGGGTTGTGGGATTTCAATCGAAATTTTTTTTTTTTTAATTTTTAATCCGATTTTTTGTATTTGTTTTTTTTTATTTCGTTTGGTAAAAATATGCGGAGATAAAATAATTTTTTTAGTTTAATTCCAGGTACTATATCAGAAAAATGAAGCCCACGTCACTATATTTAATGGAGAAAATAGTAAACATTTACAATTGGACCGAGGATCAATATCTATAGAGACTAAAATTTTTCGAATTATCGTATAGAGATTAATTCTGTATTTTGTATACAATCCAGGGACTATTTGTACAATTAAACTTAAATTGTAAAGATAAGTGTATTTTCTTGTAAACTTAAAAGATTAATGTGCTTTTTCCTTATAACAATATGATTATGATTTATATTAATTATTTTTTAGATTTATTCAATCCAAGAATAAATAATCGAAATTCTTGAAGTAAGTTTTTGTAGGAAAAAAAAATCCGAAAAAATTTCTTTCAGTTAAGAAAATTTTTTCGAGATTGTACTTTACATTCTTGATAACTTTAAACTGTTATTTGACTTCAGATTTTACTATCATACTTTTAGACACAATGTTTATGTATACAATACATGTGGATGATTATTTTATATGCTAACAATGGAGTTTTTAGATTCATAAATAAAATTAAAACATTTTCTTGTATTTTGTTTATTATATTTATCTTTTGATCATTTTAAGTATACACTAAAATTATTTTAAATATATTATATTATATTATATTATACACACTAAAATAGGACTTATCCACTATACGGTGGAAAATGTTTTTAAAAATATAAGGTTCTGGGAAAATGTTAATGTTTATATTTTATTCTATTTTTTGAAAAATAATTTTTTTTTTATTTTCACTTGACGTTTCCCATTGAAAACAATTAACAAAATAATAAAATTCAAAAATCCAAATCTGGTGGCAGGAACAGTGGACCAAGTCATTAGTACCTGATTATAATAAACATATCGACTGAATTGCTATTTTTTTCTCAGGCAACTAAGCAATCGTGATCAAAAAGAAAAATATTGGATATAATTTATATATATATATATATTAATTTAAGCCATATCAATCGGAGACAAATTGCTTTTTGATTTCAAGGTGTTAATATATATATATATATATATTTTTTTTTTGTAAATCAAGAATTTTGAAATCACCATTTCTAACGTTTTGAGTTTGACATAAGCAATTACTTGCATTAAAAGGAAAATCAAAATTTTATTGAAATATTATTTCTCCCACCATTAACTGGAAAGCAAAAGGCTAACAAAGGTACATATGTCGTGTCTGCTGCCAATGGTTGTAAGCAAAAGCCCAGCAGAGATAAAAAAGACGACAAATATATTGCATTAACTTTTTTTTTACCATGCAAAGTACGTATTCTTAAAATAAAAAATAAATTAAAAATGTTAAAATTTGAATTTAAATTTATCAGATATCAATTTTTAAAAGTTTGGAGAAACGAGGCTTTCCACGAAGGTCACTGCAGAGAAGCGTTGGGGTGCTCCTCCAATGCAGAGAGTCTCCCCTGTTTTCTTCTCCAAATCGAACCAAGCGGGCTTAGAACCCCCGCCATTATCAAGCAATATTTTATCACCATCCCTGGAATATTCTATAGCTCTGGTGTGATATATGTTCATAAGCGTCATCCGTTCCCATTCGTGTCGTGATAGATAAATCATTTCTGTCCATGACTCCTTAGCTCCATATTCCTTCATCACCCATAAAACCACGTTATCTTCGACTAAGCCAGTTGATCCATCACGAAAAACAGACAGACATCCTCTCAAATTTCCAACATTCATATAACTAAAATTTTTCTCTTCAATTTCACGTTCAGGCACTTCATGAAATTCCTCAGCACAAAGATCAAGAGCAAAGATCAGTTTACCTCCAAATTTTTCCCCTATTTCATCGCCTACCCAATGCAAGGAACCATTAACGTAAGCACCGTCGTTATAATTAATGGGAACGTCATAAGGGCAATCCTTAATCCTCCTCCAAGAATTAGCTCCCAGACTATAGATCATAACCATGAGGCGATTTCGACTCTTTGATCTAAGCATTTTCACCACTTTGTAGTCCTTGCTGACGACATCGTACCCGAATCCAAGTATGATATTCTTATCATAGCCATATCCAGGTATGATATCATGATCCATGGTTATATCATCGTCATTAATTGTTGGCAGGTAATGGGATTTTCTGGTTGATGGATTCCACAAAGCAATGCCTGCATCACGATGGTATACAGCAAGCAAACCATTGCAATAACCAATTATTCTGGAATGATATTTGTCCCTCTCGGCTCTAAATGGGCGAGGCAATTGCACCAAGTTGCACAGCGAGTCGAAATCCACGGAATAGGCCGTATCATCTCTTTCTTTACAATTATCAAGAAGAAGCTTGATGTTGGTGTTGGTCTTCAAGGACAGATGGAGATGGAGTTTGGCGAAATCTGGGTCATCTATGAGAGAAGCCCACGGTTTGGACACGCATTTAAAGCGTAACAGTGTCTTCACCGGAAGCCGACTAAGGATATCGGGGATCAGATCGGTTATAAGAGTAGACATTGTTGGATTCGGCAAAGACAGAAGGAAAGTTTTGATTGAAGGTTTTGAAGAGAAATGAGATGGTCAGACACCAATGAGCAAACAGGAAAGTTATAAGAAAAAGCCTTGGACATAACCTGCATGTGAGTTCATTATCAAATTACATAAAAGTCAAACCATGATGTGCCCATCTTTTTTCCGAAGTTCGGAAATCAAAGACGTTGGTATTCGAATTTAAGATAGTTTAAGAGTGACACCGACTCTGATATTGATTAGGATCCCATGGTTTTTATTAATGAATCTGATTGCTTAAACCTTTGTTTATATTTATTGTTTTAAGATATGTTTTCAGGCCCCATTCCCAGGTGCGACTTGGAAATAAGATTGACCCTTTAAACTCTCAAGACATTGTAAAATTACAATGAGATTGCCATGCGAATTGAATCTCTAAAATGCACACTTGGAAAAATTTGAGGAAAAATTATAACAAATTGAATGGTTTGCAAGTGTAAGAAGAATAGAACTTAAGTCTTCTAAGATTCAAGAAGAGCAGATTTCCAATTGAGAATGCTGATATTTAAAGTGAAAACGGATGCCACTGCTTGGCAAGTTAGAACTTACTCAAGTTGACACCATGAATCGGTAGAAAAGATGAATTATTTACTTCTTCTCCACTGGTTTTAAGTTATTACTTTTTGATCAGTTTTCATATCAAGCGCTGCACATATATATATATATATATATATGAACTTGAAATTTAACTAGCTAATTTATATAATCAGTTGGTACCTTATAAATTTAAAACTTAAATTCAATATTTATAAATTTTTTTTCTATTCTCAAACTATGCTTTTTTTTAACTAAAAAAAATTATTAGAAGCTTCTCATGCAATGAGATAATAAAAGCACAAGAATACGAATTATAGGTTTTACAAATGAACCCAACGTAACATGATAACTTTTTTGCTTAAATTCTATTGGAAAATTGATCAAAAAGATATATATATATATATATATATAATCATTTTATTTTTTAATGCTGATTTTAGTATATTTTTAAGGGGTAATGGCATAATGTCCTAAGAATACCTATAGCATTGGAAAAGTTATAACATGATACATGCGTAATCAAATTATCCAATTAGATGTTTGAATTTTCAGCTCGTTTATAACATAAATCTAACTCTTGATACCATTAAATAAATATTAACCCTAATCCTTTTCTTCCAATTCCCCCACTCCCCCAAAAAAAAAAAAAATCCTGAAATAGTAATTTGAGAGAGGTGAGGAGGGTAATATCGTCAAGGAACCTTTCCTGGGAGTCTTTGGGGAGTCTCTCATTCCGTCACAGTCTGGAAGAAAAACCTTCTTCGTTCATACGGCTCTTTTCTCTTCTTCTTCAACATTATCCATTTCTCTCCTTTTTCCTTTTCCGAACCATATCACAATTTTTTCTGTAGGAAAACTTAAAAAAAAAAAAAAAAACTAAGTAATTTCGGTGGGAATGTCGGGGAAAGGAGCGAAAGGTTTGATTACGGCTGGCAAATCCACGAAAGACAAAGACAAGGACAAGAAGAAACCCGTTACTCGCTCTTCGCGTGCTGGTCTCCAGGTCCCTCTCTCCCCCCACCCGCTTAATTTTCGGCTTGAATTAGCTTCTTTTTATTATTATTATTATTGTTGTTGTTGTTCTTTCAGTGCATTAGATTTGTATTTATGGAGCATTCTTGAATTCCTGGCAAAAGTATAGTTTCAGATCAAGAAAAGGAGTTTTTTTTTGTGTTAATTTATTCTCATGTTTTATTTTTTGTAATTGTTTATTGAGAAGAAGGCTTCTAAGATTACTGGTGGAATTATTTAAGCAGGAATTTGCATTATTATTTAGCTAGTTCTTTTGGAAATCTGTCTGAATTTATTGCATCAAATTTAAAGTAAACAAAGCAAAACTTTGTTAACTTAAAGGCTTATCGATAGATAATCTGGCTGGTTTAACAATGTCATAGTTTTAAGGATTGACTCTTGATGCAAGTCCAATCATCTTAGCTCGTTTCTGTTCATTTTGATTTCTGGGTCGCATGGCCTTGCTAAATGGCATCTATGGATAAACCTTGTAGTTTTGTTGCAATGGATATCACTGAAGGTAGTCATTGTCTCTGAAGTTGATGATTGAATTGAGGTATGAACATTAAGGATTGATACGATGTAAGTTGTTGCAAAGGGACACTTAGGTTAGGTGTTCTATAAACAATTATAGTCCAGAGTGCCTTATTAATTGTCATTTCCATGATGAGGGCAAAAAAGAAAAGGGGAAAGGTGTGGTGTGGTGGGAAGTTTGGAAAGATGGTTCCCGTTGATAGCTTTTGAGCTTTGTATGTAAGTTCCTTATTCCAAGGCGCTGGGGAAATTTTGTGAAGAATGGTTGAGACGTATGGTCTGTAAGAAAAACTAGATAGTAACTATTGCTCCAAGTCAAATAACTAGGGCTTAGGATATGCTGGTTTGAATTGTGCTAATGTCCCATTGGGCTTGTTTTATTAACTGTCTGATATTTTGATAGCTACATTAAGTTTAGTAAACTGATTTTTGATTCATAAGATATTGTTTGGTGTCTCTTGCTTCTCTAAATGTTAAATAAATGAGCACGAGGTACACAAACAAAATAACCGCCATGAAATGATAACTGATAATGAGCTTTTACTTCATGTTGGCAATTTTTATGAGGGAATGATGTGATGCCAACTTTTACAAGGTTGAGTTGCCTTACTTGAACAACTGAAATGGACTTGTTAGTTATTGCTCTGGTAAAGTTCTGTTCCATTAGGAAAAGTATGTAGAAGCTTGAATTTGTGGGTGATAGAAATATTTTCGCAGGGAAAGAGAATGCTTGTCTCTTTTGTAGTCTAGATTGACAATTTTATGCTAAAATGGAATTTCTGGATGGCTATCTTATGGTCTGTTCCTGCAAAAGAGCACAATCAAACAACAATTTATTAATCAGGAGCTTTTTTTTTTTTTATAGATTTGTTGATTGTGACTAAACTAAATTTTCTGAGTGTTTCCAATGCTCATTTTATGACTGGAAATATAAGATTCAACTATGGAAATTTTCAGATGTTAGAAATAAGAGAACGATTCACTCATAGAAAGGGGCTTGCCAAAGAGTTTTAAGTATGTTACATTGAAATGCGGTAGTATTTGACTCTTCTGTATGAATGTTTTAATTATTAACTATTTATGTTTAATTTCTCATTTTTGTTAGATCTAATATTTGAATTGAAGTTTATGCTGTTAAAGCCACATGACAAGTCATTCTATGGATACACTAAAAAAAGGGTTTTTTTTTTTTTTTATATATAACATCTTTGTAATTTGGAAGATTACCATATTTTTGAAGAACATGATATGGACTTTTGTTAAGGTCTTGTAAATTGCGATAACTTCTATATGTGATAGTTGTATGAGTTGCCCTTATTCGTCAATAAGAGCTTTTAACTTGCTCCACCTCCTTGATATTGGTTTTGCTACCGATTTGGACTCCTTGTCTTGATCTGCATCACCAACTACCCTGAACTTGTGCTATTTGGTAGTTGTAAGGTAGATTTGCTGGTTGAATTGTTTGTATTCTACAAAAACTCTTTGGATAGACCAAGTAGTGCTAAGCACTTGTCTAGATTAGATATCTAGTTATCCAAAGTTACATGCTTACCAATGGTTGCTTCAGCATCTGGAACTTGTCTTGCTTCTTGGCTACATTCAGCTGTGCTTTTATGATTAACAAGTTCTGAAATCTTCCAAATCATCATTCTTTTCCATGTTTGAATTAAGACTGCATTCTACATCTGTTTCACAGAAATTGAGTTCCTGTATGTGACCAAGGGATAAATCATCATCTGTAAGATAGATGATAGACTGGATACGCAATATTTTGTACTCTTAGTACCTACAGTTAATCCTCCGAAATTACAAACGATCATTCTAATGTATTGTGTATGCACTCCATGTAGTTTCCTGTGGGTCGTGTCCACCGACTCCTGAAGACAAGAGTTAGTGCAAATGGAAGGGTTGGAGCAACAGCAGCTGTATACACTGCTGCCATACTGGAGTACCTGACTGCTGAAGTGCTCGAACTTGCTGGTAATGCAAGCAAGGATCTGAAGGTTAAGCGTATTACACCTAGGCATTTGCAGCTCGCTATCCGGGGCGATGAAGAACTCGATACCTTGATCAAGGGAACCATAGCCGGTGGTGGTGTCATCCCACATATTCACAAATCACTTATCAACAAATCCTCCAAGGAGTAGTTTTGTGTATTTGGTATCTCTGGTGGCTTTTGTCCGTAAACCACCAACCTCTGAAAATTGTTTTGAGGGCTGCTTGTTTTTGGACATGGCGGATATTTGTTTTTCAGTAGCTAATTATGGAAATTCAGGATTTGAATTAGAAAGATGGGTTCAAGTTTCAATTGTAATGCCAACTGCTATATATATATATCTGTGTAGTTCGTATAATGAAATAACTTTCCCAATTAAAGATAATTAAAATCCATGTAACTGGTTGATTAACAAACCCTGTCTGAAACTTTCGGAGGACTTATCCTAATCCAAATACTCGCGTATATAAAATTTTAAATCTTGTTAAAAAAAACCCTTGAAACTTTGACAACTTTTTATATATTATTATTTATCTAATGGTTAGTGTCTATGGTTTAAATTTATAAATATTCTTTACTTAAAAAACCTTATAAATCAGGTAAGAAACCAAATAATCATAAAAATTTCAAGGACCTTAGCTAAAACAAGGCTCTTTATGCTAACGTGCAAATATTCATTTGAATAAACCTATAAATTAATTAAACTGGTTTCATATAACCACCTTCAGGCAACAAATCTTATTTCGAATCTTAATATCTACGGTCCTTCTTCTATTCACATATTACAATTGTTTTAAAAAAAAAAAATCATCTGAATAATTTAATTTATCCACAAATCCTTTGCTGAGTTATAAGAGCCACTGACAAACTAAAGTAAGACCCAAAAAACATGACTTACAATCATATTTTTCCTCCCACCAAAAATAGAACTATGAACCTAAATTATAATTCTTAGTGAATTAAATGCTTATATACTGAAGAAATTTTTACTGCATATCTTGATAAACATATTAACATAGTTGACTTTCCCAGCTGGTAACCACAAAAATTTGTGGGATAATTAACCGAAATAGGATAAGGGTAAAGAACTTACACACAACAAATTGGAAAGCTCAGATCCCATTTCTAGTTTGACATTGTTTATAAAACTCCCCTTAGATGGGTGTGACCCTGTATTCTCTGCCATCCAAAATATGGGGACCCCTTCTGTTTTATCATGCCGTCTTTAGCAATGTACAAAAACAACAGCAAAAGCCTTCCTGTAAGATAAGAACCCTGCCATTGTTTAGATATGTTAATAACGCTGAAAATTAAACTATATCTAAGTCTGAAAATCAATGAACTGAGTTAAAGTTTTTCGTTTTCTTTGTTGGGATGGCTGAATCTTACTTGTTTGTGTGTTTAGGTTTTACCTGAACGTAGTTGACACCTTCAAATGGCTACTTAGCTAACTTCATTTCATCTTTAGCTGATTCCTAATAGTTTGGATCTCCTTCCCTTGTCGCTGATAAGATATGAGACGGTGGGGACAACAAGTAACATTATAGGAGTTGGAAAATAAGAGAACATAAAAATCCTGACTGGTAAAAAGTTGAAAAGGAAAATACTTTAAGAAATGTATTTAACCACATTCAAATAGGTCCTGTTTAGAACACAGAATTATAGGTAGGATGGGATAACATGGATAATATTGATGAGAAAAAGTGTCTCCATACTATCCTTTTTATGATAACATTCTTATTTCATCTTGTATAACCCCATTCTTAACTCCAAAACTCTTTTTCTTTTTTTTTTTTTTGGGGGGGGGGCGCTAAAATAACAAAAAAAGGACCTTTATCACTTTACCTGAGTAAACTCTTATACCTCTATTACACACAAATAAACCCTCAACTTTAATTTATACCCAACTAAGCCTTTAACCTTTACCTTATACCTAAATAAGCACTTAACCTTTAATTTATACCTAAATAAACTCTTAAATCAATCTTTCACTTGATATAATACTTATTTGGGTACAATTAAAAGTATAGAGCCTTACTTAGGAAAATAATTCAAGGGCTTTTATAGTATTTTAGCCTTTTTTTTGTTTTTCTAAGTCACATATACTTCACTTTTGAAGATGCAGCAAAAAGCAAAGAGACAAAAAGTAAACAATAAAATGGAGCCTAAGTGTCTTAAGTAAATAAAAAGAACTTAAAGATGGCAGCACCTCATGTAATGCCTTCCACCACATATCTGATTTTTGTTGCAGTATTCGCCACTCCATTCCCATATCATATTCAATGTTATT
This sequence comes from Adansonia grandidieri, assembly GCA_038382065.1. Classification (NCBI taxonomy): domain Eukaryota; kingdom Viridiplantae; phylum Streptophyta; class Magnoliopsida; order Malvales; family Malvaceae; genus Adansonia; species Adansonia grandidieri. The sequence goes on along the minus strand of JBBYHK010000015.1, from coordinate 1,004,417 downwards.
AGGCTGGGAAGAATGCGATGTTGACTTTGCTTTTTTCTGGACGAAAAAAAAGACATTTGAAATAGCCTTTTTTTATTAATAAAAAATACATACAGATAAAAAGAGATAAAAGGGAAAAGCAGATCAAAATTTCAAGAAAACATGAATTAGTTAATACAAAGATTAAGTTACCATCTCTTCATTCGGCCTTTGAAGCTGGAGTTTGTCAATGGTAAGATGACCAACAAATCCAGCTATTTTGGCAGGCTTCCTCAAAGATTCTTTCTTAGCAATTAGAGGTCTGCAAGTAAAAGAAAGCTATTTAGTAAATCACCTCTTCTGCAAAACAAAGTAAAACCTTAGTCAGTTAATATATTATAAAATCTTTATTAAAATTTGTACGCAACAAAATTATGAACCAATATCTTATTTCTATTTGCTAATATATATGTGTACTTTGCGCAAGTGTGTATGCCAATACGTGGTGTTCTCTCGTACTTGTTAAATTTTGGATTTTCTGTCATCTTATATTCAAGTTGGACATTTCCACCTATAACCAATTGATTTTACATTAGATACTTAATAGTATCAAAGACCAGGTTCCGCTCTATCCCGTAATTACCCCATGTGAGGTTGTCCATGTGTAGACTCTTGCTACACATGAAGAGGAGTGTTGCATGATGTTATCTCATCTGTTGTGTTTCTTGCATTCTTACATTCGAGTTGAGCCTCTCCACCTATTACCCAATTGATTTTAGGTCAGGTGCTTGACATATACAAAATTTTAAATTCTTGTTGCAACCCCTACCAACTACCTATTCCTGTTTTCTCTGCCATTCTTTACTTTTTCTTCTACTAGCAACAATCCACCTGGATTCACTCAGTTGAATGAAATCCTAACCACTAGATTATAGCTGCTAATTCATGGAAACAGAGTTTAAGAAAATACAATTAAAAGAATATTGTAACTGAAAAAAAAAAAAAAAAAAAAAGGGAAAACAATCTAACAAGAGCAACTTATAAAATACCTCCCATCTGCTAGCATTAAGCATCTCTTCATCAACTGGTAAATTGCTGAGTCAGCTGCTTCTTTTGACTTGAATATAATAAGGGCCTTACCTGTTAAAACATAGACGATGTTGAACTCACATTTTCAGGCTTGAAGAACAGATAACTCAAAGATCAATTACCAAATAGTTCATGTGATTGTTAGACAAAGTTACTACTTGCTTTGAAAGCCACAAGTAGGTGACGTACCATAGTGGGGGCAAGAAAAAGTAGTCTTTTCTAACATTTTTGCCTCAACCTTCTCTTTAAATGCATGCCAAACAAGATCCTGACAAGGAAATTCCAAATAAACTAGTAAATAAAAACTAAGAAAGAATATTTGGTACTAGGAAACTTCAATAAGATCTCATCTGCTAGATTACGGTCTCCCTTAGCATTTCCAAGCACAATAGCAACATGCATGTGTGACTTAACAACTTTAATCCAAAATTTAAAAATTTTTTCAAAATAATTACAAATATGGGTAATGCACAAAACCAAATGCCATAACAGCAAAACTTCAGTTCGAGAACAGTTTTCTAACCCATGCCATCTAACACTACCAAAACCTAGAAAAAGGTCAAAACATTGGAAGAGAAGCAGTACATAATCAGCTGAAAGGAACACTAAGAAGAAGCATATGACAAAGTCATACGTAAAAGAAGCATCACAGCATGCAAATCATGACTGCAGGATTCTATCAAATACGTATTTGATAGCATTGGGCTCTTCCATAATCAAAAAACAAGGAAAAAAAAAAAACACTAACACGGCACAGTTTGAATCCCCATAAGCTACTTTCTTGGGATAAGAGTAATTAATCAGTAAAAATACCACAAACCTCTACTTCCGCTGACGTGTAGGATGGATCCATATTTTCAAGTGAGATCAGGCTACCTGCTTCTTGAGCTCTCTCAAGTCTTTGCTCCCAAGGCTAATGATAGAAATGGTGATAATAATAAATAGAAGATAAAAGATAAACTAGTCAAGATATGATCTTATCAACAAGGCCATCTGCTAATTTTCAGGTTTCCACATTATTCTTAAGCAACTATACTTAACGTTATGAAGTTTATAAATCACAAAAGAAGGTTAAACACCAAAAAGAACTAAAAGAAGCAACATGGATTATGTTTAAAAGAGATTATCCAAATGGTAAAGATCTGCTATGAACTATGTTGGGTGACATTTCAGTGAAATGGTGATAAAATAAAAAGGTTGAAGCAACTACATGTAAACTTGCTAAAAAAACTAGATAGCAAATAAGAGTGAATGGTAACGGAAAAAAAGACTAAAACTCACTAGTTGCTTGAACCAATTTCTTCTATCCTGCAAGGATCAAATGGAAGATATTACAAGGGTTGCCAAACTCATAAACGAAAAGTATAAGTTGATGTATCATACTAAAAAGATTGCAGTTAAACAATCAAAACATACATCATCTGGTCTTCTTGAAACCTGTACAAGTTGATTATCAATGTTTATACCCCTATCCTGTCCTGGTTGGAAATCTAAATTGCGAACTTTGCCGCTAGTCCTCTCATCCAGAAAAAGCTTCCTCTTTTTATAAGGCTGGATCTCAGCTGCACTAGTAAGTGAATCATTAGGAAATTTCACTTCAGCTTTATCAGTTTCATCTTGAACTTGGCAGTGTGAACTTCCACTATCCTGAGTCCTACTGCTACAGAAAGATTTCTTAGGCCTCGAGGGGCTATTCTCACTTGGAAGATGCACTTGCTTGCTTATGCTAACGGGAGCTATCTTTGATTCTGCAAGTTCCAGAAGCAATCTAATTTCATCTAATTATTTGAGTTTATAAATACATTATCGAAGAAAAGAATACATAGAAAACACCTTTCACCAATGAGCTTACTCTGCTACCAGAATTGTCATCTTCTACAGTATTGCCAATTGCTTTCATTACTTTTAACTTAGAAGATATATTTGGTCTCCGAGTTTGTCCCTTAACATTGGGAGAACCTAGTGGCTTTTGTTCCTTTTTCTTGTTGAAGAAGTGTTCCACTGCAAGCATTCAAAAAAAAAAAAAAACAAAAAACCAAAGAACTTCTAAAGCATCGCTAGTATATATCCCAATTTAAAATTTTAGAGTGGATATCTAACCTTTAACTCCATCCACCATATCTGGAAAAGTATCCAATATTGCTAGCTCTCCAACGTCAAAATGGCAGCAGAAGAAGTAATCAGCCTGTCGCAAGTCTGCTTCAGATGATACTTGTGGATTTCTATGATCATTTGATGTGCAGACAACAGTGCATTTTCCAACAATTGATTCCTACATTTGCAAAACATGAAGATCATACATAATTAAAATATCACCAATCACCTAGTTTTTACAAATTGAGAGGTTTTCTAAATAGTAGATATAAGATCAACACGACCAATAGAATTATTGTAAAAGAAGCAGTACTTACCATAAGAACTATTTTGTTAAAGAAAATATTTAGTCAGTTGTGTTTTTCATGATTTCATCACATATCATGCAGTATTTTAAGCTTATCTAAAATCATATCTGCATTTTCAACTTTCTTTTTACATGGCAGATGTAGGCAGGTGTTTTCCTAGTACCAGTTTAATTTAAGACAAAATTTGTTCCATGATAAGGTAATTCTTAGTTAATAACTATATAGCAACATGACATAGGGCATTCGATTGTGTTACCGAAGCAAAACATGACAGACAGATACTGAGAAAAAAAGAAGTAACTTTCAGACTACGAATACATGCGGATAATATAAAACAAATAGCTATATCTTTATCATGTGGTGCGTATAATAAAGCCATCTAAGAATAATATTAAAGCTCATAAAATTCCTATATCATCATTCCAAGTAGAAAAGCAGAATTGAATATGATTTTGCAATGACCAAGTAACCAAATGATAACTCCCTTTGCCTTAATGAAGTTTAGGTCAATAAAGGAACGAAAGAAGTTTGCTTCGAATCAGAGCGGTTATTTTACAATTTACACAAATAAGCCCCAATTTGGCAAGTCATTGGAGCCATGTTTGAAAGCAATTATTGAATTTGGCCAAAGATGCAACATCAAACATATCATCTTGATTGCTATGGGTTTGCAATCAATTTCATAACTTGTCAAACCAGGTCTAAATAGTTACTCAAACTATATATATAAGAGCAACAATTAAGACAAACACATGACAAGGAAACAACATATAGCAAGAAGACAAACAAGTTCCAAGAATTTCAGATGATAAAAAAAATTAATAAAACAAGCAAAATAAAGAAAATGTTAGAACAAAACATCAAATGCAAACAGATGATAAATTTACCACACGATTGATATTAGAAACCCCACTTCCTTGACCTGAAGCCAAGAAAATCTCATTCCAACGCGGCTCATAATCTCCCAAATAGTTCCTGATTTCACTTGGACGCATAAACCAAACAACTTTCACTTTCTTAACATGGTTCGGACCCTCAAACAACTTCACTAGTTTACCGATGAAAGCTTCGGGTTGCCCGAGGTCAAAGTAAACACAATCATAAACAAAATACTCTTCACCCTCGTAAGTAAACGACTCGTAGAACATAATGTCCTTGTTTTTCCCTCCAACCCCTTTCTCAATACCCCATTTGAACGCAAGGTTTGTTTCTCCTGGATTCTTCTCTCTGATATGTGACATTGTGCATTAATGAATAAACAAAACCCCCCCCCCCCAAAAAAAAAAACTAAAAGCAAAGTGCTAAAAGAGAAAGAGTAATCGCTAAATTTGTGTGCATTTTTCAGTACAAGAACACAATATTCACATGTTCACACTTCACACTGTTATTGTTCATTTAAAAAAATACTTAAAACACACCCAAAAATTCACCCAAAAAACAGAAAACAAAAAAAAAAAAAAAAACCTATAACTACTAAGTACTAGCATATTACTACAAAGAAAAGAAGTAAAACCCAGAAATTATAAATGTATTTAAACTAAGAAAATGAGGAAGAAAAAGGTTTTATGCTTTGTTTTTATTTAAATGGTTACAGCGGTATGGGTGAGCATAAGTCGGTTCAAACCGACTTAACTGATTTAACCGATGAAATTTGGTTAATTCGGTTCGGTTAAATCGGTTCGATAGTTATGTCGGTTTTTTATGTCGGTTTATTTGGTTAATTCTGTCGGTTATCGGTTAGTAAAATTATAACCGAATT
>JBBYHK010000015.1:953825-964195 GCA_038382065.1 Adansonia grandidieri | reverse complement strand
AGCCAATCCATTTACTTGGTTTGGTCTTTTCATTCATGACAGCAGGAAGTAAAATTGATTGAAAATCAGAAATGATATTTAAATTAAGATCAATTTTATCTGACAGGAATCTCCATTATAGGGAATCTTGTATTCATGATGATTTACTTTGTCATCTTTAACATTTCAGGCAGTAGCAACAGAAGGTCAGGAAACAAATGTAATCACTGATTATATTCTAAAGGTAATGTTACAGAAACTGAAGTATATTTGAATGATATTCAGGAATCACTGAGATACGAATTTCTTTAATTATTGAATACCTTTTCCATAAATTTTGCAGATTTTAGGACTGGATATATGTGCAGACACTTTGGTAGGAAATGAAATGTTGAGGGGTATCTCTGGAGGACAAAGGAAGCGTGTCACAACAGGTAATTCATGAAATAAATTACAACATTAATTACATTATCAAAAGTACACTAAATTCTTTATCATGAAATCTAATTATATCAATGCAATTAGGTGAAATGCTGGTTGGACCAGCAAGGGCACTGTTTATGGATGAGATATCTACTGGTCTGGACAGCTCTACAACATTCCAAATTGTGAACTCCCTCAAGCAAACTGTTCACATCCTTAATGCAACCACAGTCATCTCTCTTCTCCAGCCAGCTCCCGAGACTTATGATCTTTTTGATGACATTATTCTCCTTTCTGATGGTCGGATAGTATATCAGGGTCCTCGTGAACACGTGTCAAGCTTTTTTGAATCTATGGGCTTCAGGTGCCCTGAGAGAAAAGGCTTGGCTGACTTCTTACAAGAAGTAAGTCTTGACAAAGGTTTTGCTCCTTTATTCATTATGAAATGGTTTCTCCTTTGTCACTTTTTAACTCAACATTGATATGGCAGGTTACGTCAAGAAAAGATCAGATGCAGTATTGGATACGGAGAGATCAACCTTACAGGTTTATCACAGCCGACGAATTTGCTGAGGCATTCCAATCATTCCATGTGGGAATGAACATTGGAGATGAACTTGCAACTCCATTTGAAAAAACAAAGAGCCACCCTGCTGCTTTGACAACCAGAAAATATGGTGTTCGGAAGTGGGAGTTGCTGAAAGCTTGCATCTCAAGGGAATTTCTACTGATGAAAAGAAACTCTTTTGTCTACATCTTCAAGTTTATGCAAGTGCGTAGTAGTCATATTTAATTCCTTTACCACAATTATCATTTTTAAATGACTGTGACTAACACCAGTTTTTTGTTCTTTATGCTACTAGCTCACAATAATGTCCTTAATTACCATGACACTCTTTCTGAGGACTGAGATGCATAAAGATTCAGTTGAAGGAGGAGGAATCTATATGGGGGCAATTTTTTTTGGCATGACTATGATCATGTTTAATGGAATGGCTGAGCTTTCTATGACCATTGCTAAGCTTCCTGTCTTTTACAAGCAAAGAGACCTACTATTCTTTCCTTCATGGGCCTACGCTCTACCAACATGGATACTGAAGATCCCTATAACATTTATAGAAGTTTCCATATGGGTATTTATTACCTACTATGTCATTGGATTCGATCCTAATGTTGAAAGGTAAAAAAAAAAGAAAAAGACATGATAACAAAAATTTTGTGGGAACTGGAATAGTAGCATATATAGTTTCTTGTTTATTAGCTTCTGTCCAAATTGATGTGGAAGTAATTTGTCTGGCACAGGTTGTTTAGACAATATCTCGTCCTTGTTCTCATCAACCAGATGGCTTCAGCATTGTTTCGGTTCATTGCAGCAGCCGGTAGAAACATGATCGTTGCTAACACTTTTGGGACATTTGCGTTACTCGTACTTTTTGCATTGGGTGGTTTTGTCCTGTCACGAGGTATAATAAGTCTTCGAAACAGAAAACTAAATCAAACTGTTAATGAAAATTAAACTTTAAACAGTTCTAATCGATTTTCTTCGTTTAATGTCACAGAGGACATAAAGAGTTGGTGGATATGGGGTTACTGGATTTCGCCTATGATGTATGGACAAAATGCGTTGATGGTTAATGAGTTCCTTGGGCACCAATGGAGTCGAGTAATGCTTTGAAGTTGCAACGTCTATGATTCTGCTTTTATCTTTAAACAATATGCTGATAATTTATATTTGCTTTCATATTGAAGGTCCTTCCGGGCTCATCAGAACCACTAGGAATTAGAGTTTTGAAGTCCAGGGGTTTCTTCCAAGATCCAGACTGGTATTGGATCGGAGTAGGGGGATTGATTGGATTCGTATTATTGTTCAACTTTTGTTTTACTTTGGCTCTTACCTATCTAAACCGTGAGTATAGCTTACCTGCTAAAACTTGAGCCTCTTTGGAAGGGAGAGCTAATCATTTTTTACCCTTTTTTTTTTGTTTGCAAATAAATATTTAGCATTTGAAAAGAATCAAGCTGTAATATCCGAGGAACCTGAAAGTAATGAACAAGCCAATGGAGTTGGAGTTGGCGGAAGCATTCAATTATCAAACCGTCAAAGTAGCTCAAGTCATGTAACTAAATCAGGTATTAAGAGCTTATATAGATATATATATATATATATATATATATATATATATTTGGGTCTTTGTGTACAAGCCATTATGTACAATACTAAATATAATTGACATGCAGAGATCCAAGATGACATTCATAGAAGCATCTCATCGAAGTCCTCGTCTATGACTGACACTACTGTTGGGGCCATTGGCAACAAGAAAAAAGGAATGGTTCTTCCATTTGAGCCACATTCGATTACATTTGATGACATTGTCTATTCTGTTGATATGCCACAGGTAAGACAAGGTTCCATGTGCATATACCAGATACATTGAATGGTTGGAATGGTTGGATTGAATCTTTTTTCAGTTTAATGTGGTCCAGATATACACGAGTTCATATGATTAAATTCAAACTTTGCAGGAAATGAAAGAACAGGGTGTCACTGAAGATAGATTGGTGTTATTGAAGGGTGTTAGTGGTGCTTTCAGACCAGGCGTTCTCACAGCTCTAATGGGTGTTAGTGGTGCTGGTAAAACAACTCTGATGGATGTGCTTGCTGGCAGAAAAACTGGCGGTTATATCGATGGGAGAATCACAGTTTCAGGTTTCCCGAAGAAGCAAGAAACATTTGCTCGAGTATCGGGATACTGTGAGCAAAATGACATCCACTCTCCTCATGTCACGGTGTATGAATCCTTGCTCTATTCTGCTTGGCTACGGCTGTCCAGCGAGGTCAATGCTGAAACCAGAAAGGTTAGCATTTATGAAATCCTAAGCCATTTCAAGTCTATTATTCTTCTTTTATACATGTAAGAGGTTTCTACCAAGATAAATCAATAGGTAATTCATTCTCAAGTCCACATAACTTGTTCAAGTTGAGAAGTTTTCAGTTTGATGAAACTTATTTTCACTTTTCCCTCCATTGCCCACTGAGTAGGATGAATTTAAGAAAGTCAACAGACATATAAAACCGAGTTGCAAATGAAAAGGATTTTTTTTACCAGTTGTCTTTTTTCCTATAAAGTCGTCTCTATGGTTAATCATGGATTTGTTTATCTAGACTGATATCCTGAACATCATAGTCCAATAAAAATAACACATTTTCCTAGTTGTCACTTTAGCCTGCATTGAGTTGATCTCTTAGTGGTTTCATTTCAAAAATCTATATATTTTCAGATGTTCATCGAGGAAGTCATGGAGCTTGTGGAACTGAATCCATTAAGACATGCCTTAGTTGGTTTACCTGGTGTAAATGGTTTATCAACTGAGCAGCGAAAGCGGCTTACTATTGCAGTTGAGCTCGTGGCAAACCCCTCTATCATTTTCATGGATGAGCCAACTTCGGGGCTTGATGCAAGAGCTGCTGCAATTGTTATGAGAACAGTCCGGAATACAGTGGACACTGGAAGAACAGTCGTGTGTACCATCCATCAGCCAAGCATTGACATATTTGAAGCATTTGATGAGGTAAAAAACGTAAAAGTTAATTTTAAAAAAAAGTTGCTGCATTTTAGTTGGTTCTTTCTGTGATTGCCTAACTGAGATAAACATGAAATTGCAGCTATTCCTTATGAAGCGGGGAGGACAAGAAATATATGTGGGGCCATTAGGGCACCATTCTAAACATCTTATTAAGTACTTTGAGGTGAGATGAAATGAAGTGAAAGACCATGACTTACAAAGTTCATTTACTTATTCATTTCTCAGTTCACATGATTTGTATCTGACACTATAATGTTCATCTCCTCCAGGGAATTCAAGGAGTTAGCAAAATCAAAGATGGCTACAATCCAGCAACTTGGATGTTGGAAGTGACCACAACAGCACAAGAATTAGCTTTAGGTGCTGATTTTGCCGATATCTACAAAAACTCGGACCTATACAGGTAATAAGCTAATCAAACACAACATTGCTACAAAAAGTGTAAACTTATTCAACTAATTACTTTAGTTCAACATAAGATATAATATATATATATATGTATCTATATATGGCCTAGTTATCTTAGCTACCTTGAATTCTATTGATGCATGCCATTTTTTTTTTTCAGGAGAAATAAAGCTCTTATTGAAGATTTAAGCAAACCTGCTCCTGGTTCGAAAGAACTCTATTTCCCATCACAATACTCTACATCATTCTTGACACAGTGTGCAGCTTGCATATGGAAGCAGCACTGGTCATATTGGCGCAACCCACCATATACCGCTGTGAGGTTTCTTTTTACGACTGTCATAGCATTGATGTTTGGGACACTGTTTTGGGACCTTGGCGGGAAAACGTAAGCTAAAACTCTATTACAAAAGCTCAAGCTTCAATGTTGGTTTTTATCAGTCAGCTTCATGTATCTAATTGTCCGCATTGTAAAATACAGGAAAAAGATGCAAGATCTGATCAATGCAATGGGTTCAATGTATGCTGCCGTTCTTTTCATTGGTATCCAAAACGCTTCATCTGTGCAGCCCGTTGTGTCAGTTGAAAGGACAGTCTTTTATAGAGAAAGAGCTGCTGGAATGTATTCTGCCATGCCATATGCCGTTGCCCAAGTAAGCTTTCACGTTTTAAAGAGTACTTCAGACCGTAAAAGGAAGGTGTACGCACATAATAATTGACTCCACATATTTTTGCAACTGCAGGTCTTAATTGAGATACCTTATATTTTTGTTCAATCTTCTGTGTATGGCATCATAGTCTATGCCATGATCGGGTTCGAATGGACCGCTGCTAAGTTCTTCTGGTATCTCTTCTTTATGTTCTTCACCTTACTTTACTTCACCTACTATGGCATGATGGCTGTCGCTGTCACACCAAACCACCACATTGCAGCCATAGTTTCCTCAGCATTCTATGGATTATGGAATGTCTTTTCAGGATTCATCATCCCAAGACCTGTAAGTGCTGCTTTCACATAATTTTCTTTTCTAAGTTCTTGGTACCTTGTTTTTTGTTAAAAGACACTATAGCTCGGGGATAATAGAAGATAAAGAGGTTACAGATCCTGAGATTTGAACCTCAAATTTGTTAGATGCCACCTTTTAGCGGTGATTGCCCGAACCAATTGGACTAACCTTGGGTTCAAATTCTTGATGTTTTTAGCATATATCCTATTGACATTTCCTTAAGCCTAACTTTCTTCTCACTCTCTTCAACCGTTCATCAATTGCAGAGTATGCCTGCTTGGTGGAGATGGTACTACTGGATTTGTCCGGTATCTTGGACTTTTTATGGATTGGTTGTTTCACAATTCGGAGATATTAAAGATCTCCTCGAAGATGGCAACAATAACGAGACAGTTGAACAGTACTTGAGAAATTATTTTGGCTTCAGGCATGATCTTCTGGGAGTAGTTGCAGCTGTGGTTCTTGGTTTCACAGTACTCTTTGGAGCAATCTTTACTATCTCCATAAAGTTGTTCAATTTCCAAAGACGCTAGAATTTTTGGTTTTATACTTAATTTAGAGTGTTAAAGGGATCCTTCTTTGTAATGCTAGGATATTAGGAAAGGAACAAGTTAAAAGGTTCATGTACGTTATGTTATATTCCTATCAAATCCATGACATTTGAATTTTATACATTTATTACAAGATACAAATTCTTTCATTGTAATTGTAAGATTGTGTTGTATGTAAAACTCTGAATCAGTGTCCAAAATTTTTTAAGATGCTAAAAACATATATTCTTTTGGAAATCCGAGCTTAATCCAATTAGTTCATACGATATTTAGTAAATTTAAAGTTCAAATTCTAACATCTATAATCCTTTACGAACCATTTATTTATTTCCGAGATTATGATTTTTTTCTCCTAAAAAAATGTTTAAATTTGTTTCAATTTTGTATTTGAGGATTTAACCCATCAAGAGAAAAAAAAAAAAAAAACATTTCTGCATTGGCACAGGCATTTTTATTCTTCAACATCAGAATACAGTTTAAAAAATTTCAGCAGGCAATAGGGTTTACGAGCTGCAATTTGCCTTTGAGATTCTTATTTTATTTTATTTTTGCTTTTTGGGGTGCTTAAGCGTAGCAATTCTTGATGCTGTAGCAAGCTGACTGTTTTAAACATCTGTTCTTTGAAGTTAGACTAGTCTTAAAGATCTGGCCCAAACTCCGAAGTCTGCTTTCTTAAAGCCTAAAACTTTTCTGCTGGCTCAAAATTTAAGTGGCCCAATGCATCTGTATTTTTTTTTTCCTAATGTGTTTCTATTACTGCATAAGTATTCGTGCATTATTAAAAGGAATATACTTAATGACCTACCTGGCATGTCGTCCCGATCGTGTTAAGTTAGAAAATCACCGTTTCAAATGATAAGTTTATACGTAAAATTATCATCTTAATTATCTCATGAAATGATGACTTTTTAATAGATGAAACAAAATTTAAAATAAAAAAAATGAATTTTATAGCATTACTTTTATTAAAAATATGCACACTAATTATACGGATAAAATTAATAAAAAATTAAAAACTAAATAAAAATGTGAAATAATTTAAAGAGGAAAAAAAAATAAAGAGTAATTAAAACTTTTTGAAATGACTACCTTTACAATATTTTAGAAAAGTGAATAAGGGAGGAGTTGGTTAATAAATGAATATAATTTTATTTTATTAAAAATTAAATTATAATATAACATTATAACTATATATGTTTTGTTTTATTATATAGTTTTTTTAATGTAATTTTTTTAATTGAGTTAGTATTGTTTAATTCGTAACGTTAAATTTAATCAAGTAAACTATAATTAGTACGGATGATTTATTGTTAATAACTTATTACTTTTATTAAAATTTTTATTACTAAAAGTTGGTTAAATTTAATAAATTTGGTCATTCGTTTCAATAATTTATTTATCTAAATTATGATTGACCCATTGTTAAGAAAAGTAGCTGTTCAATGAACATGAAGTTTTTACAGGAGGCTAATTATTTAACAATAAATTATTTTAACAAAAAAAAAATTATGAAATTATATTTGGACAAAAAATTAAAATTCATTTTTGACACATTAACAATGAATTTTTTAAATTTCAGAATTAAAACTAAAAATTAAGATTGAAACAATTATAAATAAGCCAATTTCTAAAAAATTGTTTAAATATTCTACAGCCACCTTATGTGGGGCACCAAGTTCAGGGCAATATTAAAAAGTATTTGAGCTTAGGATTTTTTAAACGAACGATCGAGATTGATTTTAACGAGATAAAAAATAATAATTATGAAATTAATTAATATAATGATAAAATTAGATAATATTATAATTAAATTAAAATTAATAATGAAATATATATATATATATATTTACATATAAAAATAACGATAACAGAGAGAATATAAATAACCACTAATTTTTTTTTCTTTTTGGATAGAGATAGAACACACGACATCTCAAAACCATTAAAACTATTAATATAAATTATTTTATGTATTTTTAATATTATTTACATTTAAAACTTTATCAATCTTAATACATATTATTTTATAGCAAATAACAACTACAAATTTAAGCGTTAAGAGTCATAAAAATATTTCAAAACAGAATTCGAAGAAATTAAACTTATAATAACTACAAATATTATTTTTAAGCAAAAGTAACGAATATATATATATATATAATATGTTTATGTTTAAGGATAAAATAATACACAAAAGAAGTAACTAATGATAGTGAGGATATTATTTTAATAAAAATGCTATTTAATAGCAAGATCTAAGAAAATTTAAACTGATAAACCAATTCTAATTGTAATATTTGAACTTGTAAGTTGTGATACAAAATGGAATAATTCGGTGAATAGAATTTTAAATTTAGTTTAACTGATTTATATAATCATTCTTAAGAGATATTTCAGTAAATTTGATGTTCGGATCTTAAAACTCGCACTTATTTTTTTTATTCTCAGACAATAATTTATTTTATATTATAAAAAAAATTAGGTGAATGGGAGATGGGAAACCAAACTAACTAACTAACTAACTAAATGTAGGGTGAAACTTGACTTTGGTGATAATTAATCTCCTTGCTAGGGAAGCACTTACTCACTTTTACTTTTTATTTATGGGCTATGTTACCAACCTCTACCTTTTTTTTTTTATTAATAATATTATCTTTTGGATTTTGTCCTCATTTTAATGATTGAAATTTTAGTCATAGATATGGTTGTATTGTAACTTTTCAGTTCGAGTTAACTTCTAACACTAACTAATCCTTGTTTAGATACTTTACGAAAGTAATTTTTTATTGTTTAGTAATTACATTTTTGTGATTGAACTTTTTTAATCATTAAATTATGCCGTGAAAACTTTACCACATATCCAAATGAAACATAAAATGAAAAACAAAAACGATTTAATAAAGTTGAGGTTTTGAAATAGCAATTTCTTGACAACAAAATTTTTTAATTTTACATGCAGAATTATGAGATTATGATCTGCTCCACTTCTTTTTAATTATTGAAAATTTGATAAACCCTAAATTATGAAATACTCAGTAGTAAAATCCTTTAAATATATATTTTTGTATTTATCAAAAGGCAAAATTGGTTACAAATTGATTTCTTCTCATGCTTGTTTATAAATTATAATTTTATATTTAGAATAATCTTGGAAAATAGTTCTTTTCGGTTTCTGATACAAGTAAAAAAAAATTGTTCAATAGTTTTTTTTTTTTAATTTTTTGGGTTTATATATAAAAAAGCCCTTGAATCTTTTTTTTCAATGAATCAAGCATCAAATTTTTATATTTCATCAATTAAGTCTGTTTTTATTATAAAAATTGCAACTATTGGTGTAGAGCGTAACCGTTGAAACTATTACGATTTTCGTCAGGGAAAAGGACTTAATTAATAAAAATAAAAATTTAAATTTTTGATTGATCATAATAAAACAATAAAAGTTGACTTGATTTTTGAATTATTATTTAGGGACTTTTTTAAAAGTACTGAAGATCCAGAAGTTCGAACAAGCAAGAGAAGCATGCACAACCATTTAGCTAATTAATGGTTATATGCTTTTTTATTTTCTCATTAATTTTTAGTCCATTGATTGACTTAAAGATGCACGTATGTGTGTGTGTGTGTGTGTATATATATATATATATATAGGATAGGGTTGGGATGGGAAGGTAAACACAACAATTAGCTGCTTACTAAGCTACCATTGCAATAAATCTAAAATTATTACTACAATTAATTAACTGATCCTATAGCCTGATTTTAGTGACACGAAATCAGATCTTATCATGAATAATTAAATCCTATTTCACTAAGTAAAAGGAAAAATTATAATTTATTAATGGCTAATTAAATACATTATTAATTATTATGCGCTTACAAAATTCAGTTTGATGATAAATGGTTATTATATGTTCATTTAAAATTAATACATTACTTTATTAATATATATATATGCATACATGTTGGGACTCGATCGTTTAAAAGTTCAACCATCTATGTTGATATGATGATATCCATCCCTGTACAATAAACTTGCCCTGATTTTTGAACCAGTCTGACTTCAACTTTATATATATATATATATATATATATATATTCTCATTTTGAAAAGCATCTTGAATTTTCTTGAATTTTGGATAGAGATGGAAAGGAAGGGGACGAAGAAGGGGATTGTCGTACTTTTACAATATGCATGATAAAAATATATGTTTTTACGGATTTTGGTTCCATTCATAACCTCATCTCAGTTTTTTTATTAATTATTTTTAATTTAAAATTATATAAATATATGTTATAATTTATTCATGAATGTAATTTTAGTATATATAATTTTTAAGTATATATATAATATACATATATAAAGTAGACTTATCCATGAGCAGGGCTTTGGACAAGGTCTTTAGTAATTTAACTC